>BRKX01000020.1:36007500-37207500 GCA_026008535.1 Perilla frutescens | reverse complement strand
TTGCATAAATGTTGGGAGAGGATCAAATTTAACTGAGGACGGTCTCGTAGGATGTGATGCCAATGTAATGGACAGTGACTCTGGAGCTTTTAGTGTTGTTGGAGCAGTGTCAGGTACTTAGTTTGTGAATTACTAAATGCGTTAAAAAATCAATATAAATTAATTAGAATGATAATAATATTATTCTCATAAATTAATTAGGAATATATATAATAGTAATATAATAATATATTAGATTATCTAGATTAATTAGAATTGTAATAGTATTATAATTATATATATTAGATTATTACATTATTACCCTTAAATGAAATAAAAATTAGAGTTATAATAGGTAAATTCAAAATTGTAAGATAAGTCACTTTTTATATTAGTATAGATTAGTTTTAAAAAAAATTAAATTGAAGGATAAAATTAAGAAATAATGTGATGTATAAAGTAAAAAAATAAAAATAAAACTTTAAAATGGTGTGTATATTAAATGTGTATATTGAAAATTTGATGGTCCAAATAGCAATACCATTTTAAAAAAAATCAAAAGAAAATAAAAATCACCTCGGTTTCTTCCCCAATCCGCACCCACTTACTCATCTCCCTCCACATTTCTGCAACCCCTCCGTCACTTCCAGGCCCATATGGGATACTAGCCACAAAGTTGCGATAGCAAGACTTTTGGAGCTACCCGTTTTCCGGCAACCTTTACCACAAGACTTTGATTCGAAAAAATGATCTTGAACATGTAACTTAAGTTTAAAAAAATTCAATCAATCTCACTATTTCATTTCCTCCACACGCTTTTAATTCACTCTCTCTCTCTCTCTCTCTCTCTCTCTCTCTGACATCTGCAACGGAATTAACTGCTGCCAGAACGGGAGAGAGAAAGCGAATTCCGATACAGAAACCCCGAAGTCAGTAGTGTAGTGCTGATGTTCTGAGTTGCGGTTACGTGTTCATGACTGATCAGAGATGGCTACTCACTAAGTACAAGAATTACTCCATGTGCCTCTTGTTCTCGACTGGGAATTCAATGCCACGATGCTGCAAGGGGTTAAATGCAAAACGAGGGATAACAACAGCTCTTGCGACTCTGGCTTTGAAGGAAATCCTTATCTCTCCGGACCCCATATATAGACGAGTGTATTGTGGGTTTGGCACCGAGTAAAGCTAAAAGTCTTGTGGTGGAAAGGAATCGGTAGTTAGTGGCTGAGGGACATGGTGAAATGGCGGAGGAGGAAGCAGAGTTAGCAAAGATTTCATTTTTAGGGCACAACTCGATTGGAAAAGAATTGGGAAATTGAAGCAGATGAGGGGAATGGCTATGTGGCATTGGGCTAGTTAATTGTTATTGGGCCATGGTTAAGCTTTTGTTATTTAATTAAACGAAGGACATTAGTCCATAGTTGCTGGGGTTAGTTATATTAGTTTAAATAGTAGGTTTTGTGATATGAAAAGGAGAAAAAGAATAATGTCTAGTTCCTCCTCCTCGTTCTCCCTATTCTATTCCCCTTTCTTCTATTATTTCATCCCATTTCTATTACAAAACTTAAGCAAGATTACAACTTTATTGTTGATCTAGTCTTTACAACATCATCTGTTACAAGATCTACAAAAATAGGCAAAAGAAAGACTAAAAACACACGAGAGACAACTGAGATCATTACAGAGTGCAGCAGCGGGAATTCAACTAACTGCCGATCGAGTTGGGACTGTTTTGGTATCAGGCCCGGCTGGGGGTTCACCTCTTGTTTTCCGACCCCTTCGGTTCTCCTCACAGCTGCTCAGACAGCCAGAAAGCCTCAGAGAAGCAGATCTTTTGATCTTAAGTTTGGTCGTCACAGGTTTTACTTCAAGGGACCAGATCTGCACCCAGAAGCCAAACAAACAGTTAGATCTAGGCTTAAATGAGATAATATAACAGAAATCTGAATAACTGAAGTAATAAACACAAAGGATAAAGAAAATAGAGATTTTGAAGGTAGAAAAAGGTGTTCAAAATGAACACGATTTGGCTCAGATTTTCCCACGAGCGGCGATGGCACTTCCGGTGACAAAAGAGACCCTAGACCACAAAGGGAAGATGGGTAAAGGGCCTGAAGCTCTCACAAACCCTCAGCTTTCAGAGATCACTCACAACACTCTCAACTCACGGCCAAATCAGGAGACCACAGACAGGAATCCAGCTAAAAACACAGAGAGAACGGCGGAGATAGCTCTGAAGCAAGTAGGGTGGAAGGGGATTGGTGTAAGGCTTGAGAGAGAAGGTGAATCAGTGCAGCCATTTGTAGAGAGAGATAGAGATTAGATATGGTAAATTAGGGTTAGGTTTTAGTATATAAGGTAAAATAGGTTAAGGGGTGAGATGGGCTTAGCAGCTGGGCCAGGAAAAATAAATAAGGATAAGTGAGCCAAGACAGAAAGCCCAAATGGGCCAATACCCCACATATCCACCTTTGGTCCATTTGGTCTTTATGTCTCCATGAAAGTGCCTGCCAACAACATTGAGCTTAACATCATTGCCTTATTTTTACTCTATGTCTGTCACACATACAAGGCAAGAGAGGGAGAGAAAAATGCTATGCGCATTTATCTCAGTCTCAACACAGGAGACCAACTCAGTTATAGTAACAAGTCTCCAGTCATTCATTTACTTTCTTTGAGCAAGTTACAACCTAGTAAAATACCAACAACAGGGAAATAACCATTATTCAGATTGCCCTCAGAGACAGGTCAAGTATCCAAGCACAAGGCCTGGAATACTCTTCATCCCTCATAGTTCAACCCAGATCCATGTTCAAGGATCTCTTGCAGGCCTCCAGCTTTGCAATTGGAAGGCACTTAGTGCCCATGTCTGCAGGGTTGAACTTTGAAGGGATCTTGTCAAGCAGCACATCTCCTTTTTCCATAGTGTCTCTGATGAAGTAGAATCTTACATCAATGTGTTTTGTCCTGTCATGAAACACAGGGTTCTTGCATAATTGTATAGCAGATTGGCTGTCAGAGTATAACAGGGGTTTATCATCAATGAATTTTATTTTCAGATAGGACACCATGAAGCCAAATAGCTTCTTTCACAGCCTCAGTTGCAGCAATATATTCAGACTCAGTAGAGGACAAAGCAACAATACTCTGAAGTTGAGATTTCTAACTTATGCAAGCTCCACATAAGATGTTGTTGACTTTCTCTAATCCCTGTCATTTGCATAATTAGAGTCAACATATCCCACACATTTCACACCATCAGTAGATTTAGAAAAAATTAAAACCACTAGACATAGTGGATTTCAAATATCTCAGAAGCCATTTCAAGGCTTCCCAATGAGGCAACCCAGGATTAGCCATGTATCTACTCAAACATGAGATAGCATAAGCAATATCAGGTCTAGTGCTAATCATAAGGTACATGACAGAACCAATGGCATTTGCATAAGGAACACCTTGCATATCATTTATCTTAGATTCACTTTTAGGGGATTGTTCTTTACTCAGCATGAAATGAGATGCAAGAGGCACAGAGACAGGTTTACAGTTCTCCATATTAAATTTCTTCAACACTTGATCAATATATGCAGTTTGGTGCAAAACAAGTGTATGGTTCTTCCTATTTCTGTCTATGTTTATACCCAGTATTTTTCTAGCATCACCAAGGTCTTTAATGTCAAAATTAGCACATAAACAGGTCTGAACATGCTCAACAGTTTTCAAGCAGGGGCTAATTAATAGCATATCATCCACATAGAGAATAAGGAACATAGGCACATTGGATTGCATGCAGTATAAACAATGATCAAATTTACTCCTGGTAAAATTCATACTTTGCATGCATTTGTCAAATTTAATGTTTCGCTGCCTTGGAGATTGTTTTATACCATAAAGGGACTTCTTCAGTAAGTAAACATGATTAGGATGAGATTTATCAATGAAGCTCTCAGGCTGATGCATGTATATATTATTCTCAAGTTCACCATGCAAAAAGGCAGTAGTAACATCCATCTGCTTAAGTTCCCAATCAAAGTGAGCAGTCAAGGCAAGCATAATTCTAACAATTGTGAATTTTACCACATGAGCAAATATTTCATTGTAGTCTATGTCCTCTTTCTGAGTGAAGCCCTTTGCAACAAGTCTAGCTTTATATCTGACATTATCAATTTTTTGCTTAATCTTATACAACCATTTGCATTCAACAACAGAACAATTTTCAGGTTTTTCAACAAGCACCCATGTGTTGTTATCATGTAATGATTTTATTTCACAATTCACAGCAGCAATCCATTTGTCAGATTTAGAAGAGCTCACAGCCTCTTTATATGTCTTAGGCTCAATTTTATCCACATTACTGAAAACATTAAAGGCATATAAAGACAAGTTATAATCATCAAATCTTGCAGGCATTCTCACATTTTTTCTAGGCCTGTCCATAGCAAGTTGATAATTATCCAAGTTTTCTGGTTCAGACACATGTTCAGTAGCATTTTCAGTTTTATTGTCAGAATTAGAGTTGGTTTCAGTATCAGACACAATCATATTATCAGCAGATTCATTTCCAGATTCATTGTTTGAAGCAGAATCATTTGCATTAATATCATCAATCACAGGTTCATTCAAGGTTTCATTATTGTTCTACATATCATTCTCATGAAGCTCGGATTCAATTTCAGTATCATTCAATAATTCAGGATGCATAGGGGTGGAAACTTCCACCTTACTAGGAGCAGCATGAGGAAACAGAAAGTTATGCATGTTCTCCACCTCACTTGGTGCATCAGATTGTGAGGATTCAATCAAACATGGGAAATCTTGTTCATTAAAGGTAACATCTCTTCTTATGCAAGTTTTAAACCCAGGCACCCCCTTATCCCAAAGTCTATAGCCCTTAACCCCTTCAGGATATCCAAGGAAGATGTATTTTCTTGCCCTAGGTTCAATCTTACTTAATTTTTTATGCACATAAGCAGCATAGCCAAATATTCTTAAATTGAACAAGCAAACAGGTTTATTACAGAACACAGGTTCAGGCAATTTACCACACAAGGGAATAGAGGGAGATCTATTGATCAAATAACATGCAATCATTAAGGTTTTCCCCCAGAATTGTTTATCAAGCCCAGAAGCAGATAACAGGCTTCTAACTCTCTCAATGAGAGTTCTATTCATTCTCTCTGCAACCCCATTTTTTTGTGGATTATACGGGACAGATTTATGCCTCTTTATACCTCTATCTGAGCACCAATTATCCATAGCAAGATTGTAGAATTCAAGACCATTGTCAGTTCTGAGACACTTAATTTTCTTCTTAGTTTGGTTTTAAATCTCAACAGCCCATTTAGAAAATTTTTGAAAAATTTCAGATTTATTTTTCATGAGAAAGACCCAAGTTTTTCTAGAGAAATCATCAATGATAGATAAGAAATACACATTACCACCATGGGTGGGCTCCTTAGAAGGGCCCCAAACATCAGCAATATGCAAGTATTCAAGGATTTCAGAACTGACATGCTTTCTAGGGTAGAGAACAGATACAGAAAAGGCAATTTATGATGTTTTCCCATCAGACAAGGTTCACAAAATGGCATGCTTGTCACTTTATCATTCCCAAAAGCACCAGCTTTATTCAATATTTCAAGACCTTTGTTTCTCATATGCCCTAATCTAGCATGCCATAATGTAGTCTTATCATCATGCACAATATTAGCAATAGGTAAAGGCACAGACTCAGCATGTACAGCATATAAGTCCCCTTTTCTGGGAGCATTGAAGTAAAGCATGGAGTCTTTTTCAAATTTGAATCTCAAGTAATTTACTGAACCATCAAGCATCTTAATAGCCATTTTAGACACAGATAGCAAACTAAATTTCAGTTTAGGCACATATCTGACATCATTCAATGTGAGCATGCTTCCATTCTCAAACTTCAAACATATATCTCTTTTTCCAAGTATTTCACAATTTTGACCATCAACTAAGGCAACATGCCCAGAATTCATGTAATGCAAATTATGAAATATATGTTTGTGAGGAGTAACAAGGAAAGTACAACCAGAATCAATAAGTCACTCATCATTGTGCACATTCTTAGACACAGCATTGGTATAATTTATGAACTGAAAATCATAAGTGTCATGCACCATATATATACCATCTTCTTCATACACATTATTAGCCTAATGATTATAGTTCCCAAATTTGTTCCTTTTGGGTTGTTTACACCTATTAGAAAAATGTCCAGGCTTTCTATAATTCCAACAAGTCTTTCTGGGCTTTTGATCAATATTTTGAGTTTGAAAATGGTTTTGGTTCTGATTTTGAGAAAAATTTGCATGCATTTCTTTTCTATGCCTTTCAGCAGCCAAAACACTGGGATTTTCAGGGTTCAGAGACTTGTTAAAATGATGATGAGAATGTCTATTGTTATTTCTGTTGACATACATTATCTCACCATGCAGAGGCTTTGATTTTAACATTTAAGCTCATTTTATTTAGCTTTCAAGCATGTCACAATCATATCACAAGTGACCTTGGAACCACCATATTTTAATGCAGATTTGACTTCAGAAAATGACTCAGGGATGACACCAAGCAAAATTTATGGTGCATATTTTTCAAGAGTGTGATCACCAACAAGTTTTAAATCTTGAAGTAATTTATTGAATTCTTCCATATTGGTATCAACATCTTTTGAAGTGTCCATTTGAAAAGTCATAAGTTGATTTTGCAGAGAATATGCAGACTCTTCAGAGGTAGCAGTGTATAAAGAATTCAAATTATCCCATAAATCTTTTGCACATTTATGGTAAGACACTTTTCTGACCACATAACTGCTCAAATTTAACAAAATGGTGGCTCTAGCACTATCATTAAATTCATGCAATTTTTCATCATCCACATATTCATTTATTTTTGTCAAAATAGCTTTATTAACCTTTTCTTTGACCAAAATACACTTAATTTTAGTTTTCCAATCCTGAAAGTCATCTTTTCCATTAAAGGGAACCATATGAAGGTTATTCATGATGCAGAGCAAGTACAGATGCTAAAACACACCAAGATTTCAATGCAGGAGGCAGAGAACACAGCCTAGCAAGGTCAGAAACACCAGAAAGGTAACAAAAAAACACCAGAGGCACCAGAGAAAACAGTAGGGAGATCTCAGAAGTGCCCAGAAGGCCCAAAAACACACCAGAACACTCACAAACTCAGGAGATAAAACCCCAAAACACTGAAATCAAGTTCTCCGGGGACTATAGTGCTGAGGCTAGCCCAGTTCTCAGCACATATTTATCTGTGGGGCAAGGGGTCACTCAAGACAATCTCACACTTGATTCAGCCAAAGATAACTGACTCAATAACTAAAGTCAGTTCACAGGAACAAAAAAAAACGGAGAGTTCCACTCAAATTCCACCCAGATCGCAGGAAGATCACAAAAATAGGAATCACACAGATATAAACCAATAAGAACAGACAGAGAACAGCCACAGAACCTCAAAAAATCACAGAGATCACTCAGAAGGTAGATATAACCCAGAACTCACTCAAGAACACATTTCCCAACCCTGCTATCCGGGTAACTCGCACGAGAAGATCCAAAGGGGAATTCAGACGATCCAGACCGTAAGCAAGGGTTGAAGATGGCCTTGAATACCAAGGTGTTTCAAGAGAAAGCAAAGCGGAAGCAAGTTTAAGGCAGGATCGCGAGATACCACACACAGAGTTTAGGGTTCAGATAGTATACCAGAGCCGACTCTCCCAGGCAGGGGAGAGGTCGGACTTACCTTTTCCGAGCCCGTCGGGAATGAATAGGCGCAGCCCTTACCGACGGTGGGGTGAGGAGAATGGGGGCAGTAGGGTGCCCCTGGCCAGGTCACCGTAGCTCTAATACCACTGTTGTGGTATCGGGCCCGGCTGGGGATTCACTTCTTATTTTTCGACCCCTCCGGTTCTCCTCATGGTTGCTTAGGCAGCCGGAAAGCCTCAGAGAAGCAGATCTTTTGATCTTAAGTTTGGTCGTCATAGGCTTTACTTCAAGGGACCAGATCTGTACCCAGAAGCTAAACAAACAGTTAGATCTAGGCTTAAATGAGATAATATAACAGAAATCTGAATAACTGAAGTAAGAAACACAAAGGATAAAGAAAATAGAGATTTTGAATGTGGGAAAAGGTGTTCAAAATGAACACGATTTGGCTCAGATTTTCCCACGAGCGGTGATGGCACTTCCGGTGATAAAAGAGACCCTAGACCACAAAGAGGAGATGGGTAAAGGGCCTGAAGCTCTCACAAACCCTCAGCTTTCAGAGATCACTCACAACACTCTCAACTCATGGCCAAATCAGGAGACCACAGACAGGAATTCGGTAAAAAACATAGAGAGAACGGTGGAGATAGCTCTGAAGCAAGTAGGGTGGAAGGGGATTGGGGTAAGGTTTGAGAGAAAAGGTGAATCGGCGCAACCATTTGTAGAGAGAGATACAGGGTAGATATGGTAAATTAGGGTTAGGTTTTAGTATATAAGGTAAAATAGGTTAAGGGGTGAGATGGGCTTAGCAGCTGGACCAGGAAAAATAAATAAGGAAAGTGGGCCAAGACAGAAAGCCCAAATGGGCCAATACCCCACAGGGACTGTATGTGTCAACACGTATGGTTCTTTCACGTGTCGAGTTCAAAATGACAGCAACATGAAAACGGTAGTTTTTGGCATCAGCTGTGGGATAGGTGCGTTTCTTCAAGCGAAATGGTGGGTACTTCGAGTGATGGTGGAGTTGAGAAAATCAAATCCTTCGACTCCAAAGACTTGGCACTAGCCACTTATCGTTATAATGAGAATCATATACTTGGTCTATAACCTGACGGAAGAATTGTTGCTATTAAGAAGTCCAAGACGATGGATGAATCTGATATCCAAGTGTTATTATGTCACAAATCAACCACAGAGGTATAGTGAAGTTACTAGGTTGCTGTCTGGAGATATAGTGAATTTGATATCCAAGTGTTATTCTGTTACGAGTTCATTCCAAATGGTATGTTGTTCAAACATATATATCCATGATCCAAACAACGAGTTCCCCCTGTCATGGAAGATGCATGTGAGGATCGCGACAGAAATAGCAGGAGCACTAGCCTACTTTCACCATGCTGCATCGGTTCTTATATATCACAGGGATATCAAGTTAACTAACATACTCCGGTCCAACCAGTTGACAAAAAAGAGCTACATCTATAGTTTGGGCGTGGTTCTTGTTGAGCTTCTTACTAAAGCTAGGGATAAAAGAGGGAGGAGTTTAGTGGCGCACTTCATGCATTCGATCAAAGACTTGGCACTAGCCACTTATCGTTATAATGAGAATCATATACTTGGTCTATAACCTGACGGAAGAATTGTTGCTATTAAGAAGTCCAAGACGATGGATGAATCTGATATCCAAGTGTTATTATGTCACAAATCAACCACAGAGGTATAGTGAAGTTACTAGGTTGCTGTCTGGAGATATAGTGAATTTGATATCCAAGTGTTATTCTGTTACGAGTTCATTCCAAATGGTATGTTGTTCGAACATATATATCCATGATCCAAACAACGAGTTCCCCCTGTCATGGAAGATACGTGTGAGGATCGCGACAGAAATAGCAGGAACACTAGCCTACTTTCACCATGCTGCATCGGTTCTTATATATCACAGGGATATCAAGTTAACTAACATACTCCGGCCCAACCAGTTCACAAAAAAGAGCTACATCTATAGTTTGGGCGTGGTTCTTGTTGAGCTTCTTACTAAAGCTAGGGATAAAAGAGGGAGGATTTTAGTGGCGCACTTCATGCATTCGATGGAGGAAAACAAAGTATTCGACCTTGTTGATCCAGAGGTTGTTAGAGAAGGCGGAGCAGATGATACGATTGCCGTTGTAAGGCTTGCTAGGAGATGTCTATATTTGGACAGTAAGAAAAGGCCAACGATGAAGAAGGAAGTAGCAGTGGAGTTGGAAGCAATCCAAATTGGGAAAGGAGGCTCAGTTTTGCAATCTTATGATGAAGAAAAACAGTTTCTTTCTATTGAGATTTATGATTCTTCATCAATAATCTCAGACACCACCAATTTTAACACAACTGGGAAATCATCCGAGTTTCCCCTTTCGTATGGGAAATCATGAACAAACTATGCTTGAGCTTTTTACTTGGAATATTTATTTTCTTCCTTTTTTTACTTCATTCATCATCATGTATTCTCATGTTTTTGTTTGTCATTAGTCTATAGTGTTTGTAACAATATTTAGGTGGTTTTTTACATGGTGGACTCTTGTTTGGAAAGTTTACATAGTTTATAATATTATAGGTTGTTGAAGTATTGATTTGTTACAACTTACAAGCATTTGTTTTTGGAAATTCGGATAGGATGGGCTGGCCCATCAAGGTCAAAGGCTAAATCAGTCATATTTTTTTTTCGGTGCTTTTGAAGCCCAGTCCAGCCCTAGATCGGATAGGATCGGACTTTTATTTTATTTTTTTCTAATTAGAGTGGAGAAATTGGGAACTTCGATCACTCATCATCGAAATATTTTACTCTTTGTATAGTCCCAAAAATAAAAATAAAAAGGAGGCTATGATGGTCAAAATGTACACTAAAATAATATTTTTAATTTATTTAATTTTGGGACTATAAAGAGTAAAATAGGAGTTACATTTAGAATTACCTTATTTATGGCCTCAAATATAACTGAAATGACAATTCTAATTGCTTTTTTTCCTTACACCATTGATTCTTTAAATTTGAAATTTCATACCCCTACCACTGTACTAACCCCCTTTTCTTCTAAATCACCCCCGGAAAAAAAATAATAAAAAAAAATTCCTTACATTATCTGAACCATACTGTCTGAATTAATCAACATTGCTATACCAAATTCTCCCATTTACAGTAATCGATTGTCAAATTTTAAATAAATATACGTCTGGTGTTGAAAAATCACATCATTTTGTGCAATTTTTTTGAGAAGTTTGGTCACATGCATTCTTCAAGATGATCAAAATCCTCCAAAACACACACACAGTAACCACTTACCATAAGCTTAACAGTGTCATTCAATTCCTTTGCTTCTTGAGACAAGACTTGACATGTGTTTGCCATGACAAAACTTTGTAATAATTTAATTGGACAGATGTCAAAACATGAGAGGGCAGAACTGTATATTTTAGTGATTTAGTGGAATATTTTTTGGTCATATTGATGAAGCTGTTTCACTTTTTTTTTTCTTTTCTTTTTTTGTAGAGTGGTATAAAGCGGGAAATCTAATCCTTCAAGCAAAAGCGTTGACTTTAATTGTGCAATCGCAAACACGTTTCTTGCAGCAATTAAGAGATGTCATTTAGGGGGGGGTCTAATCTGATTTGACTCGTGATTAGTTAAGGGTTTGGTTTCCAAAACTCGGATTTTGGTGGATTTTGGTGTCGTTCATCTTCAAATCTCAATCTTTTTTGGTAATTGCAACCGAACAAGAGCAAAAAAACAACGTTTGAAGGCTGTAAACATTTGTTATATTTCTTTATAATTATTGGAGTATTCAATATTTATTTACCTATTACAATTCAACGATAGAATATTACGACCTCAAATTTCGCAAATTTTGTATTTTTAAAGACTGCAACAACTACTGCTATTATTTTTACGGGAACAACAATTGGATTATGATGATATTCAATTTTTATTATTCTCCACACCATACGTATATATGGTTAAATTGATAGATAAGTAGTCATTTTTTTCCATTTACCACAATTAATTTAAGAATGTCTACTTGCTAATAGAGTTACTCATCGATTTGGTCGGTTGAATAGTTTTGGTGCAACCTTACTACCTTAGTTGCTAAAATCGATCGATCACTATTGAGTGCACATTTATATAAGTATCTATAATTATATAATACTCTCATCATTTTTGTTTAAATGTCATTTTTTATAAATGCACATAAATTAATTAACTCATCAAATACACTCTTGTTTGAATACATTAAATGAGTTAAATATATATATATATATATATATATATATGTGTGTGTGTGTGTGTGTGTGTGCAGGGCCGGCCCTGAGATTTTAAAGGCCCTGTGCGAAATAAAAAACGGTGCCCCTAATTTATTAATATTAAAATTTAAAAATACAAATAAAATGAGATAAATTACACTTTGATGCCTATATTTTGAGTACTTTTTCATAAATGACGCACTTTTTCAAAATAAATAAAATCGTACCAACATTTTCAATTTATTTGCAATTCGAATATTTAATCAATTTTACAACCCGAAAATCGTATGTAATTGATTTTAATTTAATATTTCTTAATTGGATGAATTTTTTTCACGTAATTGAGGAATGGGAATATTAAAATACAATCAATTACGTGCGATTTTATGGCCGTAAAATTGGTTAAATGTTATATTTGGATTATTTTTGAAAAAATAGGTATTTTTTTGTTAATTTTGAAAAAGTTGATCATTTTTGAAAAAATATAAAAAATGTAGGTATCAAAGTGTAATTCACCCTATAAAATGCGCCTAAAATATTTGTTTGATATGTTCAAATCATTAAAAGTTTGCATTCTTGAAAACTTTAAAATCATGTGATTCGTGCGCACTCACTGATATTTGAATGAACCTAAAACAAAAGAAAAAATATTTTAAATAATATCATGTACAAAATACAAACTACAAAATATTATTTAAAGATATCTACTTCCCCTATCATTTTTTGAAGCAAACTCATCTATAAATTTTTCAAAATCAATATTTTCTAGCAACTCTTGTTCAATTGATATCAAAGCAAGTCTATTATATTCAATCTTTCTCGTGACATGGTCAATTACAAGTAAAGATTTTAATAAATAAATAAATAGCAACTTTGCAGATGCAACTGTAATAGGTATGGTCAATATAATTCTATAAATAATATATACATTGGGACCCTATTCAATCTCTTCAAGTAAGCCAATATATCTAAAGTTTTGTGTTCTTTTGGTAAATAATACCTCAAAGTTTTTAATTCTTGAAACACCTCTTGACTATCATACTCACTAAACTCTTCATACTTTAGAATATTTTCAAAATTTTCACAGATATTGATTGGGCTAGACTTAGTATTATTTATAAAATATTGGGCCAAATATTGAGCTGGTATTTCTTATATTAATTTTTAAAAGGCATGAATTAATTTTTATAAAGTAAAACACTATTTTTTCTTATAAACTAACATATGTTAATATGATTACTAGTACTAAAAATTTATAAAAATGGTGCCCCTAAATTTGTGAGGCCCCTGTGCAACGCACCTCTCGCATACCCTCAGGGCCGCTACTGTGTGTGTGTGTGTGTGTGTGTGTGTTTGGATGCATTAAATGAGAGTAAATGTGAAAAGAATATAATTTTTCCATCTCGAATTTATAGAATGACATTTTTTGTGAAATAAAATTAAAATGTTAAAATAACACTAATTCAGATACGGATGGAGTATATAATTTTCATGGATTATATTGAATGTAATATATACCATAAGATGTTAATAGCATTACAAACCATCAAATCATGCACCACTAATTAAAGTATTAAACGGTGTCTTTCCTCTACAATTAGAGTGTTATTGACTTGTAATCGTGACACGTGTAATTAATTGAGTACTAAATGCAATGATACTGTACAATATTAGGTCGCCGACATATTTCAATTTTTTTTTTTTTCTCACACGCCCGACCTGTGTTATTGAGGAGATTCGAACCCACAAGGTCTCCTAACTTATACACATGAGCTTAATTATTTTGGATAATTTTATTTGAAAGAATATTTGATACATTAAAGTGATTATTCGCTTTACTAGAGAACACCTCAATAAATTAATTCCAACAAATAAATTTGAAAGCTTAGATAAAACTCGAAATACACCTCAACAAATTAATTCGCTTCATTATTGTATCAAATAAGTAATTAAATTTTGGCAGAGGTAAAGACAGTCAATTTAGGAATGATGAATTGATAAGAACATGTGGATCCATGTTTTGCTGGAAAATCTTGGTAGTGGTGGTGTTCGGATGTGGTGAATCTGGCTAAAGACCCCGCAAATCCAAACCACCAACACCCCTCCACTTTTTAATAATAATAATTTTCAGAAAAAATAATAATAATAATTGTAGTTTTTTTTTAATTGTTCATTTAAAAATGTGCAAACAGTCGGTACATATTTTAAAGACAAAAGCTTGTGCATAAATCTATAAATATAGACAAAAGAAAAGCAAAATCGGGAAAAAAAAAAGCAACATATAAAGTCTCACAGTAGTTTCATGGGTAATTTGAAGTTAAAATGTCTTGAATACCCCTATGACACACTTGTCCCCATACTCCAATCATTGGGAAAGTGTACCTTTTATATTTTTTTAATAACTATACATTAAATGCACCTGACTTAACATAAAAAATGATCCGAAATTTCATAACGAAATAATTATTGGCATAACGACAACTTTTATAAACTGCCGTTATACATTAACGAAAGTGATTATGAATAACGAGTGACATAAGATTTTTTTTAATAATAATTGGCATAACGACACTATGGCCCATATTAATCGTTATAGGATTTTAGTTGGCCGAATCGTTATAGGATTTTTTTAGTAATAATTGGCATAACGAGACTATGGCCCATTTTTAATCCTTATAGGATTTTGGGGCATAACGATCGTTATGGCCGATTAAGTGTTAGTTGGCCAACATTAAATGAACATCAATACATTATTCTCTTTTGGGTCGGTCAAATTGAGGTAGTTAAAATACGTAAATATGTATATTTGTATAAGTAGGTATTAGTTGGCTCAAATTGAATGAAATTTAATGCATTTAATTTTATGTAAGAGAGGTTGACATAATGTATGTATATTTACACTACACCGATACATCAATTCAAACCACATCCAAATAGAAGAAATAGTTCGAGAGTTTGGTGAAGAAGAAAAATCGTTGAATTCACATAAAAAAATAAAAAATGAGAGATTGATCCTGCAAGCCAGAAGATTATCTTCGTCAACAAAACAACATCATCATGAAATTGCGTAGACGATTACCAAAATTAGAAAGGTACGTTTGAATTTTTTGGAACTCAGAGTTGATTTTTTTGTGTTATTTTGTTACCTTGTTAACTTAGAAAATTGTTCTAGGTTTTTAATTTTAATGTTGTTGTGGTTAGTTCCAATTATCATTAAAGTATACTTTAATTTTCGTTACGGTAAAATTGAAATATCATTATGGTTAGTTGTAGTTTTAGTTTAATTGTCTAGATAAAAATTTCTCCCCTAATTTGCTGCTTTATGAGTCAAAATTTATGAGGTGTGTTAAAATTCAGATACAACCTCTGCTCTCAAAAGGAAAAAAAAAAAACAAAAACAAAATATTAGATACAACCTCATATTTAGTGGCACATTATAATTTTATTGGTATTTGAGTGATTCTTTTTATCCAAATTTCTACCCATCTTAGAATTTTTGACTCATAAAACGATTTTACACAGAAAATTTCTCCAATTTCAAATTTCCAATTAGTATATGAGTTAATTCTATGAAAATCCGAGTTTAGTGTACTTCTAACTCAAGAATTAGTTGGCACCCAAATCTAAAAATTCATACAATATTATATTTAAGTTCGTTTCGAACTTACATATACATAATAGTATTTTGGGATTTTCTAAAAACATTTCATAGCCATAGTCATAGATATATTAGTACATTTAAACAATATCAACAACCAACAAAATTATTTTAAATTAAATATTGTTGATTATAAATCTTTTGAGCAAAGTACTTTTACTAATAAAGGAAAGAAGGATGCAAATTTCATGTTAGGGGAAAAGTGGGCAAGCAGATCCAAGGCAAAAATATTTCATCAACGAGTAGATACATCTAATTGACCCTAGCAACCACTCAAGTGTTGTACACATTTTTAAATCATAAATTAATTTAGGGTCTTCATTCTTTAGGTGGGTGTGTGTGTGTGTGTTAAAAATTGACGTTTTAATTTATTGCAAGTTCTGTATGAACGTGGTTGGTATTTAGGAGAAAATTATTGGTATTCATAAAGGACAAAAATAGTAAAAATATTTAGGTGATTATAGAATTGAAATAAATTATTTTGAAGTGAGACATGAGTCACGACTAGTTATAATGTGCAAGAGGGGGCTTGGCTGGAAAGAGACCTACTAGTGGTTAGACCACTATAATTTATACTAATTTCATTTCTTTTTGTAAAGTATACAAAGAGGAACTGAGGAACTTTAGATTTTATAGTTCTTCAAGTCAACATGCAGAACACAAACTTGAAAGAACACATTTTAATATACACATAGATTAATGTGATTTTACCTACTCAATGTAAATACTTAATTCCGTAAATTTCTATTGTTGTAAATGTCATGTAAGTTATCATTTCAATACTTAAATAATCATGAAAACAAGTATCAATATATTATATATATGAATATATAAACGAATCTTTCAACATTGAAATGATGGCTCACGTGACATCTAGTATCATTCACAAAGGTAGAATAACATTTCTCCATACAGTAATTTTCAAATTCCTTTACTCCTAGAGCATTTCACTTCCGGCCCTTTCCTTTCAACATATATAAAAATGATCATTCACGTGGTATTATTTTCCATAATAAGTAATCATATATGCGTGTAACAATAACATTTTTCATCAAGATTAACACATTAATTTTTGAAAAATGCTTTATATATATATATATATATATTGTTTGAAGTAGACAAAATATAGGTTTTAAAATTGTAACCTGCCAAGCTAATAATGATTTAGTGATAATTACATAATGGGTTTGGATTAAAACACGAGCACTGTACCTGTATTAACTGATTGTTTTACGGCATCACATTCGAAATTACAATTCAGTCCCAAACTTTTGACCAAATACCCACGTGGTAGACAACAATTTACTCCTTAACCTATTGTAGTCTTGAAATTAACACCTGTTCGTGCTCAACAAGAACCCATTTAGATAATATTTTGTCTTTCCATCAATGCTATCTGATTAATTAAACAAAATAATTTTGTTGTCATCATCGTGATCTAGTGGAAAGTGAAGTTATTATTTAAATAACTGTTTAATTAATGCCCTAATTCGAATTTATTGGGATTTGCATTGGATGGCATATTCCATGGACCGACTTCTATTCTTTCATTTGTGAATATATGGAGGATTAGCTCATTTTCATAATATTAGTTAATTAATATATATATATATATATATTATAATATGCGTTGATATACTTTGGGTGCAGATAGCTAGCAGCTAGCGCCTAGCTGTAACTATATTTTATTGGGTAGCTTAAATATTATTTTGTGTCCTATTATTCTTTTTAATGTCTAGTATAAATATTTACAAAAAATGGATAAGTCATGTTATGTATGGGATTAAAATTAAATCTTCGAAAACTCTATTTATGTTTAATTTCATTTATATACATATGTATGTTCACAGTACAATAATATCAAATTTTTCAGTTTGACTAATTATAATGTTCATTGGAGTACTTTAACTAATAATTACACAAATCATAACACAAAACAAATGAAGTTAAAAATTAAGAAAAGTCAAGCAATAAATAATTTAGTAGTTACATACTTACATGCTCTGCTCCATTAATCAATTTGATACGTAGATCACAAATGTTATCTTTGATGATAAACCAAGCCCACATTAATTGACCTGTACCATCAAAATTATTGTAGCAGTGCTGACAAACAATTGATGTTGATTAACTAGGTGAATTAATTAATAAATATATATAATTTGTCTCGTTACAACACATTCTAAAAAATAAAGAATAATTAAATCTACGAGTATTTGGAATTTCTCTGTGCACTTTTCCAAAATATATTTTTTCCTATTTAGGGTCACTATCGTACGTGCTTGTTTTAATACATACTTTGTATATGTATTTTATGTAAACTCCGGGGTCGAGTTCGATTTAAATTGAATTTATTGCATTTCAGAAAATATTTCACTCAAAATAATATTTTTGTAGTATCATGTCATGTTTGATTTAAATTCATGTTATCGAGAAATTCACCTTTTAAGTGTGATTTACTTCTATGCTATGATATAGAAATATAGTTTATTTAGAGAACACTCTCACGTATCGGTTGTGAGTTCGACTTTCATTAAGAATATCGAAAATCCAGTTCATCATCTAGAATAAAGGGTCGACTTTGATCGCCATGCATGTTGGCCCAAAAGTTGCAAGTTTTGGGTGAATCAAGAGCCATGTGGTACATGTGATTCCACAATTTATATCTATCAAATATTTTCACTTTATTGCTAAGCTCATATAAAGGGGGCTCATGCTATACCATGTGCTTCCTACAAAATCTTTTATAGCTACCTTATTTTTTAGACCAAAAAAAAAGATCCTTATCCTCATAGAACAATCATAATTCGAATAAAAATGTATGAATGTTTAATTCCAAATAAATGTTACCGCGATATACATCTAATTTGTGAATTTTGCACCTGACACGGCAAAATTCCCATCATTCAATATTTTCATCAATTAATAATATAAAGGTTTATGTTGGATTTGACTGAACCACCTTCATTTTTTATTTACACCACAAACCTTGCATAGTGAGATTTTCAAAACTAGTTGAGATCACGATCTTCTAATTTAAAATATTTAAAGATAATAGATAATATATATATATATATATATATATATATATATTAAATGTAAACGGTATTACAATGCTTTCTGGAATACCTACAAACTGAAGTGCATAAAAAAGAAGAGTAGAAAATAAATACAATAAACTGAATTGAATAATTGTAAACAAACTGGAAACCAAATGACATGTGGATTTTCGGGAAGCAAGCCGAGTCGAGGGGACCTCTCTTTGCAAGACAAATACGTCCCGGCTAGTGCTCATGGTTTGGCGAAGATGAAACGGTTTTCGTCCTTCCAGCAGTAGCACGGGCTAACTAGACAATGCATGACTGGGAAATAGACACGAAGAATAACAGCTGCGCTTGGAGATATAAGAGTGACAGTTTTCGTCCTTCTGGCAATAGCACCACTATTTCATCAAGGAGATATGAACGACTTTCGTCCTTCTGGCAGTAACACCACTATTTCGGCAAGGAGATATGAGAGTGACGACTTTCGTCCTTCTAATAGTAGCACCACTATTTCGGCAAAGCTCCGGCAAACTAGACAATGCAGGACTGTGAAACAGACACGAAGAAGAACGGCCGCTTGGAGATATGAGAGTGACGACTTTCGTCCTTCACGCAGTAGTATCACCATTCAGGCAAGGTTCTAGTTAACTAGACAATGCAGGACTAGGAAACACCACTATTCTGACAAAGCTCCGGCGAACTAGACAATGCAGGACGGTTGTAGCATCATTATTCCAACAAAGCTCAAGTGAACTAGATAATGCAGGATTGTGAAACACCACATGCAAGACTAGGAAGTAGACACCACATGCAGGACTAGGAAGTAGACACGAATATGCTTGGGAATATGAAAGTGGATTTTTTATGCTTACAACACCTTAAAACTGTAATGACCAGGCCCTGGTAGCCCCACATGCGCCCAAAGTCCACAAAAAGTCCAATTGTTGATGCTTACAACACCCTAAAACTGTAATGATCAGGCCCCTGTAGCCCCACGTATGCCCAAAGTCCACCCAAAGTTCAATTTTCGCAGACACCCATCCATTTCTGAGCCCTAAAACTACTAGACAAGACTTAAAACTGTAACGGCTAGGCTCCGGTAGCCCCACGACCCCAAAGTCCAATTACCGCAGACACTCGCCTGTTTTTTAGCCCTAAAACATTACAAGGCCTCGGTAACCCCACGTATGCGGGTACGTGGGCTCATGACCCATATCTTTGTACACTTTAGATATTACACTTAAGTGTTAAAACACTTAAATAAACTTCTTAATTAAGTGCTCAATAAATGCTCAATCGTGTGACCAACTTCAACAATTAATTTCTCACTCACCGGAAATCGAATTCGAGAAAATAAAAATACTATGATTATCTACTACAAATATAGATCAATCGTACACTATTTAATTTCTCCAAAATAAAATATCTTGATCACGAAAAATCGAGTTAAATAAGTCATGTCTCAATTTATTACATCCAAATTTCCAACATTAAATTGTCTGTATACATTAATCAACACTGTTATTTAATTGTGGCTCATTTGTTGAAGCCCAAGCAGAAGTGGACCGGCCCAAGCTCATACATGCAGCTCATCTATTAACTGAAGCCCAACTGCCTCTAACTAATTCAGTTTAACCCTAATTAACCCTAATCGTGCGCCGACCTATTTATGTGGTGCTCGGTTACTGTTACCCACACTTCTCATTCTACTGTGTGTGTTCCAGAGAGTTCTTGTGAGAGAGAGAGCGATTCCGATCGATCCAAGGTAAACTGAGTGTTTTTCTTCTTCTTCTTCCTCTGAGTGAGATCCTCTCTATCTCTACCTCCTTCTGGTCTAGAGTAGATACCACCGCCTGAGTGGATCTACTGTTTCTTCTCTTTCTGGGTTGAGTTGAGGGCTAGGGTTCGGTGGTAGAGTGAGGGGGCTGTGTGAGCTTTGTCGCCGTGGTCTCTCTGTGAAGATCTCCAGTTATTGTTCGCTTGTTTGGTCCTTGCTGAGCTGTGGATCCTGTTCTAAACCTTGAGTTACTGAGCCGTCTGTTTCTACACACCCTTATGGCTGAATCGTCCGGTGAATACAGGAGAAAGACGCTCGGAGGTGGCGGAGATGATACCCAACAGTGGTATCAGAGCCACTAACCGCCGCCTCTGCCGTCCTCCGTCGGGTGACAGCCCGTCTTCACGTTTTCCAACGCGGTGGTAAGTCGGAGTACCCTCACCTAGGGCTCCGCTCTAGTAAAGCGGCTGTAACCTCTTTTTTTCTAATTCTAGTGCCGTGAGGGGCTATAGGCTTGGTATCTGGTACTTGTCAACGTGTTTTTAGCTTGGTGCGCTCTAGATCTATTTGTGTTCGCGTTATTAGGGTTTCTGGTCCTGGATTTTCTTTGTGTTTCTTTCCGCTGCTTCTTGGTTAACTCTGTCGCGTTCTTGTATAGATTTTTGTGAGTGTGTTCAGTTTCTTTAAGGATCTGTAAGATCCTTGTGTTGAAGTTCTTAAGAATTTACGGGATTTGTGAAATCTCTGAGACTTCAGACCTGGTGTTAAGTAAATCCTTGTGCCCTCCACCAAGTGAGTGTTGCAAACTGGGTAATCCTCTCACTAGTAAGGGTTGGAAGTCTCACAGGTTGTGTGCGTGTGTTTTGGTGAGCATCTGGTTTCTGAATTTCCCCAAAATCCATTTTCTGTGTCTGCCCTTTGCTCTGTGGGTGTTTTGGTGTTCTGGTAGAATAATGGCCACTAATTCCTTTGGTATTGTTCCTTTTAATGGCAAGAATGATTTTAGCATTTGAAAACAAAAGATGAAATGTGTGTTAATTCATCTAAAAATTGCTAAAGCCATTGATCAATCTTATGCTACTACTGAAACTGCTGAAAAAAGGGCTGAAATGGATGAAATTGCATGTTCTAGTATTATCTTGAGCTTATCTGACTCTGTGATTAGAAAAGTAGGTGATACTGAGCATGCTAAAGATCTGTGGGGTAAACTTGAAAATTTGTACACTGAAACCTCTTTTACTAGCCGCATGTATCTGTTGGAAAAGCTTTTTAAATACAAACTGGATTTGTCTAAAGATATAGATGAAAATATAGATGGTTTTACTAAGCTTGTCCAAGATATTAAAAGGGCTGGTGATACTACAATTGATAATTACACCAGCATTGCCTTAATGAATGCTATCCCTGACTCCTACTCTGATGTAAAATCTGCTATAAAATATGGTAGGGATAGTACATCAGTTGATGTGATAATCAGTGCATTAAAGTCTAAAGAACTGGATTTGCTTGAACATGGGGGTATTAATTCTCAGGAAAAGGCAATGAATGTAAGAGGGAGGACAAAATTCAGGTCCTCTGAAAATTCTGAAAATGGTAGTAAGAAAAAGAAGGGTAAAAGCAGGTCTAAGTCTAGAAAAGGCTCTAGAAAATGTTATAATTGCCATGAACCTGGTCATTATGCAAAAGAATGTCCTAAGCCAAAGAAGAACAACAAAAATAAGAATAGCAATGAGAATGAAATGGCTAATGTAGCTACAGGAGACAGACTTGGTGATTGTTTCATGGTTGCTAATTCAAATTCTTTGTGTATTAGTTTTGCAAACTCTGTGTCTGATTCTATGAGTGAATCTGAATGGCTTTTAGACTCTGGCTGCACTTACCATATCTCTCCATTTAAGAATCTGTTTTCTTCTTTTATACAAGTTGAAAATAGTTTTGTGTCAATGGCAAATGAAAAGAAATGCAGAGTTGTTGGAATTGGAAATGTTTGCTTAAAATTTGATAATGGCTCTTCTATTACTCTGAGGAATGTAAGACATGTGCCTGAATTATGCTATAACTTGCTATCTTGTGCTGCTTTAGAAGAAAATGGGCTTGAGGGCAGGTGGGGAAATGGTCAAATGAAAATTTTGAAAGGTTCTTTGGTTATTTTCAAAGCTGAAAAGAAAAATAACCTGTATATTTGTAAAACTTTACCCTTTGAGCCTGTGACATCCTCTGTGAATGTTCTAAAGCATGATAAAACTGTGTTATGGCATAATAGACTTGGACATATGAGTAATAAAGGGCTTGAAATTCTGAAAAAGTTTGGTGTGTTTGGTTCTGATGTGATATCTAGCATGCCTTTCTGTGATGCTTGTGTTTTAGGCAAACAACATAAAGTTCAATTTCCTAACTCTGCATCTCATATATCTAAGAGTCAACAAATTCTTGAGTATTTATATGCTGATGTTTGGGGTCCTTCTAAAGTTCCTACTCATGGTGGGAACAGATTCTTCTTGTCTATAATTGATAATTATTCTAGGAAAGTTTGGGTGTTCTTAATGAAACATAAATCTGAGGTTATTGATAAGTTCAAAATGTGGAAAACTCAGATTGAAAACCAAATTGGCATGAAAATTAAGACCTTAAGAACTGACAATGGTCTGGAATTTTGTAATTCTCAAGTTGATGATTTATGTGTTAAATCTGGAATAAAAAGACACAAAACTGTTCCTTACAACCCCCAACAAAATGGGGTTGCTGAAAGGATGAATAGAACTTTATTAGATAGGGTGAGGAGCATGTGTGCCCTCTCTGGTATATCTAATAAATTCTGGGGTGAAGCTGTGTGTATTGCTTCCTACTTAATCAATAGGTCACCCTCTGTTCCATTAAATGGTAAATGTCTAGAATCTGTGTTTAATGGAAAACCTATTGATATGTCAAACTTAAGGGTCTTTGGTTGTGCTGCTTTCATGCATGTGAAAAATGATAAGCTTGAACCTAGATCCCAAAAGTGTGTTTTTCTAGGATACCCTGAGGGAGTTAAAGGGTATAGGCTATGGGTAAGGGATGTTCCTGGTTTTAAAACTGCTATAAGCAGAGATGTGGTGTTTAATGAATCATGCTTCCCTTGTTTGACTGAAACCCAGTCTACAACTACTGTAAATGATCATGCCCCTACTGTTCCTTTTGAGGTGGAGCCATTGCATGTTTCTGTACCTGTTCAGCCTGTTAGTCTGCACAATGATGATGTTAATTCTGAGCATATGTCTGAACCTGAAACTGAGCATGAATCTGAGTCTGAAACTGAATCTGATGAGCATGTTAATCACAACAGTGAGCCTGAAAACCTTAATGATTATCTGTTGGCTAGAGACAGGGTGAGAAGAACCATTAATAAGCCTGCAAGATATGCTGACACTGAGTGTAATTTACTTGACTTGGCTTTTATTGTGTTTGAGTCTCTAGATAGCAATGAACCTAAAACTTTTAAAGAAGCTCTTAATTCCAAAGATGCTAGTAAGTGGTTAATTGCTATGCAAACTGAGATGAAATCATTGCATGTTAATAAAACATGGGAGTTGGTTCCAAAACCAGCTCATGCTTCTGTTGTTGATTGCAAGTGGTTGTTTAAAATCAAAAGTGAATTTAATAATGTCAGATACAAGGCTAGATTAGTTGCTAAAGGGTTTACTCAAAAGGAGAGGGTAGATTATACTGAAGTTTTTGCTCCTGTTGTCAAGTTCACTACTGTTAGAATAATGTTGGCTTTAGTTGCTCATTTTAATTGGGAATTAAAGCAAATAGATGTAACTACTGCTTTCTTACATGGTGATCTTGATGTTCCTATTTACATGTATCAACCTGAGGGCTTTATAGATTGTGATAAACATGACTATGTGTGCTAGTTAAGGAAATCCTTGTATGGTTTAAAACAATCTCCAAGGCAATGGAACTTAAAATTTGATCAGTGTATGAGGTCTTTAAAGTTTCATAGAAGTAAGTTTGATCATTGCTTGTACTTTAAAGAAACCTCTACTGTTCCTATGTTCCTTCTGATATATGTTGATGACATGTTGTTAATCAGTCCTTGTCTCAAATCTTTGAAGCATGTTCAATCCTGCCTATGTGAAAACTTTGAAATGAAAGATTTGAGAGATGCTAAGAAAATACTTGGCATGAACATAATTAGAGACAGAAAGAACAATACTCTTGTGCTAAATCAAACTTCATATGTTGAAAAGATTTTGAGTAAGTTCTCTATGTCAAAAGCTAAGGGTGTAAATGTTCCTTTAGCTACTCATTTTGTGTTAAGTAAAGATCAGTCTCCAAAGACTGTTTCTGAGATGAATATCATGAAAAAGATACCCTACTGTAATGCAATTGGATCTGTAATGTATCTTATGGTAAGTACTAGACCTGACATTGCTTATTCTGTAAGTTGTTTAAGCAGATACATGTCCAATCCTGGTGTAACTCACTGGGAAGCATTGAAATGGTTGTTAAGATATCTTCAGTCCTCTTTGCATGTGGGTTTGAAATTCTCTAAGTGTGTCAAGGGTGTTCAGTTGTGTGGCTATGTAGATTCTAACTATGCAAATGACAGAGATAATAGGAGGTCTACAACCTCTTATGTTTTTACTTTGTGTGGGTCTTGCATAAGCTGGAAATCCCAGCTGCAACATATTGTTGCACTTTCTACCACTGAGGCAGAGTATGTTGCTATTACTGAAGCCTTTAAGGAAGCCCTGTGGTTGAAAGGTGTTTTATCTGAAATTGGTTTTCTTCAAAAGAATGATGTTGTGTTTTCAGATAGTCAATCAGCCATTCAATTGTGTAAAAATCCTGTTTTTCATGATAGAACCAAGCATATAGATGTTAGGTTTCATTTTATTAGAGAAGTTGTTGAAAGTAAAAATGTTTTACTTGAAAAGATTCCATCTAAAGTTAATCCTGCAGACATGGGTACAAAGTCTTTGCCTCTTGAAAAACATACTAATTGTATGAAGATCTTGAATTTTGACCCAGGTTAAGCTTTTGATGCTTTCTGTTTTAAGTCTTTGAGATTGATTTTATGTGTTGATTTTGTTCTCAAAGACTGCAGCCTGGTAGTTTCACCGGTTTGTCCCTTGGTTATTACCTTGTTGCTCCCTATGATCTATGTGATCAGATTCAGACTATGTGTTTGAAACTATCTCACTTATAGTTTTGCTGTGTGATCTCTATAGGTGAGATGGATGACAATGATGAACTCAACAAGTGATAGATCCTTCTCAAGTGATGTCAAATGGGCCAAGATGGAGATTGTTATTTAATTGTGGCTCATTTGTTGAAGCTCAAACAGAAGTGGACCGCCCCAAGCTCATACATGCAGCTCATCTATTAACTGAAGCCCAACTGCCTCTAACTAATTCAGTTTAACCCTAATTAACCCTAACCGTGCGCCGACCTATTTATATGGTGCTCGGTTACTGTTACCCACACTTCTCATTCTACTGTGTGTGTTCCAGAGAGTTCTTGTGAGAGAGAGAGAGAGCGATTCCGATCGATCCAAGGTAAACTGAGTGTTTTTCTTCTTCTTCTTCTTCCTCTGAGTGAGATCCTCTCTATCTCTACCTCCTTCTGGTCTAGAGTAGATACCACCGCTTGAGTGGATCTACTGTTTCTTCTCTTTCTGGGTTGAGTTGAGGGCTAGGGTTCGGTGGTAGAGTGAGGGGGTTGTGTGAGCTTTGTCGCTGTGGTCTCTCTGTGAAGATCTCCAGTTATTGTTCGTCTGTTTGGTCCTTGCTGAGCTGTGGATCCTGTTCTAAACCTTGAGTTACTGAGCCGTCTGTTTCTACACACCCTTATGGCTGAATCGTCCGGTGAATACAGGAGAAAGACGCTCGTAGGCGGCGGAGATGATACCCAACAAATACTAATAATTAATATTAGGGATTATTTTTGCAATTGTTTTTACGACATCAGACGAGTCGATATACAACATATTTAAAATGTTGCAGGCATGTAAAATAAAAATAAATTCGGATAAATTTTGCACACAGTTTCAGCTGCATATATAGGTAGATGTGCAGCTACTAATACTGTCTTAATGAACTATAAATCTAGTAGTTAGCCATGTCAGCCATAATCATGCAATATATTGTCTCATTAATGCAGCATATTCTGAATTTAAATGTTTAATCTTAATTTGCTTTCTATTAAAATATCATTTGAATTTTAGTTGCCATGCCAGAATAAAAAAATCCTATGTTCCCAAATTCTTTTATTAATAACTTTTTAAAAATTAATTTAATAAACAAAACTGATTAGGGATAAAAAAAACACTTTCAAATTAAACTTTGCAACTTACTACTCCACGGGTCGTACGTCCAAATCTGACTCCAATTAAAACTGGGTTATATAATATCATATAGTAGTTACAAGGGAGGATTTCATGATAATATTAACGTTTGCACTATTTTATAATTTTCGCACAACGTTTAAAAATTTACAATTCATATAATAACTTTTAATATTTTTGGAATTGTAACATCCCTAATATTAATCCGGCATAAAATGATGTTTTGTGAAAATGAAACTGATGGATAATCTGGATGTATATAGTGAATCTATATAACGACGTCATTTAGGTAACTGGAAATAGCAATACAAGTGAATTACAAATCGGATACGAAGGATAGATCTGCCTGATTAATATAATATTGAGAATGTTACAATTGCAAAAATATTTAAAGTTATGATATGGATTGTAAATTTTTAAACATTGTACGAAAATTATAAAATGGTACAAACAGTATGTTAAATTTTGCAATTAACTCTAATATTAACAAGTACTTTTTTATGAATACGCACGAAATATTATACATACTCTCTCCATTTCTGAATAAGTATTATTATACATAAATGCACACATATTAATAAAATAATCAAATTACCTCATACACTATAACGTGAAAACATTAAATGAGTCAAATATAGATGCTCGAATTAAATATGGATAAATATAAATTTTACACTTGAATCATATAGAATGATAGTGTTTGTGAAATAAAATAAAGGCACTAGAATGACACTTATTCAGAAATTATTGAATTACTTCAAAGATTTTGATGAATTCTAAGTCGTCAAATCGTAGTTTCAAGATTGGTTAAGTAACGTGGGACTCAAACTAAACACGCATAGCTACTTGTCTATGTTAATGTTAAGAGTAGATGCAATAATTTAATTTGCTGATCAAGTCTATAATAAAGTTCATTAAAGACATTAGCCGTCACAGCCTTTATTAGCAGTAACATTTTAAACTTCGAAGCTTTTATAAATATGAAAAAAGTAAATAAGTCCATAAATTGACAAATCTACCACTCTGATGTCAAAAGGGCAAATTAAAGAAAGAAATGTTGTTCCACCAAAAGCATCAAGTGTAGTGAAGAGAGGTTAGGTAAAGCATGCACATTCGACCAAAAAAAAAAAGATATAATTGAATCTAAAAGTTTTTATTTTTTTTTAAATAAATAAAAAAGGAAAAGACAGATTTCCTTGGCGAATTGGCGGGCTATAACTTACAAGGGCCAACCTTGTTTTCGTTGACAAAGAATATACCAAAAATAAAATCCATTTTATTGTATTTTTTTTTATAGAGGGCGTATTTTATTGTAATTAAATGTCATTTATTTTAAAAATTATGTATAAATAATGCATCAATTGAGTTCCTTCTTCTTCTTCTTCTTCTTCTTCTTCTTCTTCTTCTTCTTATGAATATATAAATTACTCACCCACAAAATTATAATTATTTATTCTCTCGATTTATAAAATTCAATTCTAATTATGTTCTTTGATTATATTTATCAACTAATAACTAAGACAAAAAAGTTGAAATAATAAATGTTATATTAAATTTTGCTGACAATTAATTTGAAATTTATGATCTTTAAATTTTATCTACACAAATCCACTCTAAATCTAAAACAAATTTCAAACATTTATAAAATTTCAAATTTCCCAATTCAAACAGAACATTGGTCTCTAAGAGCAACTCCAATGCTAAGCACCTATTTGGTGCAGATTTCTGCACCAAATTTTTTTGCAGCTCCAATGCTCAACACCAAATTTTACACCAAATAAGAATATTCTCTTAAAGATTTTATTTTATTTTATAATTGAAATATGAATATGTTTAATGATTTATTATTTTTTTTTAAATGATTGATTGTCCAAAACTAATAACTTTTAATTATATACTTTCAAAAAAAAAATATGCTATTAAAAAATTATGTACTATTAAAAAAATTATAACATATAATGTGCTTGGAATAATAAAAGTACTTTAAATGATCATCAAACGCTTACAATTAGTGAAAATATTGCAAGAATACAACACTTGTGGAAATACATATATTTTGACCTCAATACTCAGAAGTAGTATATTTTTCCCAAATATGTTTCACTAATGCATTTCGAAGCGCAATATGAGCATCTTTGTACTTGATTTCTCTATATTGAGCCAAAAATTCATTGAACCGAATATTATCATTTGCTGGCTCCTCAACAATTGGAGTCGATATCATCTCGTTCCTCAAATGGAGCACTTATATCACGTTCATCTTCAATGATCATGTTGTGCATAATAATGCATGCTGACATTATATCATGTAATATGTCTTTATCTAAGAGGATCTAGAAATGATTTGTAATGTGTTTTTTCAAGTAGTTTTAGTTAATTGTATTGTGTTTTTAAGTTAATTTTTAGTAATTTGTAATACGTGGGACTTCATTCTATCCATTATGTTTAATTAATTGTGTTTTTATTGAAATTATTTATTTAGATGATTTATAATTTAAATTAAATGAATATATAATTTATAAATTAAATTTATTAAATAATCTATTTAAGTGGATATATAATTTATAAATTAAATTAAATTTATTACATAATCTATTTAATAATGATTTTAAATAATAAAATAATGCATTGAATGCTGTGGAACTCATCAGCACCAATTTAGTGCAAGATTTGGTGTAACATTGGAGTGGGTTTCAGCACCAAATTGGTGATTTGGTGTTAGCATTGGAGTTGGTGTAAAGTCTCTAAACTACTAAAAATACTCCCAGATTAAAATTTTGTGTGAGAAAAGATGGAAGCAAAATTATTTGCATGCCAAGAAAATCAAAGCTTTGGAACTTGGAATTGGAATAAAGAAATACTTCGGTTTGAATAAATCATCAAACAATCACAAAGTCCAATCCATGATCCTGAGCTAAATAGTATACAAAATTATATGCTCTCTCTCTCTCTCTCTCTATATATATATATATATATATATAAAGAGCATACAATTTTTTTTCATTTTTTAATAATTACCTCCAAACGAAGGAACTAAACAGTAGGGGGGGGGGGGGGGGAGTTGGTTTTGGAGAAGGGGTATAAATGGGAATAAGGGGAAGAAGTGAGGCAAAAAAGTAAAGAAAAAAAGAAAGGTTGAGGAAGAAATATTGAAGGTGTGAGTGTAGGTGTAGCTGAGTAAGACACCATTATGATTGTGACCAAAACGATGAAAAAGTTGCCCACAATTTTATTTTTTATTTTTTTTACAATTTAATATTTTTTTGGTGTTTTTCGGGTTTTTCATTTTAACTGTCAGCCATTAAAAACCCTCGATCAAAATTCCTTGAAAAACACCTCAACTCTCAGTGAAACTCACTATCGTCTATGTCAACAAACCAAAAAATACGCCCCTTCTCTTTCATTCATCCGTTCCTGTCGTTTCGGCTGCATCATTTGAACGTAGAAGGGGGAAAAGAAACCAACAATTAACAACCTCTCTCTCTCTCTCTCTCTCTACCCGGTTAAATAAGTGACATTGGTGGAGACAACATACCTATATATTAATATATATGTGTGTGTGTCATGATTATCGGCTAAGTTCCAAGAAATCTGTTTTGTGCCTATTGGGATGTTCTGGTCCATTTGGTATCTCTGTTTCTTGAATGTTCTCGTGCTCCTTGAGAGATAAAAAAGACTGCTCTCGTTTTGTTCATTTCATGCGTTTTCGTGGCGAATCTTGAGGGGTTTTGTGATTTCTGGGAAGGCCCCTTTTTCAAAGGTACAATCTGTGGTTGTTTATACGAAGAAACCCTCTCTCTCTCTCTCTCTCTCTCTCTCTCTCTCCCTTTTTTTATTGCAGATGTAATTTATTATTGTTCTGAGATCTGTATATGTTGCAATATTTATCGTTGTTGCTTTTGATTGTGTGATTATTTGTTTTTCTTGATTTGGGGTGTTTGGAATTTTCCCTTCTTACTGCTGATTGGGTGGTTTGTTTCTCTTTCACCTAACATTGGTTCATTTTCTCGTAGCCTTAAAAGAATACATCTTTTCAAGGTTTGGTATGAAATTCTGAGAGTAGTCGTTATTTGCTTGATGAATAATAAATAATGCAATCTCATTGATATGTAGTCCAAAGGGCTAAGGGTCTACAGGCTCTCTTAATGTTTTAAGCCTTTTTGTGTTGGAAAAAAATTAGTGGCTGAATTTTCTGCTGTGTATATATTATGTAGTCTATGAAATGTTGTTCTAAATCTCACTTTTATCTCTCTTGCTCCAGACATAATGGTATGTAAATATTTAATTCTTCTCATGTTATCTCTTTCAATCTTTGAGAATGTTTCTATTCTTTTGTGAAATTCTATCTGCTTTCATTACTTATGTCAAGATACTTTTGTTGGTTCATTTACTCTCTCTCTCTCTCTCTCTATTACACAGACACACATGTTTCTTGTGCAAAGTTGAATTACCATTTCCATTTCATTGGTCACTCAAATGATTCAGATTTGAGTATCTTTTTGGCATGAACTGAGATTATGTTCCTGTAAGTTAGATAGACTAGTTTTTACTTGATAATATATGTAGGCTTTGTTGATCATGTTATTGGAATTTCTTTTTGTTGCATTAAATCTTGTTTTTGAATAACTTCATTTCAAAGATTATGTGGATGCAATGTGATCTGCTTAGAGGTTCCTGTACTCTGTATTTTTCTTAATTGAACATTTCTTCTGTAGGTTCAACAATGGAAGGGGAAATCTCATGGGTCAGTCATTGTGTTGATAACTTTGAAAGTAGCACTGCCGGTTTTGATTCATTCTCAGAGCTTAATGAAGAAACTGACAGAGAAGTTGCTGTTGTTTCTATGGATCTAATTTTACCCGATGATCTTTTGGAACGAATATTGTCCTATCTCCCCATTGCAAGCATCTTTAGGGCGGGTTGTGTGTGTAAAAGATGGCAAGAGATAGTGACGTCAAAAAGGTTTCTGTGGAATAGCTCTCACGTACTGTCACAGAAGCCTTGGTACTTCATGTTCACGAGCTCTGACGACCCAATTGGTTATGCATACGACCCCATTCTTCGAAAGTGGTATGGCATCGACCTTCCTTGTATCGAAAAATCAAACTGGTTCATTGCTTCCTCGTGCGGGCTAGTCTGCTTTATGGACAATGATAGCAGGAGTGAGTTGTATGTATGCAACCCAATAACCAAATGTTGTAAGGGACTTGATGAGCCCCCGGGCCCAAAATTTCCCGACTACAGTGCTTTGGCTGTCTCAGTCAACAGAGCTACTCAGAGTTACAATGTCTCAGTTGTTAAATCTAAGCAGGTCCCTGAAAATTTCTTTCAGTGGGATCTCTCCGTCCATCTTTATGATTCGGAAACAATGGCTTGGGCCACGACTCTTTCAGAAATTCTTACGGGGTGGAGAGCTGGTGATGAGAGTGTGATATGTGATGGGGTATTATACTTCTTGATCTACTCAATTGGAGGTGGTGGTCCTGACAACCGCCACGGCCTTGTTATGTATAATCTTAGAAGCCGGTCACCACATGGCTTATTGATGAGGAGTTTCGTCCCAGTGCCATGTTCTCTTACATGTGGCCGTCTGATGAACCTAAAGGAAAAGCTCGTAATGGTTGGAGGCATTGGCAAATTCGACCGGCCAGGCATCATCAAGGGTATTGGCATTTGGCTTCTGAAGGGGAGAGAGTGGCAAGAGATAGCCCGAATGCCCCATAAATATTTTCAAGGTTTTGGAGAGCTTGATGATGTTTTTGCCAGCAGTGGCACGGGTGATCTCATATACATTCAGAGTTATGGGGCGCCGGCTCTTCTTGTTTTTGATATGAATCAGAAGCATTGGAAGTGGTCTCAGAAATGCCCCGTGATCAAGAGGTTTCCCCTTCAGCTCTTTACTGGTTTTTGCTTCGATCCAAGACTGCAAATTGCTCCCTAGGTTCTGCTCGTATTATATTTGATCCGATTTTACATAAAACAGCCATTGATTCCGTGTCTCATTTATGGTGATCGTGAAGTCGCAGTAACTAGTAAGGCATATATAGGTGATGCTATTTGCTGGAAGAGCTGCTCAAATGTCCATGCGAATTTCATTATTCTTTACATTCAAAAATTCAATTATGATGGATAGAATTCAAGTTGAAACCTTGTTTGTTCATTGGCATTTGCATATTGTTGCTGAGTATATCTAGTTACTATTTTTTTTTACCTGATTTCACTGTTTATATCGTGAACCTTGGACTGAACAAGTGTGTCTTGAGCAGGTTGCCCCTCTTAACTCGTCGAGGTCGAGTTGTGGGGATTATTACCCTTGTTTCTCCTCCTGTTTCCCATTTTCTGGTGTCTTGATCTATAATTGGAAGCTACATTATTGGTATATCAAAGTTTGGTCCACCCTTTGAGTGTGTTTTTTTGGGGTGAAGTTGGATACATGTAGATGTAGTTAGTTACATTCACTGCACATGGGGCTGCAATCTCTGTGATGTTGGCATCATTTTTCCAATGCTGGCTGGATATGCCACATTCATAAGGGACCATATCTACACTTCATTTGGATATTCATTCTCTCTCTTATAGAATTTTGTTATTTAGGTAAATTACGAAAGGTGTGTCGTAGTGGGTTCTTGACAATCTCTCTTTTTTGTTTGTTAACAATCTTGAATGGGAGAGATATGGTTCCATCATCCAACACCGTGCTCAACATCTATAATCATGCTTTTATTCATAAATTTTCATTGGAAACTAAGTGCGAAATCTACGGGCCCATTATTAGTTATCCAGATATATAGAATGTGGACCACTTTCAATCAAAGTTTGCAATTGGGCTGTTCCATAAGATGTTTGTCTGTTTCAGTGGGCCAGCCCATGTCGGCTGAAAGAGATTGACTCTATTTTAAAACTATTTATTATTTATTATTTATATTTATAATTTCATAGCGAAAATTGAGATCTTGGTTTTTAATTAACGTGTACTAGTTACTAGTAAAGACTTTATTGAGTATTATATTATCAATCACGTGTATCTTAAACAATGTTGAGCGCCACAAGAAATCAAAGTCGTCATCCGCTTGAACAATTCAGGTTGTCTTTTATGTAGTTGTTGGTTAATGAGTTTATGTAGTATGTAATTCTTTCTATATTAATTCCTCATTCTACCAATTAAGTAATTCCGAAAGTTTGAATTCACGAGTTTCCTAGAGTTGGGAGAGTGACATATAAAGTGTCGATGTTAATTGCACAATCTCTATGTACTGATTATCTACAACCTATGGACCACAATCCTTAGCATGCAATTTTTTGGTTTCCACAAGAAAGTTTACTATAAAAAGTTAACAGGTAACTGGTAACGTACATTATAAATACTATATATTATGAATACTTTAGTCAAGATAATCGTGCTACAGGGTGTTCACCTCACTATATGTTCCATATATTGATTTTAAATTTTTCATTAAGTTAATGTTATATATCTAACTAAAACTAACAAAAATCTTGATCGACATGTTGTAAAGCCTATAAATCTTTTATGATTTCATCTGTTTTTAACCATATATGCAGTAGTTATTTATTGATTATTGTCATGCAGAAAATTATATTAGACCTTATTTAAATATAACATGACTTACAACAATAATCAAATTGATCATTTTATTTTTGTGACGTCACATATTTACAAATCATTATCTAAAAATAAGCATACTAGAAAACATATGTGAAATGAACACAACTTAAATACAAGAATCAAAACCCACCTCAGATCCCCTATCCCATTCTCTATAACATCCCATATGCCAAACTTTTTTTTATTATATTGTTAAAAGTAATTTAGTATAATTTGTTTTAATTTTAAATTTTTATTTAGGGTTCATCCTTCTCCAACTAGGATATATTAAAAAAAAAAACTAAATATGACATAGATGATGTAACATGGGAGGTCATATGAGCTAGATCTGATCCGTTCCAAACCAACAAGAGGAGTAAATTGATAATAATGAAATAAAGCCAACATTGAGGAAACAAAAAGTATGAGGGCTAAAATTAATTAAGGTAGATTTGACCCTAATTTAGGCTGAAGCCTTGATCTACTAATTATCCACAACAATTTATAAATATCCATAACCTACTACAACTAGGAAACCTAATACGTAGTGATCAAGTACTCAACCAAGACTATTATAAGCCATGCATGCATTCTTCAATTCTCCCTCCCTCCCTCTTATATATATAGTTAAATTCTGCAGTTTTTGATATATAACTTGAGATATTTATTATATTATTGCAAATTTGGCATGGATAGCCACCAATCATATATTCTTCTAATTATTTGCTCCGTATTAGAGAGTGTTATTGTTATTTGTGTTATTTTGGCAAGCCTCAAAATGTATTATTTACCGGAGACGAGTGTTATTGACGCGATTCGAAGTTGTGTCCACGCGCTGCGGCGGAAGGTAATGGACAGGAGGTGGCGCATGACGGCCCTCGCCGGAATGGTTTACGACACCAAAGAGGGATCCATGGAGGAAGTAGGCGGCGGCTGCGCCATCTGCCTCAGCGAATACGCCCACGGCGAACGCCGCGCAACCATCGCCACCTGCAACCACCGCTTTCACGCTCTTTGTATCGAGACCTGGATCAAGCACAAGTACTATACTTGCCCACTTTGCAGACATGATCTTGTCTGATCCATGTAGATTTTATAATATAATTTGTTTTATTAATTAGCTAGATGCATGTTCGTTTATGATTAATTCATTCTTTTCTCGATCGACCAAATTCTTAATTAGATATTACTAATGCCAAATCATCCAGATTAATTTATATATAGAATGTGACCAATTTTCCAATCAAGTTTGTGTTTGGGCTGTTCCATAACATGGGCCATCATTAATTAATTAACACATACTACCTCCGTTCGTTTTGTTAATTTGTTATTTTAGAATTTTAATCTAGAATTAACAATTAATTTTTTAGACTAATATATTCCTCCTTTTTATATTACATAAAATCCTATATATTCACTTATATTTTCCTAAAAAGTAGAATTTTTTTTTTCTCTCTCCATATATTTGTAAGATTAAATTTGAGAGATAGTGCGTCAAAATATATAAAACAACAAACATTTTGACAAAAAAAAAAGAAAGAAAAATCCAAAGCAACAAACAAAACGAAACGGAGAGATCGAGTACTAGTGAAAACTTTATTAATGAAAAAGATTATATAAATGACATGTATATTAAAAAAATATTGAGCGCAGAGATAAATCAAACTTCTCATGCATCTACTTGAACAAATTAAGTTGTCTCGTTTTGGTACTCGTTGATAAGCTTGATTTAGAGAGATAGTTAATAAAATTAGAATTTATAATCTTTCGAGATATATTGTTTAATATTAATTAATCTATCGACTAAACCATTCTGAAAGAAGGAGCAAAGTTTGGATCCTCAAATTTCCTAATAAATATTGGGAGAACATAAATGATGTTGATTGCACAACCCCTATATATTAATTATCTAGCCTATGGACCACAATTCACAACATGCAATTTTTTGGTTTCGACAAAAAAGTTGACCATGTTTACTGCAAAAGTAATTACTAGGTTACAATGCTAATTTTAGTTAACTTAATTATGCTACAGTTGCTCTACCTCACTTGTCTATTAATTTTTAATATTTCCACAATTCACTTATATAAATTACATTTAATTTGATATCACCAACTTCTGTCTTTAAATTTTGATGTCGACATTGTAACACAAATTTTTTGTATTTAATTTGGTAAAATATAAAATGTGTACAATAAAATGATTTCCGGATCAAAACATATCTCTATGGATCCAATCTCTATTTATCCTCTGATTCTTCTCTTCAAAACTTGATTGCCAAACGGTCTTTGAAATCTTTAGAGTAAATTTGTCTCTTTGATTTTCTCGGACTTGCTGTTTGAACTTTGTCTTCGAAGTTTTCGGGGAAGATTTATATCCTCGATCTTCTTTGACTTGGTATTTGAATTTGGTCTTCGATGTTTTGGGGTAGATTTGGACCATCGATCTTCTTTGACTTGGTATTTGGATTTGATAACGTTAACCGGGGGCGACGACCTTGATTCCGGATTGAACGTTGGATTTGAGGTGATTCTGACGAAGAACGACTTGAATCTTGCTAGAACACCTTGGATATTGAGATTTTATAACGTCGTCTGGAGGGTTTCAGAACCTTGATTCCGGATCGAACGCTGTGTTTGAGATGACTCCGACGAAGAACGACTTGAACGTTGGAGAGAACTTCGCAGAGAATATTTTCTCCAACTTCTTGAGCTCTTCAATTCTGACTTCCGGAGTGATTTTCAACTGATATGGAGGCTCTTATTTATAGTTGTGGGGAAAGAGATCTAGAGCTGATGTGGCACTATCTCATTGGCTGTTGGAAATTGATATATATATCTTTTGAAAGATATTTATTTGTTGTCAAATACTCTTGATGTTTATCACATAATAATATCTTTATTATTTAAATATTTTATTTAATTTTGGATTTGATATACTTCCAAAACTAAATAAATATATTAAAATCAATTAAAAATATTATATATAATATTTGATTTTTCAAGAGAACGTACATTATAAATTCATAAACAATGTTTTACATATATTAACAAAAAAAAACTATCTAAAATATAATACTGACAAAAATCTTGATCTATATATATGATCTAACTTTCAGACCTTTTCCCCCATTTTTTACCTACATGTAGTCGTTATTTATTGTTGTAGGTACTGTAACTTCATACGAAAAATATTATTTAAAAATCTATTAGAAAAAATATACTCTAAACAAAAAGTAATAGAAAAAAACATCTCTAAAATATATAAAACTCAGAATAAATCACATGGAATTTTCTGTTACACTCTATTATGTATTACATTTTTAAATTACGAGTTTTCTTGTATTTTTTTCTTCAATTATTTTTTATTTAGTATAATCTTATGATTGTTTTTAGGGTTCGACCCACCAATTAGGATTTATAATTATTTTTTAATATTTAATTTTTTATTTCTAATCAATAATTCATTATTATGGTTTATTTTTTAAAATAATGTTTTATAATTTGTTAATTAATTTTTTTATTGATAAAAGTTGACTATGATTATTATTTATGTTAAAATTAATTTTTATTTTATAATAAATATTATTAAAATTATTAATTTTATAATGAAATATGGAGTAAAACACAAGAAAGTGTAACAAAAAATTCAAACGTGAGTTTCGGTGGGGATGGCCTAGTGGTGGAGTGAGGTTGCTTGAAGACCAAAAGTCACGAGTTCGAATTTCTTCAAGACCACAGATCGGGTGTGTGAGTAAAAAAAAAAGGTTCAAAACGAGTAACAAAATTGGGTGAAGAAAAAGAAGTATGATGTGGCAAGAAGCAGGTAAACTGGCCACGTGTAACATAGTACAGAGCCTCAAATCACCTGTCAAAAAGTGGCAAAAATTATCGTAAATTATACCCACCCTAATTAGATACAGATTACGTGCAAATCCAATTAGTGTAGTAGCCATGCTTAGAATAGAATTAATCCCACCCTAAATCGCTTTATTCCACCGTAGCCATCGCTTTTGAGGAACAAAGCATGACTGGCATGCAATTAAAGCGTTGAATAAAGGCACCAAATTTCCCCAAGGATACTGTCAATCATAAAGTGTGCGAAGCGATCACATGAGAGAGAGAGAGAGTTCTTTAAAAGAATTGGTTCGAAGGCTGCTGCATAATTTCGTTCATTCAAGACGAGGGAAATACTGAATCATTCAATGTTATGTCTGTGCCTACTTTTGTCAGTCAGTGCGTGTGCGTGTGCGTGTGCGTGCTTCACTGAGAAATAATACCGCAGCCTAGCCTAGTACCAATAATTTGTAGAGAGAGAGAGAGAGAGAGAGAGAGAGAGATAGAAGGGGAAATGAACAGGGACGAAAAGGTGAAGGAAGGGGATAGAAAAAGAGGGGACTTAATGGTGGAAAAGTTGAAGCGCGGGATTTTGGTAGGGAAAAGAGAGGGAAAATCCACTCCATCTCCCACTTGGAAATTCGGGTTAGTTCAGCCTGATGGTACCCTAATTCAAGATTACAACTTTTCCACAAATTTAAACACTCTTTCTGCCAGGAAATTGGGTGCCAATTTGTGGGGGATGGAGCCTCAACTCAATCATAGAGTGGCCAAGATTAACAAAAATGGCCCTATTTTGAGTGATCACAGATTAAATCCTAAGGAATCAGCTACGAGTCCCTCAAAACAGGTCAAATCTTGAAACCCCACGCTTTTTCTTGTTTCGTTTCTTCTGAAATATTCTTCCCAAAAAAGGGATGATTTTGAGCTTGTTTGTGTTCTCTTCTTTCTTGATTAAACAAGTGCAGAACAATAAAAATAATGGATACAATAATGCCATCAATGTCACTCATGTCTACTGTGGGCCAACAATCTGATCCTCACTCTACTTTTGCAACAAAATAGACCCGATTCTCTTAAAATTTGGTGGCTTTCTATGGCTGTGTCCATGTTTTCTTATCTCTCCGGATGAAAATTGCTTTCTGTATATTTATGTGATCTTTTTTCCTTTGTGATTCGATCTGCAATATTTTTCCTGTTAAATTCCGGAAGTTTTCTTGCTTCGAGCTAGTTGAACCTTGCAGCCTTGTAGAGATGATGATCCTCCTTGTGATAATTCTATGTGGATAAATGAGTTGGTTCTAAATGGAAATGAAGAAATTGGTTATTGACTTGTTGAAGAGTTTGGTGAGCACATTCTTTTGCTATTCGATTCGTAGCTTGGAGCTTCGGGATACAAGATGCACGGGAGGGGGGGGCTTAATCTTGAGGGGGTCTTTCTTAGAACTTGCAGTTGTAGAGCCTTTCGTGATTTTTGCTCTATATTTCCACAGGAGACGAGCAGCATTAATTTTCGAGAGGGGGGGCTTAATCTTGAGGGGGTCTTTCTTAGAACTTGTAGTTGTAGAGCCTTTCGTGATTTTTGCTCTATATTTCCACAGGAGACGAGCAGCATTAATTTTCGAAAGCAACTTGCAGCTTCCCAGGCGCAACATAATGCAAGAGTCGATAAGGTTGGGCAAGCTCAACAGCCTCTATCCCCTGCTAGCTGCTCTGGCTCAATGGAGGTATTTTTGATTATATAGAGATCTTTTGATTAAATGGTGTTTGGTCAAGAAGAAATTAAAAATAGATTGAAAAGGGCATTCGATTTTTACTGATTAATTGATTTATCTTTGCTTGTAGATGGCTCCGCTTGGATCTGCAGTTAGTCCAAACAGTTCTTTCGTCTCTAATGGTAAATTTGGAGAGTCGAGTTACAATCTCAAAACATCCACAGAGTTACTGAAAGTACTAAATAGAATTTGGAGCCTTGAAGAAAAACATGCATTGGATATGTCTTTGGTGAAAACTCTGAAGAGGGAACTGGAGCAGTCCCAGGCACAAAATCAAGAACTGATGCAAGATAAGAAAAGAGATCAAAATGAAATCGATCATTTAATGAAGCAAATAACAGAGTATAAAGTGACCCGAAAAAAGGAGCAGCAACGTATCAAAGATGCAGTAAAGTTAGTGGAAGACAAGCTAGAAGACGAACTGAAATTGAGAAGACATTCAGAAAAGCGCCATCACAAGCTGGGTAAGGAGCTCTTACAGATGAAATCCTCGTTCTCTAATGTTTTGAGAGAACTTGATCGAGAGAGGAAAGCACGGATATTGCTAGAAGATCTCTGTGATGAGTTTGCCAAAGGAATACGAGATTATGAGCAAGAAGTGCGGTTCATTAAACACAAATATTGTAAGGATCAGATGGGAAGGGAAGGAAATGATCGGTTGATCCTTCACATCTCTGAAGCCTGGTTAGATGAGCGAACGCAGATGAAGCTAGCAGATATTTGTGATATTTCAGGGCAGCAATCAGCTTTGGACAAGTTATGCCTCGAGATTGAAGCCTTTCTACGAGAAAAACAATCTGATAGTTCCGGGAAAAATGTAGATACGTCCTCAAAAAGCCCCTCTTTGAGTCGCGCACATCCACATTCTTTGGAATCGTTTCACTTGAATGAGCCTGCAAGTGCTCCTTGGCACGGGAACGATGAAGATGACTCTGTTGGAATGGCTAGCCATCGTCCTCAACTTAGTAGAGGGTATAGTTTAAAGCAAGCAACCGACTCAGCCTGGCAACAACAAGGGGAAACTGCTACAGATGGTCATAACAAAGAAACGACGAGGTCAAAACCAGGAAATGAAAAGGTACATTCACGAAGGGGATCAGATCCATCTTGCTCACAGGTTCAGTTAGAAGAGCTCGTGTACGAGAGAAAGCACCACCATGTGAAGGAGGGATCAACAAAATCAAGAACAGTAAACTCAAACGTAGCGAGCCATCCTAGAATGCCTATAAAAGGCGAGATTCTGCAAAGATCTTCTCGGGAAGGAACAACTAGAACAACTGATGCTGACGCTGATGCTGATGCTGATTTGCACGATGCAAAAACCGGATACCCTCCTTGTTTGACATCAGAGGATACGAAAGTTGGACATGATAGCCATCGCGTGGAAGGTTTCTTCGACCCATCCAAGTTCATTGGCCCTACCAGCCCTGTCAAAAAATGGACATCCGAGGTATCAGCAGCAGATCCCGACATCTCCGAGTCTTCCACGAGATGGCCAAATAGCGTGAAACCAAACACGTTGAAGGCGAAGTTGATTGAAGCAAGGCTAGAAGGGCAGCAATCTCGTACGAGGACTTCTAAAGGTTTGTCACAAGTCGACTAAAGCTGTAACATTTGTAGATTTGGATGAAGTAACTATGTATGTAGATTAAGGAGAGGCCCCTTTCTTTTCTGTAACAACTATATATGCTTCCCCTTTACTTCTGCACTTCATTAGAATCCTTCACAAATTATAACCACAGTTTTGCTATAAAAGTCGTTTGTAATTTCACTTTGCAGGAAAATAATTTGTGTAAACTGTTTTGTTTACAATAGTTGCATGTTCACTTTTAAGAGTTTTAAGTAGTGAGTGAGCATTAACGTGGAAAAAATAGCGGATACAGAAGCTGAATTTTTTAGTACTAAAATACTCTAAGATTTATTACGTATTAAATTTTGCCTTCAAATATTTCTTTTTCAAATGTTTTATTGAAAAACACACAAATATTAAACGGGTTTATTTCGATACATAGTTATTAGTTACGTACATAAGTGATGACCCAAAATTAATTAAAATATAAATATGATTATTTTAGACATTTTTATCCCTATAACCCTCCCCTCCTCTCCCCTCCCCTCCCCCAATTACTTTAAAACAATAATAGAATATAATAGAACCTACAATATGTAGCTCATACTACTTAAAACTTATAGAAAAACTAAAATGCAAGTTCCATCATACAACCCCACTACTTAAAACTCTACAATAATAAAATATAACTCCAATGTACAACCCCTATTGATTAAACTCTAGCAAGCTAAAATACAACCCGTAATGAATATTACACTACTAAGATTACCATGTAACATTTTTTTTTTCTTTTCCATTTTGGACATATATCATGTAACAAATTAACTTGATAACAAGACGTTTGTCCTTTCCAGTCGGAGGACAGAAAATTGAAATTTAATTCTCTAATTTTATCAGTATTGTCACTAAGTTATAAGTTCATGACAAAATATATTAAAGATATATGAATAAGATAAAATAATTGTAGAGGTCATATTTCTGCATAGACCCGGAAATTAGGCTCACGCCTATTTTAAAGGACTAAAGAACCAAATAAAATCAACGTCTCACGATCGAACCCCTCGAGGCCCATACCTCGAAGTCCACCCCTTGAGATTCAAGCCTCGAGATCGATGCATTAAGCCTCGAAGACTAGAGGTCCAAAAACAAAAGTCTTTGATCGAGCAAACTCAAGGCGAAGACTCGGTCAAAGTATCCGTTGATGATAAGCTTTGACCCCGTCAAAAACCCTAGAGGGGATAAGAGAGAATCCCTAAGTTAACGGGATTCAGTTAGGTCTAATTAGTATATATATGCATTCTTGATAAACGGAAAGGGGGACACGAGATAGGCAACGCTTTCAACTTTAATCAGACTATACATACTCATCACATAACTCCGCATTCAGGCCATACACAAGGCTCCATAGCAACGAAGCTCTACTCCTATTCAGATTACTATAATAACTCTATTATTCAGTAGTTTACTCGCTTTTTTCTTGACTTATTTGATTCTGACTTGAGCGTCGGAGTCTGTTCGATCGTCAACCCCCCGACGGTCCTTCGACTTCACGTGTTTTCTTTGTCTTGTAGATCGCCGGAGCCCGAAATCCAAGAACGAATAATTGTAGAGATTTTTGACCTCTACAATTTGGCGCCCACCGTGGGGCTCCGATCGATCACGTCAAGATGACGAACAACAGCCGAAAGGATGTAACGATCGTTCTTCAGGAAGTCCGAAAAGACGGAACAACAGCAACCCCTTCACCTGAAGGCGATGACGATGTCTCACGGCTTCTGCGTTCGATCCAGCGTCAATTAGATACCACCATGGTCGAACTTGCGGGGATTCGAACCGAGAACTCATCCTTAAAGGCTAGAATCGAAGCCATTTCGCAACCAAAATTTTTCCCGAACGGATCCACACGAACTCAATCGTCCCCACTCTCATGAACTCGCACATCAAATGAACTCTGAGAGCAGGTACTTCTAAACTCGACGCATGAGTTAACTAACCATTTCAATGTAGGCACAAGTAAAGAACCCGTGATTAAGAGCAAGAGAAAAGAAGACTTCTCCCTAGGACCCCCTCCTGGATTCGAAGATTATGAACCAGGATCGGAATCCGAGGTCGAGAAGAAGATCCAACAATTGGAAGACATCTTAACCCGAATTCCGGGAGTCCCTGCTCCTATTAGGAAGTCTGCACCAACAAGCTTTGCAGATTCACCATTCACCGACGAGATCAGCCTCGTAGAGATGCCCCCAAAATTCACCTTTCCAAGCATGAAGTTGTTTGATGGCGCATCCGATCCCAACGACCATGTCGCCCAATATAAATAAAGAATATTCACTACCACGATACCCCGTCATGCTCGAGAAGCCAGCATGTGTAAAGGCTTCGGATCCAGCCTCGTCGGCCCAACACTCCAATGGTTCATCAACCTACCCAATGGGACGATCTCATCATTCGCCCAGCTCAATGACCTCTTCATCGAACAGTTCGCCAGTAGCCGTAAGGTTGAAAAACACGCTGACGACCTCTACACAATCGTGTAAAAGATGGAAGAGCCCCTACGAAGTTTCGTCGGAAGATTTAACAGAGAAAAGGTATCGATCCCCAACTGCAATATCGTTACCGCAATCTCGGCTTTCAAAAAGGGCCTCAAAAGGACTCCGACCTTTACAAGGAGTTAACCAGATATCCCTGCAAAACAATGGAAGACGTGCTTGCTAAAGCTGGGGCTCAAATCAAATGAGAGGAAGATGAAGTGAACTCATCCAGACCTCGTACCAGGAATAAACATCCACGAAAAGACCAAAGAAATTACAGGACATATAGATTCAGAGCAGATCCATATCCACGAAACCCGCGATTCGACCCGAGAAGCAAACGAGATCAAGAACCTCAAATCCTCAGAAGACTCCCATAATATAGCCTCTACATATCACCATCCGAAGCAGTCCTAGCCCTCAAGGGACTCGGTCAGAATGTGAAATGGCTCGCAAAGATGAAAGCCCCAGACAACGAACGTGACAGAAGTAAATTTTGCGAGTTCCACAATGATCACGGGCATAAGACAGACGAATGCATAGCTTTGAGGCTCAAAGTCTCGGAGCTCCTAAAATGGGGATATCTCACCGACCTCCTGACCCCAAAAGGAAAAAAAACCTAGTCACGAAGGAAAAGTCAAAAGGAAACGCAGCTGCCCGAGCCCCCGAGGGTCGATCGCACTTTGAACTGTATAACAGAAGGTTCAGAAGTGAGCAGAATTTCATAGTCCTCGGTGAAAAGACATTGTCATTCGATAAAGTATAACGGAAACATCCCCAGACATGCTAGACCAGACAACCTCGTCACCATCGATTTTACCAATAGAGAAGCTTCCGATTTCTCACACCCCCACCACGATGCACTAGTCATTTCCTTATTAATTTCTAATTATTTGATTAAGCGTGCTCTTATAGATAATGGGAGTTCCTCTAACATAATCTTCTTGAGCACATTGAAAGGCATGCAGGTGAAAGAAACCGAAATCAATAAGAGGTCAACCACCCTAATCGGTTTCAATGGAGAACAAAAAGCCACAATGGGTGAAATCACGCTTCCCACCTATATCGAGGGAATGAACATCTTCACCAAATTCCAAGTAATCGATGCTCCTTCAGCCTACAATATCATAATGAGGAGACCTTGGATCCACGAACTCCGAGCGGTGCCATCAATCTATCACCAACTCATGAAATTCCCTACACCTTGGGGAGTCCACGAAGTCTGAGGTGAACAAATAACAGCTCGAGAATGTTACGTCTCCACTTTCAAACACAAAGTAGCCATGGAAGTCAGCCAAATCGAGGCCGGATCATCTTCAACTTGTACCAAAAATTGCAACTATGAAGAACCCGAAGTGGAAGATCTTGACGAAATTCAAATACATCATAATTTTCCTGACCACAAAGTGCAAATCGGATCGAGACTCACTGCAGAGATACGAGAACAACTAATAAGATTTCTCGTCAAACACCAAGACTGTTTTGTATGGTCTTTCAAAGACATGACAGGTATCGATCCCTCGGTTATAATACATAAATTTCAGGTCGATCCAGACAAGCCCCCGGTGAAACAAAAAAGATGAAAGTTCATAGCCGAACGAAACAAAATTATGGATGAAGAAGTCAATAAGCTACTCAAGCACGGACACATTAGAGAAGTACAATATCCCGAGTGACTAGCCAATGTCGTGATAGTAAAGAAAAAGAATGGCAAAAATAGGTTATGCATAGATTTCACCGACCTCAACCAGGCCTACCCGAAGGACTCATTCCCCTTGCCTCATATAGATGCATTAGTGGATGCAACGGCTGGACATGAACTGATGAGCTTCATGGACACCTTCTCAGGATACAACCAGATCCTTATGCATCCAGAAGACCAAGAAAAAACTGCCTTCATCACCCATCGAGGTATGTTTTGTTATAAAGTTATGCCCTTTGGAATAAAAATGCAGGTGTAACCTACCAAAGGCTGGTGAACCGAATGTTCGAAGAGCTAATCGGAGACACTATGGAAGTCTATATTGACGACATGCTCGTAAAATCCCTCAGAGCTTGAGATCACGTTGATCATCTCCGCCGAACATTTGAAGTCCTTCACTAATATAATATGAAGCTGAATCCCGCAAAATGCGCATTTGGAGTGACCTCGGGGAAATTCCTTAATTACCTCGTTACGAAAAGAGGCATCGAGGCTAACCCCAATCAAATCAGAGCCGTCAGAAATATACAACAACCTCGAAACATAAAAGAGGTACAGAAGCTCACTGGATGACTAGCGACCCTTATCCGCTTTATCTCGAAGTACTCAGAAAAAGTCCACATCTTTTTCAAGACGCTACGCAAAAATAAAAGCTTCGAATGGACCGCTGAATGCTCAAAGGCCCTCGAGAATTTAAAAGAATATCTGGCGAGCCCATATCTATTATCGAAACCCTTAAACGGAGAGGTACTTTTAATTTATTTATCTGTTTCGACTAACTCTGTTAGTGCAGTTCTAGTCAGAAAAGATAATGGAAGACAACACCTAGTCTACTACGCAAGTCGATCCCTACTAGATGCCAAAACTAGATATCCACAATTGGAGAAATTGGCATTGGCCCTAATCATGGCATCAAGAAAAATGAAGCCCTATTTCTAGAGCCACTCGATCAAAGTGGTCAGCGAATTTCTGCTCAGAACAATATTGAGAAAACCCGACCTCACAGGAAGACTCTCTAAATGGGCCGTCGAGCTCGGGGAGTACGATATAAACTATGTACCCTAGACCTCGATAAAATCCCAAGTACTCTCAGACTTCATCACCGACTTTTCCTACGAAGCCCTAACCGAGACAGGGAGCGAATTAATGAATGCGAAAAATTCGAAGTTCTGGACCCTTTAAGTCGATGGCTCCAGCACTTCGAAGGGGAGTGGCCTAGGCATGGTATTAACAAGTCCAACGGGAGAAACTACCGAGTGATCTATTCGATGCGGATTCAAAACAACCAACAACGAAGCCGAATACGAAGCCCTCATAGCAGGATTAAACCTGGCTATCGACCTCAGAGTTAGAAACATCAGAATCCAAAGCAACTCCCAGTTAATAGTGAATCAATTCGAGGGAGAGTTCCAAGTAAAAGATTCTAGAATGATCGCTTACCTCGCCGCAGCAAAAGAGACAGCTTCGAAGTTTGAAAAGATCGAAGCCCAACACATTACGAGAGAAGACAACAGACAAGCCGATGCACTGGCCAATTTGGGATCAGCGATCGAGACCACTGAAGTAAAAAATATTCTAGTGTTGTTCGCAAAATGGCCAGCTGTGTGGAAGGAGAAAAGCTCAGAAATTTTACCCATCGAGAACAACACGAACTGGATGACCTCTCTCATCAAATACATAATTGAGAATGAGCTTCCCGAAGACCCCCTCGAGGCAAAACGGATCAGGGCCAAAGCCCTGAAATTCGCCATGATCTCCGGATCCCTCTACAGAAAATCCTTTTCAGGACCTTATTTGAAATATGTCAGCCCAATGCAAGCTAAGTACATCCTAAGCGAGCTTCACGAAGGCGAATACGGAAATCATTCAGGATACAGAAGCCTAGCTAATCGGGCCCTGACGTCCAGATTCTACTGGCCAACCATGAGAGCAGATGCAAAGAACTACGCCAAAACATGTGATCAATGTCAAAGGTTTGCACAGACAAACCACATGTCTCCAAAACCCCTACACACAACAACCATCCCATGGCCATTCACAAAAATAAAAAATGCTACGTCTTGGTGCTGACAGACTACTTCACCAAATGGGTCAAAGCTGAGGCCTTCGCGCGAGTCAGGGATGTAGAGGTACAAATTTTTTTATGGAAGTTTATTTTATGCAGGTTCGGAGTTCCTAGAGAAGTCGTAACAGACAACGGATCCCAGTTTATAAGTTTAAAATTCCAAGACTTCTGCGAAGAATGGAACATCAAGCTTTCCTTCTCTACTCCAAGATACCTCTCAGCAAACGGTCAAGCAGAGGCCACAAACAAGAAAATTCTGAACATCTTAAAAAAGAGATTATCCGAGCACAAAAATCAATGGGTCCAACAACTCCCGGGAGTCATATGGTCCTACAGAATGACCTCGAGAACAAGCACGGGAGAGACCCCATTCGTCCTTACATATGGATCGAAAGTTGTGCTACCAGCAGAAGCAGAGATCGGAATAGCTCGGACTGAATGGTCCAGTCAATCAAACAACAAGGAGCTCGAAGGTAATCTCGACTCTCTCGATGAACTCTGAGATCGAGCAGCAATGAAAATAGTGGCATACCAGCAGATGATAAGCTGACACTTCGACAAGAACACAAGGCTTCAAATATTTCAAATCGGAGATTGGGTACTCAAGAAAGTGTTCCAGAATACAAAGGAAAGTGGGGCTGAAAAACTGGCACCAAACTGGGAGGGCCCATATCAGATTGAAAAGGTCGTAGAAAACGGAGCTTATAAACTCCGGACTAAGGAAGGTCGACCCATAGCCAACAGTTTGAATGCATTGCATTTAAAACAGTATCATTTCTAGAACTTTTAATGTTTTTTCTCATTTTTTGATTATTACTTTTTAAGATTGGTTTACTGGCTTGAGCGTCGTAGTAACTAACAGCACCCCAAGTACAGGGGGTCCCGACCCTCAAAGAAATGATGAGGCTCTGGCCCCAAAGTCAGCCCCACAAATGAAGAGTAATGTATTTGTTATTTACTTTTTTGAATTTGTATTATTTACCTAAAGATTGGTTCACTGACTTGAGCGTCGGAGTAACTAACAGAACCCCAAGCACAGGGGTCCCAGTCCCCTAGGGTTCGACAGGGCCTTAACCACGAAAACTACGACTCAACCTCGAAGTTAAAATCGATTCACGAAAGCCCCAACACTCGACTCGGAATGTAAAAGTGAGCCTCGTAACTCAACTACGACTCTGAGAGGTGTGCTTGAGTTTATTAATTTTTATTCTTCTATCTGTTATCCTATGTGTATATACTAATCCTTGCAGTTTGTATCACCCCAAAGACAATAAGTTAGAACGGAATATGTAAAATGTGCACATACAAGAGCAAAAAGATTAGTGCATCAGAGTTAAAAATTGGCAAAGTGCCAAATTGTCTAGCTGCATTCACGAAAGGCAACAAAAAAAAAATATTTACATATAATTTTCTATTTTAAAAAGCACGATAAAAGTTCATACATAAAAAAGGATCAGAATCAGGCCTCGTTCCCGGCCTTGGCACCATCATTAACGGTCTCGACGCTCTCCACTCGGACCTCCGACTCCTTCATGCCCTCGGCATCAACTCCGACCTCGCCCTCGATAGCACGATCATCCTTGTGTACCTCGACCTCCTCCTCTTCTTCGAGGAAGGATAGGTCAAGGTCTGGCATCTTTTCTTTGATCACCTCTACGACCGCCGCCCCGCCTTCTTGGTAGAAAGTCTCCTTGAATGGAATGAAATCCACAAATTCCAATATAACATTCAAGTCTAGGGAGGCCTCCAAATCCCTGATCCTGGCCTCCGCAAAGGCTAGCGAGGCCTGAAGCCCGCTCTTCTCTGTCTCCGCCCTAATCTGAGCCTCAAGGCTCTTGTCCAGTAGGGCTTTGGCACCTGCAGCTTTGGCCCTGGCCGCATCCCTCTCCACCAGAATAGCAGACTCTCTATCAGCCATTGCTCTCCTCTCTTCAGCCACGTTTTCTAGCTCTTCAGCCAGCTCGGAGACCCTTGCCTGGAGCCCCTCCTCGTGGCTAGCGAGACTCTGACGAAGCTAGAACTGACTAAACAACACCTACAAAAAAAAGAGAGAGAAGAAAAAATCAGAACCTCAAGTTTGGAATTATGAGCATGTAAAGAAAGTATTAGGGAAGAAATGCTACCTTTACCATTTGATCAAAACAAAGAAAGGCCTGTTGTTCAAGGCTATCTTTTTCGTACACTTCGGGGGCACCGATGCCAGCAACGGACTTCTGGATATCCGTAATAGAGGGCTTCAGAGAGACCGGCCTCGAGCTCGAGGAGGCAGGGGCCTTCTTAGACAACCGAGGTGCTTCCAGGTCAACCACCGTCGAAAGAGGAGGCATTGCAGTAAGGACGAGAATTGTAGCATCATCCTTCAACTTCTTCGACGGGGGTGTAGGAAGAAGACTTACTTCCCTAGACCTCTTCAACCCCGAGGGAGAGGAGGCCCCGATCTTGGAGGCAGCCAGACCCTTGGCCTTAGCATCTGATGGCTTGATTTTCAACCAGTGGCAGATGGAAGGGGGGTCTAGGGGGGACACTTGTCCCCTACCCCCCTCCCAAATTTTTTTTAGTAGGCTTCTTTGGTTAAATTTTATTTTTACCCCCTAATTTTATTTTTATTTTTAATTTAAGGTTCTTTTATTAGGCTTGATATATTTTGAAAAAAATATATGATATTAGTTTATATATAATTGAGCTTGAGAAATTAAGCCTCACTCAAATATAAAATAAATGTTGGAACAAAATTAAATACACACAAATAAAAATAAATTAAAAAAATTCTCTCCAATCAAAACAAATTAAACAAAGTAGGGTTGAATTAGCAATTTGACTTTTATGAATTAGATTACATATTTATTAAATTGATATTAATTTCAATTTAATAATGAATCATGATTGAATTGCATTATTTATTTATTTTAATTTTTTATTTGAAATTATTGATCTATGTTATTCACATAATTTATTTTATAAATTATATATTGTGAAGTTTTTATTTTATTAATTCATCACCTGGATTATAATCTCTACCTCAAATGATTAGTATGAATGAATTATTATTTGAAATTTTATTGTTGGTCATAACCAATTAAATTTCAATTAATGAATTAGTTTATATTAGAAAAGAATTCAATTCAAATTTTAATTATTTATGTTATTATTTTTAGTTATTTATTTTAATGGAAATGACATTCTTTTTTATTTAATTTGGGGAAGGGAAAGAAAGACGAAAGTGTAAACTCATCCTAAAATGACATCGTTTGAGTAGAAAAATAATGAACAAATGAAATTGTGTCATTTCACAAATACACCTATGGTAAAAGGTAAATAAATGTATAATTATTTACAATCATCTCATTTTTAATATTCTTTCTTAGCAGCACAAATAAATAGGAAGTACGAACAGTTGCCGTTTTGCCCCCTAAAGAAAATTTTTTGGATCCGCCCCTGTTTTCAACTTCCCCATGTCGTAAAGGGTTCGGTCTGCTCGAAGTGTCTCGAACTCATGCAGCTCAGGAGATATGAGGAATGCTTCTGCGATGTGGGCGGCCTCGTCCTCAATAAGCTCACCTCGCGGAGGAAAACCTACACAAAATAAATGAGATTATAAAGTTCACAATTGAAGAAGTAAAAAAAAAAAAAGAACTCGGCTCAAAGACCCACGGGCTTCACAAAATTCAGCAGAGAAGATCACCCCTTCAAAAGTCCGCACTGGGACAATGATGAATCTGGGCTTCCATTCACTCGAAGAGGATGGTAAATTTGATATCAGAGGAAGCCGGTTCCCTATCCACTTGGTAAAATAATAGTAGCCCGGTTGTCCAGCATTAGCTATCAGCCTATACGCCTTGTGCCACTCGCTGACGGTAGGCTCTAGGAAGCTGAGCTCCGACCACAGATAATACATCCCAAGCATATGAAACCAACCTACAAGTGTAATCTGAGCAGGGGCAATACCATAGAAGCCCGCAATCTTAGCAAAGAAAGGGTGAAGAGGCAGCCCAACTCCCTTCTCGGCAACCAAGGTGTAAAAGGCGGTGAGCCCACTTGGAGGTCGATGGGCCCTGTCGAGAGGCCTGGGAGAATAGACTTCCACCCCGGCTCCCGAGATTGGCGGAGAAGTCAATTTTTTTAATATCTCATCAGTCACCTTTGGAGCGATGTCCACTACCCGAAACCCTTCCCCTACAGGTTGTACCTCGCGAATTCGAACTCCTTTAATCTTCGACAGACTACCCGTGTCCACCAGGGCTCATCTTTTGCTTATTACCGCTCGACCAACTGAGCGGGGGACGACTACCGAAGGCCTCTTGCCCTTAGCTTTCTTGGTGACCCTAATAATCTTAGGAGAATCGGAACTGTTGGAGTGTCTCGACCTCGAAAAAACCCCTTTCTCATCCCCACCATAACTCCTTGCTTCTTTCGCGTTCGAGTTGTCACTCGTGCTCATCATCGATTCAAAGACGCTCGAACAAACTAAGCAAGAATCAACCAAAGAAAAGCCTAAATGTCCTCCTACCAATGTTTTGCCCCAAAAAATAACCGTCACCCTGAAAACTCCAAAAGCCCAGAAAATTGATACAAATACCCAGAAACTAGTAGAAATCTCCCAGAAATCGGAAATCCTAAAAGAACCTAGAAAATCTCCACGTAATTCTCCAAGAATTCTAAGAAAAATCACCAAACAGTCCCAAGAAAAATTAAAGATACGCTATACTCGGTGAAAGCTACTAAATTCCTAAGAAATTTCCCTAAGACCTACAACTATACATCCATGGCATGTAATATTAAAAGAGGGAAAAGAGTTGAATATAACCTGGAAACCGAGCGGTATCGAAGTCGGAAGACCACCGTAGCAAGAATCCTTAAAAAGCGTGATATGAGCAGAGATGGTGGTGGAAAGAATGGAACGAAAATATTTCAAGAGATTTTTTATGCTGGTGAGGATTTCTCTCGCAAGAGGAATTTGAGTGAAGAAGGATTGTTGGAATTCTGAAGAATGAGGAGAGAGAGAACAGTTTTCCTCGATATTTGAATTACGAAAAAGAGATATCATGATATGGACACACGTGTCTTCATCTAACAGCCAGGGTAAACCTAGGGAATGGGAAAAGTAAAGTCCGTACCCAGGTCTGGAGCTCCACGAGGTCCGCTCTCACGACCTCTTAAGCTCTCTCAGGACCTGCCTTCAAGTCTGGAGCTCCACGAGGTCCGCTCTCACGACCTCTTAAGCTCTCCCAGGACTTGTCTTCAGGTCTGGAGCTCCACGAGGTCTACTCTAATAAATTCATGAGCTTTCTCAGACCTACTTTAAGGACCAGAGCTCACAGAATGGGATCTTTTAAAACCTAGGATCTCTCTAAGGACTCGTCTACAGGTATCGGGTTTCTGAAATCTGGAGCGTCGAGATAAATCGAAGCAGCGCTAAAATTCATTACCCGATCCTTGAAACACAAGAATCAAGTAATGAGGAGCTAACTGTAGAGGTCATATTTCTGCATAGGCCCGGAAACTAGGCCCACGCCTATTTTGAAGGACTAAAGAACCAAATAAAATCAACGTCTCATGATCAAACCCCTCGAGACCCATACCTCGAAGTCCACCCCTCGAGATTCAAGCCTCGAGGTCGTTGTATTAAGCCTCGAAGACTAGAGGTCCAAAAACAAGAGTCCTCGATCGAGCAAACTCAAGGCGAAGACTCGATCAAAGTATCCGTTGATGATAAGCTTTGACCCCATCAAAAACCCTAGAGGGGATAAGAGAGGATCCCTAAGTTAACGGGATTCAGTTAGGTCTAATTAGTATATATATGCATTCTTGATAAACGGAAAGGGTGAAACGAGATAGACAACGCTTTCAACTTTAATCAGACTATACACAATCATCATATAACTCCGCAAGCAGGCCATACACAATGCTCCATAGCAATGAAGCTCGACTCCTATTCAGATTACTATAATAACTCTATTATTCAGTAATTTACTCACTTTTTCTTTGATTTATTCGATTCTGACTTGAGCGTCGGAGTCCGTTCGATCGTTAACCCCCCGACGGTCCTTCGACTTCACGTGTTTTCTTTGTCTTGTAGATCGCCGGAGCCCGAACTCGAAGAACGATTAATTGTAGAGATTTTTTACCTCTACAATAATTATACTAAATTTACTCTTTCTACACCCATATATCTCTCAATAATTTGAGAGAATATTCATAGGCCATTATGTTAAAGTATATCAAGTCATTCTGTTAAATTAAATGAAAATGTCAATAAATTTATCTTATGCACTTAAAAAAAAAATAATAAAAAAAATATTCCAAAGATGGTTGTGATTTTTTAGTAGTAGTTGCCACCATAATTTCTTAGAAGCCTCATTGGTATATTCACAAATGAATTATTGTCATCGTCTTACAACCAAAAATTGAGCATTAAGGCCCACATTTTCATCAGACTTGTTAGGATCAACATAAAAAAATATATATTCAAAATCAGTATCAATCATTACTCTAAAAAATATGACTCAAAATTAAAAAAATAACACATGTATCCTTAAAAAGTAACTAGTTTGCTACTTATTTTATACGAATCTATTTAGTTTAAAATGTGATTTTTTCAATTCCAAATAATATTTAGAGTTTAGAAGTTTATGCCTTTTTAGGGTTCATGATTTTTTAGGATTTTTTTTAGTATTTTTAGAAATTTTTAGAATTTTTAGGGGTTTATTTTGTGTTTTTTAGGATCCATGTTTTTTTTTCAAAGTTGATTAATCTCAATTAGAAATTATATTTATTTCTAAAAATTAATTATTGAGCTCAATACACGAGTTAATGCATTAGCATCGTGCGAGTACATTGCGTGATCACCAAATTTCAAAAAAATTTAATTCATTCACTTTTATTTTAGGGTTTACTATTTCCATTTTAGGTGATATATTTATTTTGAAATTAGATTTTAATTTTCAATTATTGTTTATATTTTTTTCAAAAAAATTAATTGTTGAGCGCAATGCACGAGCCCACGTGTTAGCATCCGGCGAGTACATTGTGCGGATTTCAAAAAAAAATCATGCACTTTAATTTTAAGGTTCATTAATTCCATTTTAGGAGATATTTTTATATTCATTTCGAATAAATTAAACTAATTTACTTTAATTTTATGATTCATTAATTTATTTTAAGGTATATAATTTTTAGGGAAAAACTAAAAAATAGTAACATATATATATATATATATATATGGACGTGTATATCCCACGCGCTGCGCGTGGGCAGGCATGGCCCACGCGCCCAACATGAGACGTTCATTTTAACATTAATTTTTAATGAGTCTGGATCAGTCTGATGGGTTCATACTCATACATGTGGTGCACAGGAGACCACTTCTTTTTTATGATCAACAAAAATCCAAATACTAAAAATTTCAATTGATATAAGATTCATTGGAGTTCTATACTTCTATTCCAATTTGCTAGAATTTTCGAAGTATTGGGGTTGTATTTATTTTGGTAGTGTAGAGGCCCTATTTCTACATAGGCCCAAAGACCAGACCCATAACCATTTTAAGGTCTAAGGAACCGAAGAAGTCGACACCTCGAGGTCGACGCCTCAGTAACCAAGGTTCAGAGGTCTAATGAAAGAGACCAAGATCGAGCAGACTCCTAAAAGAGACCGAGTCAACATATCCGTTGAAGATAAGGGAGACCCCGTCAAAACCCTAAAAAAGATAGAGAGGATCTCCCAAAAATCATAGATCGGTTAAACTCTTATATATATATATATATATATATATACGAACATTCCACAAAGGGGATGGAGGATACACCATCACTTGTGCAACACTAACATTCGCTTAATATTTCCACACGATCAAAACCCTTCACACATACAATCCGGCACTCAGATAGTTCATAATATTGGATAACTGTTTAAATTCCGATTCTTAATCTCTATTTATTACTTTCATTTGATTTTGTGTTGTTACTTTTAATAGTTTTGATTCTGACTTGAGTGTCAGAGTCCGTTCGATCGTCAACCCCCCGACGGTCCTTCGGCTTCACATGTGCTTTTGTCTTGTAGATCGCCGGAGCCCGAACTCGAAGAACGAACAATCAATTATAGAGTTTTTGACCTCTACAGTTTGACGCCCACCATGGGGCTCCGATCGATCACTTCAAGATGATGAACAATAGCCGAAAGGATGCAACGACCATCCATCAGAAAACTTGAAAAGACGGGACAATTGCGACCCCTTCACTGAAGACGACGGTGATATTGTACAACTCCTGCGTTTGATCCAACGCCAATTAGATACCACCACAGTTGAACTCGTGGCAATCCGCGCAGAAAACTCAGCCTTGAAGGCTAGAGTAGAAGCTATTTCGCAACCAAATCTCTTTCCGAACGGATCTCTTTGAACTCAACCTTCCCCGCTCTCACGAACCCGAACTTCCAACGAACTCCGAGAGCAGGTACTTCTGAACTCGACTCATGAATTAACTAACCATTTTACCACAGGTACAAGCAAGAAATCTGCACTCAAGGGCAAGAGAAAATATGATTTCTCCATAGGACCCCCACCTGGATTCGAAGATTACGAGCCCGGCACAGAATCCGAGGTTGAAAAGAAGATCCAATGATTGGAGGACATGTTGAATCGAATCCCAGAGGTCCCCGCTCCTATCTAAAAAAAACTGCGCCAACGAGCTTTGCAGATTCCCCATTCACCGACGAGATTAGCCTCGTGGAAATGCCTCCAAAGTTCACCTTTCCGAGTATGAAGCTATTCGATGGTGCATCCGACCCCGATGACCACCTTGCACAATATAAACAAAGGATGTTCACTACCACGATACCTCGACACACCCGAGAAGCCAACATGTGCAAAGGCTTCGGATCCAGCCTCGTTGGCCCAACACTTCAATGGTTCATCAACCTTCCCAATTCAACGATCTCGACATTTTCCCAGCTTAATGATATCTTCGTCGAACAATTCACCAGTAGACGCAAGATTGAAAAACATGCAAACGACCTCTACACAGTCATACAGAGGTCAGAAGAACCCCTACGAAGCTTTGTGGGAAGATTCAACAGAGAAAAAGTATTGATCCCCAACTGCAACGTCGATACCACAATTTCAGCCTTTAGGAAGGGCCTTAAAAGAGACTCCGACCTCTATAAGGAATTAACTAAATATCTTTGCAAGATAATGGAAGACGCGCTTGTCAAAACCTGTGCCCAAATTAAATGGGAGGAAGACGAAGAAAATTTATATAGATCTCGTATCAGGAACGAACATCCAAGGAAAGAACAAAGGGACAACATGACGGAAAGATTCAGAATGGATCCCTATCCGCGGAACCCTCGATTCAACTCGTGAAACAGGTGAGCTCAAGAACCCCAGGTCAATAGAAGACTTCCCAAGTACAGCCTTTGTATATCACCATTGGAAGCAGTTCTAGCCCTTAGAGGACTCGGACAAAACGTGAAATGGCCCGCAAAAATGAAAGCCCTAGACAACGAACATGACAGGAACAAATATTATGAATTCCATAATGACCACAGTCACAAAACCGATGAATGCATTGCCCTGATGCTTGAAGTCGTGAAGCTTTTAAAGCGAGGATACCTCACCGACCTTTTAACCCCCAAAGGGAAAGAGACCTAGTCGTGAAGAGAAAATAAAAAAGAAGCACAACCGCCTGAACCTCCGAGGATCAATCGTACCTTGAACTATATAACAGGAGGTTCAGAAGTGAGTGGGATCTCACAGTCCTCGGCAAAGAGGCATTGTTGTTCAATAAAATACAGTGGAAACATCTCCAAAGAAATCAAACAAGATGACCTCGTCGTCCTTAACTTTACCAACAGAGAAGCATCAAAATGAGGATACCTCACCGACCTTTTGACCCCCAAAGGGAAAGAGACCTAGTCATGAAGAGAAAATAAAAAAGAAGCACAGCCGTCTGAACCCCTGATGATCGATCGCACCTTGAACTGTATAACATGAGGTTCAGAAGTGAGCGGGATCTCACAGTCCTCGGCAAAGAGGCATTGTTGTTCGATAAAATACAGTGGAAACATCCCCAAAGAAATCAAACAAGATGACCTCGTCATCCTTAACTTTACCAACAGAGAAGCATCCGAACTCTCACACCCTCACCACGATGCACTTGTTATCTCCTTATTAATTTCTAATTGTCTAATTAAACGTGTTCTCATCGACAATGGGAGTTCCTCTAATGTGATCTTTTTGAGTACTTTAAAAGGAATGTAGATAAAAGAAACCAAAATCATCAAGAGGTCAACCACGATGGATGAAATCACACTTCCTACCTATATCGAGGGGATGAATATCTTCACCAAATTCCAAGTAATTGACGCCCCCTCAGCATATAATGTCATAATGGGAAGACCTTGGATCTACGAACTCCAAGCGGTACCATCAACCTATCACCAACTCCTAAAGTTCCTACTCCTTGGGGAGTTTGCGAGGTTCGAGGTGAACAGATCACAATACGAGAATGTTACGTCTCCACCTTCAAATATAAAGGAGCTATGGAAATTAACCAAATTGAGATCGGATCATCTTCAACCAGTGCCGAAAATCGCAGCTACGAAGAACCTAAGGTGAAAGACTTCAACGAAGTCCAAATACATCCCGACTTTCCTGACCATAAGGTGCCAATCGGGTCAAGATTAACCGCAGAAATATGAGAACAATTGATAAGATTCCTCATCGAGCACCATGATTGCTTTGCATGGTCGTTCGAAGACATGACAGGTATCGACCCTTCGGTTATAACACATAAATTGCAAGTCGATCCAGAAAAGATCCTATTGAAATAAAAAAGATGAAAATTTGTCTTCAAACGAAACAAGATTGTGGATGAAGAGGTCAATAAGCTGCTTAAACATGGACATATAAGGGAAGTTTAGTACCCCGAATGGCTAGCCAATGTCGTGGTAGTAAAGAAAAAGAACGGCAAAAATAGGCTCTGCATAGACTTCACTGACCTCAACCAAGCCTGCTCTAAGGATTTGTTCCATTTGCTTCATATCGACGCGCTAATGGACGTAACGGCCGGACACGAACTAATGAGCTTCATGGACACTTTCTCGTGATACAACTAGATCCTTATGCATCCAGAAGATCAATAAAAGACCACGTTCATCACCCATCGAGGTATGTTTTGCTATAAAGTAATGCCCTTTGGACTAAAAAATGCAAGTGCAACCTACCAAAGGTTGGTGAACCCAATGTTCGAAGAACTGATTGGAGACACCATGGAGGTGTACATCGACGACATGCTCATAAAGTCTCCTAGAGAACGAGATCACATTGATCATCTCCGCTGAACTTTCGAGTTCCTTTATCGCTACAATAGGAAGTTGAACCCTGTAAAATGTACATTTGGGATGACCTCGGAGAAATTTCTCTGATACCTTGTTACAAAGAGATGTATCGAAGCCTACCCCAGTCAGATCAGAGCTGTCAAAAACATACAACAACCTTGGAATATCAAGGAGGTACAAAAGCTCAATGGATGACTCGCGGCCCTTAGTCACTTTATCTCAAAATACTCAGAAAAAAGCCACCTCTTTTTCAAGATACTACATAAGAACAAAAGCTTCGAATGGACCGATAAATGTGTGAAGGCCTTAGAAGAATTGAAAGAATATCTGGTGAGCCCCCCTTTATTATCGAAACCCCGCGGTGGAGATGTACTTTTAATATATTTATCTGTTTCAACTAACTCTGTTAGCGCAGCTTTAGTCAGAGAGGACGAAGGAAGACAACACCCGGTCTACTACGCCAGTCGATCTCTACTGGATGCCTAGACCAGATACCCACAACTGGAAAAATTAGCGCTGGCCCTCATCATGACATCAAGAAAAATGAAGCTCTATTTCCAAAGCCATTCAATCAAGGTGGTTACGAAATTCCCGCTCAGAACAGTATTGAGAAAACCAGACCTCACAGGAAGACTCTCTAAGTGGGCCGTCGAGCTCGTGGAGTATGATATTCATTATGTACCCTGGACCTTGATAAAATCACAAGTACTTTCAGACTTCATCGCCGATTTTTTCTGTGAAGTCCATACCAGAACAGAAAGTGAATCAATGAACGCCGAAGAAAAAGAAAATTTGAAGTTCTGGACCCTTCAAGTCGACGGCTCCAGCACTTCGAAGGGGAGTGGTCTGGGCATGGTTCTAACAAGCCTAACAGGTGAAATCACCGAGTGCTAAATCTGGTGTGAATTCAAAGCAACCAACAATGAAGCCGAGTATGAAGCCCTCATTGCAGGTTTAAACTTAGCTAGCGATCTCGAAGCCAGAAATATTCGAATTCAAAGCGACTCCTAGTTAATAATAAACCAATTCGAAAGAGAATTCCAGACAAAAGATTCAAGAATAATCACTTACCTAGCCGTAGCAAAAGAAACAGATTCAAAGTTTGAAAAGATCGAAGCCCAACACATCACGAGAGAGGACATTAGACACCCCGATGCCTTGGCCAATTTAGGATCAACGATCAAAATTACCGAAGCTAAAAACATCCCAGTATTATATGTAAAATGGACAACCGTATGAAAAGAAGAAGGTTCAGAAATTCTATCCATCGAGAACAGTACAAACTGGATGACCCCACTTATTAGATATATAGCAGAAAATGAGCTCCCCGAAGACCCCATCGAGGCAAGGCGGATCAAGGCTAAGGCACCAAAATTCACCATGATCTCCGGATCCTGTACAGAAAATCTTTCTCAGGGCCTTACTTGAAATGTGTTAGCCCCATACAGGCTAAATCCATCCTAAGCAAGATTCACGAAGGTGAATGCAGAAACCACTCAGGATACAGAAGCTTGGCCAATCGAGCTCTAACGTCCGGGTTCTACTGGCCGACCATGAGAACAGATGCAAAGAGCTACGCCAAACCTTGTGACCGATATCAGAGGTTTGCACAAACAAACCACATGCCTCCAGAACCCCTACATACAGCAACCATCGCATGGCCATTCATGAAATGGGGATGGACATCGTAGGACCACTACCAAAAGGTGAAAATCAAAAGTGCTACATTCTGGTGCTAACGGACTACTTCACTAAGTGGGTCGAGGCCGAAGCCTTCGCACGAGTCAGAGACACAGAGGTACATAATTTTTTATGGAAACATATTTTATGCAGGTTCGGAGTTCCCAGGGAGATCGTAACAAATAACGATTCCCGATTCATAAGTACGAGATTTCAAGACTTCTGCAAAGAATGGAACATCAAGCTCTTGTTTTCCACCCCGAGGTACTCCGCAGCAAACGGTTAAGCAGAGGCCACAAACAAGACAATCCTAAACACCCTAAAGAAAAGGCTATCCGAACATAAAAATCAATGGGTCCAGCAACTCCCAGGAGTTCTATGATCTTACAGAACGACCTTGAGGACAAGCACGGGAGAAACCCCATTTGCCCTGATATATGGGTCAAACGCTGTGTTGCCGGCAGAAGCAGAGATCGGTACAGCCCGAATAGAATGGTCCAATCAATCGAATGATAAGGAGCTCGAGGTAAATCTCAAATCGATCGACGAGCTCCGAGATCGGACAGTAATGAAGATAGCAGCATACCAACAGATGATAAGCCGACACTTCGACAAGAACACAAGGCTTCGAACATTCCAAGCTGGGGACTGGGCACTTAGAAAAGTATTCCAAAATATGAAAAAGAGTGGAGCCGGGAAGTTAGCACCAAATTGGGAAGGCCCCTACCAGATCGAGAAGGTCATCAAAAATGGAGTTACAAACACCGAACTAAAGAGTGTCGGTCCATAGCCAACAGTTGAAATGCCCTAAACTTAAAACAATATCATTTCTAGAACTCCTGAACTCATTTTTTATTTGTTTTATCCTTTAAAGTCTTGCTTACTGACTTGAGCGTCGGAGTATGATACGACCAACAGTAAGGCGGAAGCAAAGATCGAAACAACGTCAAATTAACAGAAGGATTCAATCCAAGATATCTATTGTAATAACACTTAAATATGAATAAATAAACTTTCCTAAACACTCAATTAAATTCGAACAAGAATTAAATAGCAAAACCCCAAATTAAAGCCCTAAAAACCCTAAGAACGACGTGAACAGAAACCGATGCTAAACAACTCGGATTAAGCTAAAATTTTAATGCAAGGTACAATAATAAGTCTTGAACAACATATCCCAAATTCAGGAGAAACGCACGAGTAAATTGGGAGATGGCTCAGTGGTCAAATTTCGGACGTTTTTCAGCTTATAATTAGACTTAGGGCTTGTATGGACAGAATCTGGACTTGGTGGCTAACGGAACGTGTATGGTGATGATTATGGATGATTTGGAGGGTGTGTGGAGGCGTGATGGTGGCTGGAATGAAGTGAAACGATGGAAACGAAAGATAGAAGTGAATCTTACCCGAAACAAACCCCGGATTGACGAGAATCCGAAACACGCCTATGGAGCAATCTTCAATGGCTTGATTAACCCATACACTACTGGATGCACGAACAAATCAATTGATTTCAAGCTTGAATTCACCAGAAACAAACTCTACCAAAGAACTATTGATTTTTGAGACAAGTTGAAAAGCTTTGCGTTGTTTTCTCATTCAAAACGTGTCTAATCTTCAATAGGAACGAAAATCCCTAAATAATAAACCTAAGGAACGAAAATTAAAGTGTCTTGGGCCTAGAATTCGAACTGGGCTAATTAAAACTACTACTGGGTCCAATATCACTTAAACAGATTGTGATAATTGGGCCTGCTAAATAAATAAAACCACAACTGAAATAATAGACTGGAAATAAATAAATTAACTAATTAAATCAGCAAGGAACGACTTTGCCATGACTTCAATCGAGCTTTTCGATGCTTAAAATAGTCACCAATTTGGACTACTTGAAATCAGTTCCATCATCTTCCAACTTCTTTCCAACATAGCACTGGAAGTAACCTTGCAGCTTCTTGGCTCTTAATCTCGTCACTGGACCTCTCAGCTACAACTCTGGATTCAAATCCTCAGTGCTTGTCTCGATCTCATCATTCCCCCCTTCCTCAAAAGAATTTGACCTCGAATTCAGCTCTTCCTCGACGTCGACATCATATGCAGGAAAAGGAAACAAGTCAGAGACATTAAATATGGAAGAACATTTGTACTCACCAGGCAGATCAAGTCGGTAAGCATTGTCGTCGACTCGAGCAACCACAGTAAACGGTCCATCTCCACGAGGCATTAGCTTCGACTTTCTTAAGTTAGAGAAATGTCCCGGGCTGAAGTGAACCCAAACTTTATCACCGGGTTTGAATAACACTTGCTTACGGTGCGTGTTCGCCTTAGCTGCATTTCGAACTCCTTGAAGCTCGACCCTCATCTTTACCTTTTCATGCATCTCTCGAACCTGTTCAGCCCTACGAATAACCTTGCAAACTCGAAAGATGATCAATAGACAAAGGAATAAGATCCGTTGGAGTCAACGGATTGAAACCATAAACTACCTCAAAAGGTGACATATGTGTAGAAGAATGCACGACCCTATTATATGCAAACTCAGCAAATGGTAAACATTCTTCCCACGATTTCAGATTGTTTTTCACTAATGCACGTAGAAGAGTACCTAACGTCCTATTTACTACCTCAGTCTGACCATCTGTCTGTGGATGACATGCAGTAGAAAATAATAGTTTAGTACCCAACTTCCCCCACAAAACTCTCCAAAAATGCCCTAAAAATTTCGAGTCCCTATCAGAAATAATGGTTCTAGGGATGCCATGCAGACGAACTATTTCACGAAAGAACAAATTGGCAATATTAACAGCATCATCAGTTTTTCTGCAGGCAATAAAATGAGACATTTTGGAAAACCTATCAACTACCACAAACACAGAATCTTTGCCAGACTTCGATCGAGGCAAACACAAAATGAAATCCATGGAGATATCTACCCAAGGAGCAGATGGCGCCGGCAAAGGCGTATAAAGACCAAATGGACTCGAAGTGGATTTAGCCTTCCTACATGTAATACATCTAGCACAGACTCTTTCAACATCCCTTTTCATGCGAGGCCAATAAAAATGCTCATACAAAAGATCTAACGTCTTATTGACTCCGAAATGACCTATAAGACCCCCTGCATGTGACTCTAAAATAAACAACTCTCGCATAGAACAATCAGGCACACACAATTTTGCATCCTTAAACAGAAATCCATCAACAATGTAATATGAATCCACAGCACGAGATTTTCCAACACAAGATGCAAAAATAGGTCCAAAGAATGAATCAGAAGCATAAAAACTCTTAACATGCTCAAGACCTAGGCACTGTGCATGCATAACAGAAATCAAAGCATACCTGCGGGAGAGTGCATCAGCAACCACATTCTCCTCCCCCTTCTTGTACTTGATCACATAAGGGAACGATTCTATGAACTCCACCCATCGAGCATGGCGCGAGTTCAGGCTCTATTGTCCCTTCAGATGCTTCAATGACTCGTGATCAGTGTGAATCACGAACTCTTTCAGGCGCATGTAGTGCTGCCAAGTCTCCAAAGACCTCTTCAGTGCATACAGATCCTTGTTGTATGTTGAATACCTCAGAGCTGTGCCATTCAACTTCTCGCTAAAGTAGGTGACCGGCTTCCTATCCTGCATCAAAACAGCACCAATGCCTATACCAGAGGCATCACACTCAATCTCAAATATCTTATGAAAATCAGGCAAAACCAACATAGGAGCATTACACAATTTTGACTTCAGCAAATTAAAAGCATGCTCTTGGGCCTTGCCCCACTCAAACTTTCTATCTTTCTTACTGAGTTCGGTCAACGGGGCGGCTATAGTGGAAAAATCCCACACAAAATGGTGATAAAATCTAGCCAAACCATGAAAAGACCGAACATCAGCACGGGTCTTAGGCGTGGGCCACTCCTCAATGGCCTTAACCTTAGATCTGTCAACCTCAACACCTCGACTACTCACAACAAATCCCAGAAAGACAACCTCATCTATGAAAAAAGTACACTTAGACAAATTAGCATACAACTTAGCAGCACGCAACAACTCAAAAACATGCCTAAGATGTCTAACATGCTCAGAAACACAAGTACTATAGATAAGGATGTCATCAAAGTAAACGACTACATACTTCCTTATCACATCTCTCAAAACATGGTTCATGAGACGCATGAATGTACTAGGGGCGTTGGTAAGCCCAAATGGCATGACAAGCCATTCGTACAATCCATGCTTCGTCTTGAACGCAGTCTTCCATTCATCCCCCTCACTCATTCTCACTTGAAAATATCCAGAACGCAAATTAATTTTCGAAAAGATAGACGCTCCAGACAACTCATCTAACATATCATCCAAACGGAGAATAAGGAAGTGATACTTTACCATTATCTTATTAATGGCCCGGAAATCCATGCATATGCGCCACTCGTTATTCTTCTTGGGGACGAGTATGACGGGCACTGCACACGGCGACAGGCTCTCTCTAATCTGCTTCTTCTCCAGCAACTCCTTGACTTGACGATCTATCTTTTTTGTCTCCTCAAGGCTGGTACGGTAAGCTGGTCAGTTTGGGAGGACTGCTCTCGGTTGAAAGTCGATCTGGTGCTCAATTCCACGAATTGGTGGCAGACCACTCGGTATCTCCTCTGGGAATACATCTTTAAATTCGTCCATCAGAGGCTGCAAAACAGGAGGAACAACAATATCAAAAGTATCATTAGCCTTAAAAGTAAGGAGAACGATAGACATACCAGCTTTAATGGCTTTTTGTACACCTTTCGCACTGATAAACAAGTTTCAGTGCACGGGCTCCGAACTAGCTGCACTGGAGGGAGAAGGGGCTGCACAAATGGCGGCCTTAGTAGGATCCTTGGGGGTGGGCGTGGTTCCCTTGGCATTCTGAGTCGCGGTCGCGTGCTGTCCGGGTTGAATAGGCTGCTTGCTCTCGGTCCGTTTCGTCTTCTCCTCCTTAAATCTCTGTTGCATCCTCATTTGATCTTCATTGACGTCCTTAGGCGTCAATGGCCATAATCTGGTGGTCCGTCCATCTCGGGTCACCGTATAAGTATTGGTGTATCCGTCGTGGATCGCCTTCCTGTCAAACTGCCACAGACGACCAAGCAATATATACGACGCCTCCATAGAGATGACATCACAAAGAACAGTATCAGTAAATTGACCAATGGAGAAGGTAACACTTACCTGATATCCAACGTGGATTTCTCCTCGGTCAGTTAGCCACTGCAAATGGTACGGCTTGAGGTGCTTCTGTGGAATCAGATTCAACTTCCCCACTGCGTACTGGCTGATCACGTTCACAACGCTGCCACTGTCAATGATGAGCGAGCATGTCTTATCTTGGATCTCACAGCGCGCATAGAAGATGTTCTCACGCTGATCATTCTGATCCTCATCTCGAATCAGGCTCAGTGCTCGGATCAAAACAAGACTAATATGAGCTTGCTTTGGCTTTTCATCTTCAACCTCGTCCATAGAGAGATGGTCAAGGGGCTGTTCGGGGCCTCCTTCCACTTCTGCTTCATCGAGCTCTTCCTCACTTGCTGATTCCAGCTCATTCTGCTCAGTAAGGAAAAGAACTCAGTGGTTCGGACACTGGGCTTTGAAGTATCCCCATCCTCTACACTTGTGACATTGAACGTCACGTGCTCTCCCTAGAGTACTATTCAAAGACTGACTAGGCTGTACTATTCGATTTGGGTTATCTCTGTTCGGTGCAAGTGAATTGTACTCAGGTTTGCGGCTCGGCTGCGGTGCAGACTGCTCAAAACGGCGAACGGGCTGGGACTGCTGGTCTTGATGACGTGTAGGGGCTGTCCTATGCATGGAAAACTCACCTCGACCCCACTGTGTCCGTGCTAGAGTCGACTATGATGGTCTCCTACGACCATCTCTAAGTTGCCGCTCTACTATTGAGGCATAATGGACCATGGCCTCAATACTGGTGAAGTCCCTCAACTCGACTTCACAGGCGATATCTGGATTCATTCCCTCAATGTATCGGTTGATTGTGGCAACCAATGTCTCTTCTTTCCCAACTCGATTAAGGGCTATCTCGAGTTCCTTATGGTACTCCTCTATGGAACTTGTACCCTGTCTGATTCGGTTCAGTTTCTAGGTCACGCTCATAATGTACCGGAATGAAGCGTCCTCTCATGACGTCTTTCATCTCATGCCACGAATCAATAGGCGGGTGGCACTCTCGGCGTCGCCGGTTCTGCTGGAACTCCCACCAGGTGGCTGCATATCCTCTGAACTCTAATGAGGCTAACTGGACCTTCTTCTGCTCAGGAAAATCATAGCAGTCAAAAATCTTGTCAACCTTTCTCTCCCATTCGAGGTAGAGGTTTGGATCATGTAGTCCCTCGAACTCCGGGATACTTGTCTTAATGTTATTCAACAAGCTGTCGGGATCCGCACGTCGGGCTACATGCATGTGGTAAGGCTGACGTGGTCGGTCACGTCTCTGAAATGGATCATACTCAGCCTCAAATTCCTCTGCAAAGTCACCAAAATCTCCTGCAGCATCTCGATCATATGGATCGTTAAACTGCACCTGAGGCTGGTGAGGCTGAGCTTGTGGTGCTCTAGCATTTGCTCTGGCTGGCTCGACTACAACAACTTCTGGCTGATGAGCTGCTGCTGGTTGTTGGTCTGCTCCTTCTGGCTGGACAGGTTGGGCTTGAACTGGTGGTGGTACAGGAATTCGAGCAGCAATAAGCTCGAGTTGTGCCATCACTTTGGCTAATGAACTATCCAGCTTATGCTCTAGTTCTTGATGGTGGTACTGGGCATCCCACGGCTGTGGCATTGATGAAGCCGCGTCTGTAGGAGTACTAGGCGATGCAGGTGCCTTATCATTCGTCTTGTTATATCCATCTCTGGATTCCATTGGTACCTGCAAAAAAAATAAAACAAAGAAAACAAAAGAACAGGACCTCACTTTTTTTTAACTCTCGTGTATATCACTCAACTCTATGCTTCAAATCCTCGGTAGAACTGATGCTAGCTCGTCCAACTCTAATCAAGAGCTCAAACGTGACTTCCAAAGTAACACGGGGTATTCAAAACACCACGAGACAGGCTGCAATGGGTATAGGTCAGCTGTATGGGTGAAAAGGTAGGGAAATTTGAAGAAACGAGAAAACCGGACAATCTTCACTGGACGATTTCGCCTTGAAGATGATAGAATTCGGCCAAAAGTACAGTTATGTCATTGAAAAACAATGAATTTTGTTTAGCACGTCGTTCCGCTTCCGGAATGGTATTATGGGCGAAAATCGGAGTTCTTGAGCAAATTTGGCAAAATACCGATTTTTGACTGCGGAGTGATCGGTGGATAAATTCTCAGTGGATAAGTGTGAGAGGCAAAGGCGAGAATAATGCTGGAATATGGGTGGATATGTGCTGAATTATGGAGCTAGATTGTACCAAGTGTGAATACGAGCTCAACAACGAAATAAAAATCAAAACCAACTAGGAAACAAATCCCAATCCTACTAGGAAACAAATAAATCAACTCCTATAACACTAGACACAAAATTTTCAACCCTCCCTCTCTTCTCCAGCAATAGGACCGAAAATTATGACTCCCCAACAACACAAGAAACTGCAAAGTGACATCCCCAATCGCTATACGACGAAGAACGACAAATCGCGACACGACTCAAAGAAAACAAGACAAATACTACCCAAACTCAACATGACTAATCAAGAACTACCAAGAACTTCAAGAATGAATCAAGATACTCAAGAAACACGGTGAACACAATAGGGCTCGATCAACTTCTTCTTCTTCTTTTTTTTCTCTCTTTTTTTCTTTTTTTTATCGATTTTTTTTTTCTTTTTTTTTTGTACGATTTTTTTTCCTTATAAATGATCGATCCTTTTTGCCCCTACTATGTCACACACACGAATTTGGATTGAACCATGACCAACCGAAGTTGACGTGGCTCTGATACCAAAATTTATGATACGACCAAATCGAAACAACGTCAACTTAACAGAAGGATTCAATCCAAGATATCTATTGTAATAATACTTAAATATGAATAAATAAACTGTCCTAAATACTCAATTAAATTCGAACAAGAATTAAATAGCAAAACCCCAAATTAAAGCCCTAAAAACCCTAAGAATGATGTGAATAGAAACTGATGCTAAACAACTCGAATTAAGCTCAAATTTTAACACAAGGTACAATCATAAGTCTTGAACAACATATCCAATATTATGAAGAAACGCACGAGTAAATTGGGAGATGGCTCGGTGGTCAAATTTCAGACTGTTTTCGGCTTATAATTGGACTTAGGGCTTGTATGGACGGAATCTGGACTTGGTGGCTAACAGAACATGTATGGTGATGATTATGGATGATTTGGAGGGTGTGTGGAGGCGTGATGGTGGCTGGAACGAAGTGGAACGATGGAAATGAAAGATAGAAGCGAATCTTACCCAAAACGAACCCCGGATCGACGAGAATCCGAAACGCGCCTATGGAGCAATCTTCAATGGCTTGATTAACCTATACACTACTGGATGCATGAACAAATTAATTGATTTCAAGCTTGAATTCGCCAGAAACAACCAAAGAACTATTGATTTTTGAGACAAGTTGAAAAGCTTTGCGCTGTTTTCTCATTCAAAACGTGTCTAATATTCAATAGGAACGAAAATCCCTAAATAATAAACCTAAGGAATGAAAATTAAAGTGTCTTGGGCCTAAAATTCGAACTGGGCTAATTAAAACTACTACTGGGTCCAATATCACTTAAACAGATTGTGATAATTGGGCCTGCTAAATAAATAAAACCACAACTGAAATAATAGACTGGAAATAAATAAATTAACTAATTAAATCAGCAAGGAACAACTTTGCCATGGCTTCAATCGAGCTCCTCGATGTTTAAAATATTCACCAACTTGGACTGCTTGAAATCAGTTCTATCATCTTCCAACTTCTTTCCAACATAGCACTGGAAGTAACCTTGCAGCTTCTTGGCTCTTAATCTCGTCACTGGACCTCTCAGCTGCAACTCTGGATTCAAATCCTCAGTGCTTGTCTCGATCTCATCATACTAATAGAACCCCAAGCACAGGGGTCCTGACCCTCAAGAGAACAATGGAATTTCAACCTTAAAATCCTCTTCTCGACCAAATGAGTAACGTATTCATTCCTTTAATTTCTAAATTTTTGTTATTTAAGGCGTTTATTTACTGACTTGAGCGTCAGAGTAACTAATAGAATCCCAAGCACAGAAGGTCCACCCCCCAGAGTTCAACAGGGCCCTGACCTCGAGAGCCTCAAACTCGACATCGAGAATAAACTCGACCTCGAAAATTAAATTGTGAGGACCTCGACACTCAAGCCAATAAATTCAGAACGCAAGAGCAATCCCTAAATCCCAGATATAATCTCAAAAGGTACTCTCAAGACTATCATTATTTGTTTTATCTATATATGCCAACCTCTGCAACTCACATCATTTCAAAGGTATCAAAATAAAACATAATATGTAACACGGGCACATACAAAATGGTAAGATCAAACTACAAGCTTAAATTTGGCAAAAAGAAAGCCAAGTTGTCCATCACATTTGCCTTCACGTAAGGCAAATCAAAAAATATTTACAGGTTGAGAAAAAGCATAGGATTATTTGATAGAAAACATAAAGTGTTCGTTCACAGAAGATTAAGTCGAGGCCTCGTCCCCGACCTTAGCAGTACCCTCAGCAGACACACATTCCTTCCCTCGGACTTCAGCCTCCTTCCTAACTTCGACAGTGGTCTCATCAGCGCGACCCTCCTCTCGAGCCTCGACCTCCTCCTCTGCTTCTAGGAAGGACAAGTCAAGGTCTAGCATTTTCGCTTTAATAGCCTCGACCACCGCTGCTCCACCCTCTTGGTAGAAGGCCTCCTTGTAAGGGCCGAACTCCGCAGAGTCGACCCATCTGTCGAAATTGGGGGCTTCATCAGTCACCGTCCCAGCCTTGAGCGACGCCTCTAGCTCCTTCACATTCGCTTCAGAAACTACCAGCTTCGCTAGTAGCTCCTGCTCGGTCCTCGCCTGAAGGTCAAGGCTCTTCTCCAGCTGCACTTAGGCTCCCGCCGCCATCACTCGTGCCATGTCCCTCTCGATCCGCAGAGAAGGCTCTCGGGCCGCCATGTCTCGCCTCTCCTCGGTAATTCTCTCGAGTTCCTCAGACAGCTCGGCAACCCTCTTCTCAAGGCCCTCTTCATGGCTGGTGATGCGCTCTCGCAATAGAAACTGACTGTAAATGACTTGAAATTAAAAGCTAAGCAGTTTTTTTAAAAAAAAAGGGAAAAATGATAAAAAAATGTTCGAGAAAGCTACCCGCGATATCTGGTCGAAGGACAAGTAAGCGCAACTTGAGGCTTTCATTCTCGTAGTCCTCAGGCGTGTTTTCACCAGCAATGGACTTCTGAACGTCCATTATAAAGGGCCGAAGAGAGACCCTTGTAGAACTCAGACCGGCAGGGGCCTTGCGAGAGGTACAGACGACCTCCACGTCAACAACATCGCAAGGAGCGGAGGGTTGCAGTACAACACAACCGTCAGAGCAGAAGCGTTACCCTTTGACTTCTTGGAGGGGGCGGAGTTGGGAGCTTATTTTCCAGAGGCCTCTTGATGTCCGAGGGCGAAGACTCCTCTCTCTTAGCAGCAGCCAAGGCCTTGACCTTAGCATCTGAGGGCTTAATCTTCAGTTTCGCTATCTCGTCAAATAAGAACCGACCACTGCGAACCCTTTCATACTCGCGAAGCTCGTGTGGAAGGAGGAAGGCTTCCTCACTACGAGCAGCTTCAACACTAGTAGGATCACAGCACGGAGGAAAACCTGCACAAGACAAGAAAATTCATAAGTCTCAAATAAGAATAAAAGCATAAGAGTTCAACTCGAAAACCCACGGGCATCACAAAACTTAGCAGGGATGATCACATTAGCTGAAGTCCGGACAGACACATAAACGAACTTCAGCTTCCAATCCCCAGAGGAAGAAGGCAGTTTCGTTATCAAAGGGGGTCGATCCCCCACCCATTTTGTAAAATAATAAAAACCAGGCTGCCCAGCATTGGCCACCAGACGGTAAGCCGTATGCCATTCCCCGACGCTGGGTTCAAGAAAGCCTAGTTCTCTCCACAGATAGTATATTCCCAACATGTGAGACCACCCAATCGGGGTGATTTGTGAAGGAGCTATGCCGTAGAAATGGACGATCTTTGCAAAGAAGGGATGAATGGGGAGTTCGACCCCCTTCTCCATCACCAGAGTATAGAAAGCTGTGAATCCTGGTGAAGGTCGATGAGCTCGATTGGCACGACCAGGAGTTTGAACCTTGACCCCAGCATCTGATATCGGTGGTGAGGTGAGCTTTTTCATGAGTTCGTCACTCACTTTCGGGGTGATCTCAGAGACTTTAAACCTCTTACCCACAACCTTTACTTCCGAAATCTGCAACTTCCGACCTGTCGATAACTTTTCTCTCACCGCCGCCGATTCACGTTTGCTAACCACCGCATGACCGACTGAATGAGGAATAACAGCCGACAGCCTCCTTCTCCTCGACTTTCCCGTGACCTTGACGATCACGGGAGAGTCAGAACTCCCCGACTGTTCCGACCCAGAGCGTTGTTCTATCTTTTCGCCGTCGTAGCTTCTCATTTCCTCGGCATTAGAATCCCCACTCGCACTTATTATAATCGAATACCCAGAAATGCAATAAGCAATCCGAACCCTAAACCATCCTAAAACCAAGAGTACTATCGGAATCCTAACCGTCTCCCTCCTGATCTCCTAAATCCACCGAAAAACCTGCCGGAAAATTAACACCATTACCCAAAAAATTTAACAAACCCTAAATAACCGCAAAACCCTCCAAACACAGCCCAGAAATCAAATAAATCCAGAAACTCAAAAAATCCGTTGCGGTTCTAACAATTACCCATGAAACATCTCAAGCATTCCAGAAAATTATACGAGAAATCCCAAAACGGTATATTTACGATGCAAATGTTAAAAAAATGGAGACGAGAAGGTAACTTGAGAATTGCGAATAAAACAGCTGACAATTTTCATAGCAGAGTCCACGAGCAGTTCCGAACGTGAAAAAAGTGGAGACATTTAATGGAAATATGGGATGAGATTCTTCTGAAGATTCGTGAGGCGGATAAGGTTTATCGAAAGGAGTTTGTTTTAAATTGAAAAAACGTTTGAGATTCTGAAAAAAAGAAGAAGAGGGAACTGTTCCTCTTGGTATTTGAATTATGGGGGATAGAGACAGTATAATCTAGACACACGTGTCTTAATCTAACGGCGAGCGTTGGCCTAGAGAATGGGAAAAGTAAGATCCGTACCTCAGGTCTGGAGCTCCACGAGGTCTGATCTCACGACCTCACAAGCTCCCCCAGGACCTGCCTTCAGGTCTGGAGCTCCACGAGGTCTGCTCTCACGACCTCACAAGCTCCCCCAGAACCTGCCTTCAAGTCTGGAGCTCCACGAGGTCTGCTCTCACGACCTCACAAGCTCCCACAGGACCTGCCTTCAGGTCTGGAGCTCCACGAGGTCTGCTTTCATAACCTCACAAGCTCCCAGGACCTGCCTTCAGGTCTGGAGCTCTACGAGGTCTGCTTTCTCATAAGCTCCTCCTGGACCTGCCTTCAGGTCCGGAGCTCACGAGATTGGATTTCGTGATCTAAGATCTTTCTAGAGGTTCGTCTCTGAACACCTCCCTAAAGCTAATAAAAATTTAGCATTTGAATGTAGAGCTAAATCGAGATGACCGCCAATAGAACGCCGACATTCATTATCTGATCCTTGAAGTACAAGAATCAAGTAATAAGAAGCTAACTGTAGATGCCCTATTTCTACATAGGCCCAAAGACCAGGCCCACAGCCATTTTAAGGTCTAAGGAACCGAAGAAGTCGACACCTCGAGGTCAATACCTCAGTAACCAAGGTTCAGAGGTCTAAAGAAAGAGACCAAGATCGAGCAGACTCCTGAAAGAGACCGAGTCAACATATCCGTTGAACATAAGGGAGACTTCGTCAAAACCCTAAAAAGGATAGAGAGGATATATATATATATATATATATATATATATATATATACGAACATTCCACAAAGGGGACGGAGGATACACCATCACTTGTGCAACACTAACATTCGCTTAATATTTCCATACCATCAAAACCCTTCATACATACAATCTGGCACTCGGATAGTTCATAATATTGGATAACTGTTTAAATTCCGATTCTCAATCTCTGTTTATTACTTTCATTCGATTTTGTGTTGTTACTTTTAATAGTTTCGATTCTGACTTGAGCATCGGAGTCCGTTCGATCGTCAACCCCCCGACGGTCCTTCGACTTCACGTGTGCTTTTGTCTTGTAGATCGCCGGAGCCCGAACTCAAAGAACGAACAATCAATTGTAGAGTTTTTGACCTCTACAGGTAGAGTTTTAAGTAGTGGGGGATTATATAATGAAACTTGTATATTATCCTTTCTATAGGTTTTAATTATTGAAGGTTGTATTTTTTTTTATTATTATTATTGTTAAGAAGCTGGATTTATAAGGATAAAAATATTTAAAATACTATATTTATACTTTAATTATTTTTGGAATTTATACAATAAAAAATGGGGTTGTGAATAGAATCACCCTACCTAGTAAGGTTTGCATTGTAAGTTGGAGCAGTTGCTCAATTTGGCCGGCCCATATCCGGTTCTCATTTTAACGAACGTAATCGAGAGAGTTGGTAATGGCGGCAGCGACTTTCAGATATTTGGTGCAGCTACACAGAGATGTTCCGAAAGCGGCGAGATTTTATTCGGAGGGCCTCGGATTCACCATTGATGTCTGCACTCTTCGATGGGCCGAGCTCCATTCCGGCCCGCTCAAGCTCTCCCTCCTGCATTCTCCTCGGTGCCTTTTTTATTTCTCTAAATTCGATTTTATTTTTTTTGTTTCATAATACCAGTAATTGTTCGATTAATTGTGTTATTATCGATAAATTTAGGTAGTATTTTGAGTGTGGTGGTGCTACAGATGATTGGAAGATAGGGGTTTGAGGAAAATCTCGTAGCTTGGCGAAGAACAACAATGAGGGAATGCTTTTATGAATATACGATAATTAGGGACATTAATTAGTTTATTGCACCATCTAAATCATTTGATTTTGTGATCGGGATTTTTTTTTTTTTAAAGTATTGCTTATTTTGTCCTAAAAGAAAAAATATGAATGGTTTTAGTTTTTAAAGTTGGAATTTTGTTATGATATATTTGGCAAAACCTTGGTTAGAAGCTTAGAACATACTAATGACTGATACCCTGTTTGCAGCAGTCTTTTGAATTTTTTGTTTAAAGTTTTTGAGTTATGGATGATGATCATGCTGTTGAGTATTTGCTTTGAATTGATGCATTGCTTTATTTTCACTTTGTGTCTTAATGGACTTTGAGAAATTTCTTGTATCGACTCTTTTGTGGCTTTTGTTGCTTCCCTTCAATGTTACTACAGTTAGCTCCTAATCCTTTTCTTGACGTTAATTAGGTGCTCCTAATGTCTGATTTAGAAATCTCTAAAATAGATGGATGGATATAACCTAACATAATGTATGTTTAAGTATCTTGTTAAATGACATCAGTCAGCTAGGTGAATTACTTGCTCTATACTTTTGTTTTCTTTTTTCAGCGACCATGTTGAACACAAGGCTTATTCATCGCTCCTATCATTTACAGTAACGGATATCAATAGTACTGTGACAAAACTTATGAGCTTAGGTGCCGAACTGGATGGCCCAATTAAGCATGAAATCCATGGAAAGGTTCTGTTTACTCTTCAAGCTATTCTATCATAGTCTGGAAGCATTTTGCATGGACAAAGATTCGGACAAACATCCCATTACACTAGTCTAATGTACTGACTTTAACAGGTGGCCGCAATGAGGTGTACTGATGGGCACGTCTTAGGTCTTTACGAGCCTGCTTAAAAGTTCCAAAGACGAGTATGCACAGTAGGAGAAATTGATGAAACATCTTGTTTCCTATTTGTGAAGGGATCAGTTAACTTTCTGGAGCATTCGGTTTTATGTTTGACTATAGTGTGGAGGCGTGAATATTAGATTCCCAACTGCGTAGAAGCAAGGTGCACTCTATGGTTGATGGCGATCCTGGTATGCTACAACGTGAACTGCTTAATAATTTATGCTTCGGATACTATTCTGTGACGGCTTTTCTGATTGGTGGATCAATCTTTGGCCTTTGCAATTTTGTTCTGAATCTAAAAGTTGTAGCCTGTCCTCTTTGATGTTTGGTATAACGTCTGCAACTTTATTTGCCAAAGGATATGCAATTACAGTACTTGCAAAACTGAGCTGTTAGTATTATTTTTTCTTACCTAATATTAGGTTCAGCCTTTGAGGTGCCATATGTAGGGCTGTAAATAAGTCGAAACGGATGTGAAAATTTATTGTGTTTTTTTTTCCCCAATTGAAGTGTTTAGGTTTCATACGGCTATTCTTCAAATAGAGGGCGGTCTTTCCCTAAGTCATGAACGGTGCAATTTGAATGCGACCGTATTTTATATATAGAGCTAAAGTGTGTGTGCACACTTTTGTCTTAATAGATTGGAAAATATTTAGTAACTATCGGTACTCCCTCCGTCCCATAATTATAGTCCATTATTCCTTTTTGGGATGTCCCAAAATTATAGTCCTATTCTAAATTGGGATTGTATTAAAACATTCTTTTATAAATATAACCCTATTTAATATAGTGTGAATGAAATTAATAGAGTAGAAATAGGGGTAATATAGGATAATTGTTGTAAATGGTGCATTTTCAATACATATTAAATGTGATTTCTTAATCTGAGTGAAAATAGAAAGGGACTACAATTATGGGACGGGGGGAGTATTATTTATCGGACTTGTTTCCTTGTGAATAATTTGCAAAGTTTTCAACGTCTGTCCAACGCGGCTGGTGTTTTCATATTGATGTTATTCTATATTTATCTATTTATTTTCAAAATGTAGTAGTTGCTTCGTAATTAACTAATTCTTCCATGCCTTGGAAGAAACTCATGATTATGAAAAATGTGATTCTTTTTTCCTTTATTATAGTTTCTATTTCGGGGGTGGGATTTGCGTTCGTTCATATAGTCAACAAGTCATACAAGAAAAGATAAACTAAATTATATTTGTACTAACTAATCAAGATTTTGTCACAAGCTCGACGTGGAAAGTGTTATTAAGAATTTAAAACGGGAATTGTGTGATCTAGCTTCATATAATTTTTTTCTATGTACGCCTTGGTAACTGGAACTAAATCCAAAAGATGACAATAACAAGTTATTCAGGCTTTTGTTATTTTCATTTCAATTTACGAGGTGTATTTGGTTTTTGAAAAAATATAATGATTTTGTTATGATGAATAATTTAATATTTAGAGTTATAGATTTGGAAAATGAAAATATGTTTGTTTTGATTATATTTTCAATTTTAAAATTTGTAGTTGAGATGAAAAGATAAATATTTGTGTGGTTATGATGAATTGATGAATATTTAAATAATGAGATAATGAGTTTCATTGTAATGACACCCACACACACATATATAGAAAAAAGTGAAAACTGGAATTGAAAATGACTAAAATAAACGTGTTTCGGTATTTTGAATAATAAAAAAAGAGAAATTTTTATTTGTAAATGAAAACAAATGAGACCTTAATCTTTGTTGGGAATTGTTATTAGATTCTATACTAAATTATCCTGTTCTTATTATATTACAATCACATTCAGTAAAATATTTATGATATGGAGACACGTCATTAAATATACTTAGTTTGAATCGATAAAACAAAATACAAAAAATATGGTTAAGAATAATGAAATATATTTATATATATAGATATAGATAATTTAGCCAACATGGAAAGTTGAAATTAGTTGAAAGTAGCAATTTCTCCCGTAAGGAAAGTTGAATTCCAGAATTAAATTATACAATCTGATAAAAGAGTTCACACACTTAAAAACTCTCTCTCTCTCTCTACTTCGGTTTCTCTCTCTTCATAACCCAACTTATTGGACTTCCCATCTCCATCTGCGCGTTGGGTAGATAACGAGAAGCTTTTTATATAGGGACACAGAAATTATGAGGGATTGGGGTTTGGATCTATTCGACCCGAGAACCGCCGTCATGGACATGGACTCCGACTCTTCGCCCACCGCCAGCCGTCAATCGGACTTCGCCTTCGCCTTCAACGACAGCAACTTTTCCGACCGCTTGCTCCGGATCGAGATTGTCACGGATCCCCCCGACGCCCGACCTGAATCGGACGGCTGCTCTGGTCTAGCTGATTGGGCGGCGCGCCACTGCGACCTCCGCCGTCGAGATGTCGAGGAGGAAAGCCAGCATGGTGAGCAAGTCGAACTTTGAGTCAACCTGCTGTGATTGCTCTGCATTAGTTTACTTGTTGATTCATGGTTTTGCTTGGAGTTTGGTTTGATTGTCTATTTCAATGAATGCGTCGCTCGATACGACTGATTAAGTGAATACTGTTTTGATATGGTTGTCTTTTGCCGCATTTTTTTAATTCTGTAATCAGTTGTATTGATTTAGCTGACTTTTTGTGAAACGCAAGTATTTCATATTGTTTCGCACATATCTGTGATTTGTATAATTCTTATGCTTGTCTGGATCGTGCTCGTGTTAATTAGACATGTGCCACTCCTTTGCAGCTTTGGATGTTAACAATTGCCCGGAAGAGCATGTATTTGATTGTCAGCAGCCTGATGTTGAAGACGGCATAGGTGACGACAATCATGATGAAGTGGCACTTAAATTGATTGAAGATTCACCATCAGGTATCAGACTGGAAATATATATTCCGCGTTCTTTCCTTTTATTGAGCAGTAATGTTCATAGTATCGTTTCTGCACTAACATGGAACCTTTATGTGACTTATGTTGCATGTCAATTAGGAGATGAAGTTGCAAAAGATGACTCAAAATCGCCTGAGGATGATTCAAGAGTTCTAAGAGTTAAAACGCTGCATATCAGCTCTCCCATTTTAGCAGCAAAGAGCCCGTTTTTCTACAAGGTACTAGTTGTACTTTGCCGATTGTCCATGTGTTTCTTTTTCCAAGGTTTCATGGCATAATTTCTGGTCCCTTATCTTGTTGCAGTTATTTTCAAATGGTATGATGGAATCTGAACAGAGACAAGTGACCCTCAGAATTAGTGCCTCTGGTATGTAACCAATTAATTTGTGCATAATAACTATGGGAATAATCAACTTTCTTACAGTTAATGGTTGTTTGCATTATTAGTTCATAAAATACATGTTGAATCTTTTGTGCAGCCTGTTTCACTGAAATATCTTGAAACACTTTGTTGGTTCTAAGCATTTTCTCGTTTCAGTTCTTGCTGCTCACTTGCTCAGCATTAATTAGTTGTACCATATAATAAAAATAGCAATCTTGCTTTGCGTATATTTTGTGCTGTTGGAGTTTATCTAGGTTTGAGTACATATTTACTTTCTTTTTATCAGGTAATATTAACTGATGTCTTTGCTAACTCTCTTCTCAATGGAACAGAGGAATCTGCCCTCATGGAGCTCCTGAACTTCATGTATAGTAATACATTAAGCATAAATACAGCTCCTGCTTTGCTCGACGTGCTTATGGCTGCTGATAAGTATGAGGTCGTTTCATGCATGAGATACTGCAGCCACCGATTAAGGAATCTGCCCATGACTCCGGAGTCTGCATTAGTTTATCTAGATCTTCCTTTTAGCATCCTTATGGCTGATGCAGTTCAACCATTGACTGATGCAGCGAAACATTTCTTAGCTGCTCGGTACAAAGATATATCAAAGTAAGATCTGTTTACACTCTCCTTCTCCCATCTATATCTTACATAGATGTTCAAGTTTAGAAAGTACCAAGCGCTACTCCAATTATCATCATTCATAAATGTACGTACAGTAAATGGCATTTGTTGTGGTATGATCTCTGATAGGTATCCAGATGAGATTATGAATTTGCCTCTTGCTGGGATTGAGGCGATCTTGTCCAGCGACGACCTTCAGGTGGCATCAGAGGATGCTGTTTATGACTTGGTGCTGAAGTGGGCTCGATTTCGTTATCCAAAGCTGGAGGAGCGACGTGGCATCCTTTGTTCTTATTTGGGTAGCTATATCCGTTACCCGTACATGACTTGCCGCAAATTAAAGAAGCTTCTGACCTGCCATGACTTTGATCATGATTTTGCTACTAAAGTGGTGGTTGATGCCCTATTTTTCAAGGCTGAGGCACCACACCGCCAGCGTACTCATGCCTCAGAGGAGTCAGCCTCCACAAGCCGACGCTTCGTGGAGCGCGCCTATAAATACAGACCTGTGAAAGTAATTGAGTTTGAACTGCCTCGTCAGCAATGCGTGGTGTACTTGGATCTGAAGCGAGAAGAATGTGCGAATCTGTTTCCATCCGGACGAGTATATTCTCAGGCATTCCACTTGGGTGGGCAAGGGTTCTTCCTCTCTGCACATTGCAACATGGATCAACAGAGCTCGTTTCACTGCTTCGGTCTGTTCCTGGGGATGCAAGAGAAGGGTTCGGTGTCATTTGCTGTGGACTATGAATTCGCTGCAAGGTCCAAACCCACAGAAGAGTTCATCAGCAAATACAAGGGCAACTACACATTCACTGGTGGAAAGGCTGTGGGCTACCGGAATCTTTTCAGCATCCCGTGGACTTCTTTCATAGCAGAGGACAGCCTGTATTTCATCAACGGCATCCTTCATCTTAGGGCTGAGCTTACCATCAAACACTGATGCGGAAGCTCAAGGTATCCAAATCTTAACTTCATTTTCGTGGTAGTAATGCTGCGTTCTAACATCCTTAGTTTCCGATCAATGGCGGTAGATTGTTGGGTTGTTAGGTTATTGATGATGGATTACTAACTTAACAAGCACTCTCTGTATACATGAGCCATGATTCAACAGCCTAGCTATACGAGTTGTAAATATGTCTTTTTGGAAGATGGTATTTCACTTGTATAACAAGTTGAAGTTGATACATGTCTTGTGCAGTTATTCCTGTTTATATATATGTTAATATGTTATATACTTTTAAGAGAGACATTTCGACTCGTGTTTCTCTTCTCTCCGTCTAAAACGAAGTCAGGCTCTAAAATCTCTCTTATCATGTGAAATGCTTGAACTAGATGGCGTTCGTGAAATTCATATCGAGTCTTAAATTCATTCACTCAATTAACTAGGTCATTCTAACGAAGTATATAATATCTTCTTCTTCTTCTTCTTATGTACATCGCTTTTTTTAAAAAATAAATAAATAACTTGTGTGCCTCAACCCGTATCATGCCTGAAACAATTGAAACTACCAATGGAGAACTAAAAATCTCAAATTTTTGGGTATTATGAGTTTTCTTGTTCAATTTTAAAAAAAAAATCAAATACCAACAAAAATAAAAACAAAAAATACAGAAATATGCGACTTTCAGGCCTTTCTATGATTTTCACGATACAAGAAATTTTATTTTTCGAGCTTCAATGAAAATCCTCTTTTTTTTTAATTTTTTTTTTTCATTTTGAGAAAACCAATTAAAATCCTTAATCGTATGGAATTTATAGTAAAATTTGAGGCCCACAGAGGCAGCGATGAGTATATAAAAAGGCCATGGGCACAGAACAAAGCCCAAATACCCCTAAGTGCGAATCTCGTAACTTCAACGCTATTTTAACAAACGTCGATAACAAAAACCTCCCGCGGCGCTCTCTCTCTCTCCCTCTCCCTCTCCCCTCTCCCTCCTCGCTATATAATATAACTGAGGAAGAGTAGACCGCACGCCTATCTTAGGATAAGAACTAAAAAGGGGAAAGCAAACCGAAGGGGGAAATAAGAGCAATAATCAGCCTTCGGATCTAGGGTTTTTGCTGCGATGCCGAAGAATAAGGGTAAGGGAGGTAAGAATCGGAAAAGAGGAAAGAACGAAGCCGACGACGAGAAGAGAGAATTGGTCTTCAAGGAAGACGGACAGGAATACGCACAGGTGATGCGCATGCTCGGAAACGGCCGCTGTGAGGCCACCTGCATCGACGGTGTCAAACGCCTCTGTCATATCCGAGGGAAGATGCACAAGAAGGTTTGGATCGCCGCCGGTGATATTATCCTTGTCGGTCTCCGCGATTATCAGGTACAAAATCCTTCTTTTTTATTTTAGATCTTGGGCTATTTTCTTTGGAGTGTTATGATTTTTTGTGGTATATTAATTGAATTAGTTTTCCTTTGATTTACCTCGCTCTTTTTTTCCGGTGAGGATGTTATCTAATTTGGTTTTGGTTTGGATTTTTTTTTTTTTCAATATTTTTGTGTGGTGTTGAGAAGTTGTGTAGGTTTGAGTATGTGGTGTTTTCTTTGCCAATTTTGATTTAATGGGTTAGCTCATTGTTGTACAAAGGAATTGTCTTAGTCTTGATTTTTCTGTTTACTTTTTAATTGTAAATTTTTGTGTTGAAAAATTGTGGTTTTGATGATCTTAGATAAAAGATTGACTTATGGAAGTAGTGCGAATGGTATTTCTTTCTATCAAACTATTTTCTTTTTGTTGTAGTATTGGATATTCAATATGTTACTTATGACCCTTTAGGATCCTTAGATCAGTTCATCTGAATTTTGAGTTGACGTTGCTTATGCTCGTGTGATGTCTAATCGGATTACAATTTTATAAATATGGGAATTTTTTCAGTAATATCTTCGTGTGTGGGCGTGGATGTTGGTTAATGGCTAATGTTAGATTCTAGTTTTGAGTCCTTAGATGGAGATGTGGTCAAGATATGATGATGTTTGTTTTTCATACTATCTACTTTCTGTGCGCTTCTGTCCGTTAAATATCTAATGAGATTACAGTTCTATAAGTCCTGGGAATTTGTCAGCTTTATTTTCATGTATAGACTTAGATGTTGCTTTCGGCTTGCCTTGGTCCAATTTCTCACCTTCAATTGTTTCTGGCTAATTTTAGATCCTAGTTTGTGGGTTTGGATGGAGAGGTGGTAGACAATCGATAACTATAAGTATAAGATTGTTGATTTTTTTTTTTTTCTGTACTCTATCCTTCCTTCCTAGTGTGTGTTTTTGGGCTGAATTGATTGATTTATGCTAGTTGGATTCGATTTGATAAAATCTGAACTCCTACTTTTGTGGATGCTATTAGGATGATAAGGCTGATGTGATCCTGAAGTACATGCCGGATGAAGCTAGGTTGTTGAAGGCCTATGGTGAACTGCCCGAGAGCACGAGGCTTAATGAGGGTATTGCCGGAGGGCTTGATGAGGAGGAAGATGGTCCTGGTGACGACTACATTGAGTTTGAGGACGAAGATATCGACAAACTCTGAAGATGGGCTTTTGAGAGCTGTAACTTCTGTTTCAAGATCTCTCTTTCTTCTTTTTTATCAGGTGGCCTTTTGAATTATTTAGTACAAGGTAGAGAATGTTGTGTTTGATGTGAGGATTTGTGTGGATTTCTCTGTATGGTTAATTTTCGTTGATGCAATAATAGCGAGCTCGGGCTGCTGTTATACAATTTTTATTTTTTTTTCTGGTAAATTCAAATTCATGCCTTCTCTTGTTGGATACGTAAAATATAGATGACTATTGACAGAATCATGGAGTCCAACACTAATCAAGTAAATCAAGGAAGCATTTATTCGAACTTCGAAGGGTACAAATACAATGCATACATATGTCCTAGTCTAAATCACGAGGAGACGAGATCCCTCTTATACAAAGTATATAAATGTAGCGGCATTTATTCAGTTCCAGCAATCTTCTTCTTTAGTGCTTCTATGTCTGATGCCAGTTCTTTTCTACTTGACTGCAAGAATGGGGCATTCCATATTAGTTATCAGACAATAGACAAAAGTAGTTGGTTGTAAGCTGTAACAAACGATGTTGTATTTTGTACCTTGAAGAGGAGGTAACGGTATACAAACCACCCAGTGTATCCAAGCCCGACCAACTCCATTATCTTGGGCAGCTGAAAGACGAGATTTTATGGAAACAAAAGTAAAGATAAGAAAAACACACAAGTGAAGAAAAGATGTAAGTAGACTTTGTTGAATAACCTACCAATGGGACCGAGTTAACTGCCCCGACAACGGTAGAAGCTAACCAGATTCCAACAATTGCACCACCACCATATATAATCACAGTAGTTTTGTTCTCAACAGCATCCCACTGATGAAGAAATCATTCAAATGAATGCAGTTGGAAATTGGAATGTGCAAGTTTCCTCGATTGGTTAGGGAGTAATTTACCTTTCCCTTTAGGTCATTGAACAATTCATTGGTATCAAAGGAGCTCTCCTCTGATGAAGAGGCCTTCACAAGGAGCTGGGATGACCTCCTACACTCTGTTTACAACAACATATCAAGCCAAAGAGATTGGTGGAATTCGAAGCAACTTAAGGTTTTAACCAGAAGCACTCAGAAACCAATTCATCAAATTACTAGACTACATTAGAAATTCCATTCCAAAGGTAACAGGCAAACAGTAGTTCCCCCACTCTAAAGTGCAGAATTCCACATTACAAGCCCAAAAGAGCTTAATATCTAAGGATTTGCCTATCTGGAGACCTAGAATCGCGGGAAGCATGTGCATTGACAAGCACGAAACTACTAGGACCACCGGCATTTATCAATGCATTGAGCCCTATGAAGTTATGGTATCAATGATGCCACCATCTGACACATTGTATCGCGGCATGTAAAATTTTCGAATTCCCCTTAGTATTGATGATACCACAATTCATCTGATGTATCAAGACGTATAAAAATGTGGAGCTCGAATACTCACACACGCATGACTTTATGTTCTAAAACCCTTCACAAGAAAGGACTTTGCCCAACATGATTGAATCGAGAAAGTTCATTTGACTACACAAGGCAAAAATACAGACTGAAAACCAAAATTTTCCATAGAAAAAACTGATCTTGATCGGTTATATCCATAAGTATACCTTTTCAAGAAATTATTACAACACATTAATCGTGCACATTATGTACCAAATTTTCCATTAAAACCGATTTTGATTAGTTTTATCCATAAGTATACAATTACAAGAAACTATTACAACACATTAATCATGTACATTACACCAAAACTAAGTAACTAACATTATTCTAGAATCCAAGTACATACATTACAATCGTACAATCAAAACTTCACTTTAATTAACACCCACCATCTGAGATAGTTAATCACTAACACAAACCCACAATTTTTACAAATGGATAGGAGCCCAAGTACGAGGAGCTAAAAAGATTGTACCTTTGAGTAGCTTGAAGGGTGTGACGGAAAGGGAAGAACGTTGGGGCAAGGGGCAGAAGACGGCGGAGGGTTTGGTGGAGGGGAGGCGGTGGAGCAAGACGGCGGTGGCCGCCATGGAAGTGGAAGCTGCCGCTGCCATTTTTGGCTGAAGCCGAAGGAAAATGTGATATCTGCAAATGTGAAAAAAGTGGCTGCTGCTGTTTTGCTAAGCCTCTCTTTCTTTATCTCCAAAGATTATACAAAAATAATTTTTAGGACAATTTTTTTGCTGTTCACATTGTTTTTCAGGGTCAATGTTGAGATGCTTTTATTGGCTGACACGTGGATGAATTTTGCTTTCTGATTGGTTGGTTTCCTATCTTCAAAATCTTGTATGTTTTGTGTCAAATTCATGTTTCTGTTGGGAGTGTAACCACAAAATAATGTCTTCGTATTATGAATCAGATGATAAAAGGTGTATGTATTGTTAATTTATTTATTTTTTTTACCCGCATCCATTATCTATGCTTATCTATGCTTACTAGGCTGATCTTAATGCTTTGGTGGCCTGAGTCGAGATAAAAAATGAGGCCTCTATTTTTCATTTTATAATTTAATAAATAAATTGAACAACATACACTATATGCAAAATATTTATATTATGATTTAAATGCAACTCGCCTAACAGTTTTAGAATCAAATTGAAATTCTCCATCACAAATACAATAAACAAAATAATATACAAAATAATGAAATAAATTACCTATTGTTGGTTCCAAAGTTCTGCAATCTTCGCCGTTAGCTTGCTTGGCTTTATGATTACAAATTGAAAAAGAAGCAGAAGAAGAGAAAAAGAGGGCGGCTCTCACAAACTGTACTGTTTAATGTGTTTATGTGGTTTAATATGTTTATGTTGTTTTAACTTTAATTAAAAAATATGTATTGAGTTTAAATAATAAATAATTCAATATTAATAAAAAAAAGTTGATGTACTGTTTAATCTGTTTTCGTGGTTTAATATTATTGTGTTGTTTTAACTTTTAATTAAAAAATATGTACTAAGTTTAAATAATTAAATAATAATTAAAAAAAGTTGGGATTTGATTTTGAGAGGGTTAATGGCAGTTGTTCATAAGAAAAAGCAAAAAAAAGATTGCGGCTGCGATTTAAAGCAAAAAAGGAAAGCTAGAGCTATTTTTGCAAGTGCGTGTAAAATGAATCGAAAGCCTGCCCTTCACATATTTTTGATAGGGTTTAACCGCCAAACCAACTCCAAGTATGTTACATATTAATAACTATGTATATATATAAAATATTTTTGAAAATTTTGGGGCCCCTATTTTTTTCGTATTTTTCTGGGCCTGAAGTGACCGACTCACTTGCCTCATGCAAGGAGCGGCCCTGTATGCATATGCTTGTCATATTTCGATTTGCAAGATGTCAGTGGGATTCAAACTCACCTAATATATGAGATTTTTTAAAATCTATTATTCATATTAAGATTGTAACTAGGTTTGTACACGTGTTTTCGTGAATGATTCTAGTGTTTCTAGAAAATGAAACATTATAGATTAATTGATTATACAATATTATTTTTATCGAATTCTTGAATGTGTTATGAAAAGTTCGATGCAGTATATATGGACACATGCACGATTATGATTTTTCAGTTTTGACATTAATTAAAACATTGAATTAGCTATCAATTTTTTTAAAAAAAGTTGCGAGAAACTCTTTACTTGTTGACTGAGTTTGACGTGATAGAAATATCATTAAATTAAGGGGTACATTTGTGTGAGACTCTTACGTTAGACGAATTTGTATTCGACCCGGATTCATTAAATTAAAAAAAGCAAAAAAAAAAAAGAAAAGAAAAAATCTACCATCAGCACCCACTTTTATATTTTCGATTCTTCCCTTCTCAATCAAAACTTCAATTTCTCTATAATTTTTGTTGCAAAGCGCTAAAATCAAATCGATTGCTCGTTGGTTTTTTTTTTTTAAGAAAATTATTCGATATTACAAGATGGAAGAAATTACAGGAGTGAACAACATTGCCATCGTCGGAGATGCTCAGAAGAAGAATCGAATCCAGGTCTCCAACACCAAAAAACCGCTCTTCTTCTACGTCAATCTCGCTAAGGTACCTCATTTCTTTTCTCACGGATTTTTTTGGATTTGTTTTCTGTGTTTCGACAAATTATTATTAATTTGTTTGTATGCGTTGCGACTGCAATAACGAATCTAATTTTGATTTTTTTTTAATCTGAAATTGGGGATTTGAATTGCGTGATGAAATAATATATATGAAGATGAAATATCTCCCCATAATCCAGAAAAGAAAAAAAGAAATTGGCCATGGCTAGAAAGGAAAGCAGTTATTCCTGTTTAAGCTTTTGCTTATTAGCTTCTGCTTTGCTTAATCTCTACTTTGTCAGTAGTAAATAGAAAAATGAGAAGCTGAGTTGGAGTGAAGAAGTTGCTGCAAAAGCAGAAGTTGTTGCATCACTTTTTGCTCTAACCATAGAAGAGCTTATTTGGATGTATTGATTGTTGATGGTAACCCTGATTGTAAGTGCAACACTTGCATGTTGGTTCTCACTGCTCTATTTTTCATTTGATTGTGCTGCTGATGCTGACAGGTTCTCTCTCTCTCATCATAAAATTTGAGCGTTCTTATCCATGTTGGGAGTTGATTAGAGAGATGATGTTGGAGGCACTACGATATTGTCAATGATATTAAATTAGATTTGGTTTGGCTATTATTGATGTGAATTTTTAGTGCGTGTGTGGAGATTTGAGTTGTTTTGAGTAATTCTTAGATCTATTATGGGTTTTGAGTTTGTAGCAGATCTGTTGTCACAAACAGGTGCGTTGAGGATGTCATTGTTGGTCTTGTAAGGTGGAAGATCGAGACCGTGTTGAAGATTTTTAGTGATACTTTTATTTGTAATTAGTGTTACTTTCTTTTGTAATTCGTGATACTTTATTTTGTAATCAATAATATTTTTCTCTATAATAATGAAATAGATTTTTTTACTCAAGAATGAGTTTTTATTGTATTCACAGACCTGATTCTTAATTTGAAATTATATTTTAAACTGACATTTTTCTTTCTAATTAGTGATACTTTCTGTTATAATTAGTGATATTTTCTTTTGTAATTGGTGATACTTTTTTCCATAGTAATGAGACTCCACTCCATAGATGATGATACTCCACCTCATAAATAATGATACTCACATGTGAGTTAATGATACTTCACCCATAAATAATGATACTCGAGTTAATGATACTCCACTCATAGTTAATGACATTTATCTATTCTGGATTTGATAATTAATGTTTAATCGTCAATAATATCATATTATACTCCACTTCCGAGTTAATGATACTCCATCTCATAATTAATGATACTTCACAGACAGTTAATGATACTCACCAGATATATATCTAATGATACTTCACTTAATAGTTAATGATATTTCATCAAATTTATATATAATGATACTTCGCTTTACAGTTAGTGATACTTTACTTTATACCTAGTGATACTCCAGTGATTGCACGTGGGGGCGCGTGTAAGACACGCGCCTGCCCGCGGAAATGGATTTTGGGACGGATTTTGGATGGGTTGAGATTTTATTTGACCCGTCTAACGTAAGCGACCCGTAAGACGGTCTCATACAAGTTTTTATCTTAAATTAAATAGCATAACAATTAACAAGTAAAGTAATAACCCTAACCCTAAGTATTGCCTCTCTCTTCATGGGCTTGATTCTATTATAATGTAGGCCCAACAGAGATTTAGCTGGAGTGCCAAGCCCATTCATATTTAGTTGTGCTTTTCTGTGAAATTGACTGTTGACCCAACATTATATTTATATCACTTAGAAATATTGTGAGGCCCGAATAAGACCCACTACCTAAATTTATTAATTATTTGTTAATGTCTACCTAAATTAATTAAATAATACATAAAGACAATTTATTTAGTTCATATTGACATACAAAATGGCAAGAATACCCATAAATAATTTTGCAATTTTTTAGGTCTTCGTGTTGCTTAGACTCCGGATGTTCTGCTTCTTATTATATTTTCAATATGGTATTGTACTTTATTTTATCTTATAATTAATGCACATAACATGATATCATAATTGTACATATAAATATGAGATTCAAATACAACATGATGGTTGGAATTTCGTGTGACGCTATATAGACACATAGAGATGAAAAGTTCAATGATTTAAATGAGTGGCTAACTTGAAGACATTTGCTTATCTATGAGAAAGATTCATGATATATATAATATGTATGTAAATAAAAAAAAAATAGAGATAAGTAGTGATGAAATATCCAAAGTCCAACTAATCCAACTCACACTATTTGATTAAACAAAGTTAGCCAACACCTAAGAACAACTCAAAAGAGGCTTCTTCCCTTTTTTTGTTTAAGTTGCCACCCCTCCACTCTCTCAACTTCTTATATTAGATTATATTATGCAACAACCAAACTAGAATAAGCCTTCTCTCTCTCTCTCTCTCTCTCTCATCACCAGAACTTATTATTCCATTCATTCATTTCTTGCCATCTGCAACCTCTCTCATTCAGCTCCATTCCCTCCAAGAATCCAAGGCAAATGCCAAAGAGACGCCAACAAAATATTCATTCTATCTTTAAACTATTCATTTCAACATTAATCAGCTCCTTAGTTTCTTGATTTAATTATACACTTGTACTGCTCAAAGATATATTGTCCCTGCTCATACTTCATCAATCAAGAAAACTCGACGACGGCTCTAAAATCACTCAAAGCTAATTAAGGGAGGATCTTTCCCCATGCCTTTTTTTTTTTCCAAGAAAACAGCTGATCATCAAATCCTTCGAGCAGAGGACATCGATCTTCAAAGTTTTGTTGCAAGGTTCGTGTCCAAACATGCAATACATGTGTAGTAAAGAGCAGAGATGAGGCATGATCAAGAAGCTGTCTTGGCAGTTTTGATGGGAGCTAAAAGGAATTGCCTCAGCATTTGGATTAATATGGTTTTCGCAATAATGATGTTCAAACATGTTGAAGCATTACAAAACTACTCTCGAGATTCACTAAATTATTTTCTCCACGATTATGCTCTGGGCACTATATTCAGACCTCGTACAGGCAAGCTGTACGAGGTTTCTCCTCCAGCCAACTTTTCCGACGCCAGAGTTTCGTTTCTTCGCCTGAGAAGTCACAGCCTGTGGAAGAACGGAGCTAATTTAAGCTCCGTGGAAATCCCAGCAATGGCGCTGCCATTGCCCTTCACGAGGAGAGTTGACTTAGTGTACCAAAATCTAGGAAACTGGTCAACTTCTTATTACAATGTTCCTAGCTACACATTTGTTGCTCCTGTAATAGGCCTCCTGGCCTACGACTCCAACGCGGCGGCGGGCTCGACGGGCCTCCAACTCGTCGAGCTCGATATAAGAGGGGACAGCCCTATTATGGTCCGTTTCGATAATGTTTCATTCCATCAATACGACGACGTCAGATTGCAGTGCGTTAGGTTCGCCTCCAACGGCACGTTGGCGGAGTTCACCAACGTCACCGGGGGAAGCTCTTGCGTCACCAGGAATCAAGGCCATTTCTCCATTGTCGTTCCGAGAGTACTGAGAGAGAAGAAGAAGAAGGCGATGAAGTGGTGGATGGTCGGAATTCCGGCCGGAGTAATCTTGATCGCTGTTCTTGGAATATTTCTGTGTTGCAAGATGTGTAGGTGGCGAACAGTGAGAAAAATGGAGAATATTTCTGAGAGAAGTGAAGGTTTGAACACAATTTGGATTGGAAATAGCAGAATGCCTAGTGCTTCAGGTATTAGAACACAGCCAAATCTTGAAAATAGTTATATTCCATGATTGATTCATTTCCGGTCCATCCTCTTCTTTTTTTCTTTTTTACAAACTGTTTCAATTTTTTGGTTTCTTTTGCAAGTGAATATTAGCTCTATTCTCTGTATGTTTTTTAGTTGAAATTGAATTACATTTTCCTGCTCGATCCAATCAGCCGTATTTCATAGACTTATAATTGCACCCTTGTTTTTGAATTCTCACTCACACAATCACATGCCGACACACACTAGCTACTAGCTAGTTAAGTTATTTTGAACGCATTTATGAAAGAGACAATGATCATATATATAAAAAAAAATATTCGGACAACCTTTGACTCGGTTGTTTTAAGTATAGTTTGGTGCCGGAAGCAAAAAGCATATTATGTGGTGACGGCCAAGTTGAGTTTTTTTTTTTTTCCTTTTGGCATCCATATATCTTCAAATATATCTAAATTATTGTGTGTAGGAGTGGACCATATATTGCAATATGCGTGACAAAATAGATTTGTATAATTATATGGAATACAGAAATCAACCACTGAAGATTTGTCTATAGTGTCAAGAAATAACATTATGAATTTCAAGAAAAGTCGTTAGGCCAATTGGTTGTTAGGACATTGCTTTCTCTCAAAAAAAACTATTGACAGATGGGAAAACTCTGTTTGTGTGTCTGTGTGTGAATACATAAAGAATCCCAGCTCAGACGTGTGTGTATGTGTATGTGTGTGTGTGTGAAAATTAGCAGCTCAGACAATCATCATAAATGAATCTGTATTTTCTTGTTTTTGTATTCAGATGAGAAATTCCAAATGTTTATAAATGAGCTGAAGATGGAGTGATTGATGGACAGCAGAGACATCACATCGTCAAAAAAAAAAAAAAGTATAACTAGACAGAATTGCTGATTTCTGGAAAAAATGCAAACATTTTTTTAAATTAATTTGTAATGAAAATGACGTTGTGATTCCCTCTAATTTGTCAAGACTTGAAACTTGACAAATCTCCATTAATTATGACATGCATCACATATTCAAGTGTTTAATAGTAGTATTCTAATGTAAAAAACTTAATCATTGGTTACTCCTAAAGATGGGCTGGTCTCTTGGTCTCAGGTCACACGGACTGGCCAAGCCTTTATGTTCGGCCCATCCAACCTAAACGCGTAAAAATTTAAATTTTAATGACACGACCTCACCCAAGCTCATAAAAAATTAATATATTTTTTTAAATCAGTGCCCACGTCATCATACAATCATAGCTTTCACGTTTTTAATCTGATTTAAGCAAAAAATATATATCAAACTAAAGGTGTTTTTTCGATCTTTCATTTAAGATTTCGCATGGACGTGTTTGGACGAAAATACACAACATTCATTTTTCATATGAAATTAAATTTTAAAAAAATTATAAACCATATATTGGGATGTAACAAACATGATTAATAAACACTAATTGGATCAATGAATAAACCCTAATTGAGTTGGAATAAATTTATACAGGCCAAGTATCATACATATATTTTTCAAGTAATACTTTTCAGTATTATAAATGATACTTATATTAGAGATAATTTTTGGCTGGTTTGAGTCGGGTTTGACGGTGGTCTAATGCAAGCACTGCATCAGGCCGCCTGTGGTGTTTGTGCTCGATCGAAGAATTAGAACAAGAAAATCATAATGTTAAGTAATGATGGGATGATTTTATTAGTTGATCCAGCTAGCTAGGACCAATAATGTTTCCATTGTCTTTGCTACATCTGAGTGAGAGTAAGTTATCAATCATTAATTTTCTGAGTATCAATAAATTTATGAAATGAGAAATGGGGACTAGAAATAGAGCCATTGAGAATAGCATCAGCAACAATCTTATTTGCTGCTTCTGTGGCGTGAATCCCATCCCAGCTTACATAGTTGTAGGGATCACTGCAAGCTCTAGCAGTCACGTTACGACCGTTGATTAACTTGGTGTTCCCACAGTAAACTTTCTGGTCAAAATTGTATGCACCACCACCATATCCACAGCATGCTTTGGTTCCATGTTTTAGCCCTGTTCAATGTTCCAAGATCAGAGAGAGAGAGAGAGAGAACGTAACTGTTTTCTTGATTTTATAGCATGCATGCAGCATATCATACCATGAGAAGTGGGATGCTGGAACAGCTCTAGCATGACAGAATGTATGTCTGTATAAACAACATTTGCATCAGCAATCTCTTTTCTTGTCTGTTTCAATGCTGCCTCCAACATAGTATTGTAGTCTACTACAGCATTGTTGTAAGAGATCATGCATCCAAACGAGTCGATGTCAGAGCTGTTGTGAGGCAGCTCCACCAAGAATGCAGGGTAGCAACCTATTGGTGCTAGATTGAACACCATAAATGTTCTCCCTCCTAATGCATAGATTTCCTGAAGATTCAGACATAAATGTTTTCACAGGAAATAAAGGGATCGGATATGATGATCACAAAATGCCGCCTACTTCACCTTTATGGTGCTAGCAATTTGGGACACTACTTCAGGCAGATACTTCTTCACTCCACTCATGCCTATAAATGCTATATTTCCAGTGAAATCATTTTGGCCAATGTAAAATGTATAGAGAGATTTTCCAAAAATACTAGGTGGAGGAAGCTTGGCTTTTCCTGCACAAGGTAAAAAAAAATCCCACATAATGCTGACTATATCAAGATTATGAACCTATGTACATCAATAGTTGGATTTGATCATGTTAGAATATCTTTAGGCAACTTCTGTACCTGAAGAGTGAAGTTCATTGACTTTCGCCTTAAATTGCTTCATTTGATTGAGCTGAATAGCAAGGGCAAAAGGGCTGACTCCTGTAACAAATAATGAAGTTTGTGGCAAACGAACGGTTGATGCCAATGTTGCAAAGTTGGCACCATGTCTGAAATCGGATCCTATTGACTGCAGATATGGGCTCAAGAATGGTAGCCCCAGAGCTTGTGCTGCATTTCCTCAACACAAAAATGTGATAGAAAATCTTGTACCATGAGCATAACAGGAACATGTTATGAGTTACTGCAAGTTGAACACTGCAGAAAATGTCTGAATCCAACCATTATTGGATTATGACAAACAAACTCCTATTATTGCCAGCTATGATGTTTTGTCACTTAACTCAGATTTTTGTGGCATTCCTAAAAAGTAACTTATGCTTCGAGAGTAACAGAGAAAAGGCCTAATCATGATTGATGGACCAATATAGTCACGGGCTGCAATCGTTTTTAAGATAACTCAATCACTAAGCAAGCTCTACACACACAGACACATGCCGGCCTTAATTAGAAGGCGCTTAATGAGATTTAATCACAAAACCACCAAATAAGCCACCCCTCCCCAATTAACGAGGCTTTCTTCATTGCTTAATTTTCTACTACTACTACTAATACTACTACATATATAAATAATATAATAGTTGAATACTCAAGAAAATAATCATGAATGAGTGTACCTAAAAAGTCGACAATGACCCTGCCATCCGTTGCTCGTCCGGCCGGCTTGTTGAAGTAAGTCATGCCATAGGGCAGCCTCTCTGATGGAAAAGCAGCATAAAATCCTCCCGTGTCGGAATTCGAGTCTCCAAAGTTGAAGATGGCCTTGAAACCATGTTTTCCTTCGATTCTTGCAGCCATGATCACTGCAAAAAACAGCAACTTTTGCCTTAATGAGCTTCTGCTAACTTCAAGATTCATTCTTGAATCTCCGACTCTCTCTTTCTGTGTATGTGAGGGTGTGTGTGTGTGTGATTTTTCTGATCAGTTCATTAGAAAGTTACTGGATAGAGCTTATGTTTGTGTGCCAAAATGTGACATTTTGGAGACTTATATACTAGCATTTAGAGCATCTCCAACCCAATTCCAAATTTCATTTTACAGTTAATAAGATGCTCCAACCCACCTCCAAATTCAATATCATTTTGCTGTAAAACTTCAAATGTGAATAGTATATACCCAAATATGGAGATGCACTATTCATGACTCCATATTACTTTTCAAGAATCTGAAATTGCAAAATAGTCCTTCTTAATTCTTTCTTCTCATCTTTCATTGGTTCAAATTTTTAATGTAATTTTCTTCTCATCTTTGTGTAATTTCTCACGTCGTGTAATTTTCTATTTTAATAAATGTTGAAATTATTTTTTTGCGGTCATTCATATTTAATATTTAATTTTGTAAAGAATTATATAATTATAATTAAATTTAATACATTATTGTGTATGTAACAAAAAAAAAAAAAGAGGTTCAATTTAGAAATTTATAAACATTATAAATTTTGACAATTTATAATTTCCATGGTTAGATATTGCCTGGAATTATTGGGAAAATATATTCTTTATATTGCAAAATAGCAAAAAAAAAATAAGAGGTTCAATTTATAAATTTTGATAAATATGTGGGTGTTATTGAAATAAACATGATAAATAGTAAAATGTGGAATATACCAAGAATATTCTTTTTGGTGTTGAATTTGGGTTTGTGGGTTGAAGATCAATTAGTGTTTGATGTGACACTTACTTCATTTTGAGTTTGAATTTGAGTATTTGGGTTGGAGATGGTCTTAGCAGGAGAAAACAAGAAAGACTGTTGTGGTTGTAACTGACCACATGTGACAAACATACATAGTATTGTGACTTTCTGCATAATTTTTGCCACATACTCGACAATCTTGTACAAATCCCAATGTCCAAATGTATAAATGTCGACAAAAGTAAATAGAAAATGGGAAAAAACAACAACTTTTAAAACTAGGTAGTTTTGTAGGCAATTTGTACTATTAAACAGTTGGTCCCCACACTCAATCATTGGCTCATTGTACTTTTCTCTATTTTTTATACATTTCCACACACAACTATATATACATTTCGACATATATTTATATATATATATATATGACATGCCTCGATAATGATCCTCGATTAATCAGATAGAAGGCTCGATTATATATTGCAATGAGCCTCGATTAACTCTCAATGAGCCTCGATTAACTTCAAGGTACACGATTAATTTTTTCAACACTACGTCGATTAATTTGCAACGAGCCACGATTAATTGTGGCTTATTATTATGATCCTCGCTTATTTTTTAAGAAGGTATTGGAAATATTAATCGTGACTTCTTTAACTTAATCGAGACCTTATTTTAAATTCAATAGAGGATAATTTAAATGTACAATTAATAGAGGCATGGTTTAGGAATAATCAAGGCTATTAGTTAAATAATCGATGCTAATTAACCTAGGCATCAAAAAATCAATCGAGGCTATTTTTTTAACCGATATCTTATTCTAATTTTTTAAAACAATCGATGTTAATCAATTCATGATTATATTGCATGTGTTTTGATTATTTGTTGTTTTCAATGATTTGCTAAATTAATCGAGGTTAATTTTAAAGTAATCGATGGTCCTTTGAAAATAATCGATGCATGTTTTAGCAATAATCGTGACCTTTTTAACTTAATCGAGGACCTTATTAAATTATAGAGGCATTGAAATTACTATTAATCGAGGCATAGATTACTATTAATCGAGGTATATGTTAAAACTAATTGATGGAGGCTCTTAGAAGTAATCGAGGATATTAAAAAATTAGTTGAGGCCTTTTTAATTAATCAAGGACATTTTCTAGACTAATCGAGGCCATTAGAGTCAATTAAGGAATAATGTAAAGTAATCGAGGCATTTTTAGATTTAATGGAGGTCATTAGAGTTAATCGATGATAAGTTTAATTTAATCGAGGAAGATTGTAAAATAATCGAGCTTAAATTCAAGACATTAATCGAGAAATATTGAGGTTGAGATTGTAAAAATAATCGATTGTAAATAAATTGATTAAAATAATCGATTAAAATAATCGATTGTAAATAAATCGATTAAAATAATCGATTGTTTTGATCGATTGTAAATAATCGATTAAAATAAATTGATTAAAATAATCGATTACAATCGATTGTAAATAAATCGATTGTTTTAATCGATTAAAATAATCAATTGTAAAAATAATTAAATTCTAATACACTATAGTATAATCAAATTGATTCTCACATGTGAAATCCTAATACAACCTATATACTATATAGTATAATCAAATTCATTCTCACAAGTGAAATCTCGATAAAATCTACACACCATAGTGTAATCAATTTAATTTTAATATAGTGTATATGTTGTATTGGGATTTTACATGCGAAAATCACTTTGATCATCGATTATGAAATCTCGAAACAACATATACACTATAGTATAATCAAATTGATTCTCACATGTGAAATTCTAATACATCCTATACACTATATAGTATAATCAAATTGATTATCACAAGTGAAATCTCTATAAAATCTACACACCATAGTGTAATCAATTTGATTTTAATATAGTGTATATGTTTAGGTTGTATAGTGATTCCACATGTGAGAATCAATTTGATTACACTATAGTGTATAGGTTGTTTCGAGAAATCATAATCAAGAATCAATTTGATTATACTATAGTGTTTAGGTTGTATAGTGATTCCACATGTGAGAATCAATTTGATTACACTATAGTGTATAGGTTGTTTCGAGAAATCATAATCAAGAATCAATTTGATTATACTATAGTGTTTAGGTTGTATAGTGATTCCACATGTGAGAATCAATTTGATTACACTATAGTGTATAGGCCCACGATTACGTTTAAAAATGCCTATGTTAATTAGAATAATGCCTCGGTTAAAAAATTAGCATCGATTGATTTAAAGATGCCAATTTTAATATCCTCGATTATTTTAAAAATTAGTATCGATTAATATATTAAAAGTAATCGAGGAATTACTTTTAATATCCTCGATTAAGTTTTGGAGCCACGATTAATAGTATCCTCCAAAACAATTGATTCCTCGATTTTATACTAATTTTAAAATAATCGATGCCAATATTAAAAATTTTAATATATAGCATCGATTGATTAATAATATCCTCCAAAACAATTGATTGATAATTTAAAACTATTGCCAATTTTAAATTATATATTAAAAATTAATATAAAAATAGCATCGATTGATTTACATAGCCTCGATTAATATAAAAATAGCATCAATTGATTTACATAGCCTCGATTAATATATAAATAACATCGATTGATTTACATAGTCTCGATTAATATAAAAATAGCATCGATTGATTTACATAGCTTCGATTAATATATAAATAGCATCGATTGATTTACATAGCCTCGATTAATATATAAATAGCATCGATTGATTTACAAAATGGCCCCGATTCCTTAATTAATTTTAAAAAATACACCCATTAGTTTTAAGAGAGCCTCGATAATATCTAAATAGCCTCGATTAGTTTATAACTATCATCGATTAATAGCTAGTCATGATTAACATCAAATAATCCACAATTAATATCAAATAATCAACCAATAATATCTAACTAGCCACGATTGAAAATTTTAAATTAATCATGCCCAATAAATTAAAAAAATCAAACATAACCGATGATTGTAATCGAAGAAGATATTTACAGATTTTTTTTAAAAAAGGAAGCCTACTTGATGAGAAGATGATCGGCTGTGGCTAGGCTTTTTTTTTTTAAAATTGCAGCTGCGAAGCCCTTCTTTTTAATCGCAGACATGAATTGGAAGAAGAATGATGATGAGAGAGAGTGTGGGGTTGTTGGGGATTAAATTCAAAAGGTAGAGAATTTATTCCTTTGCAGGGTGTGTCAGTTTTTTAATATTGAAAACTGATTTTGTGGGATCCGATATACCTTTCTTGTACAGAAAAAGTACAAAGTGTCAAAATAACTCATTGATTTTAAACTTGGTCTCTTTTTCTCTTAAATTATTTACTTTTGATTTTAAACATTGATTTTGAGGTAAGAAATTATTAATTAGTTGTGTTCTGTTCTTAGATATATAAATCTAAGCATGCTTTCAGTTTTCACGTAAACTAACAGAGTTATTGACTTAATTGCTTCAAATTTCTGAGTAACTATACTGCACTGTTTTCAATATTTATCTCTTACTATGTTTCAACCTCGTACTTACATGATATATGCAGAAACTATAAAGTACGAAACTAAAACAAGAAAATGAATAAGGGAAAAGTCCATGCTAGAACCCCTTCAATACAATCCCAATCCCCGATTGATGCCACGTGTAAAATCCATAATTTAATTAATTCGAAAATAAAAAAAAGGTTTAACCACAGTTGAGTTAAGGGTTATTTGGATTATTTTAATTATTCCCCACCACAAACAGTAACCGAATTAAATGCAGAAGCCCCAAAAGTCAAATTTACAACCCTCTTTTGCAGTATTTCACACTTTTCGAAACTATATTCCTGCCATGCACATAATTACGTATCGGTGAAAGAGTATCGTTATGGTGATATAGAGCTAGATATATCATAAAACAAAATTGACAAAAGCATGAGATAACATATGATTATTTATAAATCGGTTTTATAGATCGGCTCGTTATTATCTGTAACGTTCCATATCATTATTTACACCTAAGTTTTATTTTTTGGAATCGGCGAAGTTTGAATATCTATCTCTTGCTTCGATGTTTGAATATAAAGCCCCTTGCAGTTGCTTCAACTTCAAAGTCTTCTCTCTCGAAAGAGCGAGAGTGCGAGAGTAGGGTTCGAAATTTGAGATTAAACGGGTTGAAGCGGCGCTATTCCGGTGAAGGGTTCGATGAAGGTTGAATCGACGTCGAGTGATCTGAAGGACGGTGGGTTTTGTGTTATTTCGCCGGCGAGTTTGCAGGTGGCCCAGGCGTGTAAACGGCTGGTCGTCAACAACGGGTTGAGCGGAGTTCGCGCCGGTTTGAAGTTTTACGGCGGTTACACTCTGTGGCGGTTACACAGAGACGTCGCGAGGGTTCCGGCAAAGTCCCCCGTTGAAGCGACGCATCCGCCGGTGTTTTCAAGGCTTTAGTTGGTGTATTTATAAGTGAGGTGAAGGTATTAAGTGATTCTTCAAATGGAAGTGTAAAATATTTTCGTTTCCTTCCCTGATCTAGGTTGTAATTCATTTTTCATACAGTCTTATTTTATCCTTGTGGAATTTGCGAAGCTCAGAGGCGGCGAAATATGTCCGAGCAGTCGATATGCAGCAACTCCGGACAAGGTATGCTCCTCGACCATTTATTTGTTGTTGTGGATAAAGATAAAACCGTTTACCGGTAAAATTGTGCTCTACGGTTTCTGATTTCTGATTTGTAATTGCTATATTTTTTTCGGAGATAAGTAGAGGAGTTTGTTGCTGTCGCTGCATAATTGCGCGATTTTGTTGTTGTTTTTCTGTTTTTTTTTAAATAATGTTCGCAGCTGATGTGCATACTGTATTCTTTTTATGTGGAGAGCGAAAATGAGATTTAGAGTATCCTGTTTTCTGATTTGGTGTTGAGTTTGGTGCAATCGTTTGTCTCTATGGCTATTCGAATTAAGTATTTTCCTTTTTTTCTTTTGTGTACTACATAATTGTGTTTGATTCATCAAATCAATAAATTCGGGGTTATAGTTATGTGGTGGTCTGAATTAGGTATTGCGAGCGAAGATAAGTGTTTGAATGTGGTGTATGAGTTTGTTTCTTTTGTTCCATATGAAAGATGTATGAAAGATGATCCCGACATTCTCCTTCGTTATTGTGAAGACAATGTTGAAACAAATGAGTTGATGACCTGACCTGGATTGATAAAGACTTCTTAACTGCTTCATTATTTTGTATAAGTCTTACTTTCTAGGTTGTTAAGCTAGTGTATTTCTTTCCTTTCCTTTTTTTTTCCCCGTAGTTATCTTTTACTCTTTTATGCTTTCAGAAAGAGATTGATTTAAATATTTTCAAAAGCTAAATTTATTTATCTTCTTCATTTTTTTTGTCATATACATCGATTAGGCATTATGTTTCAAAAGCTCATTTTCTGGTCGGAAATGTCTTAATTTTCTTCTTATTTACAACCCTCCTTTGCACATAAGATAGATTAAGATAGATAGTGGAATCGATCAGGTTAAATCGATCGGGTGAGGGTATATTCAGTCTTGAAATAGAAATAACATAATTGTTTTCTTCGAATCCTAAGGTGCGCTAGTGAGTGTGAGATGCCACCTGTGGTGGCTGGAAGAAATGTTCAGCCTCCTAAGTGAGGAAAACATGCAGAGATTACAGAAATCATGTTTCGGTCATCTATTTGATGTCGAGGATATACAATTTCAAGGCCAGCTGTATCACATTCTAGTGAAGAATTGTCTGAATAAAGAATCGGAGGGTGATGGGCGTCTGTCTTTCACCATTCATGGAAAACTGTTGGAGTTTGGGCCGGTGGAATACACTGCCGTTTGCGGTTTGAAATATGATGGCTGGTATGAGCCTTCCGCTACGTCGAAAATCCACCGAGAGGTCTTCCAAAGCAAGGAGACTCTGAAGTTTTGTGATATCAGCAAGGCTTTCGTAGCTGAGGTGAAAGCCACTTTGGGCCGATCTGAATTATGCTTGCAGTTGGCGCTGTTGTATGTTCTGTACTCTGTCGTCATGATTCGTGACAAGAATACTAAGAACATTCAAATGAAATATCTCCATCTTGCTGATGACGTGGAGACTTTCAACAATTACGCGTGGGGCAAAGTTTCCTATGAATTTATGGTGATGGCTACACATTCGAGGCGAGGAATCATTGATAATTTGATTGCGCAGAAGAAGAGGATGGCGTATGATGCATACGGCTTTGTGTTATCCCTCCAATGCTGGGCATATGAAATTATGCCTACAATGGCAAGGTATTGCGCTGCACCAGCTGTGACGAACAATGGGAGGTTTCCCAGGATGCTGAGGTGGAGGGTGACGCGAAGCTTCCACTATGATGACTTGATGAGGTTTTTTAATGAGGCTGTTGAAGATGGTGATGTGGTAAATATTATCTATGCATTATTAATTATTAATTAAATAAATTCATTTGTTAATTAGTTTGAGAATTGAGGCTTGTTGATATATGTTGCTATCCTGGAATGCTAAATCGATGATGTTTTTATAGGTACAGATAGTTCCTACTGATGAGGAGTGGGCATTTCTGCGAAATCTAGGGTTGGATCGTGGTGATCAGGTCCCAACCAAGGCAAGTGTGCTAAAGCCGAAGAGAGTACCGAAGAGAAAGATGAGTGGCGCAGAATTGGAGAAGTTGGAAGCGCGTCCTAAAAGGAAGAGATATGAGACTGTCCAAGTAGAAGTGCGCAAATCTCAAAGATTTGCTAGGCTGGCAGTTCCTGAGGTAACGACGGAGTCCGAGAGCCCCGATGGTGGACGTCCATTCATTGGCAGTGCACCCAGTGAAGCCAACGGATCGAACGTGAGTAATGTTGCTTTTATATATGTGATAATCCTTATTCAATATTTTTGGGAATTGAAGTTAGTGTTGATTGAGTTTTGTGTTGTAGATTACGTTGCATGATCTAGATTTGCAATTGAAGGTGATCATTGTGAAGATTCAGTTGTTTGAGAAGATGAGTGGGTGGCAACTTTGTTGTGGGTGTGGACGTCGTGAGATGCCAAAATCTGTGGAGGATAATGAGGGGGTTCATAGTGAGGATGGAGTGAAGGCCAAAGAGCCTGAATTGGGACTGAAGTTGGGGACAGAAGCAGGCTTGAAGGGAGTGGAGCAGCTTGATGATGTTGTCCCTAGTGGCATCCATGGCCTCACCCCTTTCACTCAGAGTCCAGAAGCGGCTGCTAGCGTTGAGGGTAAGTCTGTTGCCCGACGTAAATTATTTGCAACAGCGGCTCCGCAAATGCATGACCCGAATTGGAAAGGCTTCCAGAATGCAGACGCTAAGCCGTTTAGTGACTGGCACAGCGCGGCGCTCAAGTTGACCGAGTGAGTGCTCCAATCCAGTTGACTTGGTGCATGTTTTCTTTTCTTTCTTTGGGTGTAAGGGTTGTGGAGACATAGAGTCTGCATGTATGTTTTCTTTTCTTTTTTTTTTTGTGTTAGGGTTGTGAAGACTAGAGAGTCTACATTATTATGTTTTCTTTTCTCTTTTTTGGTGTAGAGATGTGATCACACCCCTGCCCACCCAGTGTAAGACGATTGCGACGGCGAGGTGGTTTATCCCCATATTGGATCGGGAAGGTTGGCTCATGGATGAGGTACACATTTTAAACTCACTGGTAGGGGATGGTTTGGCCTCTAGAATTGGTAAATAATGATAATAAAGAAATTTGTTGTTGAGGCAGAATGTGGACGTGTTAATCAACCTTCTTATATTCAAGTCCAACCGTGAGATGGAGCGCTTCGTTGGTGGGTGGACGGCCATGGAATTGCTGGCGACGGTATCCCATTTTTTGTTACGGTGCCTGTGAATGACCCTTTTTCTCAAATGATCGAGCGTTTGTCTCACCTTTGATTCCTATTAAACAGGGTATCTAGCAGCGGCCCAACTTCCAGAATGTTATCCAGCCCGTCATGGGATACGTGCGAGGAAGCTATCCGCGACAGGGCGACTTGTCATGGGTTCGAGCTGAGCGGATTATCGGGATTGCTAATCTTAAAGGCAACCATTAGGTCTGCTATGAAATTTCTTTCGCCGGCCAGAAGATAACGGTGTATGACTCCATGGGCAAGAAGCGAGGTCGGATGAAGAAACCGGATGAGACGATGTTGAATATGGTGAAGGCAATCCCGTGGATCTGCAAACATGCGAACATATGGGAGGAGAAGAAGATGACATCCCCATTACGTGATGTGTGGGATGCGAGATGAGCGATCGGGCGGCGCAGCAGTCGAACGGGAGCGACTGCGGCATCATGTCCTTGAAGTTCTTCGAATGTTTAATTTCCGGAAATGACGTATCCATGGTGGAGCCCGAGCGATGCAGAATTTTTCGGAAGTTCTATTGCCAAGAGCTGTATTAGCTGGGGCTCGAATTTCCGACGGAAGTATAGGTGTTGCGCTGCATGTTTCGATCTTCGTCGTTCATGGGAAGCTTTTGGGGTTTTGATGTTATTGGGTCATGCATGCATTTTGAAAACAAACAATCTATTTTAAAAACTGTGTTTTTAGTATGTATGTATTATTAATATTAACCGAACGGCTTATATTATATGCTGCTGGAATGTATGACTATATTACTAAATTCAAACGATGGATGTATTTGTATTAGGTAATTGACCGGTTTTTATTATATAATCGTGTATAATTTAAAGTTTATGTTAGCAAAAAACTAAATTAGAATTACTATTTGGGTGAGCCAATTGACATAAAATTAAACATATTCAGTATTGGTTGGGCCCAACCCAGTGGCAAATTTGAGCCCAGTGATGTTTTATTTGTGAGCCCAATTTATTTGGCTATTGGGCCGGAAGCTGTATATAGGGTCCAATATTATTTGAAATATTCCATAATATTGATTAGCCCATTACTTATGTGGAGGTTCGGCCCATCTATTATTATTATTATTATTATTATTATTATTATTATTATTATTATTATTATTATTATTATTATTATTATTATTATTATTATTATTATTGTAGTAGTAGTTGTTGTTGTTTTTATTGTAATAGTATTTTTATATTTCTTAGTTATTCCTATTATTATTATTATTACTATTCCTATTTTTATTAATATATTGATTATTTTTATTATCATTATTGATTAGAATAAACTCGTGAGTTATAGTTTAACATTAGTAACTGTAATGTGATTGTAAAATTTAGTGATTCTACTATGGAGTTTAGAATAAGTTTTAGAATAAATTTATTCTCTACCCATAGTGATTCTACTATGGTTAATTAGTTATAGAATAAATTTATTCTCTACCCATTATTTTCAGATGAATTAGGTAGCCATGAACATTTATCCTATTCAGATTATTTAAGGTTCGAATCGTAATGAAATGAGTACATGGTGAATTACTCTTAGAATAAAATTGGTCTCTACCAATTAATTCCATATGAATTAGGTAGCCATGTATAAAAAGTATAAGTTATGGGTAGTTCTCTAAATAAGATTACATAATAAAACTAATAATACATAGTAATTAGTAATATTATGGGTAGTTCACTAAATAAGTTATGGGTAGTTCAATATTATATATACATAGTAATTAGTAATATTATTATATCCTATATTCGAAATAATATTTACTCTAACACTAATACACTACATATATAGTCTATCTTAACTAGATTTTAAATCCAAATGATAATTTTATCTAATATTAAAAATAATGTCTACTACATCCTATATCATATATACATAGTGATTACTAATTAGTAATTAGCAATTTAGCATAGTAGTATTATTCTATCCAATATTTGTGATAATATTAACACTAACATTATATATATACATATATATATAATCCATCTTAATTATATTTCAAATTATATCTTAAATAATAATGAAAAAAAAGAAATAACATAATCAAGACTCATATTGACAAAATAATATTCCTCAACCAATCAAGTTAGAAACTTAAATAAACAAAAATGATAATTTTGTCTAATATAATCAAAATAATGACTAATACTAACAAAAAAAATATATGACGTATGTTGAACTTTGTTTGAAATAAACCAATATTATAATTTGTTCTAATATAATCATATTCGACTTTGTCACATATGTTGAACTTTGTTTGAAATATTTTAGGAATTTTGTTATTATGCGGGGTTATTATTGTCGCTTTTTTTTAGTTCCAGAGAAACTAGTCGAGCTTAATTTCGAGTCGGACTCGAATATAACATAAACTAGTCGAGCACGAGTTGGACTTGAATATATCATTAATTTACATGATTTATAATTATATTTATTAATCTTATACTTGAATTTATTTATTCCTTTAAAACACTAAGATAAAAAAATTGTATATCAAAACACAATGACATCTAATTACAATGGCATTTAATAAGATTACATAATAAAAGTATAAAACTACTAGATATAAAAAGAAAAAAATAGAAAACATTAAAAATACAAATAAAGCATTGAAAAATACACTAGAAGAATACTAATCCTACAACACTTCGAAATGCCTTAATCGACCATTTATAGTTTGTACTTTTTATTTATATTTGCAATATTAGTATGTAATTGTGCTTGTTTGTAATATTATTATAAAATTTTTACATGTTTTATTATTATATAGTTTCAGAAAATTTAAAACATATTTTTGTTGGGACAATATTGATTAAACTAAATATATAAAAAGGAAACATATGGAATATTCCTTTTTATAGTAGAATTTAGAGTAAACTGTTGGAGATGAAGTCAGGACCATGCTGTATAATAGAGATAGAGGTGTTGTAAAATAGAGTGAACTGTTGGAGATGGCCTAAGGGATTAGGGGGTTTAGGAGTTTAAGGGGTTAGGGGGTTTAGGGGTTGGAGGAGGTTTACGGTTTACAGTTAAGGGTTTAGTGGGTCTATGGGTTTGATTCAATTATTACTATTATTGTTATTATTATCACTAATCTTGTGACCTTATTTGCCAATCATAGTTTATTTCACAATAGTCATTACCCTCGAGTTTCTCGACTACTGTTACGACTGAATTTCACCATGTGAAATGAACCTTGTATGGTAATTGACATTTTCCCCTGTAACATATTATGAACGTCATACGATCGTTATACTATAACACAAAGTACTTTTAATTAACCATAAAACAAACTAGTTATAATTCACGAAACTCCTACCTACCGTTGAGTTTGATCGATTTGCAAATGATGTTCTAAAAACAAAATTAATTCGGCAAAATTACCTAACTAAAACCCCAAAATTAGAACATGCGTAATTGTAACATGATTATAAAATATAGCGATTTTACTCTGGAGATTTAATTCCTTATATCAATTGTAATTTGATTATTAAAGTATAACAATTATGAACTCGAGAGTTATAGTTTAGCAAAGTATTTGTAATGTGATTATAAACTACAGTGATTCTACTATGGAGTTTTAAGTTCGCATTATTAATTCTTATTGTTGATTAGTCCATATACGTAAGTATGCTCATGCTTCAACAATTCTACCTTCACTTTCTTATTTCTTTATCTCTATCCACCAGTATAAATATGTTTTGGAGTATTGGAGAAGCTAAGTGAAAGAGTTTTATCGGCCCACAAAACTATTATTGATTGAACTCTCCTCCCCCAAGCACGATAACTCATTAGGGGGTTTAGAGGGTTTATGGATTTAGGGGGTTAAGGGGATTTAGGGGTTTATTACTATTATTACTATGATTACTATAATAATTATTATTATAATTATCCTTATTATTATATGGTAGGGGTAACTGTTCAAATAATTTCGCCAACTTGCCGCGGAGAATGAAAATTGGGCGGCCATTCACAGACAAAAGCTTAACGTATCGAGGAAGCTAGGATCTATAGTGAGATCATTTGTTTTAAAATGGAGCAGATCCCCAATTTTGAAACCCTACGTCATTACTCCAGCTGCTGGTGAAGGGTTCAGATTCGTCTACTCTAATTCTTCCCCCCTAAAACCAGTTTGCAGTGTTGGCTAACAGAATTGTAAATTGTGATTTCAGGAATTTGAGAATGGAGGGATCATCCGCTGGGTCTGGGGATGCCGGTTCTACGCGAAATTCGTCGGCGGGTTCGGTTGAATTTTTGTTGAAGGATTGCTACCATGGAGTTCGAGCACGACTTTACACTTCCAATACAGAGAGAAACCCTTTTCGAAGGTTTCAGAAATGTCCTGTGACGAAGGTATTGTACTTTTTGTGTTGGCGTATTTTCAGAATTTTGGGCGTTTCGGTCTTGCATTATTGGCGATTTATTTGAGTTTTTTGTGTGTAGAACGATTGTGGATTCTATGAGTGGATTGACGACGAGCTCCCCCCATTTCAGAAGGACTGTGTGCGAAACATGATGAGAATGAATCGAAGCTTGGAAGAGCAGCTGAATTGCAAGACAATGCTTGTTAATGTGTTGTCTGAGAACGTGCGCCTGAAGTCTGATGACTCTGGGAATTCAGATGGACCTAGGGGCGGCGATGTTAGGGGTGTTGCCGATAGAGAAGTGATGATAGAAATGCGAAACACGGTATGGAGATTGCGGATGTTATTGTTTTCTTTTCTGGGGATTGTTTTAGTTTTCATGGTTTATGTTGCCTATTTGTGAAATTACTAATTTAACGAAGCCTTAAGCGGTTGTTCATATGAAATTTGTTATTTATGTTAGTACAAAGTAGGTGCTAACACATTCACAACTCAATCACTAGACTCAGAATCTGAATGAACATTAATCGGAATTTCATGGAAGTCCGCTTCGTCAGCCGGATTAAGATCGAATAGCTGCTTTAGGGAGCTGTAGTGTGGCTCACCTTTGGTCTTGTATACCGAAGCTAAAGGCATCATCTGAGAGTGAAGAGTCAGAAATTATTTACCAAGCTTCATAGATTGATGAGTAATAGAGGATTCATGATTAATAGAGGAATAGGTAGTAACTTACTTCAAGAAACCAGTTGTAAACACATTCGCACATCGTCATATTATTCGATTGTCTTTCCCGGGTTACATCATCATGGCCGATGATAAACGTGAAGTTGTTGAACCTTGTAAATAGGTACGATAGTCTGTTGTCGTAGTATTCAGTCGACAATTCATGTGAAAACTCCCGGTTGAGTATTGTTGCAACGTGCTGGATGAATTGATTGACTATGTCGCCAACGAAGAGCTTCCTCATCCATCGTCCGGAAGCCTGTTCTTGGAGGGCTTCTGCAATAAACCTTGCCTCCATTTGCGGCGTCCAGACTTCATCGTAGAGGATTGAAGCCTGTGACATGGAGGTCGATGTTTTTTATATGTTCTTTTCCAAACATAGGGGTCTTTTTAAAGAGAATCGATTCCATTTACAAGCAGACAACGACTAAATAAAAAAAAACCTGACACACGAAACCAAACATTTTTATTCATGACCGAATTATTACATAGTGGGCTTTAAGGCAGCCTTAGGCCCAGTAAAGGCCCAACACACCAATTGCCCACAAATGGGAAAGGTCAGCCCAACACAATTGCCGTAGACAGACATTTAAAAACACTAATTATACAGTCAGATAAAGCAAACAAGCTTCTTAAAATGAGTTGGAACCGGTAGAAGGATTAGGAAACCCACGGGTGGTCGGGCTACCAAGGTTGTAACTGGATTGATCAACAACTGCACTCTCACATCGGTTGTCACTGCTTTGATAATTTCCGTTGCTGGTTGATTTTGAACTCATATAGAGTGCACGAGGGAACTGCACTTCATCAGATGTGGAGTTTGAAATTTGAATCACTTCACGATGCACCTTATTGCGTCGTCCAGTTGACATATTCGAGCGGGAGCCAGAGGCAGACCTCGCTTCCACGCCGTGACCTTCAGACTTGGCAGTTGTCTCAGAGATTTCAATGAATTCCACAAATAATTGTTTTAGGTAATGCCAGCAGGCTTCACCGTGTTGCATGTACACCAGCAAGTCTCGGTTAGTCTGCAACATTTTAAAAAAATCAGAGTGCACGACAAGATTATTACAAAAAACAGCCAAAAATTCCGAAATTGTTACCTCCTCAATTTCCCACCACGTCTCGGCAGAAGCTTGAACGGTGTTGTGTAATTCAAAGTATACAACATCGTCTCTCGCAATTAGCTTGGAGAAATTTTTGAACCTTTCCTCTAACTGGGCTAGCTTAGCGAGATAAGCGCCGATGGGGATGTCTATACCCAATTCTTCCTTCATGTCAAGTCGTACAATCCCCATCACTCGCTTGTTGTTTTCGTTATTCCCGCGGATCCAAGTGCCCTCCCAAAACTCAGAAGCCATCTTTCGTATGACATTTTCTTCAAGCTGCCGAGTCCATGGATCAACAAAAAACACCATCTCTTGCGGAATTGCATTTGGGAGAGGCATTTCTTCTGAGTGAGCTACATGGACTTCACAACAACTCCACTCTTTTTATAGGGGTTAATTGGTGCAGGCTGGAGAAAAAACTACAATGCTAATGGGGTAAAAAAACGATAGATCACATCAAATTATTATTTAAATAAAGCAATGAGGAATAGTCCAATACTGTTTCTGCAGATTAAGTTACACGTTATGTAAAAATACTTCATACAAATTCACGCTGACATATCACATCAATTATTTTGTTGTATTACAACCATGAATATGGAAGTGCTTCGCCTAATCCATCTGCCGTGTTATCCTATACAGAGAAAAGAAATTTCAAATTAATTCAATGCAAAAACAGAGCAATGATGCAAACTAGTACATCAAATTTACCAATCCAACTCCAGCGTGGATAGCTTCCAGCACCGACTCGGCAACTTCATGGACAGAGCGTTGGGTTCCAATCCCCTACAATATTCATTGTCAGATTCAGCTAATGAGAAGTTATAATATACAGATAATGATAATTACCGAACAACCAGCATAACCGAATGATGACTCCATCCTCGCTGAATGAACCGCTGTAGATGAATTCGGTTTCCCATGACCGTGCCAACAACTCTGTTGCTTGTCATTCATTAGTGTGCCTGCAGGTAGCTAATAGGTACTCTTAAATTAACTATGAAACTTGTAATGAGGTCTTTTACAACGAGTCGTTACCTGGTGATAGTCTCTGCCCTAGCTTTGACGTCCTCTTCTTGCCCTTTCTATTTGTATTATTCCATTTTTGCCTTTTGGGCTCAGCACCATTCTCCCGGGTCCTCACAACATTTGGGTTCATTAAACGACTAATTGTCTCTTAGCCTCCACTTCCATAGTCATTTTTCCCCGTGGCTGTAGAACCATCCTTCCTTTTCAACAATACACTTCGCATTTTGAATATGTAATCATGAATTGCAGACCGACTGTCAGCACTGCCCGTGTTATCATGCGTCATATCATATATGAGTCTCATAATCTGATTCACAAAGACATGGTCTGGAACATTAACATTTCCACAAGCACGCCCGGATGCGGCATCTGCACATCTCTGTTTCGCATCTCTCCTCCACCTTCTCAGTAAGTATTGCTCCGGAACTGATGCAACATTAAGCAAATAATATACTTTGAAGATGTGACGACATAAAACTCCCCTGGTCTCCCACATTCGGCACGTGCATGATGTTTTGTGACTGGACCTGTCATAATAGACTCGTCTGCTCCTTGATGTTGATGAGGCAGAAGGTGATGCCACATAAAAGATCAGTTCATTTGCAACAAGGTCAGCAGGCGGGTGAATTACATTAATGTTCATTGATTGTGTTGCCTCAAACTCAAACAACTTAAACACATTGCGAGTGAGAATCCCCGCAGCATGAGTTAACAACTGATTCTCCGGTAGGAATTGCCCGGGCATTCCACAACAAAGCGCATCCTCAGCGCTCTCGCGAGCTCGCCAATCAGTCTGTACTTCCAAATAATTGAGCACAAACTCATACACAGAATTGCTCCTCTTCCCTAACTCTTTAAGGACTTTGTTTGTGACTTCACTCCTGGAAGTGGCATGCAGCCCGGCAGTGAATCGATCATTTGTAAAGACAGAGGACCATCGTTTTCTCAGATTATACATATTACTAAACCATCTGTTATGAACAAGGTCATAAGTCACAATCATTTCCTGCCACAGATCCTCAAACTCCTCTTCCGTCTCACAACCATTCATGCATCGATGCCACATAGACTTAAATTCACGATTTCCGTTCAACGACCTGAAATGAGAAGGTGCATTCTGATTTATGTGTCATTGACAAAGACGATGAGCTGCAGACTCAAAAGTATAATCAACCCCATTCATGAGGGCTTGACATTGATCGGAGAAAATAACCTCAGGCTCCTTGCCATTCATGGACTCCAAAAAAGCACCAAACAACCATTCAAATGATTTCGTGGTCTCATCCGAGAGGAAGCCTAGGCCAAACATCACATTCTGTAGATGATGATTGATGCCGACAAACGGCGCACACACCAAATTATACTTATTGGTTTTGTATGTGGTGTCAACAGAGACTACATCCCCAAACGACTCATAATCAATCGCACAACGGGAGTCCCTGAAGAAAAAATTCATCAACCTCCCCTCGTCTTCCGCTTGAACTTTCCAATAGAAGAATGGCTCTTTATTAGACTTATCAAGGAAGAACTGGTACAAAGCATTAGCATCTCCGTTAGCAACCTTTGTCTCCAACTTCATCCTATTCATGTGTGCGTATGCATCCTTCCGAATAAACCCAATGTTTTGCCTTCCACCACTTTCCTTCACCATGAATTTGTAAGCAGAACTGATAGGTATTCCGACAGACGCTAGCGATTCCAATATAGATTTTTTGGCATACGATAGCTGTCTTGCCGACCGCAGGAGGTAGCTTTCGCCGGGATTTACTAATTCATGGTTATGTTGCTTCTCAAAAATGGACACTATCCATGGACCATCGCGTTCGCGCAAAACGCGTAGCCTAGCCTTACAATTGCTTCGTATTACCTGCTTTCTGTATACAGGAATCCTCCTAGTAGATCTTTTATTATCGTGCATTCCTTCGCATGAACAATTGAATACTTTCATCCGAACATCCAACGAGTTGTCAAAATATTTTTGACACCCTTTCCTAACACTGAATCCCGAATACCGCGCATATTCACAGTACAACATATACACTTGATCAATGCCTTCCACAACTGACCCAACTTCCAACCTTCTTTCAATTTCAAGCGCAAGCTTCGCAGCATCACCGGAACCCCCACATTCTTCCAATGAATTTACAGAATTTTTCCCATCTTCGGAGGAACTATCAAATTTTACAGAATGGTTGCAGTCTTCAGACTTCTCAATATCATCCTCATTGCAACCCGCAGATCGATTCAAATCAAAAACCATTCTAAACAATTTAATTCACTACCAAGGCCACCCACTACACTGCCAATTTGAATTAAACATATATAGCTACAAAATTTACAGAGATAGTGTTACCTCTTTCATGCTTTCCTCAATTCACTACAAAATTTACAGCGATAGTGTTACCTCTTTCATGCTTTCCTCAATTCAATCTATGCAAGACAATCCAATCGCCCTTCAACTGCCAAAAAAACGGGGGAAACCAAACACAATTAGCTAATAAATAACTAAATCAAAATCAAAATTCGATTTAATGCGCGATTCCCATTCTCCCGGAAAATTTTAGAATTGCCCATGACCGGTACACGGGTTCATCACCTTACTTGCTAGCGGCGGCGTACCACTATACAAAATCAAAGTTGCCTAGACTGGATTCTCACGTTCTGAAAATTGCTAAAGTGTGGCGACGAAGCTAGGGCTCACTATTTATGTTCAAAAATTATATTTTATTAGACAAATAAAATTCTACCGACATCGTTGATTACACTTCCATAAGACCCAATTAAGCTGGCCGATGAGGGGATCAGGTCTAACATGGTCGGAAACATACACCTTATTGGCGCCGATAACATTTCCATTATCATCGGTGAACATACCGGAGTGAACGATACACTTCGCCGATTGACTTTTTCGTCAACAAAAAATTAGAAGCTTCCAAGAAGAAAAGAGGTATTGGAACCAGAGTTAACTATTTTTTACAAAAAATAAATCAAAATAATTTCCACTTGGCAAAAATCTAACGGTGATATGCAATGCAGGGGTTCTAGCATGGACTTTTCCATGAATAAGTAGAAGAAAAAAAAAGAGAGAGAGAGAGAGAGGTCCAGCATGCATGGCCCTTACTTTTATGAGTTTATCTCAAGATTATGAACATAAAACTCTGTCGGTTGTCAGAGTCCATACTGACGACAGAATGCAGATTTCTTTTCACATTTCAGCACACAATGATTATTCCAAAAGATCATATAATTCATACATCAACCAACAGACTGAATATTCACATAAGTGTTGAATACAAAATTCAGAAACAAAATATGATCCACTGAGAATAGAATATAATTAAGCCATCATCTTATTAAGTTCTAATGTTCAACAACTCAAACCATGGGATGTAGGTAGGCCGCCCCTCAGATTTGGAAGCCCCATGTCACCAAAAAAAAAATAGCGCTCCTACCTTATATAATCTATATCTATACCTATATAAAAAGTGTGGATGTTTCTTACAAAATATGATTTTCCTATTATGTCCACAATTTGCACTTAATTTAAGGGTAAAAAAGTAATATAATATATTATAATTTTTTTGTAAATATAATATATTATATTTATTTCAATAGTTTTGTTATAATTGAACTCTACTATATAAAATTATCCCTAATATAAAATATTAAAAATAATTAGTTGTAAATATAATATATTATATTTATTTAATTTCTTACAAAATATGATTTGTCTATTATATCCATAATATGCACTTAATTTACGGGTAAAATAGTAATATACTATAATATATAATTAATTATTCAATATAATATATTATATTTATTTTAATAGTATATTGTACTCTTTCAATTCTTTATATATCCACATCATATTAATTTTCCACCAATTATTTCTCTATCATATCAACCACAACAAACAAGAAAGAAAATAAAAAGTATAATCCCACAACAATATAATATATTAGATAATTAATTCAATAGAATTGTAGTATTATAATTTTTCATTCACACACAATTAATTCTCCATCAATTACATCGTCTACATAAATTACATCCGAATGAAGAGATTGAAAAATAAAAGCTTGAATTTATAGAAAGATTATAAACTAAGTTGATAATACTTGAGAAGTTATCTATCAAAAATCAAGAATTTCTTTTCCATCAATCATTCTATATTTAATTATTCACCTGTAGTATATTATATTTATTTCAATAGTATTGTACTATTACAATTCTTCATCCACATCAATTAATTCCCCACCAATTATTTTTGCATCATATTAGTCATATCAAACAAGAAAAAAAAAACAAAAAAAAACATAATATATATATAATTAATTCTCCACATATAATATATTATATTTTATAATTTAAATATTATTTCAATAGAATTGTACTATTGTATAGTTTATACATATTACATCCCAATGAAGAGATTGAAAAATAAAAACTTAAATTTATGGAAAGATTATAAACTAACCTCATTGTTCTTAAGAGGTTATCAGTCAATATTCAAGAATTACATCTTCATCAATCATTAATGTGGGGAAAAAAGATAAGAGGATCAATGAGAATGACATTCAATCAGTGATTTGATTCATTTAATATAAGCTATTTAAGTAGTTTTTAATAGAAAACATGTAATTTTAGATGTTGAACTATAGTGTGTGTGTGTGTGTGTGTGTGTGTGTGTGTGTGTGTGTGTGTTCTGAATCATGTTATATGGTATGAAAGAAAATTGAAAAAAAAAGTTCCATAATATATACAACAAAAATGCTAAATTTTAATTTATTCCTTGAAATTTATGTGTTAATTCTCATTCATATGATTAAAAGTAGTTTCAATTAAATTTATTGAAACTAAACTTCAACTTCTTTATTTATTGTCGGTCTCAGATAATGTTGACTGCACTAACAAGACATGTAGATGATATATGTTGAACTATTAGAAAATATATCTATTAATGTGAAGAACACCTAAAAAAAGTCAATGATGAAGATAAATATAAGAATTGATTAATGTAGAAAAATTTGGGATCTCTATTTTGAAAGTTGCTAGACAAAGTTTTAAAAATATGGTTAATTGTAAAAAAAATCACCAACTTTAAACGAATTTAAAATTTATACATTGCTTTTAAAATATTACAATAATAAATGATTGATTGGAAAAATAAATTTTAAATTTTGGTTCAAATGTTATGTTTTTCTAGCTTATTAATTTATATTTGAGAAATTTAGAATATTGGTTGGTTTGATAATTATATATAATATATTTTATATTAGATTATTCAGTTAATTAAGAATAGTTAATTAAATATTTAGGGGGAGGAATGAATATTGCACAATTTTTTAGAATATGGATTATGTTGACTACCCATAATCATGTGACTGAGAATGAACATAGTCCAATTACTGATAAAAGAGTCGAAATAGAAGAATTGAATATTTTTCCACTTAGATTGAACTACTAATTATTTAACATAAATTCCCAAACTATTTAGCTAAACATAATATAGAACAATAATATAATACGTAGTTATATGTACAAGTGTTATACATTATGATTTTTTTTATAGAATGATATATATTATGTGTTGTGATTGAATGAGATGATTAAACTCATCGGATGGAAGGAATGATATATATTGTACTACTAATTAAATTAGTTAGTCATTGAATCAACAATTACAACTGTCAATCAAATTATATTTTTCTTAAAAAAATTGTAAACAATGTATAACATTTTGAAAAATATATTGAACATGAAACCTTGAACACAATATATCACAAAAAACTATTAACCAAACTTTTATCATTTCTTTATCATTGAGAAACACATGTTGCTATAATAAAGTTTTTCATATATATATATATATATATATATATATATATATATATATTTAAACACATGATATTTATACATTCAAAATCATTTTAATTGAGTCAAGTTATTTTTAGTTTTATTTGTTCAATGTAGTCATTTATATTTCAATAAAAAATATAGTATTAAATGTATGCTTGGATAAAATACACACAAAAAAAGTTATTATTTTGCGACATGTGTAATAATTAAAATAGTTCAATTGATTCAGTGTATCGTGATATCATACGTAAATTAATTGATAACATAGAGGGGTTAAAAATATAATTTACTTTTGAGGTAAACTATATTAATTGATGTGCGATAAGGTGTTTTATCATTATAGTAAAAAATCATATAATTAATAGTATTTTGAACTCATTAACTATTTAAATTATTTTAGTAAGTTTAATTAACTTTATACTAAAGCTTTCTGAAATGGATGATGCAAGATTTTGTGAATTTATATTAATTAAAAATTTGTATTTTTATTAGACAATATTTTCAAAATAAAAATTGTTGAATAGAAGATTTGAATTATATTAATACATATATATGTCAACAATCCAAGGTTGAGAATTGTTGCAAAAAAGGATGTTGAGAAAGGATACATGCATCCCTCTCTCCCTATGTGTGTGTGTGTGTGTGTATTAAAACAACAAAAATATAAATAAATTAAAAGACTATAAATACCGAGTTCGTGTTAGAATAGTTACAATTTAATTATACTTTATGTCTCTTATATTTATATCATTTTTCTGACTATTGATTAATTTAGAATTTTTAGATATTATTATATTTATAAAATGATATACATATATATTGAAATGTATTTTTTTAATTGACTACTCAAATTTAGTACAATAAAATTATTCAAACTTTAATAATTAATTTAAGCAAATTAGTTGAATTGCGTGCAATGCGCGCATTCTCTGCTAGTAAAATTAAATATGCTTAACATCAAATATTTTTAAACATGTTAAAAACTCTTAACTTTCTATTTTTTACAATTTTTACTAAAATAAGAAAATAAAAAACAAAATATTTTTTTTCATATTAAATGAAAACTATAAATATTAAAAATTGGCGCTAAACTAGTGCAATGGGGCTGGAGATGCAAACATGTCCGATTTGGGCCCCAGAAGGGTAAAGCCCATTAAAACTAAGCTTCAACTCCGAAATGGATTGGGCCTGTCATATCTACACTTCTGAATGCTGGTCTATTTCTAGGAGTGAGGAAACATACTGTCATATAGTAATACCGTACCGGAAAAAATACCGTAATACCGAACTTTATGGCATACCGATATTTTTTGTAAGGTATGATACCGTACTGAGATTTTTCAGTAAAGTAACGGTATAGAATTTTAAAAACCGAGGTATACCGGCGTATACCGATACCGACGGTATACCGAATTTTTTAGGTATATACCGTTAATTTAGCATATACCGTTGTACGGTATATACCACTGGTGCGGTATATACCGGTATACCGGTATATACCGCACCAACGGTATATACCTGTATATTTGTGATATTATATAAATATATGTATGTGTGTGTGAATTATAGATACTTGAACTTGATATATAATACTTAGTAAATATGATATATATATATATATATATGTAAATATCCAGTAAATTTACAATACCTAACACTTAAAATTAATCTTATGTTATAGTTAATGCATAGTAATGATAATTAAATGTGATCTTAATTAATACTTAGTAAATCATTCTTACCATTTCTAAGTAAATGAATTAAAATTTGCAATATATAGTAAGTTTATAATGTTTTATACAATTTATATTAATTATAAAAACACGATTGATATATAATACTTAGTAAATATGTTATACATTTATAAATATCTAGCAAATTTACAATATCAAACACTTATAATTAATCTTATGTTATACTTAATGAATAGTAATTCTAAATATGTTCTCAATTAATACTTAGTAAATATTTCTTACGATTTCTAAGTAAACGATTTGAAATTTGTAATATATAGTAAGTTTATAATATTTTATACAATTTATATTAATTATAAAAACATGATTGATATATAATACTTAGTAAATATGTTATACATTTATAAATATCTAGTAATTTTACAATATCAAACACTTATAATTAATCTTTTGTTATACTTAATGTATAGTAATTCTAAATATGTTCTTAATTAATACTTAGTAAATAATGCTTACGATTTCTAAGTATATGTTTTGTTTTATTGGAGTTTAAATATTGTGACATGAAAAAATTTATTTTATTTTGTTGAATTTTGATCGTTATTAGGAGTGTTTCATATATTTAGTAAATGTATGAGATATATCGTAAGATAGTAGGATGAGGTATATACCGATGTCGGTAAGGTATACCAATATTGGTAATGTATACCGATGTCGGTAAGGTATACCAAAATAAAAGTACGGTAAAGGTATGCCATTTTTTCATACCGAACTTAAGATATACCGAATGTTAAGATAATGTAACGGTATGAATTTTCTCCATACCATACAAGTAAGGTAAGATAAAGATATAGTGAAAAAAGTAAGGTATACCTTACCGTGCCACCCCTATCCATTTCCATACAAACATTCTTAACCCAAAACTACGAGGACATTTGTTCAAGAAATTAATGTTGTTACAATTAGGAGCCATTAGAAAACTATTATCAATTTAAAATCTAAAAATATTATACTTTTTACTCTTTTTAGTTTATACGTTACAATGATATCACTACTTCGATCAAAGTTTAGTTAAAACAAATTTATTAAAAGTAGTTAATAACTAAAACAATGTGATTTGTAATCTTCCCAATTAATGCTCATAGTTGAAATTTTCATTTAATAATAATGTTTAAGCAAGCTATTGAATGATATTCGAGTAGAATGAAAAGAGGTCGTGAAGAATTTTCCCAGTTGGATTGGATTGGATGATGGGGATTCATTCATCGTCAATAAGCATCACATCATGGACAATTTGCCTTAAATTCCACGTCATCCATGTATTGCAACATAATCACATGCGTTGCTATTACTATTACAAGATGCGGGACACGTCACCCCATCTCCAACGATTCCTTTTCTGCCACGTCCACCCTTTCTCAACCGCAAATCACGCATCTCGATAAATCTTCAAAACCCAATCCAACGGCTCTAATCACCCTTTGCATACGTCATGCTCATTTTCTCCAGGCTACTTCTTCGGTTAATATTTATTTTTAGTCCAACTCTCAAATGATCTAAAAAAATATCATCATCATTCATAAATAATCATTTCAATACTTAACCTATATTTTGTAGTCCAAATATTTAAATGGCATAGAAAATCACTTGTACCACATCATATATAAATGAAGTCATTTTGGAAAAGAAATAAAATTTATTTCACATCAATTATTCATAGTCTTAAAATTGAACTCATGCTAAATACGTGATAAGTTCAAAAAATGAGGTATTGCATTCTTGTTTATAAAAGGTCGGGATATTTTTATGAATTATTTGAAAGATCGGGCTAAAAAATTATATTAACCCTTAAGTCTATAATAGTACCTTTTTCTTTTTCTTTTTTAATTAATTATATTGTGCTCATCTTCAAATCTATCTATACTACTTTTAAAATTTGTTTTTTTAATTGTTAATTATAATTAAATACATAAATTTTGATACAATTTACAATTTAGACATAAAGTTTATAATTAATACCCAAATTTTTTATTTAATTTTATTTTGCAAAAAAGACCAGCTCTAATTTTTTCTGGCTAATGGAAAATGACATGCCATGAAATTTTTTCACATGGACAATTTGAATTACTAATAAATATATGAATTTTAAAGTTTGCAATTGTAATAAAATTTTATAATTTATTACAAAATAGACACGCTTAAATTTTTTTAGACAAAAAAAAATGCATTCTAATATCTTCTCCTTGAGCCCTCGAGCTCATTAGTCTCAATCTTCACAAACGCAAATCGGAATCCGAAGTTATAACATACATCATAAATACAATGACGAGATGCTTGGATCTTAATCTACAACCTTCAATTCCTTCATAATTTCGCATGCTTCATTTCATCCTTATTGTTCGTTTAAATGAGTTTATTATGTTCTTTGCCTATTTTTTGTTGAGGAGGGCTGCGTACACCGCGAACCGTCTCGGGAATTCGATGATCGCATATAAGTCGTTATGAGTTGCTTTCTAGATTTGTTGCTTTTTTTTTCAATTTTTTTAACTCACACGTCCGATTTGGTGGTATTGAGAAAATTTGAACTCGTGACCTTTAGTCCTCCGAGCAATCTCGCTCCACTACTAGGCCATCCTACTGAGACACTGCAAAATGATGTCGCCTTTTGTGGCACGTAATTTTTTTTGTTTGCCGGAAAAAGTAGACATTTCTATTTTGTAAAAATTACAAAATTGAGTTTAAATTGTAAATTGTGTCAAAATCGTGTATTTATTTGCAAAGACCTTGTCCGTCGCGTAGAATTTTTTCATGCCACTTCATTTTTTCATTTGTTCAAAAAATTAGGTGTGTCTATTTTGCAAATAATAATAATAATAATAATAATAATAATAATAATAATAATAATAATAATAATATAAGTTTGGGTATTAATTACAAAATTTTAAAGTTCGTATCTACATTGCAAATAGAGTCAAAAGTTATCTATTTAATCATAAGTAGTATTTTGCATGTACGTTGTATGAATTTAAATATTTTTGTTAGTGCCATCATAATGCACTAAGTTTGGTTTGGCGAGATATGTTCGACAATATGTTCGTGGGTATGTTTCTGAAGTTAAAGTGACGGTTCTACTGTGCAAGTAATGAAGAATAGTTGGTAAACTGTTCCCTCTGATGTTCCCGACATACCCAGGAACAGTTTATTTATGGCAGTTTCCATGTTTAGATGATCTTGTGCGAACAAGTTTGGGAAGTCAAGATCTGATCGTTTAACTGCCTTTTTGGAGTAGATGGCATGCTGAAATAGACCCACAATATCATGGAAGACATCTACACCAATATGGAAGGAATCACAAACCCTAAATCACTTACCTTATTGATGAAGATTGGCGATCAAGTCAACAAAGGAAACGTGAAGTATAAGAAGGCCAATTACTTCAACAATCGGTGGTTCACCCCAAACATATTTGATTCTCTACATTGAGTGTTTGAGAGTCATTGGTTTGTGATTTCTTGTAATAGCTAGAAGTTGTTCCCTAATCTGTTCAACGTGATAGTCTAGCTTTTAGTGTTTTTGAGTGAAATATGTGAGGGGTTTGTTTAATCCGTTTTGTACGCAATCTCGGGAGAGATTGTAAGTTGAAGTCGTGGGTAGCTAGAGGGAGTCTAGTGTCATGGTTGTGAGGGGATCTCACAGCTTTCATTCAGTGAAAGAGTTCGTGAAGAAGAACGGGCCACATAAAGAGGGAGTCCTGTATATGTAAGTTCCTCAATACACTTTCATGAAGGAGTAGTGAACGAATCTTCAAGTTTGGGCGAAGTCCCCCCAAAGTAGGTTGATTAACTAAACTGGGTTACCAATCTCGTGCGTTCTTTTACTGCTTTTAATTTATTGTTCTTGCGTCTGTTCGCAACATATCGAAGAACACTTGCATGCAGTATCTAGCGGTGAAAATTGATCCGAGCTACTCGATACTCATTTGAGACTCGGCTTGACTTCTATTTATTCAGATTCGTTCAATTTCTTATCAATCCGAGTTCGACCATGATTCTATGTTTGTTGGAATTTTCGAGTCGAATTCGATCAAATATGTGTTTGATTTGGCGGGCTCACGAGCTCTCATGGATAGAAATGGATCTTGAAGATATTCTTGAGATTGTGTAAGTATTGTACTTTCCTTCTATCAATTCGTCATACTAATATATATATATATATATATATATATATATATCAATTAAGAAACTTTCCTATTTGCAAATGTATTCAACTTGGATTGTGATTGGATGAATCGTTGTTTGTTGAGTAGGGCTAATTAGATTTTATATTTGTGATAGATACAACCATAAACATTCTATCAAACTATATCTCGATTCTCGACTGGTTGAGTTGAATAAACAAGTTTCCCGAGTCCTTCCTTCAAATTCTATCAACATTCAAAAGGTATTTTATATATGCACACAACATGCTCGATGATATTCCTGACATAATTTGTACATATATTTGTTTTACGATGAGCAGAAATCAAAGTTTAGTTTTTGATAGTATAGTTTTGATTTATTATGTGGGTGTTGTAAGTTTCATTGACTGCGTAATTGTGATTATATGTGTATGTATCATGTATATTGATAACTGATAAGATGTTTAATACATACAAACTGCACACAATATGTTCGCTGATTTTCCTAAGAGAATCTTACATGTTTTTTCTCTTGCCTAACATACTTAATATTTGTGTGTTGCTTCAGATACATGGATTGTTCCCAACAAAATACTCAGTTGCCAATAGTAGTCGAGGAAGATGGAAAAGAAGATCCTAAAAAAATGATTTGTAAAATCAGGAGCAAATTCATTCGAAACTGAAAGATCAAAAAAGGAAATCAAAAGTTTGGTTGGAGTTTACAGTTATTACACTAAAAGATGGTAGCCAAAAAGCAAAGTGCAATCACTGTGGTACACCAATCACAATCAATTCTCAAGGTTCGACCACCCAATTCCATCGACACTTGGAGAGTTGTCTGGTCCGTCTTGCAGCCACTAAACAACAAAAGCTTTTAGCTTTTCAACCCTTAGATCCTACTGAATTTGGAGGTGGCTCAGGTGGCACGATTACTACTTACAAATATGACAAAAACAAGGTAAGGGAATGTTTAGCAAAGATGGTGGTTGTGCATGAATACTCATTTCGAATGATGGAGCATGAATTTTTTGTTATGTTTTGCAAAACATTAAATCCTTGATTTGAGAAGATGTCACGAGTTACATTACGGAGTGACTGCATGAAATTATTTGGATCAGAAAAGAAGAAACTTAAAGCTATATTTGAAGGTGTTGATCGATTCAGTCTTACACAGATTTATGGACTTCTAATCAAAATATTGGATATTTATGTCTAACTTGTCATTTTCTTGATTCGGAGTGGAAGTTGCAAAAGCGTATCTTAAATTTTTGTGCTATAGCACCTCCTCATACTGGACTTGTCATTTTGGATTGCATTTTTCAATGTCTGATTGATTGGGGGATTGAGAATAAGATCTCAACAATCACTCTCGACAATGCATCATCCAATGATATAGCTGCTAGAAATTTGAAGGATAATTTTTCAATAAAAGAGAGATTTTATTTTGATGGGAATCACGTGCAGTGTTGTGCGCATGTGCTAAATCTTATGGTGCAAGATGGCTTGCACCAGATACAAAATGTTATTGGAAATATTCGTGAAAGTGTCAAGTATCTTAAAATGTCACCATCACGGCTTCACAGGTTTACTGAGATAGTAAAGCAGTTACAACTTCTAACCTTGAAAGGTATGATTTTTGATGTGTCAACTCGGTGGAATTCTACCTATGCGATGTTAGAATCTGCTTTGGTTTTTAGAGATGTGTTTCCAAGATACAAAAAAAGAGATCCACATTACCAATGGTTTCCATCTTCAGATGATTGGGATAGAGCAGTTGATGTGTGTAAAATATTAGAAACTTTTTCTGATACTACACATATTTTCTGGTGTCAATTATCCAACATCAAATTTATTTCTTCCTGAAGTTTGGAAAATAAGACAGATTTTAAATGAGAAGTCAACAGATGACAATAAGGATTTTGTTCGAAGTTTAGCTTTACAAATGAGAGAAAAATTTGATAAATACTGGGGGGATTGCAGTTTATTGATGGCCATGGGTGCAGTTTTTGATCCTAGATACAAGATGAAATTGATCGAGTTTTGCTACTCGAAGATCTATCCTGCTTCTAAAGTTGTTGAGGAGACTGAATTGGTACGCTATTCCTTGCATGAGCTCTACGCAGAATATGTGGTTAATTGTGTTTCTAGCAATGCACAACTAGATAGTACAAGATGAATCAAGTTAGCTGATCAAAGTGTTGGTGCTGAAAAAATGAAAGGCAAATCAAAAGGAAGAACCGAGTTTGAATTGTGGGCACAAGAATTGGATACTGTTGTTCCTAGCAAGTCTGAATTAGACATATATCTTGAAGAAGGTCTCTATGTGTGCAAACCAGATTTGGATTATAATTTTAATGTGTTAGATTGGTGGGAATCAAATACGTTGAAGTTCTGAATTTTATCTAAGATGGCGCATGATATATTATCAATTTCTATAACCACTATAGCATCAAAATCTGCGTTTAGTGCTAGAGGGAGAGTTCTTGATCAATATCAAAGTTCATTGAAGCCCGAGACAGTTCAAGCATTGATTTGCACGGGGGATTGGTTGCGCTCTGAGTGGAAAATTACAAAATCAATAGAGGTATTTTTTTAACTTTTAAGCATAATATAATATCATACGAGCTTTAGATTGATTATAACTAATTTGTATATACAGCTTGATGATGAGGACATGCAAAAAGTAAGCTTGAATAATGCTTGATAAACAAATGTGGGAATGCATTGAGTAAGGTAAGTCTTTAAATATTTTAATTGTTGTGAGCCACATATATGGTTATCAAGCCATTCTAGTTACAACATGTATTGTTCTCTAAATTTTCTGCTAAGAAAGTGAGTCTTCCTAGATTTAGGAATTTCCATGTTTTTCATATATTTTATTTTAGATATGGTATGCAGATAAGCTAGTTAGGTGTTGTGTGAGGATGCAAAGATGATTAAGCTAGTTAGGTATTGTGTAAGATGCATAAATAAGTCTAAGTGAAATAATCACTCGGTATTAATGGTCCAATAGTAGGAGAAAGACCTATTTTCCTTAATCATATTCTATGTTATGTTTTCTTTCATTTTCTTTTTTTTTCCTAGATATTTTCATGCATGATTAATAAATGCTTAGTTTATCAATTGCATAGTGGACAAGAGATGAATCATCTGCATGGTTTTGACTCCATATGGTTGCTGATAAAAAAGACCTAGTTGACAGATTATTATCTGCATTTCTTAAAAAGTTATCTATTTTCTTTTTTCTAAGTATTGAACAAGAGTATGATTTTGGAATGGATAATTGTTTATTTATTTTTTGAATGGATAATTGTTTATTTCTTTCTGTGAACTATTCATGAACACTGATGTAGTGAGTAGTGTATATTTATTTTACTATATTTAGTTAATTGCTTTTGATATACAAGTTTGAGGCGTGAAGTTCCAAAATCTCATTTATTAGCTCTTTCAATATTCAATTAAAAAAGTGTGCCAACAATTCAACATTAATTGTTGCTTTCTACAGTTTGTCTTTTCTTTTTACAAAAAGTGTCCAGCTTTTGAAACTTGCAGAGAAACTTTTGTGAGCTTTTAGTCTTCAGCCGTTTACGAGCCGAGCCGAGTTGATCATGAACACCTTTATTTTATTCCGAGCCGAGTTCAAATGCAGAAACATGTGGTTGGCTCGAGCTCGAGCCGAGTCTGACTCCAGTTCCAGATTTTCGAGTTGATACTGAACATAGTGCTGTTCGGTTTGTTCGGGCTCGTTTTCAGCCCTAGCAGTATCATTAAAACACACTTAGCACGGATCGTAGTTTTTCAATTGGCACCAGAGGGGGTCACCAGTTACACAGGTGTGATCTTGGGTTTACTAATCCGTGTTTAATGTTTGTTTTGCCGAGATGGACACAATGAAAGAAAGAGCATCGACTATGCGACCCCCGTTCCTCGATGGCAATAATTATGCCTACTAGAAAGCTAGGATGACTGCATTCATTTGGTCTATTGATGAACGTGCTTGGAAGATAATGACTGATGGATGGAAGCCTCCCACAAAGAAAGCTGAAAACGGAGATACTATAAAGAAGTCGGGGGAAGAATAGAACAATGATGATTATCAGATTATGGGACTGAATACCAATGCTATGAATGCTATTTTTTCGGCTGTAGACATGAATGTCTTCAAACTTATCTCCACTTGTGACAAAGCTAATGATGCGTGGGATATTCTACAGATCACTTATGAAGGAACAAACAGTGTTCGTGCTTCAAGGATGCAACTACTCACCACCAAATTTGAAAATCTGAAGATGAATGAAGCAGAGAAACTTGGTGACTTCAATGCCAAGATTTGTGACATTGCCAATGAGAGCTTTGTCTTGGGTGATGCCATTTCTGAAGAAAAAAATTGTTCAAAAAGTTCTTCGTTCCATACCCAAGAGGTTCGTCTACAAAGTCACAACTATTGAAGAAGCCAAAGATGTGAGCAAGATAAAGCTGCAAGAACTGATGGGGTCTTTACGAACCTTTGAAATGGGCCTGACAGAAGAAGAAATTGTGCAGAAGAAAAGCATTGCTTTTCAGGCGGGTTCCAGTAATAATGATCCCGGCGATGTTCCTGACAAAGCTGACCTAGCAGAGTCAATTGCTATGTTATCCAAAAAATTTACCAAGTTTGCGAGACATTTTGAGAAGTCCTTTCAAAATATTCCTGGCAAGAACAAGTTCTCTAAACCTCGAAGAACCAATGATGAAGATTCCAATGAAGAAAAGCATAAATAGGTAAATTGTAGAGAATGCAGTGGTTTTGGTCATTACCAAGCTGAGTGTGCTAACACTCTAAAAAGGAAGAAAAAGTCTTACTGTTCTACCTTAAGTGAGAGCGATGATCTTGATGAAAGTGGAAGTGATGAAGAATGTGTAAGCAATCATATTGCTTTCATGACACATTCTGTCAAGGAGTTAGTGCCTGCATCTATTCCTGACAACGAGGTCGAGAAAACATCAGAATGCAGTGATGATGAAGAATTTACTGAAGAATCAGCTATGGAGGCATATAAAAAGCTGCATTCCAGTTGGATCATGGTGGTTAAAGTCAATGAAGACCTGCTTAAAGAAAACTTCGACCTCACTAAAGAGAGAGATGATCTCTCCATCAGACTTAAGGAGCTGGAAGATGAACTGTCGCAGTCCAGAAACAGTACTCAAGCACGGAATGGTGAACTTCAGCACTTGAAAAAGCTTCTTAAAATGATGAACTCTGGATCATCTCAACTGGATGAAATTCTCTCCAAAGGAAAGATCCTTCAGGATCATACTGGGCTTAGATACAATGTCGGTCAGACCTATGACAGATTCTGCCACGGACAATCTTCTAGAATAAAAGATTCTATAGTTTCTGAAATGAAAGTTGAACCAAAGAACTTCTTCAAAGAAAAGTCACCACGTCCGAAGAAGTCCAAAAGAAGGACTTTCCCTATTTACCACTACTGTGAGAAACCTGGACACATTCGTCCACACTGCAGAAATTATCCCAATGATCTAAGGAGAATGAGAAGAAGAGGCATGTATTAGCCTGAACAGTATGTCAGAAGGAAAGATATCAGAGACACATCTAGGAACAACCACAGAAACTACGTGGTTCACACTGCTCTCAACATTAATACAAAGAGTAGTTGGTATTTTGATAGCGGATGCTCGAGATACATGACCGGAGAGGCAAGCATGTTGATCAATCTTCAGAAAGAATGTTCTTATCAGTCTATTACCTTTGGAGATGGAGTCAAAATGAAGAGTTTTTGGACTTGGTCAGTTAAATGTTCCTAGCATGCCTCGCTTGGAAGATGTTTTGCTCGTGGAGGGACTAAAAGCTAATTTAATTAGCATTAGTTAGTTGTGTGACCAAGGTCTCTTTGTTCACTTTACAAGAGACAAATGTATGGTCAAAGATAAAACAAGTGTTCTGCTGATGGACAGTGACAGATCATGGGACAACTGCTATCTTCTCAATGAGAGAGGAACAAATGTTGTGAGGATAAGAAGTGACCATGGTTGAGCATTTGAAAACGTGTTTTTCAAATTTTTTTGTGAAGAAAAAGACATCGGTCAAGAATTTTCCACCCCTAAAACACCACAACAAAGCGGTGTTGTTGAGAGAAAAAATCGGACTCTGCAAGAAATGAGTTGTGTAATGATGAAGACAAAATCTGTGCCTAACAACCTCTGGGCAGAAGTAGTTAACATTGCATTTCATGTCATAAATCTGGTGTTTTTCAGACCTAAGATAAGAATCACTCCTTATGAGCTGTGGAAAGGGAAGAAACCAAATGTGAAATACTTTCACATTTTTAGGAGTACGTGCTACATGTTGAGAGATAGAGATTATCTCACAAAATTTGATGCTAAAAGAGATGAATGTATATTTCTTGGATACTCAAGAAATAGCTGAGCTTATCATGTGTTTAATAAGAGAACCAAGGTCATTATAGAATCAATCAATGTTGTGATTGATGATCAAGAACCAGCAGCTGTCCTTATTGAAAATGACTGTTCCAGTTTTGAAGAAGTTACTGGAAGTGTGCCGGTTTCTGTGCTTAACAGCAGCGAGAACTACGATCTGATTGAACCAAGATTCGAGAGCAATGATGCTCGTAAAAATCATTCAACAGCTGATATCATTGGAGATATGAGTGAAGAAGTCTGAACAAGAGGAGTTCACAAGAACTATCGTGAACTGATTGTCAATGTGTGCTACACATCCACTGTTGAGCCTAAGAATATTAAAGAAGCCTTGAAGGGCGAAAGTTGAATCCATACCATGCAAGAAGAACTCTTGCAATTCAAAAGAAATTAAGTATGAGACCTTGTTCCACGACCCAAAGATGCAAATGTGATGAGCACAAAATGGATCTACAAAAATCAGACTGATGAGGAGGGGAACATAACCAGGAACAAGGCTAGACTGGTTGCCCAAGGATATTCCCAAGTTGAGGGAATTGATTTTGATGAGACATTTGCTCCCATTACAAGGCTTGAGTCTGTTCATTTGTTACTTACCATGGCTATTTGGATGAAGTTCGAACTATATCAAATGGACGTGAAAAGTGCTTTCTTAAATGGGTATTTTTCGGGAGATGTTTTTGTTAGCCAACCTAAAGGCTTTGAAGACCTTCATCACCCTGCATTTGTGTACAAGCTGAAGAAAGCACTTTACGGTCTCAAACAAGCCCCGCGTGCTTGGTATGAACGACTAACTAAGTTCCTTCTTGAGAAAGGTTATGTTCATGGTGGAGTTGATCGAACTCTCTTTATCAAAAGAGAAAAATATGATGTGATCATTGTTCAGATCTATGTCGATGATATTGTCTTTAGATCTGTCTCAAACAGTATGGTGGATGAATCTGTCAAGCACATAGCATCCGAATTTAAGATGAGTCTGGTAGGTGAATTAGCCTACTTTCTGGGGCTTCAAGTGAAGCAAAAAGATGATGGAATCTTTATTTCTCAAACAAAGTATGCAAAAAACTTGATTAGTAAGTTTGGAATGAAGAGCTGCAGTACGACGAGAACACCCATGGGAACACATCTGAAGTTGTCAAAAGATGAAGTGGTTGTATCTACTGAACAAACCTTGTACCGGAGTATGATAGGTAGTCTGCTCTACCTGACTGCAAGTCTCCTGGATATTTGCTATCGTATTGGAGTTTGTGCTCGGTATGAATCCAATTCCAAAGAAAACCATTTGAAGGCTGTGACGAACATAAACAAGTACATAAAGGGAACTGCAGAGTTTGAATCATGGTTCTCCTATGATACAAAGCCTAGTTTGGTTAGATTTTATGATGTTGATTGGGCTGGATGCACTGAAGATCGGAAGAGTACTTCCGGAGGATGTTTCTTTCTTGGAAACAACATGGTTTCTTGGTTCAGTAAGAAACAGAACTGTATGTCGTTGTCAACAGCTGAAGCAGAATATATTGCAGTTGGAAGTTGTACTCAACTTTTGTGGATGAAGTAAATATTGCTTGACTATGGTGTTCTACAGACTGTGCTTACCATCTTTTGTGACAACATGAGTGCCATTAATATCTTGAAGAATCTAGTGCAACACTCTAAGATGAAACACATAGATATTCGTCATCACTTTATTTGAGAATTGATTGAAGATGGATCACTTGTCATTGAGTATGTTGGAACAGATGCTCAACTTGCAGATATTTTCACTAAGGCACTTGATAGTGGAAGGTTTGAGACACTTCGATCCTCATTATGTCTTTGTGTTCTCTAAACTTCTCCTTTGCGAGAAGGATCTCGGTACAGTCTTGGTTAGTGATGTATATATAGAGAAAATGAAGTGACCAGGTGTTTCATGGTCTTGTGTGGTGTGACTCCATGTGTGTCTGGCAGATACAAGAACAGTTTGTAGCAGTTACTTTTTAACTGCATCGGCTAGTGGACCCTCGATTTTCACGCCCAGCTCGCTTCCACTTCCGGAGGACGTGCAGAGTGGATTTGACAAGGAAAGTGATCCCTAATTATGGAAATTAATCTAATTATTTCTTTATTTAAATTGTGTGGCTCTTGGAGAACTGTCAAAATCATTTGTGTTCTCCACATTTGTTTTCTCTGCCGTCGTTCTCAGTAGTGATATTGTGTTTGTGCCCGCAGAAGTCCCTGCATCTGTGCCCTGCGATGCTCCTAAGTTGTCTGCGACTCTCTCTGAGTCATTTTATGTGATAGTTCCGGAAATCCCATCTCAATCTAGGGTTTTCGATGTTCCTTCTTCACCCCCATTGGTGGAGCCTGCATCACTAGAATTGATTATTGTCATTGCTATCTGTCTTGATCCCTCTTCAATTGAAGAGTTTACTGCATTAATTGTTGCAATGACTTTTGTTTCTGTGCCATCATCTATCGCTGACTTTTGTTTCTGTGCCAGCATTTGTCGCTGTCGTAACCGCCCCGATGGATACTCCGGTAGTTACGATCCAAGTTCCGTTAGGAGAAGTCTCACCGAAGGCCTCTGTAGTTGTTGGTCCTACTCTCATTCAGTCTGAAGAAGCGAGAATTGAAGTTGATGATGTTATGGAGGAAGATGTTGCTGTTGAGGAAAATGCTTCCTCACCTGATGCTGGATCTGTTTTACATCTTTTGGAACAAGAAGGGACGTCTTCCAAGTCCCGTGGTGTGAAGCACAAGCTTTAATTGCTTGATGTGCCAGAGGATGTGTCAAACAGTGCAGACTCAAAATCAAGTGATTTCGACCCACATGTTTTCCTTTCTGCTTTTCATAAGGAAATTTGTAAATTGGTGGTTGGTCGGTCATTAATCCCTGAAGTAGTTTAATTACCTCTAATATTGTTGGAACCAAAGTGGTTGAGCTGTTGTTTGATTTAAAGCTTGAAAAATATGTCTATGCTATGTCTTTGTTCGTAAAAGCTGTGGTGCATGAATTTTATGCCAATCTATCCAAGTCCACCCGTGACGTAAATTCTGCACATGCTTTTTCTGTTTATGTGTGTGGACATTGGTGTGCTTTTTCTCATGCGGTGATAATTGAGTATCTGGGTCGTGAGTACTCTACTGTTCTTGAGTCTATCCCAGACATAAATGATGTGGCAGATGAATTGGTATGTTCCTAATATTTGATCAACCGACTGAGCAGTTGAGACTGAAAAACAATGTTCGTGATGTGGTGGAGAAACTCCCGGCATTGGTTCAAGGAGAGTTTCAGTATCTGTGCAGGACATATACTTGTATATATCGCTTTTGATATATATTTGAGCTGCGAAGTTTATTCATGCGATGTACAGATCGATTATTATTGTCTTCCATAAACACCAAATGGGGAGGTTGTTAATGCCATCATTATGCACTAAGTTTGGTTTGGCGAGATATGTTCGAAAATGTGTTCGTAGGTATGTTCATGAAGTTAAAGTGCCGATTCCGCTGTGCAAGTAATGAAGAACAGTTGGCGAACTGTTCCCTCTGATGTTCCTGACATACCCAAGAACAGTTTATTTATAACAGTTTCCATGTTTAGATGATCTTGTGCGGATGAGTTTGGGAAGTCAATATCTGATCGTTTGACTGCTTTTTTGGAATAGATGGCATGTTGAAATAGACCATCAATATCATGGAAGACATCTACACCAATATAGAAAGAATCACAAACCCTAAATCACTTACCTTGTTGATGAAGATTGGCGATCAAGTCAACAAAGGAAACGTGAAGAAGGCCGATTACTTCAAAAATCGGTGGTTCGCCCCCAACATATTTGATTCTCTATATTGAGTGTTTGAGAGTCGTTGGTTTGTGATTTCTTGTAATAGCTAGAAGTTGTTTCCTAATATGTTCAACATGATAGTCTAGCTTTTAGTGTTTTTAAGTGAAACACGTGAGGGTTTGTTTAATCCGTTTTGTACGCAATCTCGGGAGAGATTGTAAGTTGAAGTTGTGGGTAACTAGAGGGAGTCTAGTGTCACAGTTGTGAGGGGATCTCACAGCTTTCGTTCGGTGAAAGAGTTCGTGGAGAAGAACGGGCGACATAAGGAGGGAGTCCTGTATGTGTAAGTTTCTCAATACACTTCATGAAGGAGCAGTGAATGAATCTTCAAGTTTGGGCGAAGTCCCCCTAGAGTAGGTTGATTAACCGAACTAGGTTACCAATCTTGTGCGTTCTTCTACTGCTTTTTATTTATTGTTCTTGCGTCTATTCCCAACATATCGAAGAACACTTGCATGCAGTATCATTAAAACACACTTAGCACGGATTGTAGTTTTTCAAATTTTAAATTGATATTTTAGTTATTTAGTATGGCCACATTGTAACTGAATTAGAAAAAAGAAGAATTATCAATCTAAGGCCCGAAAGATGATTTATCTATCGATATAGATCCTCAAAGATGGATTCTATCAATTTTAGGCTTGAAAAATATAAAACTATCAATTTAAGACTTGAAGATTTTAACGGTGTTAAATCTCCATCCAACGGAAGGTGACGTGGCCATTAAATATCCACCTCATTTTGACAAATTATTTTTATCCTAAATTAATTAAATTAAACAAAAAAGGATTTTATCAAATTCTTGATTATCTCCATCCCATGTCTCTCCGACGGCACTGTACAATTATTTTTTTTTGTTTGATTTTTTTCATGAATCAAATATTTTACAGCATTTGATAATGTAAAGCTTATATTTGCTACTCTATTGAAAGGAACTTGGAGTGATTAGATTAATTCTTGAGCAGCAAATTAATTTTATGGCAATTCAATTCATTAAAAAATTATGTTAATCTTCAAATATCATTATTACTTTATTGATATGCATTTCAAAAGTTGATCATCATTAGTAAATGGAAACAACAACATCCCACATTTATTGCCTTTTTTTATTTGAGAGGAAAATTTAGTATCCTACATTTTTTAATTAACATGACTACTTAATTTGAATTGAAAGGAGATTGCTTTTTTGGTAGTTAACATAAATTTTTCACATCTTTTAGGCCGATCGTACCCAAAATTCTGATGAGTTCTATCTTCAAAAATGCATTCAAATATTATTTTTATTTTAATTTAATATAAGATAAAAATGATGTGTATATTTAATAGCCACATCACCTTTTGTTGGATGGAGATTTAACACCATTAAATCTTAAAGCCTTAAATCGACAGTTTTAGATCTTTGAAGCCTTGAATCGATAGAATCCATCTTTCAAGATCTATATCGATAGATAAATTATCTTTCGCACCTTAGATTGATAATTCTCCTAGAAAATATTAAAGGTGGATCTCAAATGTAGTAAAAAAATATTTATATATCATTAGACAAATATCACATAGTTGGTTAGATATCTTCTTTATATAACCTAATAATTACATTTAACCTTTGAAATAATATAAATATATATTATATAAATATACATATAGGTTTACCAAATATCACAACATCAATTAAATTAGTAATAGAAAATTAGTAAGCATGAGTATAGGTGTCATTTTATTAAGTTTTCAAAGTACCCAAATAAAAATATGGTTTCTTTTTAGGGAAAAATATGGTATTAATTATGAACGATATACATGACTTGAGTTATAGAAAACAATTAGACCCGATATAATTTTGTTATATTAATTTACACATATGTTGTATTTTTTACATAATCAATTTTTTGTTAAACAATAGATAAAATTGATAAAAATAAAATTTGGTGTAGCAATCATTTTTTAAAATCTTATAGTGATTTTCTTTAATTAATTGTTATAACAATTTTTTGCTACATACTGTTACCTACTAATTAATGTAATTGTTCTCCTAAAAAATCATTTAATTGTTGGTATTAAAATATTTAACGTTGTGCAACTATTTTTCTCATAGAATGACTATAATTACATAAAAAATAATTGTACGGTTTGGCAAAAAAAAAAAACATTACAGAAGAAAAGAAAAGTCCATTGCATGTTTAATAAAAAAATTCAACAATCTTAATAGAAAATGAAACTCTGATTTTAAGAGAAAACTAGTATTACACCCGCGTTGTTGTGCGGTGGAATATGTGATGATGCTATATAGTTTATAATTGATGTCACACTGTGTCTCATTTCATAATTTAAAACTTTTTTTTAGTAATTATTCATTTTTCAAAAAGATTTGTTTCAATTATATTACAAAAAAATTGTTTAATATTTGGTATAAAATATATCATTAAAACATAAAAATTAAATTTGTGGTATAAAATAATTCATATAATATTTTTCCAAATAGAGATTCAACACTTTTTTCTTAGTTAAAAATAACAATAATTGAGATAAGGTATAAAATAATTCATAAAAAACACCATTTTTTTCTTAGCTTTCGTATCTTGATTCTTGTATATTTGTGCATGATATTTTTTGGGGGGATTATAATAACTAAATATATACTGCTATGTCCTCCTTCAATGTGTATCTTCCCCCAATGCTATGTTAAAACACCACTAAAAAACAAAAGCAAAAAAGAGGTGAATGTTTTTAAGATTCAAACTTTCAAGTTTATGCTTTTATAGTTTTTGGACACGTTTCATTAATTTTTTTAATATAAATCAAGATTTTTGATCCAATATTCTATTATTTTTATAAATGATATAAGAATATGAGCATGAAAGAACTTAATATATAAAAGCTTTAAAAATCTAAGCATATAAAAAATTTAAAACATATTTTGTATATAATAGGAATACAACTTACCCAAAGATGTTTTGAAATTTCAGTATTTATTGGTTGTTGACTTCTACCGTGAATGTTTGGACTAACTGGGAACTTTGGGTTTTTTTTTTTTTTTTTTTTTTTTTTTTTTGTAGGTAACTGGGAGACTTTTACCAAATGGAGATTTTTGATGAAATATTTTCTATCTGCACCAAAAAGGCTTAATTAGTTTCTCAGGTTTCAAATATTGGAAGCTTGTAATATTTTGTAAAATAATGAAGTTGATTTTTATAATAAGTAATGCAAACCCAACAAACACACATAATAAGATCATAGTAAAATAGAACACAACAAAATGAGAAAGAAAAAACATAAGACAAATTGGTGTAGCAATCTTATTTAAAGACTAAAAAAATTTGAAGCCTGTTAAATTTTAAATTTTAAATTTTAAACTTACTTTAAAATTTGTGCACCGACTTGAAGAGATAGTAAACCATTTCTGCTGGCTATTACTGTAGGTCCAAAATAAAATTTTCAATTTTTTTTTTTGATAAATTTATTGAAGTGACATTTATAAGGATTCTATTCACTATTCACGCAGATGCATGTCCCATGCAGATATGGGCAGGAAAATGGCACATTTGGGAGGGGAAACTATTTGCACCACTTCATTATAATATATAATATAGATGTGTGAGTGTGTTTGCCTTTATTCTAGATGTACATCTTCATTTTCATCACTCCTAAAATAGGTGTGAATCACCAATCCTTCCATCCTTTACCAGGGATGTCAATCGCGCCAACCCGTTCGGTTTCGGGCCAAACCTATTCAGTTTCGGACTTATTCGGTTCACGCTTATTTGGTTTAAAAAAAATTCGGGCTAGCCCTAAACCTAACCTAACCCTTCGATTTTCGGGCTAGCCCGTTGAGCCGGCATGTTAACGATTTTTTTTTCAAAGGTATAAAATATATCTTGATAATTCTAAAATATGATCATCATCTCTTATTTTTGAAAAAAATAAATACACGAAAAATTAGATAAAATGAAAAAAATATGATGAATATAGAATTTTATTAACATCAAAGTGCATCAAATAAAGAAACCAACAGTACATAAAATGATAAATAACAATAATCTTCAATCATAATTTGTTCTTTCAAAAACAACAATTTCAAACTATATCATAAATCTAATTATAGTTCAAGCTTTGATCTTATTTGAAGTATAATTTTCTTCTACTTCAACAATAATATTTGAAGCTTCATGTTCAGATTTCATTTTTAAAGTCTTCGTTATATTATTTATTAAAAAAAACAACATTTTTTAATATTATACAATTAAATATTTTAAAACATGATAAACAATAGATAGCTAGTAAAAAAAGATTTGAGAAAATAAAAAAAGGTAAAACTAATATAACATCACACACTAAGAACATTCAAGTAATAAAGAAAAAAAACCAAAATTAAGTACATTTCATGATAATGATGTTCAACCTTAGTTTATTTTTTCAAAAATAATAATTTCAAATTACATCACAATAACTATGTTTAATCATCGATATAAATATTAGAATTACATTATTTTTCTACTTTAAAGACATTTGATGCTTCAAATTACGCATATCTTTGTATTCTTTCTCATATATTAAACAAATGATAGCATTAGAATTTTTATACAATTAAATTATTGAAAACATGATAAATAATATAATTTTAAAACTTCAATTACATATAATAATAGATGGATAACAAGTGAAATGTAATTTTCTCAACAAAAATAAAATAAAATAATAAAATAAATTAAAGTGAAAGGTCTCGACATTTGAAAAGCACAAACGAATATACAACGTGTATCCTCAAACTCTAATAACAAATTATCAAATATTCTAATATATTTTATACATCATACTAATCACTTATAATCTTTATAACATTGATAAATGCAATAATGTATGTCATAAATAAAAATATAACATTTAATGAAAATTTGCATTTTTGAATGATACTCATTTACTATTAGTTGTAACTTTAAAAATCTATAACTCTTAACATACTTGGATTATGTAAATGCATAATATATGGATGAAAAAAATAATTGAGTTAGTTTTCCAAAGCCTCCGACCGTTCGTGAATTGATTTTTTCTAGAAAAAGTTATGACCATAAAACAAACGGAGGCTGCTAGGTCCAGCCCGATGGGCTGACCCGCGGCCCGACCGGGCTAGCCCGTTTGGCCCGCCAGCCCTATCGGTGCGGCCTGTTCGGTTAATTTTTTTTTTTTTCAGACTGAAATTTTTCTACCCTAATCTTATATTTTTCTCAATCTATTCGGGCCAAACCATCGGTTTCAGGCTAAATTGACATCCCTATCTTTTACGACTCCACCTTCTCAAATATAACTTGAATATTATACAGAATAATTTGAAGTGTTTTCAGAAAAAATTTATTTGTAAATGTAAAACAACTATGATTCTTATAAGGATCATAAATTTAATTAGGAAAACGTAATCACTTGTAACGAATAAATTTTTAATATTTTAATATAAAAGTGATAGATTACAAAACCATACAAATAAGCCCAGAAACATAAGAATTTGATCAATCACAATATCAAATAGCTGATGGTTACAATATTAAATAAGTAGAATTAATGTTAATTCATAAAAGAAACGGTGAGTTTCACTATACGTAAATTTTAAAATGAAATTAAAGAAAGAAATGAAAGAGTCACAATATTAAATAAATAGAATTAGTATTAATTAACAAAATAAATAGTGAGCTTGATCATGTATCTAAAAAATATTAAGTAAGAAAAGATTGATCATATACTTAAAAAATATTAAATAACAAAAAAATTGGAAATTGGTTGAAATAAAAGAAAATATCGTAACATTAAATAAAATATAAAAAATGAAAAGGAAAAAAAATAAAAAAATGAAAAAATGAAAGGAAAAAAAAAACGGTGTTGTGGAGGTTTCAATACCAATTATACCATGATCAACAGTTATTGGGGCTGTTGTAGAACCACTCCGTCCCAAATTATTTTTTTGACAATTTTAACAAAAATATTTTCTTAAATGAAGTTTTTGCTAAGTTTTTTATTACACTTTTGTTTCTGTGATTTTGCTTTAATACATGTATAGATAGATTAAAAAAAACATTATACTTGTGTGATGTATATGTAATTTGTTATTTTGTCGATACCAGAATTTTAAATTGAACCTTTCAACTTTTCTTTCACACACTTAACCTTGCATTTTGTTTTCATCACACTATTTATCATGTTTGTCGGAGGATAATTTTTTGTTAGAATTTGATTTGCTTTTGTGAAATCAATTAAAACAAGATACATAAGTTGCTACTTGCTTCAAAATGTAGTAGTAGTAGTAGTAATAATAATAATAATAATAATAATAATAATAATAATAATAATAATAATAATAATATTATTATTATTATTATTATTATTATTATTATTATTATAAATGGGTAACTTTGTTGAGAACCTTAGACAAAAAAAGGAAAAAATTTACAAATTCATGCGGATTAGTCAAATAGTATAATCGGTGACCCGGGCTAAAATTTTCATAGTGTTAAATTATTAATCGTTACTTGTGAAAATAAAATAAAAAATATTGACAATTTCACGAGTCAAGATTCGTAAAATAGCACTCATTTTCAAAGTCAAACTCATATTAAAAGATATGGTAATATTTTTATTTGTATTTGAATATGAATATAAATTCTTGAATCTTGACGTGTGAGACAATCTTACACGGTGCTCACTCGTAGAATTATAGTTACATTTGTTAAATTCAGACTATAGTTCCATGAGGTACACTCATCCATATCAGATGTAAATAAGCTTTATATCATACAAAAATAAAGTATCACTTATAATACTAGGTTTATTTTACTGAAAATTACCGTTAAAAATAAAAGGCGGTGATATTTTTTGTAATTATTATTATATTTTTTGGAATGAAAAAAAAATACTTTTAGTACTAAAGAATTTCATAAATTTTCGTCTGAATGAAGCACTTGGCACAACAAGTGAACCCAACTGTTTGTAACTTTCCATAGGTAAACTAAATATTTTCTGGTGTAAAATACATGTGGCGTAGTGGAAAAATTGTACTCCGTCTGTCTTCTGAATAAGTATCATTCTAGCACATTAATTTTGATGAACTCATGTTTTTTATTCATTTTGATGTTCATTATATGGTAGTTGATGAGCAATGCTTACTTAAATTGACAAATTGTTCATAGTTTCTTGTATTTTGTGCAATGTCACGTTTTTGTTCATTTTGAATGGATTTAATGCCAAATATTTTATGAGATTCAATTGAGCTTGAGAGGTACATAAGAAGATAGAGAATCGAGTTAGGAGCGCATTGCAAAAAGAACCAAGTCAATCGGACAATAAACGAACGAGAACGGAGTAAAACGGTGAAGTGCATCGACAGAAGAAAAATAGCACGGCCCGTGTTCTGATTAGCACGCTCCGTGCTAATTAAAAACTCACTCCAGAGGCCATGAAACATATAGCACAATCCGTTCTAGTTTTTGGCGATTTTTAGACTTACCTTTTGGGCTCGATTTTGATCATTTCTTTGGTTTAGACTCCTCAGGCTATACATAGAGGTGTTAGAGCATGAATTTGATGATCCACCACCACCCATTATCATCCCATCTACACATAACACTCGTTTTCATCTACACATAACACATAAGATATATTGAAGAGCACAAAGGAACCATAGAAGATAGAAGATAAGACACAAGATTGAAGAAGCATGGATTTGAACATAAGTTTTATATCACAACTTCCTTTCTTTATTATGTTTGCTACATTGTTTTATTTATTTATTTTTTGGATTTTGAACAAGACCTGAGTAGCTAATCACTTTGTGATTATAGGATTCTGAGTAATTCATTGGATTTCAGATTTTAATGATTAATTAATTTTTCCTTTTCCTTTATTTATTTGTGTATATTGCTTTGTATGGTTCGTGTATGATTATTTGACCAATAGTTTTTGTATGCTAATTAACTTATTTGAGTTCGAGAGAAGATATTAAATTAATGAAATACATGATTGCATGACATGATTTTTACTAGATCGAAAGATTGATATAAAATGTGAATAGAAATCAGTCATTTGTGCTATTTAGAAATTTAAAATTTGAGAACGATAGATAATAATTACAATCTAATTTTCTCTTATAACTTACTCGAGAGATAGACTATAATTATATTTATGACTGCTCTTATAAATTCTGAAATTAAAATTGGTTCATTGATTGATTGTTTGTATGAATATGTTTGAATGAAAACAATCTTGGAATCCTCTTCTATCTTGATTTTCTTTAGTTTCCTTTGTGCTTGCTTTTATTTATTTATTTATTTCTTTTAATTAATTGTTAAAAAAATTTGTGAATAAAGTGAAACTTGTAAATTGGGTACTTAGTTGTAATTTAAATTCAATTTATATGGATATGATATTCTTGCCCATAATTATTTATTATAAATTACTCCGTACACTTGCGGGTTCATTTTTAGTGAAATAAAACATTCAAAAAATTTTATTTCACAAACAGTGTCATTCTACATACAGTAACATACTTGAGGTGAAAATTTAAAATTTTGTTATATTTATCTTCATTTAATGCATTCAAATATCTCTATACAATTCATTTAATGTGCTCACATAAGAGTGTGTGATGTAATTTGATTACTTTGTTAATGTTTGTATTTATTGAGGAAGTATTTAATAAGGATTCAAATAAAATAATTTAAAAAAAAAAACGGAGAAAGGAAGAAGAGAACCAATAAAAAGACAAGGGTGCGGGCAGAAGCCCACGTGGATGACACGTGGGTCCACATCTAGAAGGCCGTGAGGAATGAGCTGGGTCACGCTCTCCGGTGAGGGGCCCACCTTAAAATTAATCAGAATCGTCGTGGGCGCGACACGTCATCCCGTAGACCGATGTGGTGAGTGTGGTGGCCCCACCTCACTTTCGAGTACGTGCCGCGACTGCCGATTCCTTTTGTCAGCTTGCTTGCCAATTCCCTAAATAATCACACCCCTCCGATTACATTTATCAATCAATACTCCTTGGATTAAGGCTCCACGTCCATCACTAATCCTATTTTTCTTAACTATTTCTAGGAATAAATAATGGTAATTATTAATTACTATCTTCCGAACCATTCCACCTAAAAAAATTTGGGGAGTAATATAAAGGTTATGGAGCTTCTAAAACATCATTGATGTGAATTATGCTAAAACAATCAAAATTAGAGATTTTTTTTTAAAATCTAATTTTATTTTGAAAATAGGTTATCATTTCATTGTTCTCTAATAAAATATCATATCAGTTCCTAACATCTAATCTGTTAAGGCTTAAAAGTATTTTCCCCCTCTAAATAAAACATTTACAACTCTTTAAATTTATGAACTTTTAAAGTAATTGAGAACTAGTTTATGGATATGGATATATTTAATTGTGGCACATCATCAACTAATTGAGAAAATATATGCAGCCTCGCGGAGCACGATTCAGAATCATTGATTTTTAGTACACATTATGCACTTATTTATATATTAATAATTCTATATTTGACACCATAAGATTTTGAATTTAGAATTCACCAAGAGGGTTAAGTGAGTAAGACAGACCTGACTTTCCAAATATAATTTATCTATTATATGTGATTTATAGAGAAATTACAAATAGCAAATAAGAAAAAAAAAACAAGGGAGACGTTAGGTACGTACGTCCTACCAAACACAACATTAGAGGGGGGGGGGGGGGGGGGGGTCAGAAGTGGGGACACAAGAATTAATTAATTATGGGTGATGAGGTCCTGTGTGGAGTGTGGACACGTGGTCCTCGTTGGTGAAGGCAGCGTTTGGCATATTGGGATTCAAAAGTGGAAATCCGACGGGGCGTGGGTTCCCGGCGACCCAAACAAACCGGCAACGGCGCCTCAGACAAGGGTGCTTGTCCGACTCATATGTGCAATGTCGCGTGTTCAAAAAACAAAAAACAAAAACCCATCATCTTTACTGTCTCATCTTTTAAATTTATTAAATAAATTAAAATTATATGATTGTATCTTAATAAACTTCATCTCCATACGAATCATGATTTGATGTTTTTCCAAGTATTATTGACACAATTGCAGCAGTTCTTTAGATGTTTCTCACATATGACTATATGAGAGCGAGGGATTGCGTTGGGTGTCAGATCCATCTCACTCAAATTTCAAAATAATAATATTAATAATAATTTACTCTCATCATTACATTTGTTCATTTCGACTTTCGAGTATATAGAAATATTGATTCATACGGTGGCAATTGATAAAATATGGCATTTGCATATTTTAGGTTGTAGATGTTGCGATTGAAAATATAAAATTTCAGCTAAAAATTCATGAATTGTTATTATGTAATTATGCCTAAATCCTTTAATTTGCTTACAAAGCAATGAAAGCATGACCCAAAAGTCGTCCGTGCGACTCATCACCAGTCACCACGAAAAGGAAGGGCGAAATCGTCTTTTCAGCACGGGACAAGAAAAAAAAAAGTTTCCGTTTCTACCAAACAGAGCTTACAAGGTAAGAGCGGTAGGGCCCGTGGCCGGATTCCAAAGGCTCCATAAAATCGAGTTAATTTCTGGAGATTTAATAAAAGGCATTAAATTAATTACCCGGAGAAAGGTAGAGGGAACACGTCACCCACATGTGCGTGGTGGTAGCATCAGTTGGCTAACAACACCCCGCGTAGATCAATCTTCAGCGAACACGTGTACGGCTGGAGATTCCCCGGAATATATATTTTTTAGCCAGCGCTAAATCTTTACCGCCAGCTCACCCGCCCCCACCACCCCCTACGTATTCTACTTTGACAACTTGGTTTCGACTCGTTTTTTTTTTTTTCGCCTTTATTAATCAATCAATTAATTTAATATGTACGTATGAATTCGCCAGCAAAGCAGATTTAACTCATATTTCCTTATTATCTCTTGTGTAATAAAAAATAATTAAGCTAAGCTTTATATTATGCCTAAAATCTTGAATTTTGTTGCGAGTTTTTGTCAACTTATGAGATGAAATATAATTTAATTATTATCTCCTTAAATGTAGTTTCATACTTCTTTTCACATAAATAAAAAAAATTATTTAATTTACCTGAAAAATTAAAATAAGCATTAAGAAGAATGATTGTTAATTTCGTAAATCATCCATCAGTAGTGATGCATTAATGAATAATAAAATACAATATACTATTAACAAAGATGAAAATTGCAATTTTAATTCGTCGATTCGAATTCTTTTAATGTGGTCTATTAATACAAAGTCCCAATGTGCATTTAAACAAATTCATTAAAGTCGAGTTTCATGTTTAAATCAATTATTTATATTTTACGTAGTGATCACAAATATGAATAGTTGGCATGTGCCTTTTTAAGAAATGAGCATTGGATTTTTAAATGAAAGTTCAAAATATTAAAGTTCCACATATTTTCGTAAATATTTTTCATAAAGAAGCAGTGGTCAATACATAGAAATAGTAATGTAATAAAACATTATATAAAATTAAATATTCAGCAACGAATTTATACAAAAATATTTATATTTATGTTAAAATTCACCAACAGGATTTTTTGACGCAATAATTAAAAATCATTAAAGAACATTTCGAAAAAAAATAGGCCAATAAAGATAGATTAAAATTTAATAACTCCGACCATATTTGAAATAATGGAAATGGCGCATTAATTAAAATTTGCATCTCTTTTCACATTAGATGGAATTTTATACGACCAATATTTGTACAGAGACACGTGTTGTGTGACGTGGATTGTTGGCTTGGCCTTCCCTCTCTTCCCTCTTTCTTTCTTCTTCCCCTCCCTTTCTCTCTCTAAAACTTCACTGTGCCAAAGCACATCTGTTGAGAGAGAAAAATGAATGCAAGCATTTTTGAAGCATAAACTGGCTGTCCAAATCATAATTTTGCATCCAAATTTCCATTTTTCTAGGTACGTTCATTTCTGAGCTTATTATTATTTTTCCCAGTGCAGCTGAAATAATCCATTTTTAGGTTGTATGTTTGCTGATCACAGTGAATTACCTCGTTGTTTTCTGGGTCAAGTACTTTTTGTGTAAATATTGATCTTGGAATTTATTTTTCTCGGTTTTTTTATGTTCTCTTGGAATGATTAATTCAGTTGTGTTTACACTTTACAGGGAGAGAAAGAAATATTTGCTTTCCTCCAATTTTGGGGAGTTGTTTTGCAAATTCTGATGAAAAAGGATTCAGAATTTAGACCTGCGGTGTTTGAATTATACAAGTTGTTGAATTTAGTATTTCTGATGATGAAGAAGAAGAATTTTAAAATATCGCATAGATTTGCAAGAATTCGAGCATTTCAAATTCTATCATTGAAAAATCTCAGGTGGCCAAATTGGAGTAAATGAATTTTTTTTCATGGTTTTTCAGTTATGGAATTTTAGGTGGTTGACGGGGGTAGATTTGTCATTACGCACTAGCATGCGTTTAGACTGCAGTCAGTAGATTGTATTTGCTACAGTTCCGGGTTTGATTGGGTTAGTGGAAGGACGATAAAGCCCTTGGCTTGTCTCCTCTTTCTCACTCTGGGTGGTTTGTGTCATGCCAAACTGAATCAGTTACTACTTTACAACCCGACCCGGTTCCTCCCCCCCCCCCCCCCTTTTGTCTATTTGAAATAGACCTTACAAATAGTAGACTATAATTGTGTTTCAGTCATATTTATTTTGTTTGTTATGTGACAATAAATCTTAATTCTTTCACACTCACTCAACCAAAGCCGGGATGCGAAAAATTAGAACTTTCACTTAAAATTATGTATGAAACTATGAATGTTTTATTTTTGGTGTTTTGTGCATAATCTCTTCCATGAAGTATTTCGAGATAATCAAAGTCGTAGAGTTTTTACGCCTTTTATTTTTGTATTTTCTTGGCATTAATCCACTTGCCGTTTTCCACATTGACTTTTGTTTTGTTGCCAAAAGTACTGAGAATACTTTTCATGGCTTTGATTCTAATTTATTTCATTAGCTGTGTAGGTGTCTAATCTTGGTTCGATTATGCTCACCCAATGTTTTTAAATTTTGTACCATTGTTTGGAATGAATCTGCTATATTTGATATTACACTTATATTATTTGATGATGGCGGGTTGCTCAAAATGGTAGTAGATATATAGGTTAATTGTGTTGGTAGTTTAAGTTTCAAGAATGGTGGAGCATTGATACTTGCCATCTCACTTGACTGTCATCAGGCGGAAGAGCGAGAGTTGTTCCTGAACTCATCATGGGAAACAGTGAAGAAGGGAAGGCTTCCAAGTCTGAAAAAGCATCTTCACCAGTAGTGGTGAGTAATTTTAGAATGTAAATGTACCGACTTTTGTTAGCTTAGGATTTTTCTTGATCACACTCGTCTAGTGATTATAGAAAGTAGAATTTTTGCATTTTGTACAAAGTTTATTTTGCTGGTTCCTTTTTTTATCTTGAGTTATCGTTAGATCTTCATTCCTGAGGAAGCTTGAATTGCATTCCAAATTGTCAGGACCAGAATAACATGCACGTATATCCTGATTGGGCAGCGATGCAGGTTAGCACTATGGCCTCATAAGTTTTAGCCTCACTGAATTCACGTGCAACAAACGTATTCAACCACATTCAATGTCTTTTTAATGGTTATTGTGAATGATTGTCTATCAGGCTTTCTACGGTCCTCGGTTTGCTGTACCACCATATATGAACCCAGCTGTTGCTTCTCCACATGCGCCACCCCCATATATGTGGGGTCCACCACAGGTATTGCAGTGTTCGTTTCTAAGCAGTGAAGTGAACGATCTGATTTCTTATTTGGATTTGTGAACTTTGCAAAATATGGAAAGTTCATAACACCAAGCTTCGGTTTTCTCAGTCAATGATCCCTCCCTACGGAGCTCCGTATGCTGCATTCTATGCTCATGGAGGAGTTTATGCGCATCCTGGAGTTCCTCTGGTAAGTTTTACGTGCATTGACTTAAATTTAAATTTGCCTTCTTATTTTGTAGTTTAGAGTGGAACTTTCAGTAAACACGAGGTCTACTCCCTATGCTGTGAGCAAAAGCCAAGCAAGATACTTTTATGATTTCTAAGCTTCTCCAGTTCTCCTGAATATTGTTTGTTAGCACTAAGGTATTAATGAATGACCTTCGTGGCAGTGAAACGCAAGATTTGATAACTATCAGTGCTTACATGTAGGCTGGTACTGCCATGAGCATGGAAACACCTGCCAAGTCGGGGAATGCTGATGGAGCCTTTGTGAAGAAGTTGAAAGAATTTGACGGGCTTGCTATATCAATAGGCAATGGAAATGGTGATAGTACTGAAAATGGATCTGACCGTAGACTGTCAGACAGGTTTGTGGAGAGTCAACATAGCAATACGCCTTAAATTACTTAGTATTTCAACATCTGCCATAATACCATAGTTGACATAAGCGAATTAACTCTAATAATTTTTCTGCATATTTGAATTTACATATTTATTAAATGTCCAAATTTTGTTTCATGAACAGTGATGAGACTGACGGTTATAGTGATGGAAGTAACGGAGTTGCACCTGGGGTGAGGGATCTATGTTACCAGACAAGAGTTTTCCTTTTCTTTTCTTTTCTTTTCTTTTTTCTTTTCGCTAGATAATAGTTATTTGTGTTGCCGGAAAAGTATTGCATCTCATTGTAATCACGTCATTTATAGGCTGGTCAGAATTGCAAGAAAAGAAGTGGACAAGGATCTCCTGACAGAGGTAAAGCTTCTTTCTTTATCATGGTAAATGTCCAGACCGTTTCTGTTATGCTTTTTATTATTTTTTATTTTATTATTGCGGAACTCGTTTTTCTGTGGTGTATCTGTAGGCATCAAAATACAATATGTGAGCTTTCTGAGTATGTGGGTTCACCTGCCTAAACAGTTACTTTGGTGTTAATGTCTTCTGTAGTAAAATGTACTGGTGAAGGAGATAACCTCCGATCTCTATGTGAATATAATTGCTTCAAATAGTCTTTACTGTGGCTGAAAATTCCACTTTTATTCGGAGATATTCAGACTTTGCAACTTTCTATCCGAAAAGCATGAGCAAACTAGATCTGTTTGCTGAAGCATGCTGTAATGCAATTTGTTCAGTTTTTTTTTTTTTTGTTTATTATCCAAACTGTTTTATTTGATGCTTTAACCCTCTCTTAACAGAAGATGGGAAAGCTAATAAAAAAACCAGTTTAGCTCCTGTTGTGGAAGTTGGCCGAACTTCTGAGAAGATGACGGACGTGATCTCTCCTGCATTGGAACTCAACGATCCTTCCTTGAATGCGAAATCCAGCCCAACTGGTGTTCCTCTACCATCAATTCCAAATGAATCCTGGTTGCAGGTGTGTTGAAGACATCTTGTTAATGAATACTTTGTTCGATTGCACAGAATTTCACTTGGCCAATTTGGTTAGATGCATCATACGAGTCTAATAATCAAGGATTCTTATGTTTCTGTTTGTGTATCTGCATGATATTTGGTTGCAGAATGAAAGAGAGTTGAAAAGAGAGAGGAGGAAACAGTCTAACAGAGAATCTGCAAGAAGATCAAGACTGAGGAAACAGGTGCAAACTACCTCAAAAGATTACAATCTCAGTGGGAAGTCCTCATAAATACTTATCTTGAGTTGCTTATCGACCTTTTGTTGTGCGGTTGCCTTCTCTGTTGTGCAGGCCGAGACCGAGGAACTAGCTGTCAAAGTTCAAGGACTAAATTCCGAGAATATGACCCTCAAATCCGAGATAAATAAGCTAATGGAAAGCTCTGAGAAGCTGAAGCTTGAAAATGCTGCCCTATTAGTACGTTGCCATACTCACTCTATCTATTAGCGAGTTCATTGCAAAACCTTTACATCGTCTCATCCTCTCGACAATAAACATAATAAATGATGGTACTTTGTAGGAGAAACTAAAAGGTGCCCAACTAGGACAGACAGGGGAGGTAAATCTCCACAAGATTGATGATCTGAGGTTGAAACCAGTAGGCACTGTGAACCTGCTCGCACGAGTTAACAACTCGGATTCATCCGATGTTAGGAACGAGGACAGTGACTCGTACGAGATTAGAAGTAGTCCAGGAACTAAACTTCATCAGCTTCTTGATAGTAGCCCCAGGACTGATGCTGTTGCTGCTGGTTGACATCAACCTAGCTTCCATTTCCATCCCTCCTTGACTTTAGTTGATCCGGTAATTTTTGACATAAATAAGTCGAAAATTACCTCTAACATTACAGCAGTAATAGAGTGGTAAGAATTCGGGAAGTCTAGCTAATTTCATTTCAAATGATTATCTCAGCAAAGCCTGGAATGTGTTTTAAATGTTCAGATTGCTGGGATGCTACAGTCTACATATTAGTCGATGTACCATACGTCGTGCGTCGGTGTAACGAACTTAGAACAAAACAGAAGTGTATTTTAAAAGGGTGTCTAGTTTGTTTATCAGTGTAAGACTGATAGATTATAGTGCATTTGGTTTTTAGAGATGTTTGTGATATTTGAGGTCCTTCGACTGAGTCAAGGAGATTGTATAATGTTGTGATTTGTGAAGAAATACACTATGTCATATTTACTAGTTACTACTACTACTAAAATATTTCTTGGTATGAGTTTTAAGTTCCTTTTTTGCTCTATTTAGATATGTCACACATTTAATATTTGTGTAGGACTTTGGTGGTATAAGCAAAGCAAATGAACGACCAAGTATGAATATCATGGTTCGCACGAGATTATTGATAGAATAAATGTAGAAAATCATTCCAAAAAAAAAAAAAAAAAGAGTTTTGAGTTGGGCGAGATTTGGTGAATGGTTTGAGGTTGACTATGAGCTTCTTGGAGTTGGAGATGGTGCAAAACATGGAGTGCTGGATCTTGAGTTTTTGATCACGTGACCTTCATCCAACTTGTCGGGCACTTCTCATATGACTTTTTTCCTTACCATAAATTTAAACCCCCAAAAAAAAAAATGATATACATATATGTGTGTGTGTGATTTTTCTAAAGCATAATATTATTTTCAATTTCCATGATTTATTACATTATAAGTCCAATTCTAGTATGCAATCTTGAAATACATATGTGCCTGAATTATTTTGTAAATTAAGATACACATAACACAATGAATAATCACAAATAAATACGGGCATAAAAGAAATATACACCCAAATTATTGAGGGATCGTAGTCTTTAGTTTCCCAAGACAGAAACTACATTATTACAACGTGTCCACCAATAAAAAATCAAATATTGCATTCATTTAATGATATTAATACAGTGCCCCATACCAATTCTTGCCTACCTTTTCCCCGTGGTTTGCTATTGAAATATATATATATATATATATATATATATATATATATATATTTTCTTGCACAACTCTTCAGCACCAAGGTATGGTTTTCTTTTCTTCTCTCTCCATGTGCATCACATCTTAATCACTATTAAGTATTAACTTATATTGTACAAGATACTGCTATTGTAGTATTCGTCATATATTTAAACGATAACCATATATTTTTATTGTGTGAAAAATGAGAAACTTATTTATTATATGTATAATCGATGTATTATTATGTTTGTAAAGTTCTAAAAAGGCGTTTCACATATAATATATTATATTATATTATATCATACGTGTCTATTTTTTTTTGTTTTTTTTTAATGATCGGCAACATATATTGGAGGCTAAACTTCCCTCCATTTTGGATTTAAAATGGAAGCCCCACTTCATTACATAGATGTCCTATGTCTGACATTTCATGACTGCATATTATTACATGGATTTTGTCATATTTGTAACTAATATTTGTGGGGCTAATAAAGAGATGTTCAAGATTTGAAATTCTAATTTCTACTTAAGCAGTACTTTCCCCCCAATCATTTAATATTTTCTTGATAAATTAGGTCTGCACTACGAAATGCTGTCCAATCACACACATTTATGCTTGCAGAAATCTTTATTACCAATTAAAGTTCGAATTTTGAAATCAAGGTGTTTAAAAATATTTGAATTTCGATATAAACATAGTTCCATTTGTGCAAATCAATAATTCCACACTTAATTGCCACAAAAATCATGTAATTATTTATTGTGGGGCTGAAGCCTGAGGGAGGGGTAGGGAATGGGCTCATTTTGGGGGTGTTGTACCTCCTGCCCTATTTTTCTAACGGTGCTTTGATAATTGTACATTAAAACCCGGCGCATTTTAGCGCACCTTCTCGATCGTTTGTACAACTACATGTACTTACACACGTATCTTTCTCCACGTCTTCCGTATTCCCAAAAGAGCAAATCAAACAAATATAAAAAAATCTCAATTTTCTTTTTTTTAATCCCATTTTCTTTAATTACTACACATGAATGTTTCATTATTTTATCTCAAACCATCCCATGTTTCCACATTCCTGCCTGGTAGCGGTAGCACAGGTTACGTTACTCCGCAATTGTTTGTTTTTGAATCTAAACTAGAGTTAATTAATGCTTAATTAAGTCCAAGATTGCATCACACTTCATTAATGGACTGTTCACACTATATATTGTTCAAAGTTTTCATCATTGTTTCTTAGTGTTTTAGATTGTCTGTTTATTTTCTTCAAATGGGCTTTCTGGAATCTGAATGCTTCATGTGAAAGATTTCAACTTTATCGCTCAGCTACTCCAGTTATTAATTGTACTCAAATTGGGCTTTGTTGAAATTAGAGAAACTGCAGGGAGTTAAGAGTTTTCCTTTCCTGATTCTGCTGAGATTTGTTTTGTTCATTTTCTTGAAATTGCTGTTGGTGTTTGGGGTTAAGATTTGAATTGGGAGTTCTGTTCTGTATTCTTTCCGTTGCATGACTTTGTAGGATTTGTGGGGAGGGGAGTTTACTTGTCAATTTTCTGGTTTGTTTGGATTGTTGTAATTTCCAAGTTTGGCACCTTTTATTAGATTGCCTCATATTTTGATTTGGAGGAGTTTCGTATGGGATTGCATTAGGATTTTGGTTGGAGGAATTATGCCAAATGTTATATATATTGGTCAGAATGATGGGGTGGTAAAGGGATATGAACTTATCTGTAAGGTATTTCGGCAGTCTTTGAGTCAAGAGAGTTTCCTGAATCTAAGGGTGTGTGATGAGGGCAGCATTGAAAATGTTGAAAAGTTGGTTATAAATTTGGTTCACTGGCTGGCAAAATTTTTCACAACGAAGGTGTTGTGGATAGATCAATAACTAGCTGTCATCGCGACATTTGTTTCCTTCGTTTCTGGCAACGGGGTTATTCACATTCAAGGAGTTTATTAGGGCTTAGGTGCTATTTTGAGAATTGGGAGTAAACAAACATATTGTTTCTGCGTCTGCTGTGAAGAATGGGGCATACTGCAGCAGTTTGGGATCATAGAGCTTCACTTGAATTGTCAAAAGACTGGAATGGGATTGACCAAGTTATGCTTCGGACCCCTCAAGGGGCATCTGCACGAGTAAGATTCTATCATTTGGTGATTCTTGATGCAGAAGCCCTGTATTTATGAAAAAATCCCGTTGTTATACTGAATAGATCTGTATACATTTAGAAGGTTTTCTTGAAATTCTTTCCAATTATAAATTTGTGAAAATCCAGGTCAGCCTGCATGGAGCACAAGTTATCTCATGGAGGACTGATAGAGGCGAAGAGCTTCTTTTCACCAGTAGTAAGGTGTGGTTTCTTTCCTAATTTATAGCAACGCTCTAATAAAAAATGTTTATTCGTTTTTTCTCAATTGTGGTTTTGCATATTATTAAATCCAAGAAAGTAATTTGGAATTTTTACATGAACAAAAGAAAATGTAATTGCTTGGCTAAAAACTTTACATTTAATATCAATTTTAATACATTGCTATCACAAGAGAAGGTGAAGTAGACAGTAAGTTTTAAAGAAATATGATATATGCACTCGAAAAGTAATGTCAAGCCATTGGTATTAGACCCTGCTTCAAAGGCCTTAAACGGAGCTATAAATGAGTGTATCTTCGGGGTTAGTTTACTTAATGGTTAAACTGAGACTATGTTGAATATCAGAAATCACACATTCAGAAATTGGACTATCTGCTTTCATTATAGGTAAAAGGGGACATTTAGGGAAACATCGTTTTCGGGGGCTTCAGGACGAGCTCCCTGCTGCAGTAAGCAGTAAGCTTTCAACGTTTAATTTTTATAGTGCTGCCAAATTAATTCTGAGAAATTCCAGAAATGCAGTGAGGGTAGAAAATTTCGCCTGGTTATATCTTCTATTCAATATTTGCAGTAATGCAGATATTTTTTTTTTTTCAAGTTCTGCACCTTGAAAATGATTCCAAGAAAAAACTTGACACTTTGTCGAGCAACTAGAGGAAAAAATAAAGCTGACAATGTGGAGTATAGATAGTTTACTTTAGTTGAATTTCATTCAAATTACTGGTGTTCGAATGGTCTATTGATTATTTGACCTATAATAAGATGGACAACTTGATGAATCATGGTATCATCGAAGTGATCCCCGTTTGTGCTAAAATCTATAACCAATGATCATAACATGTTTTCAGTAAAAATATTATTTGTCTTGTCTATGTATTTTTTTCGTTGATTAGTTTTTAGCTAATGAAAGGCTTGTCTGTGGCTTTCAAAAACTTTTGTAGGCCATCTTTAAGTCTCCAAAAGCAATGCGGGGAGGCATCTCTATTTGCTTTCCACAGGTACACAATTAATTATTCATGTACTTTCTTGTTATTTTAATACTTTCGCGAATATTATTCACGTGTATTAGTGTATCTTATTTTATATATTGTCTGTGCTTCAGTTTGGGAACTGTGTTTCGCTTGAGCAGCATGGATTTGCCAGGAACAAAATTTGGACAATCGAAGATGATCCTCCTCCATTGCATCCTAATGATTCTCTTGGTAAATCCTTTGTAGATTTACTTCTCAAACCTGCTGAAGAAGATCTGAAGTTCTGGCCTCATAGGTAAAACTCTCGTTTATTTCAATTCACAGTCGAGTTGATCATACATGACGACTGAGACGTAAGAATAATTTAATAACATAACACCTCAAGTCTTTTTTAGTCCCCACACTTCTTAGCAGTGCTTGAACTTTCTCTCTCTCGCCTTGTGTCAGCTTTGAGTTTCGCCTTCGAGTTTCTCTGGCGTCGGATGGAAACTTGATACTGATATCTCGCATCAGGAACATAAACGGGAAACCTTTCAGTTTCTCTTTGGCTTATCATACGCACTTTTCTGTTTCTGACATAAGGTAAAATTGCCAAATTATATACTTTTCTTTCTTTCTAGCCAAAATGTGTATTCTTCTGACTTAATATTCCTAATTTTGATTTTTCACATTTTCAACAGCGAAGTGAGGATAGAAGGTTTAGAAACTCTGGATTACCTCGACAACCTTTCCCAAAGGGAACGCTGTACTGAGCAGGGGGACGCCATAACATTTGAATCGGAGGTAAATTTTCTTCCACATCCAAGTGTTGCAGTTGTAGTGTGAGTAGTGCTTTTCTATTTCCTTGCAGATTTTGTCTAAATGAAAATCTTTTGATGAATGTGGAACAATATACTCATTTGTTGTCTCTATGCAGTGTTTCTGCTGTCTTTTATCTGTATATATGTTTTGGAAATTTAATTGCCTCCTCGGTGTCTTCAGATAGACCGTGTTTATCTAAGCTCTCCCAAGTGTGTTGCTGTTTTGGATCACGAGAGGAAACGAACATACCTTATCAGAAAGGAAGGGCTTCCTGATATCGGTATGTATCCATTATCTTTTCCTTGAGTACCAACATCCAGTTTGTGGTCTTAAACCAAAATTATCTTTCATGTAGTTGTGTGGAATCCATGGGAAAAGAAGTCGAAAGCAATGGCAGATTTTGGCGACGAAGAATACAAACAGATGCTCTGCGTGAATGCAGCAGCAATAGAAAAGAACATCACCCTCAAACCAGGGGAGGAATGGACAGGGCGGATCGAGCTTGCAGCTGTTCCTTCTAGCTTTTGCTGTGACGATCTCGACTCTCATCTCAAGTTTTTTTGATGCTCGACTCGTGATCGTATCGTTCAACATTGTGGAAGCCAATGGTTTTTTTTTTTTTTGGAAATGGCTGATAACTGCATTTGGTTTGTCTAGAAAATGAGGCATTTAGTTGTGCTCTCTTTAGCTGGCCTCGCTAGTTAGTATGTTTTGGGGTGCACTCTAATTTTGAACAAAATTAGTACTCCCTCCGTCCAATTATACAGTCTTTATTACTATTTTGACATGTTTCAATTATACAGTCTCATAACTATAAATAGTATTAATTTTCATAATAATGGACAAATATACACTTGTTAGTTCTTGAAAATTAAAAATCAACCACTTCAATTTTTTAAAGTCATTAGTTTTAAATAAGAGTAATATTAGAAGTTAAGCTTTAATATCTTGTTTTTATAAATATTTTTAATCTACGTGCAAGAAGAAGTGCAAGAAGAAGCTGGATTATATAATTGGGATGAAGGGAATATGTGCTTTGTGAAGTGAAGCTTCATACATGAGAACTGCACAAAAATTAAAGCATCAATTATAGCCCAAAAATAGAATTCCCATACAACTTCATGTTACAATTTCCGATGCTCAATTCTTACATTCTACAAAACTGTTGTAATTAACATTGAACTAGTTTCAAAATATATCTTAATCCATCCCTATAACCACAACATAAATTTATGTAGAATTTTGGCTCAAACGCCTTCAGTATTTCTACACACCTCTGCGGGACTCCAACTGCTTAGTGTTTTCCAATAATACCTGTCAGAATGAAACAAATTTACGGAGTGAAACAAGAATCGAATGCATGAGGAAACTACGATGTGACTGTGTGACGTGTATCAGCCTTACTTCTCGAATGTAACTTGCTACAGCTTTGCAGCCTTCGATTGCTAGTTGCATGACATTTTCAAATGTTTCCATTTGTAGTTTGGAATCCATCTGCCAGGAAAAGCAGTGTAATTGGTCAGTTATTGCACAATCGAAGACTAAAGAAACGAAAATCACACTAAAACTAAGTTCGAGTGCATTAGAAAACCTGAAGGAGGGTCACTTTGTCTAACTTAGGCAGAATGCCAACAGTAACATCAGGTCCACCAGCACTATCTTCCACGTAGTTGAGATCTGCACGTAATTTGAAAAGTCAAGATTACTTGCATGATAATAGGATCATATATGTGTGTGTGTGTGTGTGTGTGTGTGTGTGTGTATAAGCATATGCTGATATGCTCCCCAAGATTGAATGCATAACGAGTTGATGAGACTGTTAACTACCAAGCAGAGGGGTTCCGTTCAGGTATCCAGCACTGCAGGAAGTAACAATATCAGACATTGGAATACCAGCATCAGCAAGGGCCAAGGTTGCTGCATTTATGCATGCTGATCTTGTTCCTGAACAATTAGATGTTACATGAGCTATGGATAGTCGATCAGAATAAAAAAAACATACCGTTTCAACACTTAACAGTAGGACCACCAATGGAATGGGGAATGTCATCTTACCTCCATCTGCTTGGAGAACTTGGACAAAGATGTCTATCTGCAAAATATAAATAACAAGAACCATGTGACAGAGATTAAAAAAATGATATTTTAATCGGGGCCCTTCCATTTCCTTGGAGACAGACCTGAGATCGAGGCATCAGGTGAGTCAATATGCATGCTTCCATTGTCTGACGAATCACCAAAGATATCTCCGTGGATCGCCTTTACACCACATGAAAAATTACAGATGAAATTATTGCATGCAAATGGAAGGCCACACTGGAAATAAACTTAAACTTCTGGATTTTACAGAAAACTATTAAGCACAAAGCAACACCAGCTGTGAAAAGGGGAGTAAATTTGTATGCCTCTCGTATGGAATGGGCTTGCGTATTTAATTTAAGTTCCGTATAATCAAAAGAGTACAATGTCTGTAAAATTAATACCGAGCAGCAGGGCTGTTTATGAATAGGGAGCGCACATAATAATATGCCAAATATAAGCCTCGAAGCTAGTAACAAGCTTATTCTCACAAGATTCGTCCAACTGTTTATTACCTGTCACCCTTAGGTTTCCTCATTCGATCTCCAGTACTGAAATTAGCCATGCTATACTCACAGCGCACCTATCAACCATAACAGCGGTCATCTCTGTATGATTGCCACCGATAAAAACACAAAAATATGAATATATGTAATCAATGAATGCATAAGATAATTTACCAGTGCATGATCGTTACTTTGCTGACTCCTATTTTGGACCTGAAAGATAATCAACATAAAGGTCACATTTTCAACCACGACAATATCCAAAGAAATCTCTCAATTTTTCAAACAAGCTCAAGCAAGTAATTAACGTCCACAAACAGCAAAGTAATTTCAAGCTAAAAGAGGAGAATGACATGGCATGCACATCCATAGCATTAAAATTTGCATATTTTAGCGTGCATATATTGCTGTAGGGACTCAAAAGATTCTTGTAAGATGTAGGAACTTATAAGTTCTTTAAAATATATTAGCTAAACACCCTCTGAATACATAATGTATAGCCTCAGAATATCATGAACGCAAAAAATAAAAATAAAAAAATGAGACAAACAATCATCACCAATAATACTTCCAGGTATTTGCAATAAATTCATCCACTAAACCAAACGATGTCAATGCCGAGCCATCGTCACCGGAACTCCACATCGTATATAGCATTGGAATCTCGCATATTTTGCACAGGTTGATAAAAGGACTCCAGCTCTGGTATATAATTAAATTTATGCATTCATACATCATAAGAATTTCACGCTGTGAAACAAGCATTCAAATTCTAAACAGCATAATTATAAATTTATAGCAAGGAACATGAGTTTGCTAATGAAAATAAATTTCTATGCACAAACGATGAATAATTTTCTTTATAGTTCAGAAAACAAAGCACCTCTCTGGGACCATAAACAGCAGCAATGACTTTAGTGTTCCCCATCTCAAATACAGCTGAGCTGCAATCAACAACACAAATTAACCCGATTTCTCTTCAATTTAGGTCAATTGATTTAATCATTCATGCTAGCAATTTACTACAGCGCAGCGAACATCATAAAAAGTAATTGATGTTTCCATTTTTTACCCGTCAGCTTTTGAAACAACGCCTATTTCCGCACGAATCTGCCTCATCTGAAATCACGAACACTATAATATGTTCATACAAAACACTAATAAATTTGTAATGAGAAAACAGTTGAATGTGGAATGCGAGAGAGAAGAACGAGACCTCCATAGGACGGCGACCGTCTAATCGAAGGCCTTCAGGGTTAACGTACTCCATCCTAGTGAGAGAGAGAGAGAGTCGCCGTGCGCCGCCGCAGGGGTGGTGGTGGTCGTTTTGGTGAGTGAATAATGGCTGCATTCTGCAAACATAATATTACAATAAATGGGCCGATCGCTCTTCAGAAACATGAGGCCCGCGATTATCGGCCCACATAGTCTTTGCCGAATTGCCGGTCTTCATGTGTTTTTATTTTTATTTTTATTGGAATTATTATATAGTAGCTGTAGCTACAACAATTTGATGCACCTTTCAAAAGATGATAATAAAATCAAATTTAAACAATGAAAATAAAATGGAAAATAGATCGTATGTATAATGTATTGTTGTTAACATAATGACATGGACTTGGGTCAGACCGGCCCAAGCCCCCCAAAATATTAATGATCCAGCCGATTTACTTTTATTGGTTTTTTTTTTTCTCTCAAAAAAAATATATCTAAAATGAAATTATTGAACCTGAAATTAAAGTGAATTAATTTAATGTTTTTAATCCGATTACTCGCATAATGCACGAACTCACGAGTTAGCGTCCGCTGAGTGCACTGCGCTTGACAATTATTTTTTTCAAGATAAATATATACCATAAAATGAAATTAGTGAACTTTAAAATTAAAATGAATTAATTTGATTTTTTGATCCGACGACTCGTGGACTGCATTCGATAATTAATTTTTATAATTTAAATATAAGTTCTAATTGGGACGTACTAACCTCATATAAGTGAAGTAGTAGGGATGATCCTTTTTAGGCTACCTGCGATACGTTTTATTGTTACGAGTGATATTTTTCATGACTATTTTTTTCATTTTCATAGCGAATTGGATAGGATGAGGTGGGTCGACCCGTGGCTTGCCCATCTGACAGTTAGACAGGTCAACCTCCGTCCGACTGAAATTTTTGTCGAACATAATTTATTGGACAAGATGGTTGGTGAGGTCTTGCCTTGTGTGGTGGTAAAGACGAAACTTTTGAATTAAAAGTTCGTCTAAGTGTGTTGTTCTTCATCTAATTATAACATGATAATCTTACGTAAGCAAGTAGTATTTTTACTACTCTAATAAAAAACCTAATGCAAGACGACAAGTTTAATAGCTGCAATGCACAATTGTATGCAGTAGTTCTAGAAGATAAACACCATAATGGTACATCGCCTAATTTTGCATAATACAGGGTATACAATGCATTCCAATTTAAGTGTGATTTTTTATGCATTTTTTCTCTTGCCTAAACAATATTAGTAAATTATACTATCGATTCACTAAATATAAATACGCTAATTTAAATATATGACTAAAACTCAGACTACATATAAAATAACTCAAAAAGTGAGATATTAAATTATTATTTATGAAAAATCAAGACATTTTTGTGAAACCTCCAAAATGTGAGACCACAAACTCATATTATTAACCCTTTGTTTTGTAAGCAATTAGGGTTTCGTTACTTCCAATGTTTGAAAAGCACTAAAAGCCCAATAAAATTGGCATGGCCAATCACTCAACTACACGTTCCAATGTTAATATCCACCACCAATTTAGAATTCAATGTTAAGAAGATAGTCTATTCATCTAATTGCAGAAAAAAAAAACTCATAGTCGAGTATGCTATACTACACATAATTTATTTAGTATTAAATCATATAAATCTTCAACTTGTGAATTCTTATAATAAATAAACATATTTTATATTTATCATAGTAATTGATATGAAATATAGCAGGATTATAAGGCTATTTCATTCGTTTTTTATATTTATTGTGACTATTTCTAGGTAATTTGAAGTCTGCATACCAATAAGAATATAAATCCAAGAACATATTATTTTAACGCCAATAATGAATATTGTTAAAAATTGTAATTCATAAAATACCATAATAATTTAATCAAATTAAAGTTTTCAACACGCGTATTATAATATTAATATCGAATCCAATTATAAACGATAACACTGATTTATTAAAAAAAGGAAATATTGGTGATGATAAAATTAGAATAGGAAAATAAATAAAAGTCGCACTATATTCTCCTGAGAGTCTTTTTTCTTAGCGTCAAGAAACAGCAGCGGCAGCTGAACCAGAAGAAAAAAAGGGGGAAAAAATGTAAAAAAAGAAGGAAAAATAAAAACAAAAAGTCTTCATCTCTCTCTATTTCTCTCTCTCTCTCCCCCTCCCTTACTTTCAAAGAATTTGATCGTTTGTATATGCGCAACCTATATTTGTTGGGTTGTCTAAACTTTCTTATTTTTGTTTGTGGGCTTCATTTTTTTTCCCTTGAATTTATTCGACAGATCTGATTCCTGTACGATGGCTTCGAAACGGATCTTGAAGGAGTTAAAGGATTTGCAGAAAGATCCCCCCACTTCTTGCAGCGCAGGTATTAATTGGGTCAATTTTGTTATTTTTTTGAATTTATGTTTGTTTATGTGCGGTGTGTTGTTTGATCTGCGACGTCTTGATGTTTGCGTGTGTGTAGAGGCTAAACGAGCATATTTTCATGTGGGTTTTTGGATTTTGTTGTTTTGATCGGTTGAAGCGTGTGAAAATTTCATTTTGGCCGTGATAATTTGTGGGTTGGCATCTCGATATTTAGTAGCGCTGGCTAATATATATTTTTTCAATTGGCGAATATTTCTCATGCGCTTGAATGATCTGTTGCTTTGACCCGGTTACGCACCCACAAAAAAAAAGGAGCTACGGAAAGAAAGAAAGAATTGGATTATCTGGATTCAAAATATAGATTTTGAGTTGTTTCTTTTTTCCTTACTGTAAAATGATTAATGTGGTTCGTTTTTAAAAATAAATAAATATTGGTGATGAAAGCTATGTTGCCAAAGAAAATTTGTCCGTGGACATGCTGTGGAAAAGGCTAAGAAAATGTAACTTCTTAGGTGTTTTATGTAATATAGTAGGCGCTGCCCGGATTTCAATGATTGTTTTGGGGTTAACCAGCTTATTCTCCAGTGTAATTGTGTGCCATTGATATATACGTTTGAAGAATGAGGTCCTGTCATGTTGCATAATGTTGAAAACTTTTATGAACTGAAGTACTCAAGTTTTTTGCGGTTCTCACATGCCATTATCATTCAAATGTCCATACACACGTGTTGATATGTAAGAAGCTAAGGAAATCTGCGCCTCCTAATTTAAGGCTGGTAGCTAACTGTACAAGAACTACGGTGCATACCTTTTTTTTTATCTGTCCAGTAACTAGAGTGGTAGCGAAGAGCATTTTAAATCTTCTTAAGTTCTTGTCAAGGTATTGGGCGCGTCTGCATGCTTTATTTTCTTGCTGATAACAGTCAGTTGTCTTCTTCCAACTAGATTGCTACCCTGTCAAGTGTACTTTTGGTTCAGGGAAGCAATAAGTTCAGAAGTGTATATTTTGGGAAAATAGATTTGAGTTTGATTTGTGTTCCTGATTTCCTCTCTGAGTCCTTGTTTCCTATCAAGCATTATAAGTTGTTTGCCAATTGCCGGTTTGACTTTCCATTAGCTCCATTATCTACACAGTACTTCATGTAGGAATTTTCATGTTTTATTTTTTCCTTGCAACTTTTGGTATCAGTAACTACTCACTCAGTTAAAAGTTATTTTAGTTCTCCTATAATTATTGTATGATGGAATCATTTTGTTCCTTCCTCTGGTAACAGGACCTGTTGGTGAAGACATGTTTCACTGGCAAGCCACCATAATGGGTCCACAGGATAGTCCTTATGCAGGAGGGGTGTTTTTAGTCACGATTCATTTTCCCCCTGATTACCCATTCAAACCTCCAAAGGTAGGGCATATTTGAATTATTTTAGGAACTGCTGATTCTTACTGGATCTACTTGTTTTTTGTTGCTGTGTTGGACTGTTTCAGATTCTTGTTAATTGATTTCCTTGTTACCCTAACATTTAATTCCAATGGTTCTGGCAGTGATTTACTGCTGCATCTTCAATTTCTACTGATTTTATTTTGCCAAGTATGAATTTTTATCTTGGTATTTGGTGACACATCTCCATAAAGATTACATTATCAACTTTATCTTATTATACGTTTTATCAGAATATCCGGGCTAATTTGTTATCACAACACAGCGGGGGTATGTCATGTTCATCAATGGGTTGAAAGGATTGGGAGAGCTATTGAATTTTTTTAATTTTATTTTTAGTACAAGAGAGCTATTGAAATATTGTTTCTTATTCATGGATTAAAGTTGTTATCTATTAGAAACTGATGGAGTCATACTGGAAGGTTGTCATTGTCTCTTTGCATTCATGCTATTGGAACTTCAAATTTCTCAAACTATTTATTATCTTCTCTCTGATCCAAGGTTTTAAAAATGTTTTATGAATGATGCATACAAATTAAGAAAGTGCTTTATGAAATGAGAGTATTGAAAGCGAAAAACAATGACCAGCATCCTTTAAATCAGTTGAAGGTGACATCCCTCTCCCTGTCCCATGCTTTCTGTTCCTCCGCTTTTCTGTGTTGGCAGTTAGAATAATAATTTCTGTGTTGGCAGTTAGAATAATCATGTCTGCATTTTTCTTGGTTGCATTTTGCAGGTAGCATTCAGGACAAAAGTTTTTCACCCAAATATTAACAGCAATGGGAGCATTTGCCTTGATATCTTGAAAGAACAGTGGAGCCCTGCCCTGACAATTTCCAAGGTTATTTATACATCTTTTATCGATTTATTCTCATTTTTTTGCCAGATCATAAATACAACACAAAAGGAATATCGGCAGCAGATATATAAATATTTTCATTTCCCTAATCCAACAATGGATTATTCCATCTTCTTTGTAAGGTGTAAGAACTGATCTGTCAATTAGGTTGCCAAGCTTATGTATGTAACTTAAAATGAGAATGTGATAGTAAACTCAATTTTAATGAACTTAATTAATATTGTGCTGTTAATACTTATCATCAAGCAGTGAAGGGTGCTTACCAAAAATTGGTAATTCAATGATTTTCCAATGTTTTAGAATAGAAGTGTTTTTCGTCAACCATGTTTGTGTTGTGTATCCTCTATCTAGCCAAGAACGAGCATTGACCTCTTCCAGTAGCTCTTACATACTGGGCTTGAAACTGCAAAATCATGTCTTAAGTAGCTTTGTACTTCGTTATTGTCTCGTTCTCATGAATAATCTATTTAACCATGGGAGAGTTAAATGTGATTGTTGTCATGTAGATGTCTTCTGATTTTCATAAATGTGATTGTTGTCAAATGATCTTTGCTTGCTAAGGCAGAGTGCATCAGAATTTCATTTTTCTTGCATCAAATCTTTTTTGGATGAGTATTCGTTGTATGCTGATGCTATTGTACACCATTTGTTATGTTTGAGTGCAAGTCATAATGATATGTACTTGCAGGTGTTGCTCTCAATCTGTTCACTTTTGACGGACCCGAACCCCGACGACCCTCTGGTTCCGGAAATTGCCCATATGTACAAGACGGACAGGGCCAAGTACGAGCAGACTGCTAGGAGCTGGACCCAAAAGTACGCGATGGGTTAGTCTGACATGCCGCAATGGCTTAGAGATTTGCATAATGTACAAATTATATCGTTGTTCTTCGCCATGTTCTTGGTTCGGATCATATTAAGAAGAGCTTGAAAACTGACAGGCAATGGTGATTTGAATTGTTCGTATGGAATGTCTATTCAGAAATGACTGGATATCGTCCAATCGATCTTTGTTTTAATATTTGCAGCTAAGACTGGATTTGGTTTATTAATCTTGTTTGGTTAATATACTCGCTAGTTATTTTTACTATAATATATCTTTGTGAACATCTTTTTTTTTTTGGTAGTTTTGTTTTCTTACATTACATTTTTATTACGGTCTGGTGCGTTGCTCCCCTTGTAACATCAAGTTTATGTCAAGTCCCGTGAGTCAAAAATCTTGTCAAACTCTGTTCGGTTAAGTTTGGCATGCGGGGTTGTATTTATATAGAAGCGGGATTTACTCAGAGCACAGAGTTGTAGATTTTTGCCATAAATTTGTTCATTTTTAATTATGAACCGCCTCCTTAATTTTAACTGTCTTCCTGAAATTGGATTGTAGATTTTGATATTCATTTCAAATTTTACAATTGGCTTTTTATCTGGTGGAAAAATCTTTACTTTTATCTCTCAATTTTTTATTAGATAAAAGATGGAGAAAGGATGAGCTTCGGTTCCATATTGGTATTTGACTATTGGGTTCTGGTGTGAGTTAGATTTTATTTTATGTTTTTCCTATAATTGCAGTGCACATATTTGATTTTATTTTTTGAGTTTGGAATCGGAAAATGAGGATTAAATCCCGATCTCTATATCTATCGTATTTAGGTGAGAAATATAGCAAAACTTATAAATAATTGAAATTAGATGATATCCAAAAACGTGCTTGCAAATGTCAGAAGCTGCAGCTTTTGCTTTTGGAGGTGTGCTACATCACTTATCTAGGAATCAAATTCATAAAATTAATTAATAGGACCGGCCAAGAATCTAAAAATTCATGCCTAAATTTATTTTATGGGCAACAATTGTTTAGAGTTTTAACTTTGAACTCGTGTGTTATTTTTATGCGATTTGATGGCAATTGATAGAGAAATGTAGTAACCTTATCCATTAACTTGGACTAATTATTTTGGTTTTTGAGAATCAACAACCTTACTACTAGGTTAGATATTGTTGGACTAATACTAGTACTGCTACGATATTGTTCACTCTCAATCATAGTACAAATTTAAGTAATTTCGTTTTCGGACCTGGAACACAGGACTTTGTTTGTTTATAATATACATACAATCTTACAATTAATTGAAGTCTTCAAATTGGGTTGCTAGATTAGTCTCATATTTTGCAAGCACACTTTTTCTATGCCAATTTCTAAAATTCATAACCAAATTAGTAATATTATTCGGATCTACTCACTGGCAGATCCATAAAATTTTCTTTGAGGAGGCGAAACACAACTGTTCCTACTATTCGTGCTGCTAAGAAAGAACATTAAAAATGAGACGATTGTGAATAATTATGCATTTAATTACTTTTTGCCATATGTGTGTTTGTGAAATAGCGTCATTTTCATTTATTCATTATTTTTTCTATTAAAACGATATCATTTTAGGATTAGTTTACACATCCGTCTTTCTTTCTCTTCCCCAAATTAAATAGGAAAGAATGTATTTTTCATTAAAATAAATAACTAAAAATAATAACATGAATAAATAAAAATTGAATTGAATTCTTTTCTAATATAAACTAATTCGTTACTTGAAATTTAATTGGTTATGGCCAACAATAAATTTGGAATAATAATTCAATCATATTAATCATTTGAGATAGAAATTATAATTCAATAGTAGTGAATTAATAAAATCATAAATTCACAATATATAATTTATAAAATAAATTACATGAATAACATAGATCAATAATTTCAAATAAATAATGCAATTCAATCATGATTCATTATTAAATTAAAATTGATATCAATTTAATAAATATGTAATATAATTCATAAAAGTCGAATTGTTAATTCAACCCTAATTTGTTAATTTAATTTGTTTTGATTTATGTGTATTTAATGTTGTTCCAATATTTATTTATCTATTTGAGTGAGACCCAATTTCCCAAGCTCAATTATATATAAACTAATATCATATATTTTAAATATATCAAGCCTAACAAAAAAAACTTTAAATAAAAATAATTAGGAGGCAAAATTAACATTTGACAAAATAACCCTATTTAAAAACCAATGATAAAATTAACATGACAAATAAATAAAAATATTTAATTTAGCCCTACAATTCGAGTACACAGGTACAGAAGACGACAGTGATTGGGTATTGTGAAAAGTTTCCCAAAATTAAATAGAGACAATATAAAACATATTTATTGTGGCTGACGATTTTCTTTCTTTCTTTTGCTTCAAGCCCAAGTTTTCGACTGTTCAAACTCATTAGTAATTTTGTACAACTCTTCGACCTCCTCTATATATTTGAGGTATTAGTCCATCTCCAACAGTTTACTTCATTTTATAGTACTTTTATCTCTATTATTATATAAAATATTCATTTCTTTTCCAACAGTTTTCTCTAAATTTTATTCTAAAAAAAAAATTCCATAATATTATTTTTTATGTATTTATTTTAATCAAGATTTTTTCAACAAAAATAACTATTAAAATTTCTAAAACTAAATAATACTAGAATATGGAAATATTTCATAATAATATTGCAACGAACAAAAATTACAAATATTACTTACTAATATTGCAAAAAAAATAAAAATTACAGACTAATATTGCAACATAGAAAAAAAAAACATAATAATATTGCAGCGAAAAAAAAAACACAAATTACATACTATTTTTTTCTAAAACTCCAAATTAGAATATTTTTCCCACAAATGGTCGATTAATGCATTTCAAAGCGCTAAATGAGCATTGACATCTCTGATTTATTATGTAATTTTATTAAATGTCAATTTAATTTTCTTTGTCATTTTTTTTATGTCATTTTATTTTGATATACAATTTTTTATTTCAATATTTCTAAGAAATAAATAAATTAAAGCATAAGGCCATCTCCAACAGTTGTCTCTATTTTACAGCACCTCTATCTCTATTATACAGCATGGTCTTCACTTCATCTCCAACAGTTTACTCTAAATTCTACCCTAAAAAGGAATGTTCCATAATATTCTTTTTTATATATTTATTTTAATCAAGATTTTCCCAACAAAAACAACTTTTAAAATTTCTGAAACTAAATAATAATAAAACATGGAAACATTTCATAATAATATTGCAACGAACAAAATTACATACTAATATTGCAAAAAAAAAAAAAAAAGTTACAAACTATAATATTACAACATAAAAAAAAAACATAATAAAATTGCAGCACAAAAAAAAAAAAACACAAATTACATACTGTTTTTTTTCTAAAACTCTGATTATTAGATAATATTATTGTGTTGCTTTATTTATATTTTCAGTGTTGTATGATTAGTATTTTTCTGGTGTATTTTTCAATACTTTATTTGTATTTTTAATGCTTTGTATTTTCTTTCTTTTTATGTCTAGTAGTTTTATTATGTAATCTTATTAAATGCCATTTTATTTTGATGTCATTTTGTTTTGATATACAATTTTTTATGTCAATATTTTTAAGGAAGAAATAAATTAAAATATAAGATTAATATATATATTTGTATATATATAAATGTAAATCATATAAATTAACAAAAAAAAGAAAAAAAAACGTGAACATATAAATTAACAAAAAAAACAAACCAAAACAAAAATCAACCATCATATATCAATTTACAAAAAAAAAAGAACATAAAACAGATTTAACATATATTAAAAAAAATAAAATGAAAATGCTATGACCAGTAATACAGCCGTGTACAGTAGCTCTCTAAATATAGAGCCCAAAATCTCTATTTTTATTTTAGAGATCCATATAGAGCACCTGTTGGAGAAGGTTTTTTCAACTTTTTGCTCTATAAATAGAGTTTAGAGCACTTGTTGGGGTTGCTCTAAGATTAATATATATATATATAAATCGTAAATAGAAATTAATCTAATTCAAGTATAAGATTAAAAAAAACGTGAACAGTAAATATAGAGCTGCTACAGTGCAGCTGTAAATATAGTGCACAAGAACCTCTATCTCTAAAATAGAGCACATTATATAGCATCTCTTGGAGCATGAGTTTTGGACATTTTACTCTAAATATAGAGTTTAGAGCATCTCTTGGAGATGTTCTTAATGTTGGAATATTAAACTTGATTTGTTTGATATTTTGGAAGAAATGTCTAGAATTAACTAGAAAACGGAAAAGAAAAAAGAAGAATCTAGAATAAAAAGAAATTAAAAAGAAAAAGAATATTATAGACAGAGAAATTTAGAAAAATAGATATGTGCATGTGTGGAATAATATAAAATAGTGTAGAATTAGAACAATCTAGACTAACATTTTAACTGTATATATACATTACTGTGAATGAATGAGAATTGAAAGTTGATAAATAGAAAATTGTGTCTTCCTCCATAATTCCTCCAATATATACACATTCTCGTCCACACACATACTCACTCATTAAACTCTTAAATATATTCATCCTCCAAAACAAATAGTTTCTTCATTCCAACAATTAATTCTACCTGAAATTTAATTGAGTGAAAATCAAACAGTATTTTTGGTAAATTCCATTGTATGGTGGGTTAAGTGGTTATATTAAATCCCCATCTTTAATGATTGATACATGTTTATGACCTCATTAAATTTGGTTATTTATACTCTATTTTTTTATTTTGTCCAACAACAAAAATTTATGTACAAAATTTCGGCATTGATTAATTTTTTTGACATAATTTATTTTTAATATTACACACTTCGTAAATATTAAAAGTTTAGGATACCGAAATATTTTTATTAGTGACCGTAAAAACTAAAAAAAAGTTACACACAATATAATTTTAGTAGTTCTTGAATAATAAGGGATGATTAATTAAAGTATATCGAACTATAGTATTGCAACACGTGAAATGAATACTGCGAAAAATATATTTTCAATAAATAATAAAGTGGATGACCAAAAAATGCCTAAAATATCGTGCTTTCAGAACTTGGGGAAAAAGAAAAGAGGATCGACGAGATTATCATGTATTTAGTTAGTATGTTATACGAAGTTAATCTCTAATATTATTTTAAAATTGTATTTTACTTGTGACATGCATTTTTTATTTAATTGAAAATGAAATTCAAAATTATAGTTTATAAAAATGAATTATTTAATATATATATATATATGGAAAATAATTTAGAAAAATCAATAATTAACGTGGATGGTAAGGAAAATATATATTAACACTAATCCTCTCCAAAAACAACCTGTATCTTAAAAGGTGGAGATTTGCATTTAAATTTTAAAAAAATATATTATTTATTAATATGAATTTTTGAATAATTCAAATAAAGTCTGTTGAGAAAATACTAATTTTCTCCACAAGAAAAGGTCAAAATTATTGACTCCAAAGAGTTAGGATATACTCATACTCTCTCCCTCTCTTCCCTTATAAATCGAGAATTAGTAGCGGAGAATCTCTCACTCTTACTCATCACTCATCAGTTAGAAATTACTGCTTTTACTCTTTAATCTTCATCAGTTACAAGACTCTCTCTTGTTTCCCAAATTCCTCAAATTTTCACTCTAATTTTGCCTGTTTAATTATTCATTTCTTATGTTTTACCACGTCCTTCCCTCTGTCCACTGAAATGAGTTCAAAATATTTACAGCCCATCAAATATTCGGTGCAGAAAACTGTCACCACCAAGCTTGTGACTCCGCCGCCATGCAACGGTTGCGCTACGACCTACCAGCCGCCCCGCCTGGTGAGGTTCTTTGTCACCGACGGCGACGCCACCGATTCTTCGGACGATGAATGCGAGAAATTATGCGCTCGCCAAGTGCGAAGGCATGTGAACGAGATAAGGCTAGAGAGAGAGAATGCTTTCGCCACGAAAGGCATTCAAGAAAGCAATGGCGGCGCAGCCAGAAAAAAGCAAAAGAGGCCGGCAGTGCAGCGTCCGGCGCCGGCGAGGCCAGGGGCGGTGGTGCAGGCGGGTAAAGACAAGAAGTTCCGCGGCGTCCGGCAGCGGCCGTGGGGGAAATGGTCGGCTGAGATACGTGATCCGGCGCGGCGGGTGAGGGTGTGGCTGGGGACTTTCAACACGGCGGAGGAGGCGGCGGTGGCTTACGACAGGGCGGCCGTCCAGATACGCGGCCCGGAAGCCATCACAAACTTTATAAAGCCTCCGGATAGGGAGTTGCCGGCGGAAGAGAGGGCGTCGACGTCGACGGCGGCGGTCATGGTTCCTGGCAAAGATGCCGGCACGGAGGAGGGCTGCCAGAATTATGGGTCGCCAGTTTCGGTTTTGGGGTTTTTGAGGATTAACGGGAATGATCTGGAAAATGAAAGAATGGAAGAGGAGGTTTTGATGGACGAATGTGCGCCGTTTGATCAATCTTTCTTGGATGGATTTTCCCTTGATGAAGCTCCTCCTCTGCCGTTGATCTTTGACAAAATTAGTGTACCTCAAATAGATATTAGCGATTTTACCTGGGATTTTGTTAACGATTTTTTTCAAGATTAAAGAGAAGCCTTTAGTAAATTATTAGTTTTGCTTAAAAAAAACAAAATAATACTACTAAAAATTATTGCGCTAGTATGGAAAATGCGTAATAAATGTCTAGTAGACTAGTAGTTATGTGTTTTTGCTATTTATTTTGGTAGTTTTGCGAATTTATAAAATTAATATAATTTATTTTATGTGTTTATGGTACAATTAAAGCGACAATGTGGAGTTTTAGTAACTTTCGCGTTAAATGCTCTGTATTCTGCGCTATATTGTTCTGCTTCATTTTCATACATTGACCTTAATTAAAAAAGAAAAAGAAAAACCTTAATATGAAATGCTATCAAATGGCAACAATGAGATCACCTTTTCTTGAAACATGGAAAATGAAAGCTAAAAGTCAAATTAATAAGATCAAAGTAATACGTATAAAACAACATGAGAGATTATAAATATTAAATATAGTGGGATATTATGTTCAAAATAACTCAGCACGAGTTATGAGTCTGAAAGATGGGCCCGCAAATTGATATCTTTGACAACCAATCAGTTCACGAAACATAAGTTCGATAATTACTATGAATAAATTCGTAACAGAGCTATTCCCTCTAAAATAAAATAAAATTGAAAAGAAAAACTTGGATATACACGTGGATAGCTGGTGCCAAACTTGTTGAGATATGTATCATAATGATTCTATTTTCTAAAATAACTCGGGAATTATTTTGTAGATAAACATCACTCTTACATTGATAAAATATGAAATAAAATAAGCTATATATATTTAAAATTGAAATAGACGATGGAAGGGCTTTTTGCCTAGTATTAAATTTAAATTTAAATTTTACCAGAAATGATTTGGCTATGCATCTTTGTCGGTATCTGTCGGCGCTTTCTTTGCTGTGCTTTCAACTGCCCAAATTTACACCTCCGCACTCTTCAATTAAGTGAAAAAAATAAACACCTGATCACCGTTGCATTTCCTATTACATTTCTTGTTCCAAGCCTTCATTTTATAAAAAGAAAAAATTATTTTTTTAATTTTTAATTTATTATGATTTTATTTAATTAAAATTTTCCTTTCAGGGTTCATCCATCCACAATTAGGGTATATTAATATATTTTTAAAAAAAATTTAAAAAAAATTCTAGTTATGTAACACCAAATGGAATAGGAATTGCAACAAAGGATCTGATTCGAAAAAAATGACCAAATTAATTCAATTATATATTAAATGCTGTTGGTTAAATTTGTATCGATTCAATTTATTAGCAATATCTTTTTTAGGAGGAAATTCATTATCCATTCTTATGGGTGTGTTAGATTCAAATTAGAAGAACTGCAACATGCAAAACTTTGATAAAATTCAAATTCATGATCTTTTAGTCATTTTATATTTCAGCATTAATATATCAACTTAATGATCAAGGAATTTTTGTTGTCTGTTAGGAATGTCTAATGATTTTTTCTATCTCATTTTCATTACATTATTCTTTCATTGATATACATATACATATATATATGTGTGTATATTTATTCGATGTGGACAGCTGAAAAAAAATAAGTGAAAGTAAAACCGGATGCTACTAAAGAGAGAAATATGCATGGTAATTCAAATTATAATTATTTTAAAAACCCAAATAAAGATTATTCCAGGATTGCATTTTTAAAAAGGAGAGAAATACTTGTTGTTGACTGAAAATTTTGAAAATGATTGAACATTTACGTGATTCACAGGTGGATTAATAAAGCTAATTCTATCTGAAAAAGGGCAGAGCAAATATGGGAAAAACAAAAAAGGAAAAAAAAGATGAAGATGAAGGGGGATGAAATAGTAAAGAAAAAGACTGAAATTAAAATGAAACTAATTAACCAGCAAAACACACCCACACGCATAATTATTATATACGAATATACATATATGCAAGTTTATATATAATAACTCAAATTCCTTTTTCTTTTTCTTTTTTAGTGGAAACCCAAATTCTTGGTTGGGTTATTATTGTTTTTTTTCTCAAAAATAAAAATAAAAAAGTAAAAATCCAATGAAGAATTTGGACCTTTTACAATAACAGCTGAGACATTCTTCATAAAATTAAGGCGTATTATCTCATATTTTAACCTGACCTTTTAAGAAATTCACAAAAATGTCCCAATCTCTTATAAATAACAATTTAATATCTGAACTTTTGAATATACATCAAATTTAGTCTGAAATTAATTTTCAGGTTTTAATTGCCGACGTGTATCTTTATATATACGGTGTTGAGTGAAATATAATTTTATTTGATCAACTGATGTGGTACAAATGTTTCCTACGTTATTAAAAATTTTGGGCAAAAAGATACACGTCGGCAACTAAAAGCCAGAAAATTAATTTCAGATTAGATTTGTTGTATATTCAAAAGGTCAGTTATTAAATTATTATTTATAAAAGTCATGACATTTTTGTGAATTTCTTTAAAGATCAAACTAAAATGTGATAATTCTCCTAAAATTAATGGGCTAAGCTTCAGGATGATTTCACTTTTGCTAAAAGTAAAACTGAGACTCAATCAAAGGCTTGAAAACCTCACGTGTTATGAAAAAAGTATGTACATGTTCCCCTGCTCTTTCTCAAATTAACATTAATATTAAATATTTGGTTGGTTTATCGTATCTTGAATATTTAATTTCAACACATTCATGTTTGCACAACATTGACTGATAATTTTAATGTTAGTGGTGTTATTGACCCATCTCTATGTGGCCCATTTACTTGGCCCATTTCTCCCACTCTTTGGCGGCCTACCGGTTGCAGTCTATCTACTGATAATTCCTGTCACTTTAAAATGGCTCATCTCCTTTAGCCCTACACACTCCTCACTTTACTGTGTGCGCAATTATCTCTCTTATTTTTCTCCCAAACCCTAGAATCAAGCTTTGTGCTTGAGAGCTTTGTGCTCATATTTTCTCACCCATCCGAGTTCATTTAGATTCCTTTAGGTCTCTTCATGTGAATATCCTGGGTCTAAGAGGCGGGTTAGCCATGAGTTTGTGACCAGAGTAACGTTTTCAGAGTGAAAGAAGGAGCCCCCCACCTCTATCTTTGTGTTTGAGTGTGTTTTGGTCACTATCGGAGGAACTTCGATGTTCAGGTGCTTGTGAGCTACATTTCAGTCTACTATTGCCCTTGTCTCTTGAGAGACGAATGACGCCAACCACCTGTGACATAAAATAAGTGTTGAAATCTAGTTGGACTAATACCCTACAGTGATATCAGAGCCACGAGAGAATCTTGCTAGAGTACCCTCCGTTGCTGTATCGGTTTTCTCTAACCGCCTTTTGGGTTTAATCGGTGTGGTAAGTCGGAAACCCTAATCTCGTGGGTTTCCGCTCTAGTATTGACTCTCTACCCCATGATTTGCCTTCCTATGTGGTGGTCCTGTGATCTAGGGTTTTAGATCTGTGTGTGTCTGAGTCATGTTATCATGGATCTATGTGATTTCATGTTGTTGCTGAAGTCTTTGTGATTCTTCTGGGTATTTTTGTTTGTCTGGTCTTGTGTATACCTTTTTGCTTTCTCTGATCTACTCTCATCTCTCTTTGCATAACTTTTGTTGAGTGAATATCTGATTGCCTCACTTACACTCACAAATGAACCAAGTGAACCATGTACATCAGGTTAACTTGTTCAGTAATATGGGCAATCCTTGAATTTTCTCACCGCTTATATGTGCGCCTTCGACCTTTTGATATCTTTTGTGATCTTCCTTATTTCTGTTATTTCTAGTGGCATTCTTTGTATCTTTGTGTGCTTATTTATTTCTCTGTGAAAAAATGAGATCTGCATATCATACAACCTCTTTTGATGGAAAAATTGATCTTCAAATTTGGAAAACTAAAATGGAGTGCATTCTTATCAAAGAAAAGATGTTTAAAGATGTGCTTGTTGGCTGCTCTAAAATTGATATTGATGAGAAGAAGATTGAAATGAATGCCAGTGCTAGATCTTTAATTGAGTTTGCATGATTCTGTGATGAGATAAGCGGTAGGGATAACTTGTGCTAAAGATATTGATGCAAATTTGGATGATTTTAATAAGTTGATTTACGCTATGAAATTATGAAGGAATGGTATCATTGAGAAATATTCTGCTACTGTGTTATTAAATGTCATTCCTAATAAGTTTAATGATGTCAAGTCTGTCATTACACATGGCATTGATATTGTGACCTATGGCTTTAAATCAAAAGAACTTGACATGAAGCGTGATAGTGGCAACAATAGTAAAAAATAATGGTGAGTTTATGCATGTGAGATGGAGAGTTCCTGGTAAAACAAATAATAATGAGTCTGTAGATAAGAAAAAATCAAAACATAGGTCTAAGTCTAGACTTAAAAGTAAAAGATGCTACAATTATGATAAACCTGGTCATTATGCTAACATACGTGAAAAACCAAAGAAAAACATAAGGAAAAATGAACAAATCCATGATAATAATCATGCAAATGTGGCTACTGATTCTGAGAATTATGATTATGTTCTTATTTATTTTACCAGGAAAAATGAACAAATCAGCGAAACGACCGCTTGTCAAGAGACATTGATACTCCATACTTTTTTTTTCTTTTTGTAAAATGGGCTCAATCAAAAAGGCTATGGTAGTGGGCTAATAATTATTGTTTAAGCCACTAGCAACAATAATAGGGTCCAACAAAAATAAATAAATAAAAATAGTAGTCATGGAGATATATCATAATTATAAATAAATTATATATATATATATATATAATATAACACTAGACAACAATGGTGCAACTTATAGGAACGCATCATAATATGCCTTCTTTAGGTGAGATGAGCAACAAATTTAAAACATGAACTTTTGGGATACTACATTGATACTCATGGTGGAAACTGGTATTTTTTTATCTATGATTGATGATTTTTTCAGAAAAGTGTGGGTTTTTTCTCATGAAAAACAAACCTTATGTGTATGATAAATTATCTGCATAGAAACTTCAGATTGAAAACCAAACTGGAAAGAAATAAAAACTTTGAGGACTGATAATGGGTTAGAATTTTGCAATGCCTTGATTGAACAATTGCGTGTGGAATATGGTATAAGAAGACATAAAATTGTGTCTTATAGTCCACAACAAAATGATGTTGCTGAGAGAATGAATAAGACTTTGCTTGAAAGATCAGAAGCATGCTTGCATCTTCTATCTTTCTAAAAAAGGTTATGGGGAGAACCAGTCACTACTGCAGCCTATCTCATCAATAGGTCTCTTTCTGTCCTTCTGCATGGTAAAATCCCTGACTCTATGTTATTTGATAAAAAGGTTGACTTTTCAAACTTGAAGATATTTGGGTATGTTGCTTATGTTCATCAAAAACTTGATAAACTTGATTCCAGATCCAAAAAATGTGTTTTTTCAGGTGATCCTAAAGGTGTAAAAGGATATAGGTTGTGGGATAGAAGTGTCTTTGGTTTTAATACAATCATAAATAAGGATATGATTTTTAATGAGTATGAATTCCCTTGACTGACTTCTTCTGTGCCTATTTTTGTGATATCTCCAAGTGAGGTAAAGTAGTTGTCTGTCTTAAGTCAATCTAATTTTACTGTGCATGTGTATGATGATTCTATTACTCCTGATGTGCCTGAAACTGAGCTTGAAATTTCTAATAATGCTCAAACTGAAAACCCTACTGTTGATAACCATGATGAAGATGAATCTGATGATGATATTGATAACTTGCAAAATTATCAACTTGCCAGAGATAGGGTTAGGTGGACTGTGAGACAGTCTCAGAGGCTTAATGATTATCAGATGTCCATGCATGTTTTTAGTATGTTTAATGATTCGGAAAAACATGGATCTCGATCCTATAAAGATGCTTTGAACTCTAAATATACAAAATGGATTAATGCTATGAAAAAGGAAATTAAATCTTTTCATCATTACAAAACTTGAGTTCTTGTCCCTAAACCTACTAATTGCCTTGTTGTTCAATGCAAATGTTTGTTTAAAATCAAACATGAAACTGATTATGTGAGGTACAAAGCTATAATGGTTGCTAAGAGTTTTACTCAAAAGAGAGGATTGATTATAATGAAATCTTTGCTCCTGTGGTAAAATTTACAACTGTGAGTATCATGTTGGCTCTTGTTTTTCACTTTGATTGGGAGTTAAAACAAATAAAAATGTCGCCATTGCTTTTCTGCATGATGATTTGGAAAATAGTATCTACATGAGATAAACTGAGAGTTTTGTTAATTCTGATAAACCTGAGCATGCTTACCTTTTGAAAAAAATCTATGTATAGTCTAAAATAGTCTCCAAGGTAATGGAATATAAAATTTGACAAGTGTATGCAATCTCTCAAGTTCACCAAAAGTGCTTTTGATCATTGCATATACTTTAAGCAAACAGATAATATTTCAATCTTTCTTCTGCTCTATGTTGATTATATGTTGCCGATAAGTCCCTGCATTAAATCTATTAAACATGTCCAAAAGCATTTGAGTGAAATTTTTTATATGAAAGATTTAGGAGATGCTAAGAAAATCTTGGGAATGCATATACGAGATAGAAAAAGGTGCATCCTTGTTTTGAATTAGATTTTTTATGTGGATAAAGTTTTGAGTAAATTATCCACGCTATCTGTCAAACCTGTGAATGTGCCTCTTGCATCTCATTTCTTGATAAGTAAGGATCAGTCTCCCAATACTGATTCTGGAATCAGTGATATGAAGAAAAAATGTCTTTTGCTAATTCTATTAGATATGTTATATACTTGATGATTAGCACTAGGATATATATTGCATATTATGTCTCCTATTTAAGCAGATACATGTCTAATCCAGCCTTGCCTCACTGTGAAATGTTAAAATGGCTTCTCAGATTTCTAAAACCCATACCTAAGTATGGTTAGACTTTGTCATCTAAGTTAGTTGATGGTGTGAAACGTGTGGGTTATGTAGATTCAAATTATGCTAATGATAGAGGTAATATGAAATCCACTATTTTTTATGTGTTTACTTTGTGTGGGTCTTGCATAAGCTAAAAGTCTCAACTTCAACACATGTTGCTCTCTCTACAACTGAGTCTGAATAGGTGGATGATATTAAGGTTGTTAAATAAGGCATTTGGCTTAATGGTGTGCTATCAAAAATTGGTCTTACTTAGGGGTGTAAATGAGCCGAGTCGAGCCGAGTATTTTCTTAATCGAACTCGAGCTCGATAGAAAATTTCTTAAGCACGAGCTCGACTCGACTCGATCGAGCTTTAATTTCTCAAGCTCGAGCTCGACTCGATTGCAAGCTCGTTAAGCTCGAGCTCGACTCGAGCTCGACATATTTTATATTTTATTATTTTTTTAATTCAAAATTAATCCATAACACAAAGCACATTGAACTCAAACTGATTAAATTCAAGAATTTCACAAGAACATAAACAAAATAAATCTAAATTGCAAATATATAAGTACACATGTAGAAACATCAGAGCAATTCAACACTCGAGCAAAATACAAATATTAAATAAATTTGAAATATTGGGAATTTTTTAGGATTTCAACCGGAGAAGATGCCCCTGTCGCCGCAAAAATCCCAGTTATGTTGCAGAGTCGTCGGTGCGTAGTGTTTCGACTGAGAATGGAAGAGAACAAGTTATTTGTGGATGACACCAATAAATCGTCAAAAATGAGAGATGTGAGTGGATAATTGTTACCAGTCTCCGAGACAAGAGAGAATTAAGGCTTCCTTGCTGCTGACTTTGTCGCCGCAGAGAGATGAGACAGACGAGAATGGGGTTTGGGATAATAGAAAAGAAGAAGAGCACTCTTTCTTCCACCACGCCGCTAAGACAGGAGAGAGAATGTGGGAGAGAAAAATGAATGACTTAGGATTTCACACACACATATATATATATGATGGTACATATTGTAAATAATTAAAAAATAAAGGGTAATTTTGTCGAATGAGTAGGAGCTCGATTAGGCTCGCAGTTAGACTTTGGTATCTGGTAAACAATGTAATAAACCATGATGAATAGAAATTGTAGGAATTGTAGAAGGTTTTGATGTATTGTAATTGTAATTGTATTTCTGATTGTATTAAAAACAGATACAGCCTCAAGCCCTCTTTATAGCTAAACTAGACTATAAAAAGGAAATTATCTCTTCCCTAATTTACACAGGATTTTCTAATCTAATCCCACAATTTATGGGATTTTTATTCTGCTTTCTAACACTCGCGAGCTTTTTGAGCCTAATATTATTAAGCTCGAGCTCGATAACTGCTTATCAAGCTCAAGCTCGAGCTTGACTCGACTATCTTCGAGTCGATTTCAAGTTTTTTCTGAGTCGATCCCGAGTAGCTCGCGAGTCGGCTCGACTCACTTACACCCCTAGTCTTACTAACACTTGTCCTACTCTATTTTCTGATAGTCATTCTGCAGTCTGCAATACAACTGTGTAAGAATCATGTGTTCTATAATAGAACTAAACACATTGATGTCAAGTTTCACTTCATCAAAGACATTATTGAAAATTGAGATATTCAACTTGAAAAAATCCCCATAAATTTCAATCCTGCAAACATAGGAACTAAGTGTTTTCCAGTTGAAAAGCTGGTATTATGTCAAATGATCCTAAACTTCGATTTTGGTTGAATACTATGACCTCTTATTTATGTATGTTCTGTGTGAATAAACTGGTTACTTTACCTTGTTCTTTGTGAACAATTGCATACTTGTCTACCACGGTTGATCATGTTATGATCTGGACTAACATTATTTTATTCTTGTCCTTCTCCTTTTTTGTCTGTGTGATATTGCAGGAAAGAAAAAACAGTGATGAGCCATGCGGAGTTCCTTTCGAAGACTGAAACATACTTCTGGGTCAAAGGTGGAGATTGTTGGTGTTATTGGCCCATTTACTTAACCTATTTCTCTCACTCATTGGCAACCCACCGGTTGCAACCCAGTTGCGAATTTGCCCTAGATCTCTTTTCGGGTCCCGGGTCACTTTAAAAGGGCTTATCTCTTTCAGGCTTACACACACTCATCACTCCACTGTGTGCACAATCATCTCTCTCACTCATCTCCCAAACCCTAGAATCAAGCTTTGTGCAGCTCATGCTCTCTCGCCCATCCCAGTTCATCTAGATTCTTTCGGGTCTCTTCATATGAGTATCATGGGTCTAAGAGGTGGGTTAGCCATGGGTTAGTAACCAAAGTGATGTTGTCGGAGTGGAGGAAAAAGCCCCCTCACCTTTACCTGTGTCTGTGTGTTTTTTGGTCACTATCAGAGGAATTTCGATGTTTAGGTGCTTCTGAGCCACATCCTAGTCTACTGCTGCCATTGTCTCTTAAGAGATGAATGACGCCGACCACCGGTGACGGAAAACAAGGTGAACCCCAACAGGACTGATACCCTACCGAATTGTAAGAAAATCCGGATTTTCTTACAAAACTCTCTTATAAGACATGATCGAGAACATACAGTTATTTTTATTGCATTTTTTTTTTAAAAAAAGAGTATGTTAATTTGCATTTTATCTTTCGCTTTTGCGATTGTGGTGCAGCGTTTGAGCTCGAGATCCCTATGTTGTCATTCACATTGATTCTTCATGCATATATCACATCTTACACTAGCTATATATATTGTGATGATATCATCAATATAATGCATGTCTACATTCTACAATTGATGTAAAACAATGTAAAATGAGACATTTTCTCCTATTAGCAAGGAATCCAAAATATTTGATCATAGAAATTAATTAGTTTCAATGAAACGTCATCACAATTGTCATCTATATTGTTTGCAAATGGCAATCGTGGGGGCAAGAAACAGCTAAGATTATTTTGTATCATTATGCCACTTCCAAACAAAAGTTATCTTTGAGTTGAAGCAAATACCACAAGAAAAAAAATATATAAATGATAAAATAAAAGGTGAAAACACAATCAAAATGTACCATCGATCACCAAATGAAGACCATAAAAGCAAAAAGCTTGGCTCCATACACAAAAAAATAAAATATAGCGATCAAATCCTTGAAAAAGAAGTAATTGGTTGAGAAAACAACTTATTTGAAAAGCCAATTAAATAATAATAATAAAAAAGAAGAAAAAGAATAAGAAGAATCATGAAACACCACAAATTAACTTCATTTTATATATTCGCGAAATGAATGACTAGCTTTTTCTTTTTCTGCCAAAAATGGAGTTGAAGAATATTGATGAGAAGCTGCAAATTCTTACAACTAAAGCATTAGATTTGCATGATAGAATCAAGGAGAAAATCAACGAACATGGGTTCAGCTTCTGCGGCCATTGCTCGAATCAAGGCCGATACTGCGTGGTGGCGGATCAAAGCAATCCAGATGAGAGAGAGAAGATGATAGCCATAAGGGATTCTCTCAAAGAACTTCACGACGTCATTATCTCCTTACAGGTGTGTGTGTGTGTGTATATATATTTCTCAAACGTCGAGAGTCGGTATTTATAAGTGCACTCTGGATAAATCCCGTTTCTAATTAACATTAATAATCGAGTTTAATATATGTTGTATGCAGAAAGTGAGATGGAGCCACGAGAGACAAAGGGATGAGGCACTAGCCCGGCTCGAAGAAAGCAGAAAGCTGCTGATAGAGATGGTGAACCGTGTCCGCTGCTCGGAAAAGGAGAGAGAAAAGCTTGATGTTCTTGAAGAGGTGATCGAATTTTCATTGAATTTTAAATGGGAAATGGATGATCATGAGAAGAAGAATGTGAACGGGATCTACAATTTTCTTGTTCGGACAACGAGATTTGGATTGGAATTTATTGTGATTTTTGCTACTATATATACGAGTGTCAAGCTGTCTAAAAGTAGACAGCAGAATCGTAAAGATGTAATGAGGCGAACTGATTCAGACGTTCATTTAGATGTTTTATGTGGAAGAGGCTAGGTTTAATTTTTCCATGTTTTTGAAGCTTCTAATACGTACCGTTGTTTTTGTGTATATAAGTCAATCGTAGCGAATCAAGAGATAGTAAATGTAGCGATAAATCTAGTGTGTGATGCATATGTTTTGTTAATTGATTTTCTAAACATTATTTTTGTCATTTTGTTTTTTTATTTAGTGATGGAGGAAGATTCTAACTTTTTTTTTTTTTAACTCACACACCCGATCTGTGGTATTGAGGAGTCGAATCCGTGATCTTTGGTCTTCAAATTTCACAGAGGAAGATTCAACTTAACTTTTTAGTTCCTATTCACGTTTCACCGAAAACATAACAAGATATACTACGTACTAAAACCCAGTCTCATATGTAGAGATTTACTCTTTGATTGAATCTCATATTTCATTCCATTAATCCTCCCATGGTGGATTCAGACAATTGTATGTCGATATATTTATATAGCAATGTTTTTTTTTTCGCTTTTTCTTTTTTGTTGATGAGAATAGTTGGAAATCACACTAACAAAATTAAAGTGTTAATATGAGAAAATAGCCATTATTACTTAATAAATAATGTAAATAGCCACTTTTTAAAAATATAATATTTCTAGTCTTTTATGATCAGAGTATATATCAATAGATTCAATACCCTTTATAATAATATAAATAAGAGAGACTCTCCTGTGCAGGAGTCTGATGGGCCGGGTCGGCCTATTAACCCGGTTTGGCCCAATGCTGAAAATTAAAAAAAAAAAACCCAATTTCAGGTGCATGTACCTCACGCGCGCAGGCCACGTGCGGCGCGTGACGTACATGCACCTAAATTATTATTATTATTATTATTATTATTTTTTTTTTTTTTGATTTATTTTTTTTGATTTTTCATTTTTTTTGCCCCCCAAATTATATACCCTAAAATACAATTAGTGAACCCTAAAAATTGAAATGAATTAATTTAATTTTTTAAAATAATATAAAGATATAAGCTAAAATTGATTTAATAGACCCTAAAATTAAAGTGAATGATTTTTTTTAATTTGGCAACTCAAGCAATGCACTCGCCCGACGCTAACGCGTGGATTCGTGCATTGCGCTCGACAATTAATTTAATTTTTTTGAAATAAATATAAATGGTAATTGAAAAAAAAAACATAAATCCTAAAAAAACACAACAAAACCCCTAAAAACCCTAAAAAACCCTAAAAAATTAAAAACCATGAACCCTAAAAAAATTTAAATCCCCCCTAAACTCTAAACATTAAATGGAATGGAAAAAATAACAATTTGAACTACATAAACTCATAAAAGATAAGTAGCAGACTAGTTACTTTTTAATGATACAATTGATACCTTTTGAACTCTAAATGATATTTTTTAGCGTAAAGATTGATACTGCATTTCACAAGTTGTTTTTTTGCAGAGCGCGCGGGTCGGGTCGTCTGATAGACCGAATGATACAGACTCAATTTCACATCTTTTTACCTTATCTTTTTTACTTATTTTTAGTACTTTTAGTTGTATATAGAGTATGTTAGGGATTAAAGTGTAACATGGGAGAGAGGAGCACGTTTGATCCATTATGGGCATAAAAGTGATGCCTACTCCACTAAGGGCATAAAGAGGATACTAAAGCTTTGAAAGTCTGTTGCGAATTAAGCACGGAAGTTCAGCAACTGCCACTACTCAACAACATGAATCCACGTAAGCAGCGGTTCCGAAACAGGAGGGGATCAACGGTCCAGAAGAAGGAGAGAGGAAAGGAAAATAAGGGAAAAAGAGGAAAGAAAAGATAAGGAGACAAAAGCAATGAGCATTACCCTGAAATTCAGCAAGCAATATCATGGTGACGAGGTGGATTGTTCCAACTGAATTCATGCCCCTGCATGGGCTGGGCTAGGCCGAGTGTGGCCAAACTAAAAACTATGAATACTAGCTTTCATTTTCAGTTTAGAACACACTAGATATCATTTACATTTCTGCACTTTTAGTTTTCTGCATTTTAGCTTTTGAATATTTTGCACAACAGTCGGTAGTTTTGCCCTCGGCTGATGCTCGTACCTATTTTTGCCCAAATCTGAAGTTGGGTCCAAATCTTAATCTAGTTTGTTTTCTTTTCGTCATATGTTGTTTATTTATTTTTGCTTTGTTATTTAACATGTTTTCTGGCTAAGTAATTGGTGTTCAAGTCGAATGTGAATAGGATTAAGGTAGAACGTATGCATGAGGCTAATCGATCTGAATTTATCTTGAATGGATTCCCAACTTTATTCTGGGCAAAACGATGACAGAACAATGGTAAGGTTAGGAATTGGCCATTCTTAATTGAATTATTATTTATGTAAATTAGGGTGGAAGTAAGGGCGACCGAACCCTGATGAGCCACTAAGTGATAAAACAGGCGCCGAAGTTTGTAGAGTGAAGTATAGGTGGATCTGGTGGGCACACCGAGGATATGCCCATGTTCCAGTGTTGGGTCCCTCCGATTCAATGCTACTATCCTTGCAAACCCTCTGCATGACTATCTTCTTTGGGTATTGGGTAGTTAGAGACTAAGAGTCGCTGACCGTATCGCTCTTAGCATACATAGTAAGAAGTGATTGAGGGGTGTAAGGCGACCGTACCTGCTCCCTCTAACTAACCGGTCATATCAAGGTACCTATGTGTTTGTGCCCAGGATTGTATATGTCTACCGAAACTGAACTCACGTTTGACTTGAATATGTCTTTTATATTGTTTAATCCAATCTCTTATTTTAGTATCTATTTAGATTAAGTTGTGCAGGAACGAATTAATGACAGTAATTCTAACAAGTTCCCCAAGGTTACAAAAGAATATAGACAAGTTAAACACTCCTCGTGGGACGATATCTGCCTTTGGGCGCTATACTAACCTCTGAGGGCAAATTTAAGCATCTGTTGGACTTTGCTCATGGTGTAATTTTGCACACAAAATGATGGTGTGTCACCGGCCCATGCATAAGATGTACAGGAGTGTTGGCGTATAAATAATTTTTAACATTCATTATTTCCTAAAATAAAAATACCCTAATATATTAACAAAAAAAATTATGGACAGTGATTTCAGAATCTATTTTTCACACCCTCAAAAAAAAATTATATCTTTCACAACCGTTCTACGTCAAAGTCTCATAAGTCACAACTTCTAATTTTTTTTGCTGTCTTCTATTGTTGTAGTTGCCGTCTTCTGTCAAGGTTCAACCCTCATCTCTACCAAGGTTCAAACACCCCCATCACTGAACAATCATGGATGATGATTTCGAATAATCTAATCCTCATAATGAATACACGAGTGCAACGACACGAGTAGTCCAAGTCGTGTTCTCGTGCATTAGTTCAATAATGATTTAATACACGAGTACATGATTAGTTCAATGTGGCAGTTCAAAAATAACTCATACATGAAAACACGATTAGGGTCATTCGTATACACGTGTAGCAGTTGATCATTAAACTGATACACGACTGCATGAGTATGTGTATTTGTGTACTCGTGCACTAATTAAAAAAGCATAGATACACAAGTGCATGAATTTGCTAATTCGTGCCCTTGTGCAATAATTAAAAATGAGATATTTTTTGAGTTCACAAATAAATTGTTGTACGAATCAACTCCAATACTCGTGTACTGAAAAAAATTGATTCGTGCACCAAAGAACATTCAATTTTTTTTGCACACATTCCAAAGAAGTATTCAAAAAACTTAAATATCTAGATTGATAAAAAAGAGTACAGATCCGTAAACATCATATACCTTATTATCGCAAAGAACAACACACACGATGTCAACAAAATTTTAAAAAAATCTCAAATTCGCAAAGAATCTCTAATTTTCGATATTGCAATAGATAATTTATTGCTAAAATGGGGATTAGAGAGAGGAAGAATTGTGATAATCTTCAAAAATCATAGATTGATGATCTTCACCAATTGTAATTTTTGTTTTAATTGATAAAACAGAGATTGAAAAATGAGAGAGGGAAGAGAGAGAAAATCAGATCTTTTCCTAATAGTATTGACATGTGAATATATAGATGTACATAAATAATAGTGTTAATATCAGAAAATAGCCATTATTATTTAATAAATAATATAAATAGTCACTTTTTAAAAATATAATGTCTCTAACCTTTTAGGATGAGAATATACATCTATACCCTTAGTAATAATAAATAATTTTTAACATTAATTATTTTCTAACATAAAAACACCTTAATATATTAATAAAAAAAATTATGGACGATGATTTCAGAATCTATCTTTTGCACCCTAAAAATATATATATTTCACCGTCGTTCTACGTCAAATTCTCAGAAGTCATACTATAGGGTTTTTGTTGCCGTCTTCTGTTGTTGTAGTTGTCGTCTTGTTGTTGTTGTCGTCGTCTCCTGTCACTGATGTTGTTGGAGACGAAAATTACAAGATTCAACCGCTATCTCTGTCAAACGCCCTCATTGTTGAACAATTATGGACGATGATTTCAAATAATCTCATCCTCATAATGAATACACGAGTACATGAGTGCAACAACACGAGTAGTTCAAGTCATGTTCTCGTGCATTAGTTCAATAATGATTTAATACACGAATATACAACTAGTTCAATATGACACTTCAAAAATAGCTCATACACGAAAACACGATTAGGATCGTTCGTGTACACGTGCAGCAGTTGATCATTAAACTGATACACGACTGCATGAGTATGCATATTCATGTACTCGTGTACTAGTTAAAAAATGCACAGATACACGAGTGTATGAATTTGCTAATTCGTGTCCTCGTGCAACAATTAAAAATGAGATATTTCACGAGTTCACAAATAAATTATTGCACGAACAAACTTCAATACTCGTGAACCGAAAAAATTGATTCGTGCACAAAAAAAAAATCAATTTTTTTTTTCTACTCATTCTAAAGAAAGATTCAAAAAACTTAAATATCTAGATCGATAAAAAGAGTGCAGATCTATAAATATCATATACCTTATTACCGCAAAAAACAACACACACGATGTCAACAAAAAATTAAAAAATCTCAAATTCGCAAAGAATCTCTAACTTTTGATATTGCAACATATAATTTATTGTTGAAACGGGGATTAAAGAGAGGAAGAATTGTGATAATCTTCAAAAATCATAGCTTGATGATCTTCACCAATGATAGTTTTGTTTCAATTAATAAAACAGAGATTGAAAAATGAGAGAGACGAGAGAACGACGTTTGCAGAGGGAAGAAAGATAAAATCAGATCTTTTTCCTAATAGTATTGATATATGAATATATAGATATACATAAATAATAAATCTTAATAATAAATATGTAATTAAGGGTATTATAGTACTTTTTTATGATAATGGCTAGAAACATTACTTTTTTAAAAAAATGGCTATTTACATTATTTATTAAGTAATAATGGCTATTTAAAAATTTCTCTCTAAATAATAATTCTTAATAATAAATATGGAACTAAGGGTATTGTAGTACTTTATTATTATAATGGCTAGAAACATTATTTTTTAAAAAAAGTGACTATTTATATTATTTTTTAAGTAATAATGACTATTTAAAATTTTTCCTCAAAATTAAATGTGGTCACTCGGCCTAAAAAAGTTGGTAGAATTTGAAACATTTGGTTAATTTCAATAATAAAATCATACATAAGTTTTTTTTTAACAATTTTCAATTATGGTAATGCTACTCAGTCAGACTATGGCTAGAAAAAAAAATTGTTTAGCAATTAACAAAATATTATTTATTAATAAGTTAATTGCGTTAATTAGTGAATGATTTGTTCTTACTATATTGTCTTTGTCATCTATGTTAGCGAGAAATTATCCAAATTAATTTGAAAATTCAATTAATATCCCTCTCATCAATAATTAGTGATTATACTTACCAATAAAGTGAATATTCAATCCATCAATATAATTTAGGCACAAATACATAGTTTTGAATTTACCATAAATCTTCATCATATTCTTGTGGTCAAATGTTTAAGAGCATTAATGTAAACTTAATTCATTAAACCGGTGCTGAAGTAAACCAGTATTAATTAAACCGGTTCATTATTAAAACAAATCTGGCTTGCCAGAATTTTACGAGATAAAATCTAATAGAAAAGATCATATATCATCACCCATTATCTCATTCGAATTCTAAGACTCTTTATAATGGCGACCTTGATTGTGGGATGTTGACCCAACATCAGCAAAATATTAAAAACAAGGAAAAATTGTTAAATGGAAACGAAAGTGGTCGACCACCACCCCTCATGAGACCAATTGAGGTCTCAATGCAACCTTCGTTCTGGCTAATGAGATAGAGACATGTGTCTCCATTCTATTGGCCAAGTAATTTTATTTAAATATACAGATAAAATTGGTATATCTTTTATATAATATAATAAAAATAAATAAAAAATGTATCAAATTCATATTTTTTCATTCTCTATAAATAGATATCAATTTTTCTATTTTTCAACACACTTTCAAATTATCTATTTTTTTTCTCTAGTTTTCTATATATCCTAATAATAAATTTTTATTTTATGTAATTTTAGAAAATGCCATTTAATGAGTGTGATTTTATTTTATGTAATTTTAGGAAATGTCGTTTAGTTGATGTGATTTTATTTTTTTGTAATTTTAGGAAATATAGGTTAATTGGTGTGAAGCATGGTGTAATTTATGCTATTAATTTAGTTTGTAATATTTTTGGTATTGGCTATTTATTTCTATTTATTGCTTGATTTTCCTTTTTGGCATATTTTTATTTTTTCTTGTTATAATTATACATTTTTACATTATTTTTATTACAAGTAATATTGTAATCTTAAAATAAAATAAAATAATTATGTATAATGATATGGTTGGGTGGTCATGGATAAAACATGTAAAATAAGTGTGGTTGGGTTGAATAAATATTGATGATTTGGAAGACAATAAATTAATTAAATATTAAAGTGGTTGGATAATTGGGTAGTTGAGGTGGTTGTTGTTATTTGTAATCTAAAGTTTCGCAGTTAATTGCTTTCATAGAGAGTTTTGACGTCTTTCAAAACTCGACAATATTATTTTATTAGAATATTTAATGTTAGAAGGGTGAGACATTTGGGTAAAAATCTCAATCCACCATCCCCAACTTGAAAGAAGAAGAAGTAGAAGAAGAATATTTCATATGTAAAAATATTTTGTTAAGAATATTTCAAAACTCATATTATTTTGTTAAGAATATTTCATGTAATAATATATATGTAGAATCTTATAATATTTGGAATGATTTTCTATACTCATCTCATTCATTTGTTGAGTATAGTTCCTACTCTAGGTCCTAGAGTACGAGATTTCAAAAGATACGACATCTACAAATAAGAATGGGTAACTGCGATCATAAAAATTATTGATGAAATTTGAACTCATTAATTATTAACGACACGCTTGCACCTCCAATTTATATACTCCCTTCGTCCCAGTTTGATAGGCTGATTGAGAGTTTTCACGGAGATTAAGGAAATGATTGGAAAAGACAATTAATCAAGAAACTTCCTAATATGCCTCTATTTATTTCTTTGACATTCAATTAACGTCTAATGTGAACATATTAAATAGGAGAATATATTAGTAAATTAGTTAAATATATTTAGAAATATGTATAAATATCGGGACATACTAAAAAAGAAAACAAGCATGTCAAAATGGGACGGAGGGAGTATTATATATTAATATTATTATTATATTACATAAAAACAGCATACTGAGGACAATTTTGACAATTCATATTTTAAAGCATTTACTACAAAAAGATATTCAACCCACGCATCGCTTCAAAGAGTGAAAAAGAGATGCATCTGCATTATTTGGGAAAAAATAAAATAAAATTCAATCTATGCATCCGCTGAAAAGGTGGGACGCATCGTGCATCTTTGAACAGTTGAGTCGATTTCAAAAATCTAAATCAATTTTAGTAGAAGATTAAATGAACATTTGCCAACTTTCACGAATGTCGTCGCCAATAAATTCTAATCACTTTTCCAATTGGCAATCTTTTGAGACAAGACAGATATAGCAATTTAGTGTCGATTTGGAAATCTCTTGACATTTCTAGCGGCCAACTCAGATGGAATTAAACCATATAATTCTTCATGGGCTCCGTCAAAAACCTCAAACCCAGAAATAAAAATTGAAACTTGAACATTGAGTTGGATTGTTTTGTAAATTCATTTTGTTTGGTAATAGCAAAAAGGTCAATCCATGAACCAATTCGTTTTACACCTGCAGCCTGAGAAGCCCAAACAACACCGAGCTTGCAATATAACTCTAACTCCATAGCTATTAATATTATGCGGACTGCCTTGAGAATTAATCTTTGCCCAAGAAGAACAAAATATCATCCCCATCCATGGAGAAACGGAATTCCAGTCCTACACATTTCTGCTAATTTTTACCATTGTTGTCGTTTATTAATAATGTTTTGGATTTTGCTGCTAGTTTTCTACATTGTCGGAGGTGTAACTTAATTGTTTAACATTCTCTCAAATCAATCCATATTTTTGGATTTGCCAAAACAGATCCAGGATAATAGAATCCAATAGATGAGCAGAAAACACATTGAAACCAAAGAGGCTGTTTAATTTAATAAATAATCTAATCTCAATCACAACCACAATTGAATTTTTTTGCTATCCACCAAGAATCAAAGTGATTAATTTCTTACAAAATAAAAATCTCCAATAAAAAATGACATTAATGGATTAAATAAGTGAGCACCAAAGCAACCAGCATGAGCAGGTAAGCAATCCCTTGGTCAATCGACGCACCTGCACCAAACACACCACACCAAAATTAGAGCAGATATATATATATATATATACACACACATACAGGGAGAGAGAGAGAGTGTGCATTACCGTCGCTAGCAGGCGCAGGAGCAGGAGCCAAGCTCTGAGCTTGAACGCGGGGAATACCGGTGCTCAATATAACAGCAGAGATCGTCATCAACGCAATCAGAATCCTCGCCATATCCATCTCTCTCTCCCTAAATATCTCTATATGTATGTACTTGAGAGAGAGAGAGAGAGAGGGGGGGGGGGGGTAACAAATAACAATAAATCGATAGTGCGATGGACGAGGGTGAGATAAAAGGAGCGAGGATCATTTTATACAGTGACGAAATAGAGGAGAGAGAAATAGGGACCCACTCGCCATGTTCCCAAAGTTTGCCAACCCATGTGGCGCCGCCTCTCTCTCTCTCTCTTCCCCCACCCTGCCAGCGACTCCGGTCGTCACTTTGAAATTACGGAATTGTCCCCGAAGTGGCCGCCACCTGGCTGCCTGTTACTCTTTTTTCCCAACGGTCAAAAGAAAATCTTTTCTGTTTTTTTTTTGTTCTCATTTTAAAATTTCAAATTTTCGATCAACTTGATCCACTTGGTTTTATATTATTTTAATTTGTTTGGCCTTATTTTGCATCTCATTTCCAAATGTAATCCAATCGTTTGCTTGCGTTGAGCTAACAGAAATTCAGAACTAGTTCATTAGTTTATTTGACAAATTATTTACTGATTTCCAATTCTTCAAGACGTCAACAATTCAACAATCTCTTCTACATAAACGTTTAGTTAAATTTTCAAGAATTTGACCCCGGCATATGGGCGGATATTATTTAAATCCATCAATAATAGAAAAATTATTCCATAAATTATTAATTTTAATCTATCTATACATATATTAAGGCAAAATCGCATGGGCAAAATTGTCATGTTAAAAACCAGTCAAATATTTGTTATAAATAAAAAGTTTGCCAAAAATTGAGAAAGTAAAGCCTGTGGCATAGTTGGTTGTTGTAGCATCCTTTTCACCTGATCGCATGCTGGTTCGATTTCCCCTAAAAGCACATTCATCTATTTTTATGTAACATACCTTTTTTTTTAAAAAAATTATTCTATTTAATTAATTTAATCTTATGCTTTATGTATAGATTGCATTTTTTATTTTAATTAAAATTTGGATTTTCCGTAAATATTACTGTAGCACACGTTTATCTTTAAGAGGTGCACTTGCATGTAGCACCTCTTATTTCCAGCAATTTCAGGCGGGCGCGTGGTCCCACGCGGGCGTGCCACGTGGCGCCCACGCGCCCGTCTCAGGTTGATACCTGTCTTTATCGTACTTGATACTTTTCTTCTTACCACATGGTACTTTTTATTTTACCGAACTCGTGTTTTGCTTTTCTTTGCAAATTCTTGGAATGATGATTGTTTTAGATTAATCTAAACACATACAATATAAAAACTGAGAAAAAAAATCAGAATTTAAACTAAATAAACTAGTATAAAATAACTATCAGACCCCTTACTTTTTAATGATACAGATGGTACTTTTCGAATGTTTTGTGATACTTTTTAATAGGAAGGTTGGTACTCACTTTGGACAGTTTTTTTTCATGTGTTGACCCAGTCAAAGCGGGTTGACCCACGTTGACCGGGTCAAAGCGCGGGTTAATCCGCGTTAACCGGGTCAAAGCGGGTTTGACCGACCCGTCTCATATAGTGTTATTTGCATCATGATGCATGCAAGTGTTTGCCTATCTTTAATTATTATATTAAATTTAATTTAATGATTTAATTATATATTAGATCTTTTTATCGTAGGCATTGAAAAAATCAAATGCAATACCTATTGAGTTCCATTTGTTTAATTTGTCAATAATAAAAACTACTCTCTCTATCATGATTATATAGTCCATATTCTATTCACATGCAGATTAAAAATATTTATGAAAACAAGAGATTAAAGCTAAACTTTCAATGATACTGTTATTTAATATTTATGATTTTCAAAATTTAAGTAGTTAATTTTAAAATTTTCAAGAATTAATAAAGGTGTATTTGCACATTATTATGAAAATTAATGCTAATTATAGCAATGGGACGATATTATTAGGACAACCCAAAATAGTAATAGGGACTATGTAGTCGGGATGGAGGGAGTTTTAGTTATCCATTACTTTTGGATATAAAAGTTGATATCCATAATCAGTTTTCAAATTACGAAGCAATTTGCACAATATTAAAGTGCGAATGGGAGCGACGTGTGAGGCGGATGACGACAACATTTTGGATTTGTAAATTATATGCAAATATATGAAAAAAATTGTAGAAATATGATTTTTTGTGAAGGATTTTTCATGGATGAAATAACTATTAATGAAAAGAGAAAAGTTGTGAAAGAACCGAAAAAGTGTGGCATTGATAAATTTAAGATTTTATGCTCTGATTTTTTTATTTGTTCTAATCTTTTTTTTTTATATTGATAATTTTTATCATTGTATTTGGTGGATACGTATTTATAGTGTTGGCCCAAATAAAATAAAATCAATTTTGATGATATTTTTATATGCACTAGGGTTAGTTTTGCTAGCGTTTTGATTTATTTCATACCATTTGTTCAATAATTATTTACTCAAAGGAGCTATTAAGTTATTGATTTGTTTAAACAATGTTAGTATTTTTTATAATTCTGGGAAATTACATTAAATTTGAGATATGCTAAGAAAACACACGCTTTACTTCCTAATTTATGATAATTATTATTTATATATGACAAATAAATTTATTTTTTGTGCACTATTAAACTTTAATTTATTTGATGCGTTTGACATGCTAAAGTACTGTAAACAATATATATATATATATATATATATATATATTATATAATAACTATTTTTACTATATTTTTTATGTATAAAAATAGACTACTTACTATAGTGTACACAAAAATTGGTTTTAAATAATGAAATTTACTTTTATATTACATTTTTTTTTTAACTTTTCTATATAATTTGATTATCACTATTTGACACTTATTATAGTTTTATTATGTAAGGTTAGGGATGCTAATGAATTGCTAAATAAATTGTTTTTCTTTTTACAAAATAAAAAATCATTTTTTCGTTCGCAATCATAATTCATTTCTTTAATTTAGTTCATGTTTTAGTGTTTTGAGTTAATGCATTTTTTGTACATATTAATTAGACTTGTGGGAGCATTTTCGTATATGATTTTTCATATAATTTTCAGTGCACTTTTAAATGTTTAAGTAATTGATTTTATATAAAACGTATATATACACATACATATATGTATAATAAAGTTACTCATATATAGTAGCATTAAAAATGGGAATATTATTTTAGATACTATTTTATTGGATCTGTTAAATATTTAAAAATATAATACTTTTTCACAAAATAAACAAATAATAAATTAAAAGTAAATGATTACGTCCAAATATAAAGGACATATATTTATATTTACATCAAAACTAAATAAATTGTAAATAATACAAAAAAATTGACAAAAAAATTAAAAATTTGTAACAATGATAAGTTGGGAAATAAAAAAAAAATCAACAATAAATACAATAAACGATTTCAAATGCCCCAACACCCAATAATAATTAATTAGTTAATGATTTAATTATATATTTAGGGCCTTTTAAGAAAAAAAAAAACATTGTCCACTTTTTAACTTTAAAAATGTGATTTGATTCATTTCTATGAAGTTGAATTATTTTATATAAAAATAACACTGAATTAAAAACGAGATTTAGTTTAACCAAATACACAAACATATATATATATATATATACACACACATATTGTAAATTCTTTACAAATATTATTAATACATCATTATATTACCCCAACTATTTACAAATGTATTATTTTATTTCTCCATTAAATTAATTATTTTAGCTCATTTTGTAAATTTTCACTAACAAAAAAAGTCTTCTTAAAACATAAAAATAAAAAAATATATTGAAGTTCTTTACATAATTTTTATGTACTTATAACCATTATTCATAACATGAAATTAACACGTTAGAATTTTGTCCAGTTTACTTTCTGGTGCAAATCTCAAAATTCATTATTTATGAATGTCACACATTTTACCAGAGTTACAATTATAAGATATCAAATATAAAAAATATAATGAAATTTAAATTTTAAAAAAATATTGTAAATGTGTGTATACATATAGTTTAAAAAATGCAAATATAATATTGTACACTTAAAGTATAATTTGATGAAATTATAATCATTATATGTTGTTGTTGATAATAATAATAGTAGTAGTGGTGGTGGTGGTAGTAGTAATAGTAGTAGTAGTAGTAGTAGTAGTAGTAGTAGTAGTAGTAGTAGTAGTTCCGTACACCGTACGGGAGAAATACTAGTTATTAATTATCACAACTCATAAGTGATAATGTGACCCAATAACATATAAGAGAATTCTAAACACGGCTCTCGTTTTACTCTCTATAGTTCCCATATTTTTAAAAAAATATATATATTTGAACGTACTATTTTACCTCATAGCCTCCAAACTTAAATTTTGATTACAAATAAACTATAATTATATTCGTAAATAAACATCTGTAATGCTAATATGCTATAGTCTATAATCAGTATGCATCTTATGATACTAGATCACTTATTGGGCTTTTCCTATAAAATGCATAACCTCAACTTTGTATGTGGACTGTCTAAAAAATAACTTTGCATGTGGATCATGTAATCCATTTATTATGCTATTTTCTACAGACCATTTTATTTTAAATTTTAAGTAACTTTTGGATCCTATCATCTGTAATTAAATAAAGGAAAATTCTATTCACAATTCCCACATTTCTGTTTGTAGCCCCTAAAATTAATTAGTATATAAATAATATTTTATCAGACAATCTTACCCTTATACTTTCCCTATTCAAAAACTATATTGAAATATACAACATAACCACGGTCCGGAGATAATATAGCCCTCACCCTCCTCTATTAAACAAAACAAAAGAAAAAAGAAAAGGAAAACATATTTACAAAAGAAATGAGAGGACTACTCGTCTGCTCATCAGTTTCTTTATTTAATTTTGCCCAATTTTCTTGGATTTTCTTTCATGATACTATGATAAAATCTATTTCTTCATTCTCGTTTGCATTTTAACAAATATTTAATTGAATGCAGCAAGTTGATAGAAATCATAAAAGACCATAGATAATCATTTGAATATTAATACAATTATATTTTTTTTCTAAACTAGCTATGAATTAAATATCGAATGATTTTTGCTGGATATCTCGATCATTTGACAGTATATTGGTATTCCAAGAAGAAAGCATTCTCATAAACATAATTTGACAGTGTTAATTCAACTTTCTTAAGTTAAGACACAAGAACATGAAATCCAACCGAATAAATAGGATTTGAACCATTCGATATCATACAATCACTCCGGTGATCAATGCTCATAAAAAAAAATGTACAAACACGAATTTTTATACAAGCAATCTACAAATTTCCTGGAAAATATAACACAAATACAATTCACGGTAAACTGTTTTTAATTTCCCCATAAATCTTTCTTCGATACCACGAAAGTGACGGTTTCCATTGCCCTCAAACACAAAATTACCATTTTTCAAAACTTACTCCTCCCATGATCTCACTGCAAGATTTTCCAAGACTACAATATGTCGGCATGTTGTGCATCTATGAATTTCCTAAGGATGTCAATGCTTTGCTTAGCCATGATATCGTGGACTTGCCACCACCAGAGCATCAATGATTGTCCAGAGGTGGAATGTTCTCGTTAGAATTTTTTTTATTATGCAGCAGTGTTTTGTTTTTAATTATGAAAGGGATGTGTGGCTATAGATTAGGGCTTCATTTTACTTTAATAGGATTTTTAAATAATAGGGTTAGGGATACAAATGTCTAATTAAAATAATATTAATATATAAATTAATTTAGAGACTATAAGAAATAAAATGGGGGCTGTCAATAGAATTACCCTTAAATAAAAAGAACCTCACACGAATCTTAGTAATATTTAAATAGCTTATATAATTTATAGAATACAGCATGAACTAGATTTTTCTGGGCTTTTGTATTTCGTTCTTGGGCCATTTTCAATTGAGGGCTAACTTGGGCCAATATTTTTAGTGTGTAGGTATTTTACTATTTTATAGTGTGCCCAACCGAAATTGGTAGAGCTGATCCAATATTTCAAGATTCAATTATATACTAGCTAGTTTTGTTTCCGTTTATAAATTATATGCATTACTACTGCTAACAGAATAAGAATCGTAAATATGAATATATACTGGGGATCGTAATCTTGACTACTTGTAAAATTTGACGGGCTAGTTATCTTATCTTAAGAATGTTTTTATTTTATCAGTACATATATCATATGAGGAACTACATAACATTATATCAACACACAACCCAACACATATCAAGCTCCACACGAAATGAAACTCAATGGGTTACGAAACCTCCCATTTCACACATGGCATGGGCATAACCCTCTCTAGCTAGTACTCGTATAGTCACGTAATTATTAAACTAATACCAATTTTCACGCACTCAATTAGCTAGCTTAGAGCACACAACGAAAAACACACACGTACACAAACCTCATTACGATCGATGCTATAATTAAACATGAAACTAGCAAACACTAATACCCCCACAAGAAAGCTCCCATTGCAAATTTTCTCTTGTTGTGAACATCTCCACTTACGTGGAGACCATACTCGTTTAATAAACAATCGAGCTTCCACTCGGGCATAGCTTCATACTCTGCCCGAGTGTATCTTGGGTAGTGCAACGGCATTTGGAACCTGCACCGGTCTCTCGCCACATGGCCGTTAGGACGCTTGCTGCCACCACCTCCAAGATTTGTAGGTGGAGGTCTTGCAATGGATTCCATTATCCCTCCTCCTCGGCTCATTTTCCTCTCTCTCTCTCTCTCTCTCTCTCTCTCTCTCTCTCTCTCTTTTGGGAAGAAGAGTGATCAACTTGGACCTATTTATAGCCCTACCCCCCACCCCCAGGTAGGGTGGGGTGGGGTGGGGTGGGGTGGCTAGCTAGAAGTAGCATTGTCGAGGTAGGTATAGAAAATAAATATAAAGATTATTTTTAAATACAGACTTAGATTTTCGATATGAATTATAGTGTTGTCAATTTTAATGTGGGCTCTTCGTTGACCCTAAACGTTATTTTACGTGCATGAACATAAGTTTGGGAGGCAACTCATTTGGATCACACAAAAAAAACAAATTCTAGAACTTTCCAAATACATACATACGCATCAGCTAAGGCCTAAGTGTGTATTTTTCTGCATGGTTAAGGTTAATGTATTGCTTTGAAAAAAAGGTTTATTGATTTGCTTTTAAATTTTAACTCTTAATTAATATAATTCGATGAATACGCATCTGATATATATACAACCTTCTATCTGAAATTATATTTTATTTCATATAATGCTACGATGCCATAAATGTAATAATATGAGGTATATATGTTTTGAACATTCAACGTGTAATGCTAAGAAGATAATATATAGTATTTGGAAGATCACTTTGTTATTGGTGAAAATGTTGTTTTAGCTCCAACTAATTAATACTCGAATTTAATTTGCCGCCTTATTTTCTCCACTCCCCATTGGATTTGGCTCCTCTTCAAAAGAAATTCTTAAACTTGTTTGTTAAGATCAATTGTTGAATGCATCTGTCGTTTCGTGCGTGGAAGTTTTCGAATTATGACAAAAGCCCTGCTAATTTATATGCTATATATATATATATATAATGATGTTCGATGTATTTGACATATCATTATATATTGTTATGAATTATGATGGGTGCTATATATGTCCCTACTTATTTCATTTCATTTAATATATAATGTGTGTAACATCACAGAGAATTGGACACGAATTGAACATTAAATGCAACAAAGTAATTATATGGGTACCTTTCTAAATATCGTCCACAAATCTTAGAAGAGTATCTCAGAATGATATGGATTGGTGCAAATTATTTGATGAGTGCCCTTAAACGTAAGGCATATATGTAGTAGGTGCTTCCGAATAAGCATTCAACAAAGTTAACAGCCACACAATCTGTGATAAATAATAACGCAGCAATTTGCAGTGGATTTGTGCATGCCCGCACATGCTGGAACAGCTCTCCTTGTCGGTGGTTGAGCTTGCTGGATAATCAATCAATCAACCCCCTTGGCGCATCAGATGATATATCAACCTCTCTCTCTCTCTCTCTCTCTCTCTCTCTCTCAGTGAATGCTTATGAACAAGTGTATAACAACTTCCACAAGTAGTGTGTGACAAGAGTAGATGCACAATCCGGTATCTGCCAAGAACGAACATGCTTAAATGGTTCGATTAATCGAAGCTGAACTCGAACAGCAAAAACTTTCACTTCCATATACTCAATCAGATGTTCATACAACTAATTAACTCATCACTCTTGTAAGGATCCTGTGGGGGTTCTGTTTTAGCTCCGTGTTTCTACAGGTTGTGATTCTACGTCTTACAGGTTCCGGAGATTCGAAAGAAAAACAGGGATAACCAAAAGCAACAACTGATTCTCACTTGAAGTTGCTCTAGGAAGATGTTCTTCGATCAACAGAAACTTCAACTAAACTTTCAGGTGATGCTTTTGCCGTCAAAGGCAAATCCACGAGCATGGTTGGAGGGGCAAAATACATGTGCAGTGACATCATGCAGACAAAGATTCCCAAAAAGAGCTGCATGAACAATTTAAGTACGTACTAGTTAAAACTAAGGGGAGATTCATCTCTGTGCACACAATTCAATAAATCATTAATCCTGAGGAAATCCGAGTGATAACAGCACCAATAAGAAAAATGATAAAGAATCACCTGGAGAGTTGGTTTGAAGTGGAATAGGAACACAGACATAACCATTGTCAATAACATGGCCATCGATGTGGAATACACCTGTTCATAAGGGGGTGGGGGGAGGGGGTGGGAAACCACTTAATTTAACTCATTTTATACTAGAAAAAAGAACAATAAAAAGTATTATACTAAAAATGAAAAATTCACAAAATTGTTTAAATATAAAGTGCTGAAATTAGATTCAACAGAAATGCAAGCAGAGTAGACGTGAGAGCAGTTCGTGTTGCATGTTAGGCTTGTTCCCAAAGTGAAGGCCATGGAGAAACTTAATCCATGTTCAGCTCCCATCATCTAGGTCCTTGTATCGGTTCCCATTTTTGGTGGATTCATTAGCCATAGTCAGTAGTCATCATCATACAAATGAATTATCGTACACATATTCAAAAGAAGAAAACAAAACAAAGGATTATAAGCAATTGCTCGTGAATAACAATTGTTTAATAATAGCACTGAGTAAGCTGAATACAAAAAGTTTTCGCATCATATTTTCTGACTGACTTCAAGACAATACTTCTTCAATCACACATCAAATGTTTGATCAGGACAACCAGACATCAATTTTTATTTTTATTTTTATTTTATTTTGCCAAATTCTTATAAGCACCAAGACATCAGATCACATGTCAGATAAAAATTATATTATAGCTAAAAGTCAATGCAGGAAGAAATAATGAAGAAAACGATAGTGGAAACAAAAAGTACCTTAACAATATTATCCGCATACTTCATCAACCATGATACTAACAGTCCTGTGGAACCAAGATTTAACACTACCATCCAAGTTGTCATAGTGTATCCATTGAAAAGACGTTGCCACCACGGGCCATTCTCAAATCCACTTCTAAAATCATCCATGACAAGTTTGGCCATGTTGAATATTGCACCAAATCTGGAAAGAATATTTGCTACTTTGCATCAATAAACTAAATCTATGAAGAGCCATCAAAGTCAGCTAACTTTTGAAAGAAGAAACAAAAACAAATAAGAATCCATTTCTAAAATCCCCTCACTCCTCCGGTTATCTAAAACACAACCATTGTTTCTAATATGAAGATGTTACGAGTGTGCATGAGTGGTTCAGATTGAGTTATATTCATCTTGTATAAGTAGAAATAGTGATCCAGTACCAAATAATGATACTCACGTGTATAGTTGAATGTTCTGCCAATATAAGCTGTCATTGTTCTTTTTCATCAAGAATTCTGTGTAAACACCAGCCAATGCTGAGAGACAAGCAGATAATGCACCCAGCATGTATCCTTGAATTGGTGATGAGAAGAGTGACTCGCAAGATGTTTCTCCACAACCTTTGACCTATGTAACATAAGATCAAAGACTCAGATTACAAGCATCAGCACTGCATATTGGTATAAAAAGTTAGCTAGGAGTGAGGACAGTGATTATACAACTCCCAATTGAGAAAACAAGAGCGTACAAGCTACTATAACCATATAATTTTGATTATTTGAAGAGTCATCACAATAAAGTAAAAGAGTAAAGGAAAAAAAATAATCCCAGCTGTACCTGGCTTGTGGTCGTTCCAATAGCCAATAGAACAATAGCCATCCACTGCAAATTAGAAAGCTTCCTCCTCAAAAACAGCCTAAAGCAGGAAATACAAGTATATGCCAATTGTAGAACATCAACATTTACATTAGAGAGAGCATTAGCTCTCTCTTAAATGAAACAAAGATTTCAAATATACAAAGTTTCCATTTCAGGTGTTTATACCAACCAACAGGAGGATGGGAGTAGGAGTACAGCACCTGAACAGTATTGCAGTCGTAACAATCTTTAAGTTACCCATTATCTGATAAGTGGAGGTATCAACATAAGTCAATGTAGCAAACTGCACATTGTTGTGAATAAGGTATATGACTGATGGAATTGGATATAATCGGACACTTCTCCACTCAGTAGTGATTTTAGGAGAAGGCGACCTCTGGCATTCTCTCCACAGCAGCACACTAGACACAATTAGCTGCATCCAAACAAAAACTTGATACTAGCTAATGAAATTGCAGAAATTTAATGTGATCAACAGACTTTCCTTAAAAAGACTCACGCATTAACACATATACCCTTTTGTTTCTTGATCATTTTTGGATCCTCTGTCATATTTCCAATTTAATAAATTGCTTTCCTTTGTTAACCTTCCTCCCACCACCAGCAACCAATCAAAAGAAAGCATGCCTATGTCTGAATTGGGAAACCATAACAATAGCAATACACCTAAACTCGTTGGAAACGAGACTTTTAGTTATATCCAGACCTCAATTACATTAGTTCTATTCAAGATAAACCCAGTAGCATATGCTTTTCTTTAAGCTATCTGTTTATGAAAGCTCAGCACGAAAACCAAACCAGACAGACATGTTCAAGAATCAATGTACTACCTTAAAAACTTCAGCAAGAAAAGGCACAGTGGCATAGTCATATTTGTATCCCCCATTACTCTGAGATAATGTCGTCAGTATTCCCTGCAAAATTCAATCAATACGAACAGACCCTTATTCCAAATTCACATTTTTGGGCACGCACATATACACACACACAAACAAATATATACAAATCAAATCCCCACGGATGAAGAATTCAAAATTTGAGCTGTAATCAGTGACAGACAGTGAACCTGAGAGCTTGTGAGAATGGTGAGGACTGAAGCGACGACGTACCACTGCATCTCCTCCTTCGCACAGCACGAACTGTTAATTGCTCACTTGGACACCAAGATTGAGAGCCGATTTGATCTCCCGAGAAAATTCTGATTGTGCCCCCTTCAATTTGGGGATTCGAAAAAGAAACCCTATATTTTGCATTAATTGTGATTGTACCACGGAATTCTATATGGGCACGACTATTTGCACCCTAGATAATTTTTAATAAAATTTTCCGCAATTCCGTAATCACAGGGTAGGGTATGGATATGGTATTTTCATATTTGAGTTTTAAAAAAATATTCGTACCCATTTTCATACCAGCTGAGTATCATCTTTTATGTCCGATCCCATACTTTTTAGGTACTTAATTACACATACTCGTGCCTGTTACCCGCATTTTAACAATTTCTCTTATGTGACACAAGAGAAATATTTCATAGTATTTAATAAATTCTAAAATATTTTTATAAGTTAAAAAAAAATGTAGTTACATATATATATATATATATTATGTGTATGCTTTAAATGTATGAAAAATATATTGAATATGAAATGTAATTTATATAGATGGTGGAGTAAAATAACTATTTATTTTTAAAAAGAGATAAAAAAAGGACTAAATTATGTTTATAAATTCTCACTTTTTTTTATCATAGATCATTTCTATATAATATATTTGTGTATATATAATAAATCAATTTTTTTAATGTACAATACATATATTTATGAACATCTTCTTAAGCATAGTGAGCATAAAATTAATAATATATTTTCTGATAAATTTAATGATATTTTTATAATCATTCAAATACACTTATATTCGCATTTTCTTGTTGTATATGTTTTAAAAAATATATACAGTTATATTTTATGTAAGATATAATTTTTATAAGAATTTATTTATCAAGTTTACAATATATATATATATATATATATAAGAATAAATAACATAAGTTACAAATTAATATTTCAAGTAATCCAATTTTTATTCATGTTTAATTATCATTTTATTTCTAATAAAGGTCATATTTTAAAAATAAAATATATAAACATACAAATTTCTTCATCACAAACTATTTATTGAATATATAATTTAGTAATTATTATTTGTAGTAAATAATTCAAAATTACGATTAAATAATTTATAATTTTATAAATATTGATTAAAACTAAATCATAATTCGATTAAAATATAATACAAAGACCCTTCATGAAAATGTGATATTACATAATAAAAACTACTACATACATAACAATTTTATGAAATCTTCAAAAAAATAATATCATATCACCATACAATTCAATAATAATAATAATAATAATAATAATAATAATAATAATAATAATAATATGGGTATGGGGCTGGTTGGGTATTACGGTACCCGTACCCACACCCATCTCGGTCAAAATTTATGGATAATTACTCGTGCTTGTGTCCGTACCCATTAAGTAGGTAATTACCCTATTCATTATAGGTAATTTTGCGAGTACCCATAGGATCCGTTACTTATTGTCATCCCAATCCGTAACCCAACCCAACCCAACCCACACACATGCGAGCTATTCTATATGTATACACAATAGATTTACCGCCACACAATGTGTGGTCAAATATAATATAATATGATATTTTTAGTTGACAAATCTTATTTAATTTTCAGGAGAATTTAATAACCTAAGGAAAAATTATTTATAAAAATATAATTATTATAACACTTAATTACGTTAGTTGTTTAAAAATAAGACAGAGAAATAATAAGAAGAAAAACTTTGTTTTCAGCTTCTTATCTATTTTTATTAGATTGGATGATAATGTATGTGTGATACTGAAGCAATTTTTATTTTATTTTTTGCGATAGTAATGAAAATAAAATATGTTATGAATCAACAAAAAAAAATAGCAATAAAAATTAAAAATATTGATGGAATTTTGTAATGCATACGTTGGAGTTGGCCCAATTGTATTTCGCGGCCCAGTCCCTAATTAAATTACTACCCGGCCCAAGACCCTAAACCCCTAACCCTACCCGACGGTCCATCTCCCCCTTCAATCCTAATAATTGAAGCCGCTGCTTCTCGATGCTCTAGAAGCCTCTTTAACTGGAGTTCGACTCCTCTCCTCCTTCAACACTCACAATACAGATCTATCTAGCCTATTCTCTCTCTCTTTCTGGATTTTCTCAGCTTGCACCCACGGTTTCTCTTGCCGGAATCTTGAGTTGTGATTCCTGAGTGGCATATGAGTGTTGGGTGAAGCTGTGTTTGAGAGAGAAAGATTGAGTGTTCCCTTCTCCCTTTAAACCCTAGCCACCGCTTCCTCTTCCCCTTCCCCTCTGGTCTGGGCATATCCTGTCGCCGGAGTTGCTAGTGCCGCCGCTTGTGGGAAATCTGAGCCAACTGTGCCTAGGGCACTTTTCCCATCGATTGATATTCTAATTCATTCTATCTCTGGCTATTCTTTGCTCTGCTCTGGTTATTTGCAATATCATTGTGTCTAACTTGTTCTATTTCTCTGCATTTTCAGTTGAAGTCGCAATCATCCCCTGCCTGTGAAGAAGATCTGTAGATCCTCCTGATCTACACCTCTGAGGCACTGTCCAAGGCAAAGAACAAGTTAAAGTCCATGCTGTGAATCCCCTTTGCTACTGTTCATACTGTAAACCCCCTGTAATAGTTTGTTTAGCCATTCATCTGTAAAGTTTTGGGCCTTAGCTACTTGAGTAGTAAGTGTGTGAGGCCGCTAGAGTAAGGAAACCAAAGCAGTGTAATCTCCGGCTAGGCGATACCACAACAGTGGTATCAGAGCCTGGTTTGTCTAGCCGGGGGCACTCTCCTTATCTCCATCTCACACACCCAGCCGCCGGTAAGGGCTGTGCCTCTCTCGCCCCCGTCGGGCTCCTAAAACAGTAAGTCTGTCCCCTCCCCTGCCTGGGAGGGACAGCTCTGGTATTAACCTTAAACCCTAATCTCCTCTGTGTGGTATTTGTTGATCCTGTGATTTCTTGCTTCCGCTCTAATCTCTGATTATCCCTTGGCATTCCAAGCCTTTCCCAAAATTCTAGCTTACGGTCGGGACCGTCTGTATTCCCCTGTGGGTCTCCTCAAAGCGGGTTGCCCCGATAGATAATTTTGGTAAGGGATTCTCAGTTGAAAAATGGGGTTTTCTGGGTTGTTTTGATGTTAATATTCTGCCATTTTGTTGTTCTAAGATATCTGCAATTCCTGGTAGTGTTTTATTGCTGTTGTTGTGATTCCTGGAAGGAATCTGATCTGAAAACTCTGTTTCCAGAGTTGCTGTGAGTAAGACTTATTGTTCCTAAGTCTAGTTTGGTGGCCTAGTAGGGTTTTGGGATTGACCTGAGTGAACCCCTGCTCAACAGATCAATTTGTGCTGAGAACTGGGATAGCCTCAGCTCTAGATTCCCCTTATGCACCCTTCTTTGGGCCTGTGGAGTGTTTTCTCCTGTTCTGAAGTGTTTTGGTGCTTATCCTATTTTTCATGTGGTGATATTTGGATCTTTGGTGAATTTCTGAGTTCTCTGTAAAATTCTGTGAAAAATGAACAATCTGAGTGCTGTTCCTTTCAATGGAAATGATGATTTTGGTGATTGGCAAACTAGGGTCGAGTGTATTTTAATAAAAGAAAATCTGCAAGATGCTATATTTGAAAGAATTGATGAAAATGAAGCAGATAAAACCCTAGTTAAACTAAATGCTGGTGCAAGAGCTACAATTTTATTAAACTTAAGCAGTGCTGTTGTTAGGAAAGTTTCTCATCATAGGTGTGCTAAAGATCTATGGGATGCCTTAACTGCTCTGTTTGTGGCTAATTCTGAAGAGTCTGCATATTCTCTGCAAAACCAAATAATGACTTTTCAAATGGATCCCTCTAAAGATATTGATTCAAATATGCATGATTTCAATAAACTTCTGAAAGATCTAAAACTTGCTAGGGATGATACACTTGAAAAATATGCTCCTCAGATCCTTCTTGGTGCTATTCCTAAAGTTTTTTCAGAAGTTAAATCAGCCTTAAAATATGGGGGGGCTAAAGTTACATGTGATATGATTATTTCTAGGCTTAAGGCAAAAGAGAATGAATTAAAAAAGCTTCAGTCCAAACCCTTGCAAAATGATATCTTATATGTCAACAGAAATAATCACAAGCCTTTTAGACCTAACCCAGAAAATCCAAGTAACATTGTTGCTGAGAGGCACAGGAGGGAATACAACCAAGCTCATAACCTTCCCAGCAACACCAGAACCCACAACCTCTGTGAGATATACTCCCAACACCCCAGAAATCATAGCTAAGCTCATAATTCAGGCCCTTTCCCTATCTCCTCAGAGTTCAAACCTCCCAGAAACCAAAACTTCCCTCAAAACTCAGACTTCAAAACTAAAAAGAATTGTTGGAACTGTGGGAAACCTGGGCATTACTCAAACAGATGTAAACAACCAAAAAGGGGCAGGGGGTTTGGGAACAATCAAGCCAATAATGTCATGTATTTTGATCACCATGAGTATAATAATAATGAAAATGGTGAACTATACATGGCGCATTCTGATTTCCAATTCATAAATTTTACAAATGTTATATCTGATAATGTGCATGAATCTGAATGGCTTATAGATTCAGGTTGTACCTTTCATGTCACTCCACACAAGCACATTTTTCAAAACTTGCAACTTATATATTCTGGTGCAGTTGCTTTGGTTGATGGTCAGCAATGTGAAATAATTGGAAGGGGTGATGTGTGTCTTAAATTTGAAAATGAAAGCATGATTACCCTTCATGATGTCAGATATGTTCCAAAGTTGAAATTTAATCTATTATCTGTTTCAAAACTTGCTGATCAACAACTGTTTGGCTCTGTGAATCACAAGTGTTTCCAATTCAGAATGAATTCAATGTTGTGCTTTGATGCTCCTAGAAAAGGAGACTTGTATGATGTTCATGCTTACTCTATGTCTGTCCAAACTGCTAATGTTGTGCAAAATGATAAAACATCTTTGTGGCATGCAAGGTTAGAGCATATGAGTAATAAGGGCTTAGAAATCCTAAGAAAAACTGGTACATTCAAGCATGATAAAGTTACCAGCATGTCATTCTGTGAGCCTTGTTTGATGGGAAAGCAACATAAGTTGCCCTTCCCTGTGTCTGGACCTTATCCTAAAGCTCAACTAAGTTCTGATATTCTTGAGTACATTCATGCAGATGTGTGGGGACCTTCAAAGGTCCCAACACATGGTGGTAATGTGTTTTTCTTGTCCATAATTGATGATTTTTCAAGAAAGACCTGGGTGTTCTTAATGAAAAATAAATCTGAAGTCTTTGAAAAATTTTCTAAATGGTCTATTGCAATTCAAAACCAAACTAATAAAAGCATCAAGTGTCTAAGAACAGATAATGGTCTAGAGTTCTGTAATCAACTTATGGATAATTGGTGCACTGATCTTGGGATAAAAAGGCACAAGACTGTGCCTTACAACCCCAAGCAAAATGGGGTTGTTGAAAGGATGAACAAAACTCTCCTGGAGAGAGTTAGAAGCCTCTTGGCTGGTTCAGACCTTGGAGAGAAATTTTGGGGAGAAGCCCTTATGACTTCTTGTTATTTGGTTAACAGATCTCCTTCTGTCCCTTTAAATGGCAAGCTCCCTGAGTCTGTATTCTGTAACAAACCTATATGTCTGTCAAATTTAAGAATGTTTGGTTGCAGTGCTTATGTTCATCAAAAACTTAGTAAAATTGAACCTAGGGCTAGGAAATGCATATTTCTGGGATATCCTGAAGGAGTAAAAGGCTACAGACTATGGGATAAAACTTTGCCTGGATTCAAAACCTATATTAGTAGGGATGTATCATTTAATGAATCTGACTTTCCCTTCTTAATTGAATCCTCACAATCTGCTGCTCCTTGTGAGGTGGAGAAACTTGAAACCCCTGTGTTCTTCTCTGTCTTGTCTAAGGTGGACCATCCTCCACCAGAGTTCCCTGAGTTGAATGCTCCAAATGATCATACTCATGTGCATGATAGCATTTGCCCCTCTGATTCTGCATCTAATCATGACTCTGAATCTGACAAGCATGAGCATATGAATGTTTCTAAATCTGGATCTGAATCTGATCATGAACAAACCATTGAGCATGAACCTGAGCAAATGAACCTTGATAACTATAAACTGTCAAGAGATAGGCCTAGGAGAACAATTAAGGCTCTCACTAGATATGATGGATGTAATTTATCAATATATGCCTTCAATGTGTTTAATAATGTTGATTCTTCTGAGCCAAAAACATATAAGGAAGCTATAACATGTGCTGAATCTGATAAATGGAAAGAAGCTATGAAAAATGAAATGAACTCTCTGACTGATAACAAAACTTGGGTTCTTGTGGAAAAACCTGATGCATGCTCCTTTGTTGAATGTAAGTGGCTATTTAAAATAAAACAGGAGGTTGATCATGTAAGATACAAGGCAAGACTTGTTGCTAAGGGTTTTACCCAAAAAGAAGGCATAGACTATACATAAATCTTTGCTCCTGTGGTTAAATTTACTACTGTTAGGATTATGCTTGCCTTGACTGCTCACTTTGACTGGGAATTAAAACAAATGGATGTAACAACTGCCTTCTTGCATGGTGAATTGGAAAATAATATCTATATGAAACAACCTGAAGGATTTGAAGATAAATCTTATCCTAACCATGTTTTTTGCTTAAAAAATCTCTGTATGGATTAAAACAATCTCCCAGACAATGGAATATTAAGTTTGATACATGCATGAAAAACCTGAACTTCTCTAGAAGTCAATTTGATCACTGTTTGTATTACATGAAATCCTCTGTGCCCATGTTTCTGCTGCTTTATGTTGATGATATGCTTCTGATAAGCCCCTGCTTGAAAACCTTGAAGCATGTTCAAACCTGTCTGAGTGAAAACTTTAACATGAAAGATTTGGGGAATGTAAGGAAAATCCTAGGTATGAATATTGACAGAGACAGAAACACACACACACACTATTACTTCATCAATCTTCTTATGTTGAACAAGTGCTTAAAAGATTTGATATGGATTTGTGTAAACCTGTGAATGTCCCACTTGCATCCCACTTTCAATTGAGTAAAGATCAGTGTCCCAGAAGTGACACTGACCTGAGTAATATGTCTGGAGTTCCCTATGCTAATGCTCTGGGTTCTGTAATGTACCTCATGATCAGCACTAGGCCTGATATAGCCTATGCAGTATCCTGTCTAAGTAGGTATATGGCAAACCCTGGGCTGCCCCATTGGGAAGCTCTTAAGTGGTTGCTTAGATACCTTAAGTCCACAGCTTCTCAAGGTCTAATTTTCTCAAAATACTCTGAAGGTGTCAAATGCATTGGCTATGTAGATTCTAACTATGCCAATGATAGGGATCAAAGAAAGTCTACAACATCATATGTGTTCACTTTATGTGGTTCATGTATAAGTTGGAAATCACAGTTACAAAGTATAGTTGCCTTGTCCTCCACAGAATCTGAGTACATTGCAGCTACAGAAGCTGTAAAAGAAGCTATATGGTTGAATGGAGTGTTAACTGAAATTAAATTCATTGATGATAAACCATTGCTTTTTTCTGACAGTCAATCTGCTATTCAACTTTGTAAGAACCCAGTCTTTCATGATAGAACAAAGCATATTGATGTAAGATATCATTTCATAAGAGACATAGTAGAGAAAAGAGAAGTATTGTTGGATAAGATCCCATCTGAATTCAACCCTGCAGATATGGGCACTAAGTGCCTACCAGTTGCAAAGCTGGAAGCATGCAAAAAGTCCTTAAATATGGACTTAGGTTGAACCAAAGTTGGTGATGTTTTGAGTTATCCTGACCTGAAGTCAGGATAACAACTGAGCCCCTTGGGCAGTGTACATACATGGTTATTTCCCTTTGGTGCGAAAGCTTGGTTGATTCAAGTTAAATGATGGTCAATGACCTTGAGAGACCTGAGACTTGTATCTGTAATTTGGGTTGGTCTCTTGTGTTGAGACTGGATTGAATACGCATAGTATTCCTTCCACCCTCTCTTAGTCTGTCTTTGTGATAAACTTAAGAGTAAAAATAAAAGGCAGTGATGATATTCCTTTGTTTTGTATTTGGCAGGTAACTCCTTGGAGACAGGAAATACCAATAGGGCCAAAGGTGGAAATGTTGGAGTTGGCCCAATTGTATTTCTCGGCCCAGTCCCTAATTAAATTACTACCCGGCCTAAGACCCTAAACCCCTAACCCTACCCGACGGTCCATCTCCCCCTTCAATCCTAATAATTGAAGTCGCTGTTTCTCGATGCTCTAGAAGCCTCTTTAACTGGAGTTCGACTCATCTCCTCCTTCAACACTCACAATACAGATCTATCTAGTCTATTCTCTCTCTCTTTCTGGATTTTCTCAGCTTGCACCTACGGTTTCTCTTGCCGAAATCTTGAGTTGTGATTCCTGAGTGGCATATGAGTGTTGGGTGAAGCTGTGTTTGAGAGAGAAAGATTGAGTGTTTCCTTCTCCCTTTAAACCCTAGCCGCCGCTTTCTCTTCCCCTTCCCCTTTGGTCTAGGCATATCCTGTCGTCGGAGTTGCTAGCGCCGCCGCTTGTGGGAAATCTGAGCTAACTGTGCCTAGGGCACTTTTCCCACCGATTGATATTATAATTGTAGTCTCGTTTTACACTTCACTGGAATTGAATTACAACTGAAGTACAACAAGAAGGTAGAGGAATAGGAGAATGACAATTACAATAAAAATTGAAATTAAACAAAGTAAGAAGATAGGAACCGATGTGCAGATTCCGGCAAGCCGAGTCGAGGGGACCTCTCTCCGCAAGACAAATACGCCCCGGCTAGTGCTCACGGTTTGGCGGTTGTCTTTCAAAGATGAAACGGCTTCGTCCTTCCGGCAGTAGCACCACAAATCCGGCAAGGTTCCAGCGAACTAGACAATGTCGAGAACTAGGAGCTTTGACTCGAAATGATTCGTATGCAGCAATATGATGTGTGATCGTTTATGCAGAATGTGGCCTTTGGATCCATGCAGGATGTCCTATTTATAGGCACATCTCCACTGCAGGGGACAACTAGGGTTTGAGGGCATTCAAACCTGGTGTTGTAACCCCCCTGGAGTTATAGCTCTGCCATTAAGCCCTCCAGGAGTTACCTTCTGCAGATCCCGACAGGTGTCCCTTGTCGGCTCAGATCCCAACACGTGTCCAGGGCAGCTGCAGACTTTGACTCCCGACAGGAGTTACTTTCGGTTACTGTCCAGCCCACTAACTCCACCAGCTCCAGATGGCAGTTACCTGAAGGCTCCACCAGCTTCAGTGACAGTTACTCACTTGAAGGCTCTTAACTCATGGGAGTTACACCCTTCAAGCTGGACATGCACCATGTGCACCCACGACCTGGTCCACACAGCCGTTATAGACCCGGATAGTCGATCCGCTGACCCGCTCCATGACCCGACTGTTTCTGTACCATAAAACTGATACGGCTAAGCCCCGGAAGCCCACGTACGCCCAAAGTCCAAGTCCAAGTCCGAGGACGAGGACGAGTCGAGACGAGATGAGACGAGACGAGCCGAGCACGGGCACGGGCACGGGCACGGGCACGGGCACGGGCACAGGTATGGGCACGGGCACGGGCACGGGCGGGCGCGCGCGTGTGTGCGCGTGTGGGCTCATGGCCCACATCCTTGTGCACTTGATTACTCCACTAAGTGTTAATACACTTAAATACACTTCTTAATTTGATTAAGAAATCAATGTGGGATTATTTAATGTGTCTTAAACACATTATCCCACACACCATAAATGCCCAATCGTGTGACCAATTTTAACCATTTATTTCTCACTCACCGAAAATCGGATTTGAGCAAATAAAAATACTACGATTATCTACTCAGGACATAGAGTAATCGTACGGTATTTAATTTCTCCAAAATTAAATATCCCGGTCACGAAAAATCGGATAAAATGAGTCACACTCACTTTATTAAATCCTATTTTCCAACAATCCTCCACATGAGTGGAAATAGCGCATGCATGTATGCAGACAAGCAGCCCAGTTCTCTTAGAAACACAACTGCACCAGGATAGGTAGCTTGTGACTTTGAACCTTCCATATTCCAACACTATCGAGTATATCGGTTGTTTAGTGGACATGATGCCTTGAACTATACATCCTTAGTGTATACCGAGACAATAGTATTGAAAATAGCTGTATATCAAACATTATTTGTTCTCACGTTTGTGTCCTTTTCAGGCCATGGACAACCTCTTTGAGTTCATAAGTATCTCTTTAGAAGCGGCCCCACTTCTCACTTATATAGGTGATCTCCTCTTCCGAGTATCCTGCCATACTCAACCTCATTAGGTTTAGGAATCATTAAAAGTCATATGACTTATCCTCACCACATTGACAGGTGTGAACTTGGTTTGCCAACAGGGAAATGTACACTTATAATTTTCCAAGTGCTACCAAACCGAATGTTTGTAGCTTAGTTTTCCCATTAAACCAAGTTCTTGGGATCTCCAGTCATCATGGTTGGGTTACCACTACAAGCACTCTTAGAGTGTGGATTTCAAACCCATTCCCTTTAGCAACTTAGCCATTTGATCTCGGTTTAACCCTTTGGTTAGCGGATCCGCTAGATTATCTATTGACTTCACATAGTCAACTGAGATAATCCCACTTGAGATCATATGCCTCACAGTATTATGACTCCGACGTATGTGTCGAGACTTACCATTGTACATAGCATTGTGTGCCCTTCCGATAGCTGCTTGACTATCACAGTGAATCATCACTGACGACACTGGTTTTTTCCAGCATGGAATGTCTTCTAGAAAGTTGCGAAGCCATTCTGCTTCTTCATACACTTTATCCAAAGCGATAAACTCAGATTCCATGGTAGAACGGGCTATACAAGTCTGTTTCGTGGATTTCCACGACACTGCTCCACCTCCAATAGTGAAAACAAATCCACTAGTCGAAAATGAGTCTTTTGTGTCTGATATCCAATTCGCATCACTGTACCCTTCAAGTACAGGAGGAAACCTTGTATACTGCAGCCCGAAGTTCAAAGTATACTTCAAGTATTTTAGAACTCATACTAGAGCTTTCCAATGTTCTTTGCTTGGATTGCTCGTGTACCGACTCAACTTGTTCACAGAACATGCAAGATCAGGTCTAGTGCAGTTAGTGATGTACATCAAACTCCCAATGACCCTTGCATATTCTTCTTGAGCTACCGGTTCTCCTCGGTTTTTGCTCAAGTGTACATTGAGTTCCAACGGGGTCTTAGCCGGCGGACTATCAAAAGCGTTGAATTTCTTAAGCACTTTCTCTATGTAATGAGATTGTGTTAAGACAATTCCACCACTTGTCCATACTATCTTGATCCCTAAAATCACATCGGCTAAGCCCATATCTTTCATGTCGAAATTTCATTTCAACAATCACTTGGTGTCCACTGCCTATGATTAACATGTCGTCTACATAAAGACAGACTATGACATAGCCATTAGAACTGCTCTTTATATACACACATTTATCACACTCATTGATTTTGAAACCATTTGATAACATCACGTTATCAAACTTCAGGTGCCACTGAATAGGTGCTTGTTTCAGACCGTACAACGATCTAACAAGCTTACACACCTTTCGTTCTTGCCCTGGTGCAACAAACCCTTCAGGTTGTTCCATGTATATTTCATCATCCAACTCACCATTCAGAAACGTAGTTTTTACATCCATCTGATGAATTTCAAGATTGTGCAAAGCAGCAATCGCTAAAAGCACCCGAATAGATGTAATCCTTGTTACTGGTGAGTAGGTATCGAAGAAATCATACCCCTCTTTTTGTTTAAAGCCTTTGGCAACCAAACGAGCTTTATACTTGTCAACAGAACCATCTGCCTTATATTTTCATTTTAGGATCCATTTGTATCCTAACGGCTTACACCCACTTGGGAGATCTGTCAACTCCCAAGTGTGATTTTGCATGATGGAATCAATTTCACTGTTGATAGCTTCTTTCCAGAACGCAGCATCTGGACTAGATAGAGCTTCTTTCAAAGACTTTGGCTCATCATCTAGCATATAGGTGATGAAATCCGGACCAAAGATCTTAGCCGTCCTAGCTCACTTACTACGTCTCGGTTCTTCATCCACAGGATCAGAACTAGTAGTAGCTTCAGAGGTTCGTTTCTCAGAACTACCTTCTGTCATATCCTTATTCTTACAAGGATAGACATTCTCGAAGAATATAGCATTCCTCGACTCCATCATCATTCCTTTAGTCAACTCGGGAATCTCCAATTTATGAATAAGAAAACGATATGCACTACTGTTAAGTGCATACCCAACAAAGATACAATCAACCGTTTTAGGGCCGATTCTAACTTGTTTAGGAAGTGGCACTTCAACCTTAGCCAAACACTCCCACACTTTGAGGTATTTATAAGACGGCGTGCGTCCTTTCCACAACTCGTAAGGTGTCACATCCTTACCCTTAAGTGGAATTTTGTTCAGGATATAGTTGGCTGTCAACACAGCTTCCCCCCACAAGTTCTGTGGTAATCCCGAACTTATCAACAAAGCAGTCATCATCTCCTTAAGAGTTCGGTTTTTGCGTTCAGCAACACCATTAGACTGTGGTGAATACGGTGCCGTAGTTTGATGAATTATACCCGCCTCTGCGCATAACTCTTCAAACGGGACAACATACTATCCACCTCTATCACTTCGAATTGCTTTAATTCGACTGCTTAGTTGATTTTCGGCTTCATTTTTGAAGTTCTTAAAAGCTTCAATCGCCTCATCTTTACTTCTTAAAAGATAAAGATAACAATATTTTGTGCAATCGTCAATAAAAGTAATAAAGTACTTTTTACCGCCTCTAGTTTGCACAAACTTTAAATCACACACATCTGTGTGAATTAACTCTAGAGGTTTAGTGCTCCGTTCAACCAATTGAAATGGTAACTTAGCCAATTTAGCTTCAACACAAACTTCACATTTGTTTTGTGTATTAAATTGGTTCACTTTTAGCAAATCTAAATTTACTAAGCGTTTTATAGCATTTAGATTAACGTGTCCTAATCTACAATGCCATAAATCCGAGCACTCAACAAGCAAGTAAACAGAAGAAGCAATTTTATTAGCATTTTCTTTTGCCACACGGCGCATCACCATTACATTCATTTTGAAAAGTCCATTGGCGAGATAGCCCCGACCAAGGAACCTTCCGTACTTGCTCAAAATAAACTTTTCAGACTCAAACACTAGTCTAAAACCATGATTGACTAACAGCGAGCCTGAAACCAGATTCTTGCGGATGTCCGGAACATACAGCACATCATTCAAAGTCAGCTCTTGGCCTGAAGTCAGCTTCAAAACCACGTTGCCCACACCAACCACTTCAGACGAGGCTTGGTTCCCCATGTGCAACTTTCTACCTTCAACAGCTTTGTAGGTAGCAAACGAGCTCTTGTCCGAGCAAACGTGACAAGTAGCCCCGGTGTCGACGAACCACTCTCTCGGGTTGTCCACGTGATTGGCCTCGAACACAACGGCAGCCAAATCATCGTCATCCCAATCATCTTGTCGGGCCTTGCCTTTACCTTTGTTGTTATGTTTCGCCAAATGCGCACCATAGTTAGTACGTTTCTTCTTTGGAGCCGTGCAATGTTTGGACATGTGTCCCGGCTTGTCACAATTGAAGCAATTGCCGTTGAACTTTGTCATTGGCTTCTTCCCTTTGTCAACTTGACCCGGGCGCTTCCTTTTGTTGCTATTTGATGGTCCACCACGTTCCATCAAATTAGCCTTGGCCTCAATCGGGACTCGTGGTCTCGGATCCGCCTTTCGGTTATCGGCTTCAATTCGAAGCTTAACCACAAGATCTTCAAGAGTCATCCCTTTCGTTTGTGTTTGAGATAGCTCTTGAAATCCTTCCAACACGGTGGCAACTTCTCAATCACCGCAGCAACGGTGAAAGAGTCGGGAATGACCATCCCTTCAGCATGAACGTCGTGCACAATGAGCTGAAGCTCTTGCACTCGGTCCATTACTGACCGGGTGTCCACCATTTTATAGTCGAGGAACTTTGCCACCACGAACTTCTTAGTTCCGGCATCCTCAGTTTTGTACTTCTTTTCTAGAGCTTCCCACAGTTCCTTAGCACTAGTTACATTTCCGTATACAGAATATAAACTATCTACTAAGCCATTAAGAACATAATTTTTACAAAGAAAATCGCCATTGATCCATTGATCGTACGCCGTTCGTTTGTTGACGTCCGGCTCATTTTCTTCGACCACAGGAGCCTCCTCCTTGAGGTATCCAACAACTCCGAGCATGGTTAGGTAGAAGAGCATTTTCTGCTGCCACCTCTTGAAGTCCAACCCGGAAAACTTTTCTGGCTTCTCGGCTTGGCCATGGGGAATGGTCCTTGGAGCAACGGTGTTGGATGAAGACGCCATTCCAGCAAAGGTAGTTGATTAATTTTAGTCTTAGATATTTGTCTTGCGATTGTAGTCTCGTTTTACACTTCACTGGAATTGAATTACAACTGAAGTACAACAAGAAGGTAAAGGAATAGGAGAATGACAATTACAATAAAAATTGAAATTAAACAAAGTAAGAAGATAGGAACCGATGTGCAGATTCCGGCAAGCCGAGTCGAGGGGACCTCTCTCCGCAAGACAAATACGCCCTGGCTAGTGCTCACGGTTTGGCGGTTGTCTTTCAAAGATGAAACGGCTTCGGATCCCAACACGTGTCCAGGGCAGCTGCAGACTTTGACTCCCGACAGGAGTTACTTTCGGTTACTGTCCAGCCCACTAACTCCACCAGCTCCAGAGGCAGTTACTCACTTGAAGGCTCTTAACTCATGGGAGTTACACCCTTCAAGCTGGACATGCACCATGTGCACCCACGACCCGGTCCACACAGCCGTTATAGACCCGGATAGTCGATCCGCCGACCCGCTCCACGACCCGACTGTTTCTGTACCGTAAAACTGATACGGCTAAGCCTCGGAAGCCCACGTACGCCCAAAGTCCACCCAAAGTCCAATTGCCAAGATCCAAGTCCGAGGACGAGTCGAGACGAGACGAGACGAGCCGAGCACGGGCACGGGCACGGGCTCGGGCACGGGCACGGGTGGGCGCGCGCGTGTGTGCGCGTGTGGGCTCATGGCCCACATCCTTGTGCACTTGATTACTCCACTTAAGTGTTAATACACTTAAATACACTTCTTAATTTGATTAAGAAATCAATGTGGGATTATTTAATGTGTCTTAAACACATTATCCCACACACCATAAATGCTCAATCGTGTGACCAACTTTAACCATTTATTTCTCACTCACCGAAAATCGGATTTGACCAAATAAAAATACTACGATTATCTACTCAGGACATAGAGTAATCGTACGGTATTTAATTTTTCCAAAATTAAATATCCCGATCACGAAAAATCGGATAAAATGAGTCACACTCACTTTATTAAATCCTATTTTCCAACAATAATTCATTCTATCTCTGGCTATTCTTTGCTCTGCTCTGGTTATTTGCAATATCATTGTGTCTAACTTGTTCTATTTCTCTGCATTTTCAGTTGAAGCCGCAATTGTCCCCTGCCTGTGAAGAAGATCTGTAGATCCTCCTGATCTACACCTCTGAGGCACTATCCAAGGCAAAGAACAAGTTAAAGTCCATGTTGTGAATCCCCTTTACTACTGTTCATACTGTAAACCCCCTGTAATAGTTTGTTTAGCCATTCATCTGTAAAGTTTTGGGCCTTAGCTACTTGAGTAGTAAGTGTGTGAGGCCGCTAGAGTAAGGAAACCAAAGCAGTGTAATCTCCGGCTAGGCGATACCACAACATCATATACTCCATCCATGTTAAAATGTTTGTTGTTTTAAGATTTTAATCTAGAATTAATGATTAATTTTTTGGATTAATATATCTCTTCTTTCTAAATCACATAAAATCCTATTCACTTATATAAGTGAGCTTAATGGATTCTCTAGCAACTTAGATTAATCATTTTGGCAAGCAACTTAGGTTAATCATTTTGGCAATGCGAGGACGAATGTCAAATAATTGGTAACTGAGTCTGTTGTGTCATCATTTCATTGTTAAGCCCCATCCCGGTGGGCCTGGGGAGTTACACATCGCAAGGTATTCGACAGGGGGATCCGCTGTTGCCATTGATGTTTATTATCTGTGCACAAGGTTTTTCTTCAATTGTGCATGAGTTATGTCGGAAGGAGTCTCCGTAGCCAATTCAATTTGTTGTGTAAGAGCCGTCTATTTTCTGCTTACTTTTTGCAAATGATAGTTTTTTCTTTTTCAAGCAAAAGAAGGCTTCGGATAGTCCATTAATTTTGATAAGTCTTAAATTTCTTTTAGTCCTTTAACACCGACAAGTGTTATCCAGAGGATTCAAGAGGTGTTGGATGTGCAAGTGGTTGAAGTACATTCTGTTTATTTGGAGCTGCCAATAATAAAAAAGTCCAATTTGGATATATTTGGAGATCTATTTGTTGGTGAATTATAGTGGGGGTTGAAGATAACAAGGCTTAAAGCAGACCAATCTATGAAGGTGGCTAAATTTATTACAGAGAAGCGTGAGTGGGATAAAGTTAAGCTAAGACGGGTCTTTTGGCCATTTGTGGTGGACTATATTATTCATATTCCTACAGAGAGGAAAGATCGGTGTACTTGGAAGTTTGAGGAGAAAGGCTGGAACAAGTTTGTAATTTAAACATTCCACCAAAAATCAGTGTGTTCTTATGAAGGGCCTGTATGGACTTTGTGCCTATGATAATGAACTTGAAGAATCATCATGTGCTGCTGGGTGAGCTTTGCAATCGATGTGACAAGATGTGGGGGACATCATGCCATGTTTTATTTGATTGTGAAAGAGTCAAAGGCTTTTGGAAGCATATGCATTATTGGCAGATTTTGAAGGCCGTGAGGAACTTTTCCATGATGGATTGTTTGTTCTTTTATATCGCTCTAAAAATTATGCATAAGTATATAAGGTTAATTATAGCAAAAATAGGTGAGAACATATATCGTATTCACAAAGGACTGGCATTGTAATCTAATTAAGTACTTGATTTTGTTATTCTACTTTATCTAGAGACTCGAACTAAGGGTTTTAATTTAATTAAACTATTGACTATGCAAATAAACAGATAAATAAATAAAAACTCAAACTAAAAGAACAGTGGAAACTTCAGAGAAAAGGCAAACTCTAGAGAATCATACTTCTATGGAATCTATGGACTTAACACATTTAACAAATTTAGTTCCTAAATTTGTAGAAGAATCACTTAAATATCTAGTCCCTCACTTCTGAGTAAGTTCTAGACGTGAATTAGGCTCTAGCTTTTTTTCTTCTGATCTCAAATTATTTCCTAACTCCAAATGGTCCTTTAGATTTATTCTCATCACGATAACCTACCAATCTTTTGATCTAGCAAGCTCGTGTTATGCATTCCTAATCCGTTAACAAACTAACCTCTTCCGAGTGATAATGAATTAACTACACAAGTGCAATTGTTGGCCAACCATTTATGCAAGACAATATAAACGATGAAGTATAAACAAATGAATGAAATGAATAATAGAATTAAGTAAAAACCATAGAATTTCATATTGTACAAAACCCTCCCTCTAGAATCTGTAGGAATTTAGTTGTTCATTTCTTAAACCAAAAGACATAAAATAAACAATTGAAACTAGCATAATGATCATGACAAAAGAAATCATGAAATACAAATTATGGTGCTGAGGGTGTCTTGATGTCGTCAATGTCATTGGGAATAAAGGTTGGCTCGAATGAGTGGGTGTCATCAGAAAAAGGTATTTTTCAAGTAGATGTGGATACATCTGTTAAGGAAGAGGTTGGGCGGGTTGATATTGGAGTGGTAGTTAGAGATCTTGAATGGAAAATTTGAGTTTCTCTGGCTAAACCCATTCTTAAGACCTCTTCAATCCTTGATGCTGAAATTAACACAGTGCTCTATGGGGTTGGTTTGTGCTTACAAGAGGGTTTGGTACCATGTGTGGTATATTCTGGCTCATTATTGGCTATCCATTTGCTCGATAATAGGGTAGAATGCGAGGATTATATCGAGCGGAAGCTTCCACCTTTGGCAGATGCTACTAAATCAGGAGGATTAATGATTTTAGGCATATGCGTAGGAAAGCTAATGTTTTGGCACATATTCTAGCACAATTTGATGTAGATTCTGAATTTTTTTTTGTATTTGGTCCAATAATTTTCCTCCTTAATTGAGGGAATTAGTTTGGGTAATAAAATGGTTACTTTATTTTCAAAAAAAAAAAAGAGTGATGATTATAATAGTCATAGACCATCAAAAAAAAAAAACTGTAAACATTTTCAAATTTCAAATTAACTTAAAACAACTAAAAAAGTTTGTTAAAGAAGTGTTTTCACCAGCCATGAATTTTTTTATAGAAAAATTTATTAGGAGATTACTTAACATATCTATAATTATTATATTTATATTTATAATATAAAAAGTGGTTTATCTTACAATTTTGAGTTTACCTATTATAACCCTATTTTTTATTTTATTTAAGGGCAATAATGTAATCTTGAATTTTTCTATTATTATAACATATCTTTATTATATTATATTATATTATATTATATTATATTATAACTCTAACTCTATCCCTAACTTTACTAGCTATATAATTCTATTAAAAATATTTAATAGTTTAAATTCTATGATTTCTTAAAGTTTGACAACATTATTTTGCTTTTTATTTTTCCTTTTAGCTTAAATGTATATTTTTTTTATAAATTATTAATCTTTCATTTTCTTTTTGCAGCTATATATGTTGCAATTGAATTTATTTTGAACTTTCATTTATTTATCTAGAATGGGGAGAATTTTATAGTGTACGTAGGGTACCAAAAGTTATAAGAGATCAAACATATGGTACCAAAATGATCATCCCAAAAAAAAAAATGGTTCTACCACTGGATATTAATAAAGATCTTAATCCAGCTCAACTCGTCATTGTCATGCTTTCTAAGGCTGCTTACTAAGCAGAACAACTTATCAAAAATAAGAAATCAATAAATTAATAATCTTCTAAAAATTTAATATAAAAATATTTCATATTCTTAATAAATTAAGCTATTCATTTATCGATTTCTTATTTTTGGTAAAAAAAAAATTGTAACAATCCTCAAACATTCATTTAGTTCAATTATTCGTGATGGATGGGAGTTTTTTTATTTATAAAATAAAAAAAAATAAGAGAATTTTTGAAAAATAAAATATATTAATACATAGATAATTAAAAATTAGTAATATCTTCATATCGATGAAGACATAAAAAATCATTAATCTCATTTTTCTCCAAATTGGGAGTTGCATTGTTGTGTGGCAAACACATTCGACTCTTTCATGTGTTCATGTATGCTTGTGCAACATAAAGGGAACAGTGAGATGTTTCGGGCTGTAAAATTTATTAAATGTTAAATTTGTAAATTTTTTGAAAAAGTGGGTTATTTTTTAAAAAGTGCACAAATTGTAGGTATCAAAATATAATTTACCCTTAGGCAATGTTTGGTATACTGGTACGGATATACCCACATTAATAAAATCTGGATTGCTTTGAAAGATAATTGCATATTAGCTATTTTAATTGTGTGTTTGGTTATTAAGATAAATATACTAGATTGGTTCACACACCTGTTTGGTACATTGTTTTATTTGGTAGACTGAGGGGGCGTCGGATACCTTGTCTAGAAACTGTAACCGAGGGGGGCGTTGGATACATTGTCCAGCGGAATCAGTAAATTACACCCCGGGCCTCATGTTAGGACCGGGCCTCGCGTGAACAAACAATGGCTACCAAACACACGGTTCTTGTTGGATACCTTTAATAATATGTTTTTATCCAGACTACCAAACATTGCCTTATATTCCTAACTAATCTACAAGAATAATATATTATTATAATATTACTAGAGCTGAAATTAAGCTTACAAGAATATGCATGGTGACTTTACCTTTCAAATTATTTTTAATTTTCTTATATATTAAATTTTAATAGTTAATTATAATATAAATAAATTATTTAGCTAGCACCATAAACTCTAGATCTCAGTGACTTTACTTTCACCATTTATAACTAAATTTGAACTTAATTGCACCTAAACAAAGAATAGGAGTAATTCGCAAGGGAGTGTAAACTTTATGGGTGATTTCATATTTTCTTTTGTATTAATGATGAATTTTTTTTCAAAGCTATTAATTTATAAAATTATGTCGTAACGTATGCCGTGTGATTCAAATCATAAAAAAAGTATGCAAAAATTACTTATTTTATCAAAATATTATTCACATCCTATGAAACCAAAGACAAATTAAATTTTATTTGATATAATTATAAAAGTAAAGGTTAATATTCAAATATAAAGACCGGTGAAAAGATAATTATCTAGATATTATTTATAAGATAATATTTTATTTTTAATTTTACGCTTACAAGTAAATTTAAGATATATATAGCATGTAAATCAAGAAAATATTTTTTTTATGATACATTTTACACTATAGTGACAACCAAAAGATACTAATTAATGAATTAATGATGAGAATAATAATATATCTAAGTATTAAGGTATTTGTTTATATTAATTTAATTTAGATCATAAGCATACAAGTTCATATAGTTTAGGATAGATTTAAAGATTACTAATCTAAATGAGATTTATATAATTGATACATTCTATCATTGCAATTCAGAAAAAAAAAAAAAAAAAAAAAGCAATACATACAATGGGTGTACCTTTTATAACTTGAATATATAGGAGACTTAGATATAAAAAATGAACATATCTTTGAACTTTATTATTTTCAATAATTAACATTAGAAAGAATACATTAAGTACCGATATAAATTAAATTTTCATAATTATTCACCCCTTCTCTAATGCCTAATATAATCTTTTTGGGAGCAATACTTTATACACTACATTTACTAAATTCACTATAATCTTAAAATAGAGGATCTCATCCGAGAATTTATAATGTATGGGTAATTCTATCACAACCCATATTTTTCTCTTTATAATCCTTAAATTTAATAAAAATATAAATATGACTTCTTTAGACATTTTTATCTTTATTATAACCCAACTAATTAAAAACAGTAACAAATAAATAGAAGTTTCATAAAGTTCATTTTTTTTAAACAACTTGAAGTTGAAACTTACATACACCTCTAGCTAGCTAGCTAATTACAGCAATTTCAACAAGCATGTAACAAAATTCAGAGAATGTAAATCCCAAATCTTCAAAATTCTTCTACGTACCCTCAAAAAGGCTGAAGATTCTTGCCACAAATCTCAAAACTGAAGCCCTCAATCTTCAAATTTTCAAGTCAGAAATCTTCTGCTCAGAATCCCTCTATCACCAAACCTTTAAAATTCACATTTTCAATCAATCCTCACCTCCTCTCAAGCAAATTCTCACCCTCCTCCATTAAAGCTCAACTGGTAATTTTATTTTTTATTTTTTGGTTTTTCTTTTTGTTATTCTTTTTTTCTTCCTTTTATTTTACTTTCTCATAAGCATATATTTAAAAAAGAATTACATATCATTTATATATTATTATGTATAGGTAAAATAAAATAAAAATCATTATATAATTCTAGGATTGAAAATTCAAATTGACATCATATGCCCCCCAAGTGTTGTCACCTGTGTGTGTGTGTGTTTACATACTATTATATAAATAGCATTGACCTTGCAGGAAAAAGCGGCCTATTCAAACTCATTCAAAACAAACCATTAGGACCAAACATGTTGCCAAGTGTTGGGGGTCACAACAACTTTAGAAAAAAAAAATTCTAAAGAATTTTCTTTCCAACTTAGATTCATCCAAGAGGAACAGACAATTTTCTCTTGGATTTTTCACTTTTCACAATCATTTATTTGATCACATTGATACCATATTTGATTCTGCATGCAAAACATGTTTATGTTGTTCTTGCATGCTTCTGCTGCAAATTCATATATAGTTTTCTTGTTGACAACATTGAGCAAGACCCATTCTTGCAATAACCTCTTTCAAATCCGAATTCGATCAGATTTTCATCACATCAACCTGTGATCTGGTCTTGCTGACACAACCATTCTTGGATCATCAATCTTGTTTTTTTGTTTCCGCTTGATCTCAGATCTGTCTGAAAAAACATTTCAAGGATGGAGCAATTCAGACAAATAGGAGAAGTGGTGGGAAGTTTGAATGCATTGATGGTATTCCAAAACCACTTGTTCCATCAAAGGCAGTGCTGTTTGTTGGTAGATATGCTCACTGCAGGATACAAATCAACAGCAGAGCAGATAAAACAGAACCTGAAATTCGAGGAGAAAAACGCGAAATGGAAGATCTTGGAGCAGCCATTGAAGGAGCTCCTCAAAGTTTATAAAGAAGGAGAAGCTTTCATCAAACTGTGCCTTGAAACAAAGGATTGGTGGGCTAAAGCCATTGCATTGTATCAGAATTCCGACTGCGTTGAGTTCCACATTCACAACTTGCTCAGCTGCATTCCTGCAGTTGTTGAAGCTATTGAGATGGCTGGACTGATCTCAGGCAGTGATCAAGATGATATGCAGAAGAAGAAGACCGTGTACTCGCTCAAATATCACAAGAATTTGAAAGATCCTAGGATTTTCCAGTGGATGTCCGGACAGAACTACTTAGTTTCTCAAGATTTCTGCAACAGATTGGAATCAGTTTGGGACGAAGACAGATGGTTTCTGCTCAAGGAGGTTAGAGACATGAAGAATTCGCGTAGTTTAGCCTCAAAAAATTATCTGCTGGCTGATCTTCTCCTGAAGTATTTGAGCAATTCAGACAATGCAGTTGATGTGTTGCTGCCTAGCGCTATTTTAGTGAACTCCAAGGATTATAAAGTGAGGAGGCGGTTGGGGACCGGGAAGCAGTATAAAGAGATTCAGTGGCTCAGTGAGAGCTTTGCTCTACGACACTTTCATGGACACGTTGAGGAGCTGCAGGCCGAGATCTGTATGGATTTAGCTCTTTCCCATCCAAACATCATGCACATTCTGTGTGGATTCACTGATGAGGAGAAAAAGGAGTGTTTCTTGGTTATGGAGCTCATGCACAGAGACCTGTCAACATACATAAGAGAGACGTGTGGGCCCAAAAAGCGCGTTCCATTTTCTATTCCCGTAGCAGTAGACCTAATGCTGCAGATAGCTAGAGGGATGGAGTATCTACACTCAAAGAAAATATATCACGGAGAGCTGAATTCCTCAAACATTATGATCAAACCAAGGCCTATTGGCACAGATGGCTACTTGCTTGCCAAGATCTCGGGTTTTGGCTTGTCCTCCTCCATCCGTACCCTTACTCAAAGCACGCCCACAGATAACAACGGGCAGGTGCCCTATATCTGGTATGCACCGGAGGTTTTAGCAGAGCAGGATACGGACGGAGGGAACATAAAATACACAGAGAAATCAGATGTGTACAGTTTCGGGATGATTTGTTTTGAGGTATTGACAGGGAAAGTCCCCTTTGAAGATGCTCACCTTCAAGGAGACAAGATGAGCAGGAACATCAGGGCAGGCGAAAGGCCGTTGTTCCCGTTCCATTCGCCTAAGTTCATCACCAACTTCACCAAGAAATGCTGGCACACTGAGCCTGCACAAAGGCCTAGTTTCACCTCTATATGCAGAATGCTTCGATATACCAAGCGTTTCTTGGCTATGAACCCCGAATATGGGCAGCAAGACGCTGCCCCAATGCCACCGTTGGACTTCAGTGATCTTGAGGCTACGATGATGAGAAGCTTCTCGAATGCAGGAAGCTCCAAGATGCAGCAGCAGCAGCTAGTGTCACAGATCCCATACCAGATGTTTGCTTATAGGGTGATAGAGAGAGAGAGGGCCAATTCTAGTCAGAGAGACACCTCTGAATCAGGCAGTGATGGAGCCTCAACTGGTGGCGAAGAGGCTGCAGCACTAACGGTGGATGATTCATGGGCAACCATCACTGAGAGGAGATCACTGCCGTCAATTGAAACTGTCGCAAAGAAACTCTCACCATCCAGCAAATCTTTAGACGTCAAAACCACCAAAAAGCCAGGTATATATGATCATTCATGCATGCATCAAAATGCAAAAAGGTGATGAGAAACAGAACTTGAACTTGTTTTGTAACAGGAACGCCTAAGGGGAGGCTGGTGAGGCCTCCACACACTCCGGTGGGGCGCCCCGTGAGAATGAACTCTGAGAGCCGGCTGGTTATGATGACTCCAAGAACGAGGAGACGATCAGGCCCCTCTTCAGATTCTGAGTTGTCTTAGGTTTTGCACAGTTTTGGGTTGGCGATATAATGAGGTTGTAACAACTGCTTCCTAGTATTACCAAGAATTGCAGCAATTAATCTATTTTTTGTCCAAACAACTTACTTTATGATGTTTCTGTATCTCAACTACGAAGAATGTTATCGTCTTGTTCTAATTACTAATACACCTGATGTTTGCCACTTCTCGATTTCTTTGTTACATTTTCGTGTTACATATCAACCCCACCAACTGTTGGGATAGTAGAATAAAAAAATGTCATCAATTTTATGTGTTCGAGATCAATCAGAATTCGCATGCATGCATACAAAGAAAGGAGATGGCAATTCCATGTTTTCCCAAATGATTTTTTTATAGCTATTTTGGGGGGAAAACATTGTATAAAAATTATATCATATTCATAAGGGTGCGATATTAGATCATTCCATGTTTGATGTTTCTTTGGTCTGTACTGGTAATTTAAAAAAAGTAATTAATAAAAAACCAACAAAAATAAAGCCAAATATACACCTTAAAGATTGTTAGAAAATAAACTTGATTTATGGAAGAGAAATATATATTTTATAGAGATAGAGAAAAGTTTAGAAGCAAATTTCGATGGGTTCATAATTTAATTGAGCAGAAAATAAAAAAGAGGTGAACAAACAGAAAATTAAGGGAAAAAAGACAGCGATTCGAAAAGGTAGGCAGAGGTTTTATACATGTAGAAAGCAATGACTCTGCAAGCAACCCAAAAGAGCTATTATTAGGGGAATTTTATTGTGTTGCTAGTTGCTACTTGCTACTGCTACCATCAAGCCAAATCCAAGGCCAAACATATAAGCAGAAGATAGGGAGAGAGTGGGTTACATCGATTCTTATCCTCGTCCAGCGAACAAAAATCATACCAAAGGTCGATAATGAATGAAAATTAAAGCTCTATCTGGCATCATCAGTCAGATATTCTAATCTCTACCCCCAGTAACTCTTTCACTTGTTCGTATGTCACAAATGCGATGGCTATTGATGGGACAACCTGAACACAAACGCAAGAGTACATTAGGCAAACCAACTCCCTATTACTAGACTCCATTTCTCTCTGAATTATTATAAAGCAAAAACAGAACATCATATCATATCATATCCAAAGTTTGACAGTTGCACGTTGGATCATGAAATGTTACTCAATTCCTATCAAATTTCAATCTGCTAATCCCTGAAGCTTATTACAGTATCACTACTACCATGCACCACTAAGAGATTCCCACTTTATGACCCTTTAAGTACTAAAATGATACTGCCAAGTAGAAAATAACTCACATCTAATGTAGCGCCTTATGACTGTACTATCAACTCAAAGGTGGGAAATGAAACTAAACACATCTTAGGTCATAGCCACATGATAATAAGAGGTTTCAGAAATCAACAATGTAAAAAGAAGACTAACCTTCACCGAATTGGGGACCAATCCTTTGTATAATGCTCGGACACCCTCATGCCTAACAGTTTTCCTGAAAGCATCAATCATGCCAGTATATTCAAGAGGCGCCTTACTTCTCCCATCACCAGTGACAATTGAAGCAGCATTACTCCACCCCACCATCTGCATTCTTCTACGGATGACGTCAAGGGGGTAAGCAACAGTTTGCCCAACTGTGCCTGCTGCTGCCCCACATGCAAGCCGTGTTACTACACCCAATTCATTATCTTCAACAAGACCAAATGACTTAGATTTAATCAAATAATCTTTAAGAGATTCGTAAACAGCGAAGTTGAGACCCACGTATGGTACCTACAGAATAGTTGCAAAACCAACAACATCAGAAAGGCGGTCCCTTCATGTGTTCTTAAAAAAATATCTTCCCTCCAAAAAATAAGCAAAATCCTTTTCAAGGGATGATCACAATCATAAATCACATCTTGACTAACAATTCATCATTTCTATTGATGATCACAATCATAAATTACAAAGAGAAGGCTAACCATCACTTGAAAAATATAAACTAATCAAGCTAGAAATTGCATTCAAGTGTACCAATGCCTTCCATTAAAGTGGCAAATTGGCTATTTTACATCTTGGGAAAGAGTGGCTTCAACCGTATCATTTAGAATTGATACGCATGATTTTCATCTTAATAGCCAACTTATATCAAGGGTTAAGTATATTCTGTTTTCTTAAAAATTTAAAAGAAGTCCAAATTAATGAATGCTGAAAACAATCACTCAAGCACAGAATAATCTTGAGCATGATTTGACTATTGTTTGAATTAAAGAACTCATAAAACCTTTTAATCCTCATTTTATCACAAATGACACGAGAAAATGGGTGAAATCATCACCAATCTATTACCACCAGTCCTGAATTATTTGAGAACTTACAACTCCAATGACAGATGGAAGCCAACCCTTATAAAGAGCACGGAAACCTTCCTCTCGGAGCACAGTTGACAAAGCATGAAACATTCCTCTATACTGGTAGGGGGACTTATCTGTCTGCAGAAGACGAGAAAAAAAGATATTTCACTTATAAGTACAACTATTTTAAAGTCAAAAGGCTTCAAAAAAATGCTCATTGGAAGAGGACCTGCATTACCTGTACAGTAAGTCTGCCTCGAACCATGTCCATTGGGTATGTGGCAGACATAGCAATTATACCAGCACATGCTCCCGCTCCCAGACGTAATAGAGGAGTGAGCTCAGCATCCTCTATAATACCAAGATATAAAGAGCACAACCATGTTTAGCAACTCATATAGCCTTGAAGTTGCATATAAAATAGTAATTCGCATATTACCAGGCACCACTTTCACAACTCATCTGCTTGTAATGAAATTAGACAAGAAGCACCTGACCCAATTACCTAATATGAAGGTGGGTCCTTAAGTGAGTTCTTACGACACATTATACAACACATGGCTGGTGGCAATAGATTAAGAAAAAATAAATTTAATTGAAGTATATATTAGATGATTGTGCTTTTCAGTATCTTGCTTAAAACATCATTGCATTAGAAATCAGAAAGCCCGATATGGGAACATCCAAGAAAAGACGGAAATTGTGACAGTAATATTCAAACTTTAAAGGTGATTCATGCAAACATCTAAATATGCGATGGGTACAATAACAAAGACATACCATTCCCAGGTTGCTGCCGGTACAGATTCAATATGCCCCTATTCCAGCATAAAATAAAAAAGTCAGCTATTGCAAGGATGGAAATTGGAGTATCAACTCATGAGTTATAGCTATGAAACACTAGCTCCAACGAAGCATTGCCTATCCACATCTCATGAGGCATAAAGTAATGGGATAAAAATGAAAAGTTCCGATTTTTCAACTCACTGGTAGATTTTAATTATATTAGATAAAGAGAAAACGGGTTCAGATGGCCATAGAAACAAATTTTAATCCAAGACCAGCAAGCCACAGGAAAACAATCAATGATAATCCAGGACCAGCATCTCATTAGGCATAGTTGCAACATTTTAAGACACAACCAAGCAGAACACTTATTTTTATACTAGAGGCATAGTCCGAGGTTCATGGTTACATCTCTTTATATATCTTGCATAAAGAAAAACTATTCCAAAAGTGCACATTATCTGAGAAAAATCAAGGCTGGAGCCTGATGTCATCAAATAAACACATTCGAAGATGCAAAACACCAGTAGGACCATACTTGGATGCTTGCTCATAGCTGAAGAACTTCACTGCCGAGTTTGGGACAATACGAGCACAATTTGTGCCATTTCCTTTAAACAATCCTCTAAAGCCCTCCGTTCTCCAGATATACTTTAATCCTTGAACAGTACCACAATATTTTATGTTGTGTGGATTTTGAACCTGTCATACAATCAAACAAAGGCTGCATTGAGAAAATAGTACTTTCCCATGATACATTAGCTCAACAAATGATGATTCTACAGCATGGAATTCGAGATGGTCAAATAGTTTCAAAGGAAAAAAAGGCAAAAAGTGAAAAAGACTAGAGAGTAAAAAAAGAAAACGAAAACAAAACATAATTCAATACATATTTCTGCATTGGTCAATTCATCAAAACTTCGAAGAAATGAAGTAAAAGAATGCTGCTTAGTTCAACACCACTAACCTGAAGCAAGATTTTTAATCGCTCCAATGGAGCTACAGCAGTCCGGGACCTGTAAGAATCATGAAGCAAGTTAGTCAAACCAAAAAAATTATCTTTCATATAAAACCCGCAGCCAGCACTTCAAATTCATTTTGTTTAACAAGCTCTCAGACTGACACAGAAAATTTCTCCCACCCTAGCATAACCGCTCTTAGAATTTAAAAAAAAAAACATTAATTCGGTTCCCAACGGATCAATCAATAAGATAAACCAAAACCAAAACCAAAACCAAAACAAAAACAACAAAAAAAAAAAAAACACGAAAGATGAAAATCTGATCGCCAAAGCAAACTTATGCATCCACGAATAAAGAAAACGGAGAATAAATTCAGAACCCACACTCCTCCTGCGACGCCGCCGGCAACGAGAGACTTGCAAATACTGTAGACCTGATATTTCGAAGGCTTGATTTCTTCCTTTGCGAGTTTCGCCTCCTCAGCCAAATTCACGATCTTCGACACTGCCGAGTCGCGCGTCTTCACATCTTCAGACGCCATCAAGGACTCCAAGATTTCCAAAAAATAAATCGATCAGCAAAATGAAATTGCTACCGACAAAACCCTAGATCGACGACGTTTAGATCGAGGCGCGCATTCTACTCGATACCTTCACTTGTCCGCGCTGCAGACGATGATGGTGGCGGGAAGAGAGAGATGCGACACACAGTGAGAGAGTGAGTGTTTGTGAATGGCGGCTGTTTGGACATCACCGGGTTATAATTTACTGGAGATTGGAGAATCTCGTGTTGCGCTTCTTTTGGTTGTACCTTGTGCTGATATATTATTACATTCACTTTTCTTTTTCTTTTCTCTCTTTTTTTAGAAAAAGATTGCATTCACTTTTCTTTTACTTTCCTTTTTTCTTACTTATTTAAGAGATTACATTTACTTTTCATTAAACAATCTTTTCCAATTTTTCGATATATGCAACTAATTTTGTCCTTTTTGTATAGAGATATTTGATTTTTTTTATTTTTTATTTTTTTTTGGAAAGATCATTAATTTATCTCATCCTATTCTTATCCTATCGTATATTTCTAATTCCATTCCAAATGCAATTTCTTTTTGCGCAATTCATCCCCGTCTTAGAAGAAATAAAGAATAGATAAATAGGGGAAAAATAATATTATATTATATAACTTGATTTATATACATTAATTTATTGTGATAAATACCTCGTACAATTTCACCATGAATCACAAACCATATTTGAACAGGCGGTAAGTCCGAAACACAATGATTTTTCATTTTCCTAAAAAATCATTCGTGACAAAAAAAACCTAATAAAAAGCTCAAACCCTTTGATTTTTTATTTAATAACAACCTCGCTAATCTAATGGTCCAAGTACCAATTAAAAGTGAAAACTAACTCTACTTTGAGTAACGAGACAAAGAAACAACGGTATACCCAAATTTTTGTCTTAAATTAAATATTAGTAGGAATGTCATTATATGAAGGGAAATATAGTTTGCTGCAAAGTTTGTGTTGTGGTAGGTGGGTTTGGGACTTTGGGCCATCATTGGTCCACTTTAAATAACAGGCATCATCATATTATTGTGCAGTAATTTGGTAAGAGTTCCGGCTATTCAGATTGTATTTATGAAGTAGCTTATTTTATGTTTTCATATGATTGTAACTTTATTATTGAAAGTTTATAAATTTATAATTCTACCATCATTAATAGGTTGAAATAATAGAGAAAAATGTTTAAATAGTCATTATTATTTAGTAAATAAGGTAAATAGTCATTTTTAAAAAAAGTAATGTTTATAGCTATTATTATAAAAAAAAAGTACTACAATCCTTAGTTTCATATTTATTATTAAGAATTATTATATATATATATATATATATTCATATATTAATATTATCAGGAAACAATTGTGATTTTCTCTCTCTTCTCTCTGCAAATGTTATCTCTCGCCTCTCTCATTTTTCAATCTTTATTTTATCGATTGAAACAAAATTACCATTGGTGAAGACATCAATCTATTATTTTTGAAGATTATTACGATTCTTCCTCTCTCTCTCTCTCTAATCCCCGTTTCAGCAATAAATTATCTGTTGCAATATCGAAAATTAGAAATTCTTTGCGAATTTGGGATTTTTTTGAAGTTTTGTTGACATGGTGCATTTTTTTTTTTGCGGCAATAAGGTATGTGATATTTACGGATTTTTACTCTTTTTATCGATCTAGATATTTAATTTTTTTGAATCTTTCTCTAGAATGGGTGGAAAAAAAAAATTGAATGTTCTTTGGTGCACAAATTAATTTCTTTCGGTACACAAGTATTGGAGTCAATTCGAGCAACAATTTATTTGTGAACTCGTACAATATCTCATTTTTAATTGTTGAATGAGGGCACGAATTAGACAACTCATGCTCTCATGTATCTATGCATTTTTTAACTAGTGCACGAGTACACAAATATGCATACTCATACAGTTGTGTATCAGTTTAGTGATCAACTGTTGCACGTGTACACGAATAACTCTAATCGTGTTTTTATATATTAGTTATTTTTGAACTACCACATTGAACTAATTGTGTACTCGTGTATTAAATCATTATTGAACTAATGCACGCAGAGACGGACAGAGGGGGTGGCTGGTGAGGCCAGCCGCCCCCTCAAATTTTGAATTTTTTTACTATATGTGTGTGTGTGTATGTGTGATTATTATATAATTATAATATTTTTGTCCACTCTTCCAAGCATTAATATTTTTAGACATTCAACATATTAATATCTAATTATAACCCATATGGAGTTTAAATTGATGTAACGAGAGGATCAAAATAAAATAATACAAAATAAATTATTTAATTTAAAATTCAAAAATATAATAATTTCTTTTATATTCTTGTTTTATGACTTGTACAAGTTCATTTTATTGTTACATTTCCCCCTCTTTATTCTTATTAATATTTTAAGTTTATTTCATTATATATTTAAGGTATTTTTTTATATTTGTGTATTTGAGAATAAATGCTTCAAGACTTTAATTAATGTTACGATTTTATTTATATTTTATGCTTTCACAATTTACCTATAATATAATAGTGTGTCATTATGCTCAAATTGTACATTTAAGTTTATTTTTATTAATTTTTGTTGAGTTTTGGAATAAGTTTAAGTTACAGTTTTACATTCCCCCAATGTACAATGAGAAAGAAATTGTCGAAACTTTTTGATGTCGATTGAATCATAGATGAGTTTAAAATTATGAAGAAACATCGAGTACAACTTATGATGGCAGAATTTTAAATAAATATAGCTTTATTTTAATTTAGAAAAGTAGTTGTGTGTGTGTGTGTTTTCGCCTCCCGCTAATTAAAATTCATGCGTCCGTCCCTGAATGCACGAGAACACGACTTGGACTGACAAAAACTTGTATGAGACCGTCTAACGATCCTCTTACATTAGATGGGTCAAAACCCGCCCAAACCCGCTGCCCAGTTTTTTTTTTTTTTTTTCTTTTTTCGGCTGTGTTGCTGGGCCTTAGCAATGCTTTTTTCCCCTTTTTCTTCTTTCATTCATTTAGCTCACGGCCCAATTTCTTATTCCTCTTTCTTCTTTTTTTTTTTTTTTTTTTTTTTTATTTTCACTTTCTTTCTTCCTTTTTTTTAATAATTATTTTGCATTGAGTTTTTTTAATAAAAAAAGGAACAATAGCGTTAATTAGTTTTTTTTTGTTTTTTTTTTTCGGCTGGGCCTGGGCCTGTTGCTCTCTTTTTTTTTTTCCTTTTTTCCTTTCTCTTTCTTCTTTTTCTTATTTTTTTCTTCTTTCTTTTTTTTTCTTTTTTTCTTCTCGTTTTTTCCATCTCTTTCTTTTTTATTATTTTATTTTTTTTAATAATTATAATATAGTCTTCCTCAAAGTATACATTTATTTTTAAAAAATTATATATTTTTTTTCCTGCGGTTGACTAATTATTGAGCCAAAAAAATAAGTATCATTAATTAATCAAAGTATCATTATTTATGAGGTGAATTATTATTAACTCATATATGAGTATCATTATTTATGAGGTGAAGTGAAGTCTCATTATTATGGAAAAAAGTATCACTAATTGCAGAATAAAGTTTCACTAATTGAAGAAAAGTATCACTAATTGAAGAAGAAAGTATCACTAATTAAAAAGAAAAGTATCACTAATTGCATAAGAAAGTATCACTAATTAGAAATAAAAGTATTACTAATCAGAAGAAATGTATCACTAATTGTAGAAGAAAGTATCACTAATTGCAGAAGAAAATATCACTATTAGTGATGCTTCATTTTTTATTACTAGTGATACTCACTTTCATAATTAATGATACTTCTTTGTTGTTAATTTAATAATTAATTCTTAATCATTGGTAATTTTCATTTTAATGAAAATATAACTTTTTATCTTGTGAAGTATCATTAATTATGGATGAAGTATCATTAATAAAATCATTAAAAAAACACACAACTTCTAACTCTTCGTATCACTAATTGCAGAAGAAAGTATCACTAATTGCAGAAGAAGGTATCACTATTAGTGATGCTTTATTTTTTATTACTAGTGATACTTACTTCATAATTAATGATACTTCTTTGTTGCTAATTTAATAATTAATTCTTAATCATCGGTAATTTTCATTTTAATGAAAATATAACTTTTATCTTGTGAAGTCACATTAACATTGATGTGAAGTATCATTAACTATGGATGAAGTATCATTAATAAAATCATTAAAAAACACACACAACTTTTAACTCTTCGTATCACTAATTGTAGAAAAAAGTATCACTAATTAAAAAGAAAAGTATCAGTTCAAACATATTGCAATTCAAAAATTGAATCATTAGCTACATAAAAGAAAATGTTGCATTTTCAAAAAATGAACATGATAGTGAGTAGTAACTACTCATTATATTAGTGATGTTTCATTTTTTTTACTAGTGATACTTACTTCATAATTAATGATACTTTTCTATTGTTAATTTAATAATTAATGTTTAATCATCGGTAATTTTTATTTTAATGAAAATATAACTTTTCTTCTAAATTTTCATTTTAATGAGAATATAACGTTTGTGCTAAAGAAAGAAAGGAAAAAAAAAAGGAAGAACACAAACGTGCTAAAGAAGAAGGAAAAAAAAGAAAAAAAAAAGAAAAGAAAAGGAAAAGCATTTTGTGCTAAAGAAAAAAGAAAAAAAAAGAAAAAAAAAAAGAAAAAAGTGCCAAAGAAGAAAAAAAAAACAAAGAGAGAGAGAGAGAGAGAGAGAGAGAGAGAGAGAGAGAGAGATATGCGTGTTGTGATGAGAGAGAGGGGTGGGGGTGGGGGTGGGGGTGGGGTGGGGTGCTGAAAAGGAGGAGGAATAAAAAAAAGAAGAATAAGAAGGGTCCAGCGTGTTAAAGAGAGAGAGTGGGGTGGGCTGCCCCAAAAAAAAAAAAAATCGGGTTGGGTTAGGATCCGTCTAACGAAAGCGACCCGTTAGACCGTCCTACAGGAGTGTGCCCCACTTCGACTACGGGTATCATTGAACTCGTGTACTCGTGTATTCATTATGAGGATGGGGTTGTTCGAAAGCATCGTCCATGCATTGTTCATCGATGAAGACATTTGAACCTTGATAGAGGCGACAGTTGAATTTTATAATTTTTGTCTCCAGCAACATTAGTGACAGAAAACGGCAACAATAGCAAGATGATAACAACAACAACAACAACAACAGAAGACGGCAACAAAAACCTGACAGTTGTGAGTTCTGAGACTTTGAAGTAGAACGACATCGAAATATAGATTTTTTTAGGGTGCGAAAGATAGATTTTGAAATCATTGTCCATAATTTTTTTGTTATTATTTTAGAGTGTTTTTATTTTAGGAAATAATTAATGTTAAAAATTATTTATATTATTACTACGGGTATTGATGTATATTCTCATCCTAAAAGGCTGAAAACATTATATTTTTAAAAAATACTCCCTCCGTCCCAATAGTAAAGTCCTCCTTTTTATTATTTACTCTCTCTATTTTAATAGAAGAAGGACATTACTATTGGGACAAAAATAGTAACTATTTACATTATCTAGTAAGTAATAATGATTATTTTCTTATGTAAACACGAAATAATAATATGTAACTCAAAACAACATATATGATCTTTAGTTAACGTTGTAATTATTAGGTCGTGGGCCCATGTTGCGTACAGATCATACTAGATAATGTTTAAAATGTAAGCTATCATGATATATGCTCCACTTGTTTAATAAGTCGAGCATCTTATTGATTCGCTAATTCTTTTTTCTATTTTTTTTTTATTGTCTTCAAACCACACGCAAAAACTGAAAAAAAAAAAAGTCATTCGAAAAAGTAGGTGTGACCAAGCATGTTATTGATTCGCTAATTCCCATTTTTTTCTCGTGAGGATAAAGGCTAATTTCGTTTCTTTTCTCTTTTACTACGGGGTGAAAGCTAATCCGCAATCGTCAAGTGTGATAGGTTCATGCCTAATAGTATTAGTGGGATTTGAATTTAATTTTGGGAGTTTCTATCTGCACTACAGTAATTACTCTTTGCATCGTAAATAAATTAATTAAAAAATAATTAATTATGAAATTACTTAATTGCCCTTATTAAATAAAAATATAAAAATATCTATATCAGCTACATGTAGAGAGAGAGAGAAGCTAGTGTTTAAACTTTAAAGTACTTGAATTTTTCCGGCTTTGATAAGAGAGAGAGCCCCGACGTCGAGCACGGGTGTTTTTCCGGTGGCGTTCTTGAGCTCGAGCGGCCCGGTTTTGGGGCGGTGGAGGCTTACTCTGGCAGTGTTGCCTAAGTTGAAGTGGGCAACCAGGAGAAGAAACTTATCTACTAATTTTAGCGGCAGCCATTTCAGAAGCAACATTCCCACACTAAATGTCGAAACACCCCACATTTTCTCTCTCGTTTTTTTTTGTTATTCCACAACGGCTCGCCGTTATTGTGCTTCTGGCTTAATCACCAAAAGCGCTGAACAGGCTTCTCGGCGAGCGCTCACGCTTCGAATGACGGCGAGTCATCGGCTCCGCCGACGATGTGGTTTTGGCGCTCTACTCTGGCAAGAGAAAGAAATGATCTGCTGTTTATGATGGTGAATTTTGTGTTTATTTGCTCTGGCATGCATGAATGTTAACTTTGTGTTGCTGCATTTTTGTTTTGGGGAATTTTGAGGTGATTAACGGGTGATGAGTTCCGATGTGTTTGTGTTTATGAAATGAGGAAATTTCAGTGGTTACTAATTGGTGTAATAATTTTTCTGTTTTTAAGTTTTTTTTTGTTAAAAATATATTTTAGATGGGAAGGTATTATTGTCAATATTGGTGGTGCAAAGAGTAAAAACTGTGGTGCAATGAGTAGATGTGGTACAAAGAGTAAAAACTGTGGTGTAAATCTAAACTCCCTTTGATTTTTTCGGTATTAAGTTTACACCACTATAACATTCTTAATGTATCAAGTGAGTGATTACTCTCTCTCTCTCTCTCTCTCTCTCTCATATTACATGATTCAAGTAGGACTCTATTTCAATTTTTGGTCTAATTAGATCCTATGTGACGTTTACTTTAAATGATAAACTGGATTAATAAAAATAATATAATCTAATCTACCACATACTTTGATGGATTGGATTATTTTAAAATTTGAATCATTCGAATATCCAATCCCACACATTGTCAAATATATTTAATCTATTATCCAAAGCAAAAGCCCTCAAAATTTTAAAATTGGCTCAAAGTGGACCTCAATAGCCCTTCAAACTAACGTCTAAAATATCGGTCAATTTGGCTATTTGAATCATGATGAAAGACGAGCAAGACAAGTAGGTTGAGCTACGGGAAAACAAGAGAGAAAGAGAGAGGGAGATTGTAGAAACAAGTGCAAGACATAGAGATTGGTGGAATCAAGCAATTGTTTCTCCTTTGTCTCTGCCAATCATACAACATCCAGAGGTTGTACTAACATAATATTGAGGCACCATGTCCCCCCCCTGTGTGTGTGTGTGTGTGAATGATGGCATATACATTTTAATTATATAGGCACCCTGCATGTGTGATGGCATATGTTGTAGTCATCTCCAAGGTTGTGTTGACATAATATTAGGCATGAGACAAAGTAACGGTAAAACATAAAATTAAAAACTGACAATATGCGTGAGGTAATATTTTCGGTATACCTTACCGTACCTTAGTTCGGTATACTTTATTGTATCAATATTTCGGTCTGTATCATACTGACATTTTACGGGATATCGAAATTATCGTTACACTAAAAAATATTTAGTAAGAAAATACATACATAAATAAACATTAATTAATAATACACTTCATTTATAAAAACATAAATAAATTAAATAATACACTTCAATATTACACTTAATTTTAATTTTCTCAATAATTCATCATAATTTTTAGTCTAAAAATTAAAGAAGAATATAAGAATATTATTTATTACATCAGATTTCATATTGTTCAATTTTTAGTTAGGAGTTTTGTATTAATTATATGAAATATAATATTTTCCTAAATGTTTATGATGGAATTATAGCATTCTATATCATATATAATTTTATTTCAATTTTTTTGATAATTCATCATAACTTTTAGTCTAAAGAATAGAGAAGAATATAACATTATTATTTATTACCTTTGATTTCACATTGTTCAATTTTTAGTTACGAGTTTTGTATTAAATTATATGAAATATAATATTTTTCTAAACTTTTATTATGAACATACTAAGTATTATAATATTGTATATAATATTTCATTTTAGTATTTTTTTCTTTACTATTCATCATAACTTTTAGTCTAAGTTTAAAAATGTATAAAAGATTATCAATAGCATTTGCTTTCAAATTGATGAATTTGTAGTTCTAATTTAAGTATTAAATTATATGAAATTTAATAATTTTCAAAACTTTCATAATAAATATATTAAGGCCTAAATATTATATTATTGAATAATATAACTCATTTTCTTTAAACTGTTTAGATCATTCATCATAACTAATAGTTTTAAAATGGAAAAATAATATAATTATTATTTATTATGTTTGATTTCACATTATTTGATTTTCAGTTATAAGGTAATTATTAAATTATATTAAATATTATATGTTTATGAACTTTTACGATGAACAAACTACGTATTATATTTTTAAATAATATACCTCATTTTCTTTTAATCATTTCAATCATTCTTGTTAACTTTTAGTTTTAAAATTTAAGAAGAATAAAAGATTATTATGCATTATATAATTTAATTTATCTTTTATTCTATTGAAATAATTTTATATCTTATAATTTACATATACATCATTATATTTTAATTTTATTGATAATTCATTTTAACTTTTAATTTTATTGATCAAAAAAATAGAAGAACATTATTTATTATATTTAATTTTAAATAGTTCAATTTTAGGTATAATTTAGGTATTAAATTAAATATCAAAACATAACTTTTATGATAAATTTATTAAATATTGTATTATATATATATATTAAATTCGAAGCACGGTATGTATCGATATATACCGTCATACCGTACAACGGTATATGTCGAAGTGAAGGTATATAACGGTTATATACCTTCACTTCGGCATATACCGTGGTACGATATGATGGTATATACCGGCACATCGGTATATACCTTCACTTCGGCATATACTGTGGTATGGTATGACGGTATTGTTGGTCCCGGGGTGAGTCAGAATCAGTTTAGAGGGGGAAGGGGTGAATAAACTGATTACAAAACTGAACCTAGATGCGGAATATTCAGGGCCCGTTTTGACTTGCAAATATTATCCGTGCTATGTAGAGATCAGTTGAGAAGATCTGCTAGCTCGGAGTGCTGTGTGTGCTTATTGTGTGCAGTTAAAACCATGCAACTGAACTGAAATTTAAAGCAGAGCACACAAGTAGTTTATAGAGGTTCGAAGCTCAACTTCTACGTCCTCTCTTCCTTCCACAGAAGGGCAATTCACTATGCAAGTGTAAAGTTCCTTTATTACAGTTACACAGTGAAGACAGTTGTTGTCCCGGAAGCTGCACTCTCAACTTCCTCAGCCGGTAGGTCGACAGCTCACACTTGCGATCCCCAACTACTCGCTAGAGAGATAAGGTACTATTGCCCGTCTTTTCATGATTTTAGATCTCGCTCGATCTTCAAGAGTACAGTCTTAAAACTGGTATCAACTGGGTTGCTCCTTTGCGCGTTCGTGTCTGAGCTGGGGTAGTTGATCACTTAAGCACGGTGACTGAGAGAACAACTCTGGCTGGAAATCTTCAACAGCTAGCTCGAAGAGCGTTAAGGCTCATTCTCATCAGTTGGAACTTTTGATTTTCTGAGTTCTTTGAGCGTGAGGCTTTAGTGCTTCGACGAACGTCTTCGCGGAAAGACTTAACTAAAGTGCTCTCCAAATTCTCAAAAGTCCCACGATCTTCTCTGGGGTAGCTCACCTTTTAAAGATAGGTGAGTTGGTGACCGCCGGTGATCACTGTTGGATCATAAATGATAAAGCCAGTTGTAAGGCTTTCATTTAATAGGGCCGTTGGGTTGCCATTGCTCTTCTGATGAGCTTTTGCTTCAAGAACTCGGTTGCATTAACTTCAAGATCTTCTTTGGCTTATCTGAATTTCAGTTGCGGCCACCTTCTTGATCTTCAGTTCTGAGCTTTGTCTGGCAGTTGGAATCTTCAGTTCCTTTGTCTGTCAGTTCTGCATGTCCCTTGGCAGTTTGGAAAGTTTCAGTTGAAATCATCTTCTGCTGGCGTTTCTGGGCTTGGGCTTGAGACTTCTGAGCTCCAGTTTGCTTCTGCTTCAGCTGGCAGTTTGAACCAGTGTTTTTTAGCTGGTATTTTGGACTTGTGTCCCTTCAGTTTGAACTTGCATGGACTGGTCTTTAGTTCGGTTGCTGGCGCTTTATCAGTTGGACTTCAAAACTGATGCGTCTTCAGCAGAGGTTCTTCGAACTGGTGCTTCATCAGCTGGAACTTCATTATTCAACTGGTATTTTTGAGCTGGTATTTTCCATCAGCTTGTACCTTAGTCTTCTCTTCAGTTGGTATGTTCCTTCAACTGGAATATCCTAAGCTGGTATTTCCTTCAGCATGGATCTTTAGACTTGGTACATTTCTTCACTTGGTATTTTCTTCAGCTGTAATATCTTGAGCTGTTATTTTCTTTAGCTCACGATTGTCCTCTCTTCGGCTGGCAGTCTTCATCAGTTGATGTCATCGTGGACTGGCATGTTCATCAGTTCAAACTGATGTGCTCTTCAACTGGTATTTCTTCAGTCGAGAATGATCTAGAACTGGTATGTCCCTCAGTTCCTCTCTTTCAGCTAGGATCTCCCTTTGACTGGAACATTTCTTCAGCCGGTATTGGACTAGAACTGGTATGTGCTTCAGTTCTCTTCAGTTGGAACATCTCTTCAGCTGGTGGCGGCCTAGAACTGGTATGTGCTTCAGTTCTCTTCAGCTGGTGTCGGCCTTGAACTGGTATGTCCATCAGTTCATCACTTCAGCTGGAACATCTCTTCAGCTGGTGTCGGCCTTGAACTGGTATGTTCATCAGTTCATCACTTCAGCTGGAAAATCTCTTCAGCTGGTGTCGGTCTTGAACTGGTATGTCCATCAGTTCATCACTGTAGACTGGTGGCAGTTGGTACTTTCTCTCTCGGGTACCTGCAATTTCCAGTTTTGCCTTGCTAATTACTCTAGCAAGCTACAGTCTTCTTTTTCTCTCTATTCTTCTCTCTTCTTTCACACGAATTGATTATATCTGTTGGCTTTGACAACTTTGGCTCTGTATAATCATCTTTAGTTTTCTGCTTGATTTCTTTTCAGTTCTTTCAAGGCTCTTTTCATATTTTGACATCTTATCAAAACCCCTTGTAAGAAAAACATTGATAGTTTTTCCTAACAGGTATATACCGATATATGACGGTATACCGAACTTTCGGTATGTGCCGGTATACCTTAATTTTTAAAAATTCATTCCGTTACCTTATCGCAAAATTCCGATAAGGTATCATACCTTACCGAAATACCGGTATACCGTAAATATTGATATCTTCAATATTTTTCCGGTACAGTATGGACGGTATTCCGGTATGACGGTATTTTTTACCATGGCGATTTTGATAAGATTTGGACTCGAGACCTCTAGTCCCAAGCTATTTTACCCTACCACATCCACAAGGCCATATCCCAATGAACCTTATTTTTCTTTTACCTTTATTGTAGTTTCATTTAATTTTACTATTATTATTTAAATTTATTCCATTTGATTAGAGTTTATAATTATTTTTTAAAATTTATTTTTTATAGTTTTAATAAAAAATTAATTTTTACAGTCGATTAATTCCATAATTATATATGGTGTGTAATTTTTAAAAAGTTCAATGCTAGGTATGGCAATTTATAATCTTGTAGGTATCAAAAGATGTTGAGTCATATACTTGTAGGTATCAAAAGATGTTGAGTAAACCTCCTTAAAGAGCAATAATTGAGACAAAGATTATGGTATCGTCTCATCAAAATATAAATGTTTGAATCTCGAAATTTTAATGAGATTGTGAATTTTGGAACAGGTTAATATATTTTTAAAGCACTCAAATAGCTTTTGCTATTAAAAGCATGCAGTTGAAGAAAAATCAGTTTCGCATTCAAATTATATATAAATTAAAATTTGATTCCCAACATTTAAATGTTTTAATAAAAATAATTCGATGTATTATATTAATAATTATAATTTAATTCTCAATATTTGAATGTTTTAATAGAAATAATCTAGGATTTTAAATTTCAATTTAATACCCAATATTTGGATATTTTAACATAAATGAACCAACGTGTTTGGCAAAAATTCTTCCAGACGATTTTGGACAACTCTACTCTCATATAAGCTAAATAACTTATGTAATGGAGTGATATTTTTGCCCGAAAAAAATTCAAAATAATATTTTTTGTTGAAAATGTTGGGTCATTTGTGCTAAAATATTGAGAATTAAATTAGAATAATAAAACGTTGAGTTGTTTCCATTTAAATATTGTGAATTAAATTGTAATTATTAAAATTATGAATTATTTTTATTAGAATATTTAAACATTGAAAATTAAATTGTAATTAACCCTATAATTTTATACAAGTAAAAATTTTGGTCTCACTATTCGACATATATTTTATCATAAAAAAAATATAAATATAAAGAAAAAATCTACATATATGTCTATCTATATTATAAAATGAGTTCCCTCAAAAAAAAATTTCCTCACAAAAACATCAAATCATCTACAGTAACTTTTTTATTTTTTTAATATCTCATCATCTTCTCTCTCTCAAACACACACATTTGCACATATTTTTTATTAAAATTAATTTGTGTTATATTCAATATCATATTTCGATATACATATGACAATCAAAATATATTTATATGGATGAATAAATATGTCAGTTTTTGCATATTAAGAAGTGATTGGTAACGTTTAATAGATTTTATTATGTCAAATAATTACCAACATATATTAAATATCTTAAATAAAAAAATCAAGTGAATTATCCAGTAAAACATCATAATCATTAACATGGTTTATTATATGTAGATATAACATTTATAATATTTTTTTAATTATTAAACATGAAATAGTTAAAAATTTAGCATTCTAATTAAATGAATAACTAAATCAAACAAATATTAATATTTATAAGTTTATATAGTCTATTATATTATTTTTTTAGAAAGTATAGTCTTAGGATTCGTTACACCTTAGTACCCGCACGATGGGCGTTTCTACACTTTTATCCCAAAAATTTTAAAAATTACATATTAACACTTAATGTTTGCACAAATGAACACTTATAGAATTATATCAAATTTTCAATCTCGCAACTGTTGATTTAAATTGCCGAAAATCTTTCAAACTCAGTCTTTAGCTTATTCCATTTGTACAAATATTGAATATTTTTGTTGCCCTTCACAATATTCAACAATCCATGTTTACATTTGTGAGCTATAAAATTATTTTAATATTATGAGCATTAATTTGTGCAAATATTTACTATAAATATGTAAATTTTAAAATTTTGGAACATAAGTGTAAAAGTATTCAACGTTGGGTATTAAAATGTAATCAATCATATTTTAATGCAAATAAAATAAAGATTGATATATAATGAAGGCTATAGGCTGCATTATTATAGTTTCTTAAATTGAAATTTTTATGTTTCAATATATATTTATTAACATTATTTTGATTACATTTATTTTACATACATTATAGTTATCAATTTCTTAAGAGTTAAATCTAACAAATCTATATAAATATACAACCCTAAAAATCTTTTAAAATGAAATATAAGTTATTGTTATAATCTTTGTTCACGTATATTTTTCATAATTTTTTAGTCACAGTTAATTGTACGTAGTTGTTTCACGTGTTAGTTTGAAAGTTTTTATTTGTGAAAATGATGATAATGTAACAAATGTTACTACAAACGTTGTATACATAAGTGTTGCTCAATTTATAACATAATATTTGATTGTAGTAGTTTATTAATTATTTGAGCTTATCAAGTAAAATATTAATTATATAAAATATGAGAATGTGACACTTACATTAAATATATAATAATTGAGTTTGAGATCATGAATGATCTCAAACCGTAAAATCAAAAACCGAACTGAACAAATTCCGGTCCATTAGGTCCGGTTCTTTCAATTTTTCGGTCCGATTTATTTTTTTTAATAAAAAGTCAGTCCTCGGTCCGGTCCGGTTCGACAACGGACTAAACAGACTGAGCATTTTTAATTAATATTAATTTATTATTTTTTTAAATTGTTTGATAGTTAATACTTTGTATGTTTGTATTGCTATTTGTCGATTGGTTTTAGTTTTATATATTAGTTATAAAGGTTTATTTATGATGTTAGTTATAGATTTGTGAAATTTGTTCATTATTTAAGCTATTATTTCCACAGTTAGTCAAGCAACTCAAAATTGAAAAAATAAATAAAAAAGATATAGAAAAATCAAATTGGACCGAACCGATTAAAATTCAATTCGATTTGGTTCGGTCCTCACCCTTAATTCGGTTCGGTTCATTCCTAAATATTTCTTAATTCGGTCTATTCAATTTTATGATTTTGGACCGAAATAGACCGAATGCTCATCATTGAACCCTTGCATCGAACGAACGGAAATCAAGTAGAATTATAAAGACGTTCTTAATTTTCCACGTGTTAACGCCACATACCAATCATCATGCCACATCACTCATCTTGTCATATCATACATATAAAAAATAATTGATTTATTTTATGTTATCCACGTGCCTAATAGTAATTTCAGCTTAACTAATAATTAGGTTTTATTTATTTGATTATTTCCTTCAAATACATATTAACTCACGGATTTTTCTAATAATAATATCATATATATATATATATATAGAGAGAGAGAGAGAGAGAGAATCAATCCTGGTGTGAGAACTAAGAATCAATTTACAGCCTCCAATTCTAAGATTGGATGGTCTAAATTTAATCAAAAAAGACGGTGACATAGCTATAAATACAAGTAACATAAGAAAAACTCAGTGTCATCTTTGTAATTTTATCAATATATCAGGTAAAAAAACAGAGAATTTCCTAGGTGCACGTGATCAAAGATAAAAGCATATGGTAACAAAGACATTGACGGTGCTAACATAACCATTGATAATACTAACATTAACATTAGTGATGCTAACATTATGAGACTATTACCATATGCATTACGAAAAAATATTTAACGTTCAAAAAAATATTTAGCATTCTTTCATGATGAATTAGCGGTTTTGTTTTGGTGTTAACATCGAAAAACTTTCAGGAACATGTAAAACCTAGCCTATGAACAATGATATTGTCACTATCTGATTAAGCTATACTTTTTGTATTATTAGCATTTATTGTTTACCAGTTTTAGCATTATTATAGCTCATCTTAGCATTATCATAACTAATGTTAGTAATGGCAGAAAAACTTGTCAGAAATATTAAAAAAAACCATGAACAATGTTGTTAGAATTTTATTGTATTAACATTATCGTTCGGTAGTGTTAGCATTATCATTGCACATTTTAACATTATCATCACTAATGTTAGTATTAGTAGAAAAACTTATCAGGAACATTATAAATCAACCATGAACAACATTGTTAGAATTTTGTTGTATTAGCATTATCATTCGATAGTATTATAATTATCATTACTCTTGTTAACATTATAAAAATATGATATATATGAGGTGAAAGTAATAACGGAAGTAAAATCATGGTTAGCATTGACATATGCAAACTTTAGCAGTTGAATCTTTAAATGGCAGTATTATCATATCGTATCATTTATATAATGTTAGAGTAGAGTAGTAAAAACGTTCACTTTTAACAAAAAATATGGATTTGGCATACGTTAATATTTCAATAGAATGCTATTGAAATAATAATGTCAATTGAGAAGCATTACACCGATTCTAAGAAAAGTGACAGTTGTTCAAAAAGTTAGAAATTTGATACATATAATAATTGTTCCATTCATCATCATTTTCCAGGTAAAGGTCTTTAACACTGATTGGGTGTCTTTAAAACATGATTGGAAGTAGAGGTTTTCTTCTAAAATGCTTATCTACATGTGGATGTTGCTTCAAAGTTGCTTCGCAATCAGGTATATAAAATTCAGACAACTCAGGAGAAATTTCTACAGTAACGCCAACAAAATCTGCATATTAAATAAGATAAAAAATTGAAATATAAAAACAATGGTAATGCTAATAAATCATTCATCATGTCAATACTCTGATAACAAACTATTTTTATAATGTTGACAAGTTGCTTTTATAATTCTAATAATTCATTTTGTAATGCTAATGAGACGTACTACATTGCTAACCAATTCTGACAAATTACTAATCATAGTAATGTTACTATCTTATTTTATAGTGTTAAAATTAGTCATAGTAATGTTAATAAATCGTTCATCATGACAATACTTTGATAACGGGCTATTTTAATTTATAATGATGACATGTTATTTTTATAATGATAATAACAATTTTTATAATGATAATGTGACGTACTGTAGTGCTAACAAATTTTGACAAATAACGCATGTGTATAGTAATGCAAAAAACATAATCTGCAGAAAATTAATAGACAAAAAACACAAATTTTGAACCACTAATAATAAAAGAGAAAAGAAGAAGAAGAAGAAGAAGAAGAAGAAGAAGAAGAAGAAGTGACAAAAAATTGAGAAAGATAGAGCAAACCCACAAGAGAGAGAAGAATAAGTGACAAAAAAATTGAGAAAGATAGAGCAAATCCACAAAAGAGAGAAAGAGAGAGAACAAACCGTGAAGGAAGACGGACGAATATTGCTTTGAATATGATCTAGGTGATATTCTTCTTTTTTTTTTCTTTGTGAATTTGTCTATTGCACGTTGAAATCAAAGAAGCGGGGAAGAAGAAGTGATGAAGAGTAGAGATAGAGAATGAGAGAGAGAGAGAGAGAGAGAGAGAGAAAAATTATAATATTTTAATAAGATTTACCAAATTACAAAACTACCTCATCTCATTAAAATAACTCTTAAATTATAAAAATGTCATATTATGTTGCTTTTGATTTGGACCACACATTTTTTATGGATAGAAAGTAGAGATTACTTCTAGTTCTTACACAAGGATTTGATGCTTCTTTGATCCATTCTCTCTCTATATATAAGTTTTCAAGTCTAGCTGATTAAACCTGTCGATCAGCCTTACTTATCAAACATATTTTTACGAAGTTCGGGCTTTAAATATTGTTCAACAATTTTTTTATAAAAATAAGATAGATTATGAAAAAATATATTAGTATTTATAATGATGCCCTTTAAAATTATGATAATTAGCACATGTCTTATCTAGTTAAAGATAGAGTTGTAAACGAATAGAGCCACAAGCCTCAAATCGAGGTAGATAAAATTATCGAGCTAATCTCGAACAAGGTAGTATTCGGCTAGATCAGCTCGTGAGCATGTTCGAGCTAGAGCTTAAATATTTTTTTGTGAACATGTTCGTGAATATTATAAATATTTAGAACAGGTAAATAATTAATAATTTTTTTAGCTCGACCTCGAACATGTAAATTAAGTAAGTTTTTTTTCCTAGCAGAGCTTTGTAGAGGCCCTATTTCTACGTAGGCCCAAAGATCAGGCCCATGACCATTTGGTTTAAAGGATCGAAGAGATCGACATTTCAAGGTTGATGCCTCGAGGTCGACGTCTCGGTACCCGAAGTCCAGAATCTTAAAAAAGGAACCGAGCTTGAGCGGACTCCTAAGTAGACCAAGTCAACATATTCGTTGGAGATAAGTAAGACCCAGTTAAAACCCTAAAAGGGATAGAAAGTATCCCTTAAAACTCGAAAAATTAGTTAAACTATCCCCTATATATATGCTTCTTTCACAATAAGAGGGGAGATATAAAAAAATATACACTATCACACGTATAACACCCACATTCATTCATTCACAAACGGCTCTCATACGATCCATCACTCGACATATTGATTACGTTCAACAACGATACAACTCAACTCTTCAATCCCTATTTATTTTCGTTCGATTTTATATTATTATTATTTTTACTAAATTCGATTCTGACTTGAGCGTCGGACTCCGTTTGATCGTCAAGCCCCCCGACGGTCCTTCGGCTTCACGTGAGTTTTCTTTGTCTTGTAGATCGCCGGAGCCCGAACTTGAAGAATGATCAATTATAGAGTTTTTGACCTCTACAGTTTGGCGCCCACCGTGGTGCTTCGATCGATCACTTCAAGATGACGAACAACAGCTGAAAGGATGCAACGACTGTCCCTCAGGAAGCCTGAAAAGAAGAGGCAACTGTGACCCCTTCACCAGAAGACGACGGTGATATTGCACGACTTCTGCGCTCAATCCAACACTAATTAGACACCACCACAGTTGAACTCGCGGTGATCCGCACGGAAAACTCGGCCTTGAAGGCTAGGGTTGAAGTTATTTCACAACCGAACCTTCACTACCAAAAAAAGCTCAAAGATAACGGATTTTATCCGTTATGTATGTGAAAAAAGCTCTGTTATGTATACCGGTGTTATCTATGCTGCACTCATACATAACGGAATAATATCCGTTATCTATGTTATTAAACATAACAGTTGTAGTAACAAACATGACATCGGATATTACGTTATCTATAACTCTCATCCATAACGGTTTCTTCCGTTATGAAAGTTTAACTATCTCCGTTATCTATGAACGTTTACATAACGGTTTTTTTTCATACATAACACTCTTCATTGCATGATCTATTACTATTATATATAACGGTTTTTACCGTTTTGAAAATTCATTTTTCTCCGTTATCTATGCACTTTTAAATAACGGTTTCTTTTTCATACATAACACTCTTCATTGTGTGATCTATTACTGTTATATATAATGGTTTGTACCGTTATGAAAATTCATTTTTCTCCATTATGAAATATACCACATGGATTAATACATAGCGTTGTTTGTAGTTTAGATAACACTTTTTTTTACGTTATGTATGTTTTGATACATAACAGATTTTTACCGTTATTAAATATTTTTAGTTTTGGTTATCTTTAGGCATTATACATAACGGTCTTATAGTTTCACTGCTGTTATATATATTTTCAATAAGTACCATTATGTATGCCTGCTACAAATTTTATATAGATTTTTGGCAATTAAAATAATTCTAAAATAATAAAAATAACTAAAATTACCATAAATCATCATACGTCTAATTCAAAAAATATTCATACATTCATCTAAATAGAGTCAATATTCTACACATATTTATATAGTAATAGTGTCAAAAGAAAGATAACATATTTATCCAAGAAATCAAAAATCTTATTTGCCTGCAGCTGCTGCATCCATATATGTATATCTGTATATCTGCACACATGAGAGAGTTATAGGTTACAGTGACTGCTCAGCCCCCTCTCTACGGCACAAAATCAGAACTCATGAGTTCATGAGATCTCTCATTTCACACTACTAAATAAAAAGAGAAATTAAAGAGGGGGAAATGCATAAAAAGTAGTATAATCAGAGCAGTATAAATCAAGTATAAATCATGCAGACCTACACTCACCCCCTTTATTAATTGCATACAACCCAATCTCAAGCCAATAAAACCAAGTAACAAATCTCACTAGCTAGGCATTTAAGTACCCTTTATTAAATTAAATTACCAGCTTCTCTCCATAGCAACATTTAAGTATGATTATGCTAATATTGATATTGATAATTTCATCAAGAAGCTACTAGCTAGGCACTTTTTTTTGGAGTAAATTAGTGAATATCAGCAAACAAATAGTTACAGAGATGAGTAACATAGTGAGATTAATTTGATCAAATCTATTCCATAAGTAACAAATAAAAAGGATAACCATTTGTCTCAAGCAAAAATAATTGAACTGGAAATAATACCTATCAATCCAAGACATGCTTTATCACACATTCTGCCCATTCTTCACGAACCTCATTGAGTTGAGCTTGAGAATAAGTACGAACACCTTTGAACTACGAATAAAAATAGATCATATTTAACTAATTAATAACTACAGATCCTATGTTAGACAATATTTGAGCACATTAGAATACCAGTGATGACAGCTGAAAAGTAGACGATGTAGCATTTTCAACCCCTGTGATGATCTCTCTCATGAACCGCATCACGTAATAGCCACATTGCTTGTCATCAGGTTGCATAGGACCCTATATAGTATAAATAAGACATGGCAAGTGTGTAATAATAATTAATAAACTGACCTATAAATGAGAATGTACCTTTATAACTTCTCAATTTGCTTTTTTGGATTTCTTTCCCTTGTTTGCGTGGACAATACTTAAGGCACTTCAAAGGGAAGTTATTAAGACAGTTAACATTAACATCCATTAAAATGAAAGCGATATGATTTATTAGCTGAAAAGTTGAAAACTTACGTGTCAATGACATACTTCCATATAGTGTCCTTATTACGATGACAAAGAGGATCCATAAAAAACTCTTGATTTTTTTCAACTTGGAAGATTGTCAGAATCCAATGCCCGCTATTTCATAAGAGTGTCAAATTATGCCAGAAAACATGCATCATACTAACAATAAATAAATATATAAGCCTACAGCTACAACTCGAACCCAATGCAATAGATATGCAAATTAAGGGATTCAAATTAATTCACGTACCCCACGTTGCAAGACACGAGTACAAGTTGATTTGAGGCTGCAAGAAGTAATCTTTCTGATAATGCACGTGATCTATCCTCATCCTTCAGCCCATATGCTACAGTAAATGGATTCACAAAGAGGAACTTGCAAACACCATCATTTTCCTTCATTTTTCTATACAGATGCCTGCCGATAAACATGTTACAGTTATACAAATAACACATGTCACTTATAAAGAAAAAAATAGAATTAATGTACCAAACATATGCACTGATGCAATTTCCTGATATCGGGTCCATCTTACAAAATGGAATGACATCATGCTTCAGAAAAATGTGAACCTTCACCTCATGCCCAAACAATTCAACATCTAACATAAAACATATTGATTCATCCTTGGAAGTTCCCTTAAATGAAAAATACAGTGCAAGTGACGTTGGAGGCAATGATGACAAGTTGATTTTCATATCTTCATCATTTCTCTCAAATAATTAGAGACATTATATTATTACCAATTCACTATTAAAAACAGAAGACATCATAATATTCTATAAAATTACCTCATTCTGTCTTTCCACTACCAAATGGGTAGGCCATGCGACATGAGTTTCTAGTGCACTTCCTACTGTCTCTATCTCATCTGAAACACAAAATGGTAGCTCTGCACTCTCATCTACAACTTCATCAATCAAAACATGGAAGCAATCTGGAGGCATCGGAGAGCCATGTAGGACAGCACCAGCAAAAAATATTGTTCCATAAGCTACAAGCTTTTTGGAGTCTCCATATAGTAACTTGACTGCCTTTCCCTACATATTAAAAGACAGTCTCAAGCAAATATAATTCTTAGGTGCAGACAGTAATTATTTCATGAAAATCACTACACTTACCTGTAAGAAATCTAATTTTCCAATACATACAGCATCGGGAGACTCCATATGATGCTTCTCCTGATTTACAATGTTTATCACTGAACAACTAGCCAATCCTTCAGAGTCTTTGTCATTTTCAGCATGCTTAGATTCAAACTTTTCCATTTTACCCTTTAACTCTTGGACTATATGATCTAAATCCTGAATCTTGCCAGCTTGTTCTTCAATTTTTCTCTTTGCTTGCTCCAATTCAGCATTACACAAGGCTTGTGAACCTTGGGTTGTTGCTCGTCTACTTTCTCTAGTAGATTGGAAGTAGGATTTGGGCTTGACGTCTGACCCTTTTCCTCGCACACGACCAGCATGTTCTAGTTTATCAAGTGCAAGTGAAAGCAAATCACTTGAAGTTGCTTCTGGCGCATCGGCTGGATGACGTAAAATGCCGTCACGAGTTCTTTCATCTGCATGCCAAGTAAGCTCTTTAGAAATTTCTGGAGTCCGGAACATTCTTCAAAATCTTGGTATCGGAGGAAAATACCACAAGACCTTCGACGACACTCTAGAAATAGACTTAATTTTTGTATTCATCTTCCATCTAGACATCCCACATGTAGGGCAATCATTTGAATCCTTAAACTCTTTCCGGTAGAGAATGCAGTCGTTAGGGCAAGCATGAATCTTCTTGTAATCTAACCCTAGCGTGCTTAAGGTTTTCTTTGCTGCGTATAAAGAAGCAGGCATCAGATTGCCTTTAGGGAGCATTTCCTTTATCAATTTCAGTAAATCCTTGAAACTTGTGTCACTCCAGCCATATTTTGCCTTCAAGTTAAATATTTTTATAGTGGCCAACAGCGTAGTAAAACTGCTACAATCTTCATATAGAGGTTTTTTAGCATCTTCAAGCAGTGTCTGAAAGTGAGTTAGGTCATCTTCATAGGCATCATACGCATCATGAATCATATATATTGGCTCATCAACACTACAACTTGTATCACCTTTCCCAACCCAATCTGTATCACATGTTGATTGTGACAATTTAACTACTTCCCCATGCCATATCCATTGTTGATAGGTCATGTCCATACCATTCATTATGATATGTCCCTTTACAAGACTAAGTTTGTGCTTCCTAGTGTTACCACACTTTGCACAAGGACAAGACAGTCTACTAGCATCGTACCCCCTCTTTACTGCGAACTTCAAGAAAGCATCAACTCCAATCTCATACTCATCTGATAATCTATTTTTAGATATCCATGATTTATCCATCCTAATTTATGTGTTTACTCTTTCATATATGTCAAGAGCAAAACACAAGATGTAGTTCAATTCATTAAATTATAATTAATAATACTAAATAATTAAATTTAAGAAATTAAGCTGAAAAGGTATTTCTACTTGAAGAAGACAAAAGAAAAAAAGTTAAGTTTAAAATTTGGGGCCAAATGATGTTCACCTGAAATCAATGAAGAATAAATATGGATCAACAACAAGGTAGCTAATTGGTGGATTAGGATATAACTAATTAACTAACTTGAATATAATAAGTTAATTATGTTTTTTTAGATGATAATTATACAATAATGTGATGAAACCATAATAAATATTCCAGCCATATATATATATATCAGTTTTTAACTATATAACGATTGAAGAAATTAAAAATTAGGTTTTTAATATTGAATAGCTGAAAAACTTAATGGCAATTAGTTGCCTAATTTTTTTGCGATGTGATATTGGTCTAATTCTGAAGACTCTGTTTTTTTTTGTAAGGGATTTTATGCTAGATTAAGTTGGCGATTTGAGTATGCCTTTCTGCTTTCACTTGTCTTGGGTGAGTGATTAATATGATTATATTTCTTGTGATATATGTTTATCAGTGTATTTTTCTTTCTGGTATTGTTTTGCACACGAAGAAACTTAGAGAGACAAAAGGTTTCAATGTGATTAGTCAAAAGGAGATAGATTGCTTGAAGGCAGAAAAAAAAAGATGGATCTTACTAACATTAATTATTGTGTGGCATGATCTCATAACCATCATGGGATCACATTTGCATGTATGATGGGGCTTGGGAGGATGAACACTCACTTTGGTGTTGAAAGCTCTCGAGGGCGCTAATTTGTGTTTTATTCTATGGAGTTTGCAATATACCTATGGTTTTATGATCTCAAATCATTGATTAGTTAAAATATCTTACGTGTTTAATAGTGCATAGGGCTTTGTTCTAAGATACAGTATTGAAATTGATATTGAGCAACCATTTGCTTTATTTATTAATTGTTAGATTGACGTTCCCCCTCCCTTCTGATTAATGTAGAGTGGACATTATATGAGCAAGTAGCTATTGCTGCTATGGACTACCAGCATCTTGATTTGGTGAAGGTAAATGTTTCTGCTTTGAAGTAAAATTTCAACTTTATTTCCTTAATATAGGCATGGAAAGAAATCATATAAGGACATTCTTGGTTGCTTATTCATTAAGTTCATGTTCAAACATTTTTCGCAGTTCAGTTATGTTATGCTAGCAGGGTTTGTGGTATTTAAGATCTAAAACCAAAGGGATTGGAGACCCAACATTAGATAGTCTTCATGCATTGGAAATATGTGTACAGAATTGGAGCATATCTTTTGCCTTCCTTTTTATATGTTAGACAATCTCACATTTTTTAGGTGGACTTTATCTTCCCTTCTTTCTTTTTTTGTTTTTTGTTTTAATTACACTTGACCTATGGCGGTTAAGTGACAATCTCACAATTTTTAAAAAGATACGGAAAGCCAACATTATGGTTGGACAGAGAGTCTGAAAGTTGAGGCTAAGTGAGGAATTTGTTGAGGTAGGGGTGTTTGCTAGAATACCTCCTACATATTTGCCAGAATGCTGTATACAAGAATGACAGCAACAGCGCAGAACATTTTAAACTATATAGGAGAAACATAAGCTCAAACACGATTCACTTAACAAGGCCATAAGTCTCACCTTTGGAAACAGAAGACCAGGTCCACTAGTTGAATTGATCATCAACACTTCAACTACCTTCTCAGAGGCACCACCATCATCTTCTGAATTCTTATATTTGAAGGGAATACACCTGGAAAGTGATCTTACTGATTAGGACATATAATATATGATGTATGAACATCAAATTATTTCTCATCACTCAGAAAATTAATTGGAGAATATCAGAACATATCTCAAAACCTATTGACTTCTCCGCTTTCAGAATACGTGCATAGTATCAGTTAGATGAACAGATAAACACTGATAGAGCGAATATCAATTGAAACTGTTATACCTCCACTAGCATACAGGTAGGCATCCACAAACAAGTGAAAACAAGCACAATGCTTTCAAAGAAACTGACAAAGAATTACGTCCATTTCAAACTAAATTTTTAGCCCCTAGATAGCTAATCTAAGTGGTAGTGAACAATTCATGCAGTTATTATTTTTAGGTTTCCTTAGATAGCTAATCTAAGTGGGGGAGGACTGCTGCATTCATCACTGTCAGAGACTTCGGGTCCATATCCACTACAAATAAAGATAAAATATTTATCATTAAAGAGAAACATGTTCAAGTATTACCATTAGATAACAATATACACCACTAGAAATCATAATGGCCACTCTACACTCTCACGTAGATACGCATTTCCACTATATTGCACCAAGGTTCATCTTCGAAGAATCAAATCCCTTCTAATAACCGCATTCACGTTATCTCAGTTCGAACAATTCGTCAAGGTTTGTTGCACATACACGAGTTCTCTTCTTATCTAGTGCACTTAAAATATCCACTTTATTTTCCTAAACCATCTCAATATGATTTTCTCACAATCTTTTCGCATCATTTTACCCTGAAGAACTCACAAATACGTCATTTCAAGCTATATCTTCTCATCTCACCACAAGTTTATCTTTACATTCCAATCTAAGATGCACACAATGTAATGCTTACATATTTTTGGAAGCTAATTACATTACAATACTGCAAAAGGAGCAAAATATTGAAGACTTGACAAAGCAGCAAGGAGTAATTCACAAACACAGAGAGACAATCAATATATCAGTAAGAACAAAACTGAGAAAAATAGAAAAGTTCAAACCTTTCAATGACTGATTACTGAATGAACTGTTAAAACCCCAATCCATCACATTGCGAGCTGCGCCCAATTCGCTGTTTGTTTCACACTCAAAAATCAGAAGCTAATTAACAAAAGGAAGCAACAGGGTCCGAAATGAGGTGCCCAATTTCACACGGAAAGATAGATAGAGAGACAAATTGTTGTCGGAAACTCAGATCAAGAGACGTGAATCCAGGTTCGCATACATGGAGCTCTAGGTGTTGGCAATCAAACGATTAGAGAGAGAAGAAAAGGAAAATAACAAAATAAATTAAAATCTGAAAACATAAAATACCCTGCAATGAGACGGTAACCATTCTCAAACAAAATCCCTAATTTAAAGAAAAATACAGTAGAATGTAAATCAAATAAAATCCCTAATTTAAAGAAAAAACATCATTTTTAGATCTCGAAACAAATAGATATGCCAATTCAGTTGTAGATATAAGAATGCATTTGCGTAAATGAACACACAATCAAACATAATTCTAAGCAAACTGAGAGACATACCATGGCTTCGGCGAGTGAAAGGGATTTGCTTTCGCTGCTTCACAACTCTGGGAAATCCCTATTTGCGAAAGCCTGGGAGCAATTGCGATAAACACTCGTTCTTAAAATTAGGGTTTAGACTTACGACCGAGTGAATTTGGGAGAAGGGGCTTTTCTTTTTCTGCTCTTTTTGAAGTTGATTTTCGATCTTTTGTTCTGCTGAATTTGAATTTGGGAGAAGGGGCTTTTCAATTTCAATCCTTTGTTCTGCAGGTTTAAACGTCAATTTCGATCCTTTTCTTTGGCGTTTTGTTACAATTTTTTCTAATAAAAATATACTTATTATTTTTATGATATATCTAATGGTTTGGTGGGAAATAATGGTGGGAAATAGCTAGCCGCGCCAAAGTTAGAAAATTTTCAATGTAAATAATTTTGAATTAACAAAAAAATAACAGATATACATAACAGATATTCATAACGGTAAATTTTACCGTTATATAATGTGTTTAAACATAACACAACACATAACGGTACCAAATTAGCATTATAATTGTGAACAATATGTAACACTCACAGATAACGCAAGACTCGAAAACGTTATATATGATCAGAGATAACACTTCTCTCGTAACGGATTTTTGAAATATCCGTTATCTATACCAAAAATGTGCTCATAGATAACGGATTTTTAAAATATGCGTTATGTATGAAGTGTTATGTATGAAAGTTTTTTTGGTAGTGCTTTTTCCAAACGGATCTACTCGAACTCAACTGTCCCCACTCTCACGAACCCGAACGTCCAACAAACTCTGAGAGCAGGTACTTCTGAATTCAACTCATGAATTGACTAATGTAACACCCCGGTCCTGAGGATTAGGACGAGGATATTATGAAAAAAAAATACAAGGAAAAAGGTAGCTTGATCCAAAATCCAGAGGGTCCTCTGTAATGTCCCGGTCCCAAAAGGAATAATAAATGAGGGTCAAGGTGTTACTCAAAAAGGAAGTACTATTTAGGATAATCAAATGAAATGGCTTTAGAACAAGAATAGGCTATATTCCCCAGAAATTTGGGCAACATAACCTCTGTAACTGGAAGAAATCCACATCTTTCAATGTATCAACGAAGTCAAATGATTCAATCAAGTCAAAAGAATGCCTATTCATAGGCTAGTCAAATTCAAACAGAATCCAACAATTAATAAATAGGATTCTGACTTTTCAAATAAACAAGACTTCCCCATAGGCCACAACAACTAAAACCCATCAATAGGTCAGAGGCAAATAAACTATTTTATGTCCCATTCATAGGACAGAAGCAATTAATCAATTTTAAGACCTATTCATAGGTCAACTAGAAAATAAACAGAATCCAAGACTCAACCAAATATGACCTATCCATAGGTCGAAAACTGTAAAGAGACATGCTTGGATCTAAGGAAAAGAAATGAGACTTTATTTATCATGATTCAATAAAGAATACAATTCAGATAAGCTCAAAAATAAAACATAACATGCAATCATACTATGGGGCAACTGTATCAGAGTTTAAGCGGAAAATAATGGAGTAATATTGTATCACATAATAACATACTCATAAGCAATAATTTAGCCTGAACGAGACGGCAATGCATGATCAACCCAAAACAGTACATCGAGCCATCACCTTCAGCATCTCAACCTGTGAAAAACATTTTGAAAATATTTTGGGCGTGAGTACTAAAGCACTCAGTGGGTTAAACTTTTAACTCAATCTTTAATAAAAATTGTAACAGAATATCCAAAATATAAATACAGATAATGGAAAGCAAAACGCGAAAGCCCTTCCCATTTCTGCAAACCTTTACTTCTCTTTGGTACCCTGTAGCTCCTTTGTCGTCTACTGCACTCTATGACATGTTGCTGATAGGAAAAGAGAGGGGTTACCTCACTAATCCGAGAAGAGTGTACCAGGGATCACCTAGCATTGACCCTGAGTATACCAGGGGTTACCTAGCATTGACTCCTATAGTGATGCTCAGATCACGTGTATGTGCAGGGGTTACCTCACAGTGACATCTTTAGTGATTAACATCACAACTGCAAGAATCACAGTTCCTGCCTATCCTCAATTCTATGTTCTCTCTATAAAGCGCATAATATGACATAAGCACAAAAACTATGTCATCCTCTTAATATATCAATTATGCTAACATTTAATTCCTCTAGCAAACTTAGTTTAATTATGCTTCATATTCCTTAAACGAAAATCATTCTATAACTTGAGTTTAATGCTGAAAGCACAAGCTAAAGAGTACAACTTATTATACACAAGTATAATCAGTACACAATAAACATTCGATATAATGTAACTTTAAACTATGACTTTTAGACTTTAAACATAAAGTTTAACTTTAATCTATAAACTATGAACTTTAAACTATAACCTTAACTTTTAACCCATAGACTTTAATTATGACAAGGCATAATCTATTCTATTTAATTATGTCGAAGCATAATCTATATTCGCTTATTGTGATAAATCATAATCTATATTCTTAATAATTATGAAAAAGCATAATCTATGTTCTCAGTAATTATGGCAAAACATAATCTATATTCTCAATAATTATGACACAACATAATCTATGTTCTCAATAATTATACATCAGTATAATACTATATTCTCATTAATTATACAACATTATAATACTATTACTCTAGTAGAGACTTGAGCAGATAATTTCTCAAATATTTTATTTGAATATTCTAACTATGACTATCACATTTATGAGTTAATAACTCAAATATATATAGGTTTTGCAAATAAACCCACTTCGATTAGATCAACTCAGGTGATCAAACTTCTCGATACTCATCCACCAGCTTCTCTGACTGGCTCAACAAGTCCTACAAGGTCAAACCTTATTTTAGGACTGTTACTCTAATTTTCAGAACTCGACTTTAATTTAATTGAAGCTTTTATTTACTTTAATTATATTTCAACTAAGAATGCGTGACTCTAGAGACCTCTTACAACTTCAACACAAAAGGAAATAAATTCCAAAATATAATTTCTGATTTAATGGGACTAAAAGATTTGACAGGGGTCACTTTCCGTAACTTGCCATTTTAATCAAATTTTACATAGCTAACCTCGATTGCACTTTTCACTTATCCAAAAATTATGAAAATAATCAGGCATGACCCACATATATCTTTATTAAACTATATAATTTTTGAAATTTTCTGAAATCACATGCTCTAATTATAAAAAGAACCGCCTGATTAAAATAATCGACTTTAATCAAAACTTATCAGAAAATTATGAAACTTGGCAGTCCTATAGGAAATAATATTTTGAGTAACTTTCTAGTTCAAACTTTTTCAATTTGACGACTCGAAATGGGCGAAAATGGACCAAAACCAAAACTGATCGGCGCCTCTTAATTTTTCACGTTTTTCGGCATTTTCGCCGGTTTCCGGCCACCGGACAACAACGCACTCAACTTACGAAATGAAGCACTATTTAAAACACACAACATATTAAAATTTCAACTATAAAGAATGAGAAATGGACCGAAACGAGACATCCGAAGCGGCGGCACGACGACGGCGATTCCGGCTATCCATGGCAGCGGCGGCGGCAGCGGTGGCTCTCCGGCAGCCTTCCGGCGCTCGACAGCTGCTCCCGTAGCAGCACCTCCCCCCAAACAAAACTTAACCTGGGCCCGCATGCGCGATTTACTCAGCGCAGGCCCGGGTTTATCTCGTTCGTCAACACCAGCTAGAGAGAGAAAAAGAAGAGAAGAGAAGAGAGAAAGATGAGCAAGAGAAATGAATCCCCAAGCCCCCTATTTATAGGAAAAGTGGCTCTGGGCGGGTATAACTTTTTCGGATATAAAATACTGATTTAGTGATTTCCGAATTCAATTAAAGTTGTTTTATTCAATGGCGAGGTCCAAATGACCTCCGACACAAAATCTGAAAATACCAAGAGACTCGTTGGCTCGAGTACTATTGAACCAATCCAACTCGAGATGACGAGGGAGTCGTCTGAAGAGAAACGAGAAAAGATTCCCTTTCAAAGATTACTTTTACTATTCATTTCGACTGACAGATTTTACTCTCGAGCGCTCGATTGACCTCAGATTGGCAATCCGTGAACGTGAACGGATTCCTATAAGATAGCCTTGTTAGAACAAGTCTCAGATCAATAAGGAGGATTTCGTAAATTTTTCGAATCACGAACGCTCGCATAAATTACTATTCACAGGTTTTCCCTTTACAATTTTCAATTACGGGACTCCTGTAGAGGTCAGAATAAAATTTTGAAAACATCAACAACTTCCTTTAGGTCGTTACGTTCCAGAAAAGACCAATATTGACTATCTTCCGGTGGCAAACGCAAAATCTCATAATCGATTTTCACAAAAAAAACATGAAAAGGCCGCGACTTACATCTGTTTTACTTTATTTTAGCTCCAATTATTTTCTTTAGTATTCTAAATAAATTTAGAAAACTCACGAAGATATTCTGAAATTCTGGGATGTTACAACTAATCATTTCGTTGTAGATACAAGTAAGGAACCTGCGCTTAGGGGCAAAGGAAATGATGATTCTCCCATAGGATCCCCACCTGGGTTCGAAGACTATGAGCCTGGCTCAGAATCCGAGGTTGAAAAGAAGATCCAACGATTGTAGGATATATTAGCTCGAATTGCAGGGGTCCCCGCTCCCATCTGAAAAACTGCGCCAACGAGTTTTGCAGATTCTCCATTCACCGACGAGATCAGCCTTGTGGAAATGCCTCCGAAGTTCACCTTTCCAAGTATGAAGCTATTCGATGGCGCATCCGACCTCGACGACCATGTCGCCTAATATAAACAAAGAATGTTCACTACCACGATACCTCGACACGCTAGAGAAGCCAGTATGTGCAAAGGCTTCGGATCCAGCCTCGTTGGCCCATCACTCCAATGGTTCATCAACCTTCCTAACTCAACGATCTCGTCGTTCACCCAGCTTAACGATCTCTTCGTTGAATAGTTTGCCAGTAGCCGCAAGATCGAAAAATGAAAAATGTGCAGACAATCTCTACACAATCGTACAAAGGTTAGAAGAACCCCTGCGAAGCTTTGTCGGAAGATTCAACAGAGAAAAAGTATCAATCCGCAACTCCAACGTCAATACCGCGATTTTAGCCTTCAGGAAAGGCCTTAAGAGAGACTCTGACCTCTACAAGGAGTTAGCTAAATATCCCTGTAAGACAATGGAAGACGTGCTTACTAAAGCCTGGGCCCAAATCAAATGGGAAGAAGATGAAGCAAACTCGTTTAGACCTCGCACCAAGAATGAGCATCCAAGGAAAGAGCAAGGACGGAAAGATTCAGAATAGATCCCTATCCACGAAACCCGCAATTCGACTCGTGAAATACGCGAGCTCAAAAACCCCAGGTCGACAGAAGACTCCCAGAGTATAGCCTCTACATATCACCATCGGAAGCAGTCTTAGCCCTCAAAGGACTTGGACAGAACGTAAAATGACCCGCAAAAATGAAAGCCCTAGACAACGAACGTGATAGGAGCAAATATTGCAAATTCCATAACGACCATGGTCACAAAACTGACGAATGCATCGCCTTGAGACTCGAAGTCGCAGAGCTCTTAAAGTGAGGATATCTCACTGACCTTCTGATCCCCAAAGGGAAAGAGACCTGGTCGCGAACAGAAAATCAAAAAGAAGCACAGCCCCCTGAACCCCCGAGGATTGATCGTACTTTGAACTGCATAACTGAAGGTTCAGAAGTGAGCAGGATCTCACAGTTTTCGGAAAAGAGACACTACCGCTTGATAAAATACAACGAAAATATCCCCAGAGAAGCCAAACAAGATGACCTCATCACCCTTAACTTCACCAACAGAGAAGCTTCCGACATCTCACACCCTCACCATGATGCACTAGTCATTTCTTTATTAATTTCTAATTGTCTAATTAAACGCATTCTCATTAACAATGGAAGTTCCTCTAATGTAATCTTTTTGAGTACTTTGAAAGGAATGCAGATGAAAGAAACTGAAATCGTTAAAAGGTCAACCACCTTAATCGGTTTCAGCGGAGAAGACAAAGCCATAATGGGGAAAATCACACTTTCCACCTATATCGAAGGGATGAATATCTTCACCAAATTCCAAGTAATTGGTGCCCTCTCAGCTTATAATGTCATAATGGGAAGACCTTGGATCCACGAACTCCAAGCGGTACCGTCAACCTACCATCAACTCCTGAAGTTCCCTACCCCTTGAGGAGTCTGTGAGGTTCGAGGCGAGCAAATCACAGCATGAGAATATTATGTCTCCACCTTCAAACATAAATGAGCTATGGAAATTAATCAAATCGAGGTCAGATAATCTTCAACCAGCGCCGAAAATCGCAACTACAAAGAACCCGAAGTGGAAGATCTCGACGAAGTCCAAATACACCCCGACTTTCCTAACTATAAAGCGTCAATCGGGTCAAGATTAACGGCAGAAATATGAGAGCAATTGATAAGATTCCTCATCGAGCACCACGATTGCTTTGCATGGTCATTTGAAGACATGATAGATATCGACCCTTCGGTTATAACACATAAATTACAGGTCGATTTAGACAAGACCCCGGTGAAGCAAAACAGATGAAAATTTACCTCCGAACGAAACAAGATCGTGGATGAAAAGGTCAATAAGCTGCTCAAGCAGGGACATATAAGAGAAATTTAGTACCCCGAATGGCTAGCCAACGTCGTGGTAGTAAAGAAAAAGAATGGCAAAAACAGGGTCTGCATAGACTTCACCGACCTCAACCAAGCCTGCCCTAAGGATTCATTCCCTTTGCCTCATATCGACGTGCTAGTGGACGCAACGGCCGGACACGAACTAATGAGCTTCATGGATGTCTTCTCTGGATATAACCAGATCCTTATGCATCCAGAATACTAAGAAAGAACCGCGTTCATCACCCATCGAGGTATGTTTTGCTATAAAGTAATGCCCTTTGGACTAAAAAATGCAGGTGCAACCTACTAAAGGCTGGTGAACCGAATGTTCAAAGAACTGATTGGAGACACTATGGAGGTGTATATCAATGACATGCTCGTAAAGTCTCCTAGAGCTCGAGATCACATTGAGCATCTCCATCAAACATTCGAGGTCCTTCGCCGCTATAATATGAAGTTGAACCCCGCAAAATGTACATTTGGGGTGACCTCGGAGAAATTTCTTGGGTATCTCGTCACAAAGAGAGGTATCGAAGCCGATCCCAGTTAGATCAGAGTTGTCAGAAACATACAACAACCTCAGAATATCAAAGAGGTGCAAAAGCTCACTGGACGACTCGTGGCACTTAGCTGTTTCATCTCAAAATACTCAGAAAAAAGCCACCTCTTTTTCAAGACACTACGAAAAAACAAAAGCTTCGAATGGACCACCGAATGTTCGAAGGCCTTAGAAGAATTAAAAGCATATCTGGCGAGCCCCCCTCTACTATCGAAACCCCGCGATGGAGAGGTACTTTTAATATATTTATCTATTTCAACTAACTCTATTAATGTAGTTTTAGTCAGAGAGGATGAAGGAAGACAACACCCAGTCTACTACCCCAGTCAATCACTGCTAGATGTTGAGACCAGACACCCACAATTGGAGAAACTGGCATTGGCCCTCACCATGGCATCAAGGAAAATGAAGCCCTATTTCCAAAGCTATTCGATCAAAGTGGTCATGGAATTCCCGCTCAGAACAGTATTGAGAAAACCAGACCTTGTAGGAAGGCTCTCCAAATGGACCGTCGAGCTTGGAGAGTATGATATTCATTATGTACCTCGGACCTCGATAAAATCCCAAGTACTTTCGGACTTCATTGCCGACTTTTTCTACGAGGTCCAGATCGGAACAGAAGGTGAATCAATGAACACCGAAGAAGAAGAAAATTTGATATTCTGGAACCTTCAAGTCGATGGCTCTAGCACTTCGAAGAGGAGTGGTCTAAGCATGGTTCTAACAAGCCCAACAGGTGAGTCCACCGAATGCTCAATCCGATGTGGATTCAAAGCAACCAACAATGAAGTCGAATACGAAACCCTCATCGCAGGATTAAACTTAGCTAGCGACCTCAGAGCCAAAAAGATCCGAATTCAAAGTGACTCCCAGTTAATAATAAACCAATTCGAAGGAGAATTCTAAGTAAAAGATTGAAGAATGATCGCTTACCTCGCCGTAGCAAAAGAAACTACTTCAAAGTTTAAAAAAATTGAAGCCCAACACATCACAAGAGAGGACAACAGACACACTGATGCCTTGGCTAATTTAGGGTCGACAATTGAAACTACCGAAGCTAAAAACATCCCAGTGTTATATGCAAAATGGACAGCCGTATGGAAAGAAGAAGATTCAGAAATTCTACCCATCGAGAACAGTACAAACTGGATGACCCCACTCATCAGATACATCACAGAGAATGAGCTCTCTGAAGACCCTATCGAAGCAAGACGGATCAAGGCTGTTAGGAAAATTGTTAGGAAAATCGCAAATGATGGCTTTGATGAAATGTCAAAACATGTGGGATAATTTAATGAAAAACTGCAGGTTATGAAAAGCTAAAAATCCGGAACAGTGATCAAGTAAGACTTCAAGCTGAGATGAGAGATAGCTATTGAGAAGCATGGTCAACCAGCTTACAGGATTGCCTTGATCAGGCCAGTCAAAGACAACTCTTCAAAGCTTAAGAAAAGCTGTAAAAAGGGAGAAGAGAACTTTGGAGACTGGTAGGCATCCACAGATGAGTAATCATCAGTCTTAGCAGAAAGTCAAGATAGACTGATGAACAGAGTCGGCTTGAAAGCCGAAACTGATCTAATCAAATATCAGTCGGAGATGACCCTAAACTGATCAAAGATCAATTAGCTGATACAGTAGCTCTAAAAGCATTGACCATCTACTGAACTAACCATAGATCAGTTCAAGGAGAGAAGGTAAAAGCTCAATCAGTTAGCTAACTGATAAGTCCAGAACTGAAAGATATTTCTAAGCTTAGCTGCTGAGTCAGCTGAACTAGACTATATCAAGATAGAAGCTCAAGGCAGCTAAAAATCTATGAACTGGACAATCTCAGAGCTGGAAGTCGAGATAGCTGAGAGCCCATCAACTGAATGTCCAAAAATTTGATAGCCGAATCACCTGCTCCTTCTGACAAGCAGTCAATGAAGATCTTAACAGGAAATCTTTAAAAGATCCTGATGATCTTAGAGCAGAGAGCATTAAAGTCAAAACAGCTAGTTCATTAAGAGCTTCAAATGGCTACAGACATTAAAATGTCACCGGTGGTTTGTTTTTAAACAATCACCAATCATAACGGTCAAAATTCACTCATCTATTTAAAGAGGGTGAAATCAATTTTGGCTAAGACTTTTGCTTATCTAACTTTACTATTTTGCAGAACGAGCTCTTTCTTTCTCCCTCCTCACAGCTCAAAGCTTATTATTCTCAAAGTGCGAAAAGTCCTAACTGAGAAGGCGTGTTTCAAGTTCAAAGTAAGCTGCTAAGCTGACACAGAATTCTAGCAAGAATAAAGCTTCTCAGTTCAGTTCCTCAAAGATCAACCACTCAGCTCAAGAGAAAGGAGCATTTCAGGTTGATAACAGATTCAACACTGTCTTCTTGAAGATCGAGCGAGATCTAAAATCGTGTAAAGATGGGCAATAGCACCTAAAGTCTCAGAGAGCAGTTGAGACCAATACGTGTGAGCTGTCGACCCAGAAACCGACTGAGGAGGAGAATGTACCGATGGGTCTATTTTTCCGGGACAATAACAGTTGAAAAGGAGGCCGCGCTCGAGTTGAAGGGTGCCGTTTTCAGGTCCAACAGGAATTCTTCACTGTGTAATTGTAATAAAGAAACTTTACACTTGCATAGTGGATTGCCCTTCTGCGAAAGGAAGAGAGGACATAGAAGCAGGAAGCTTCGAACCTCTATAAAGTTTTGTGTGTGCTGCTCTTACTATTTTTCAGTCTTGCAAGTTCTTAAACTGCACACTATCACACACACAGACTGTACTAATAAGCTTTAGCCACGTCTTCAAGCTATCAGTTGAAAACTAATCAGCTCACCAGCTAAGCTTCAGTCAATTCCTCTCAACTGATTAGTAAGCACAGATAAAATATCAAAAGTGAGTCACGACCCTATCTATTCCGCATCAGTTTAATGTTTTTTGAAGTCAATTTATTCATCCCTCTCTAAACTGACAAAGACTCGCACCAGAACCAACAAAGGCCAAGGCACCAAAATTCACCATGATCTCCAGATCCCTATATAGAAAATCTTTCTCAGGGCCTTACTTGAAATATGTTAGCTCCCTACAGGCTAAATACATCCTAAATAAGCTTCACGAAGGTGAATGCAGGAACAACTCGGGATACAGAAACTTGGCCAACTGAGCTCTAACATCCGGGTTCTATTGGCCAACCATGAGAATAGATGCAAAGAGCTATGTCAAAGCATGTGACCAATGTCAGAGGTTCGCACAAATAAACCACATGCCCCCAGAACCCCTACACACAGTGGCCATCCCGTGGCCGTTCATGAAATGGGGGATGGACATTGTAGGGTCACTACGAAAAGGTAAAAATCAGAAATGCTACATTTTGGTGCTAATGAACTACTTCACCAAGTGGGTCGAAGCCGAAGCCTTCGCATGGGTTAGAGACACAAAGGTGCAAAATTTTTTATGGAAACATGTTTTGTGCAGGTTCGGAGTTCCCAGGGAGATCGTGACAGATAACGGGTCCCAATTAATAAGTACAAGATGTCAAGACTTCTGCAAAGAATGGAACATTAAGCTCTCATTCTCCACCCCGAGGTATCCCACAGCAAATGGTCAAGTAGAGGCCATAAACAAGATAATCCTAAACACCCTAAAGAAAAGACTATCCGAACACAAAAATTAATGGATCCAGCAACTCCCAGGAGTTCTATAGTCTTACAGAACGACCTCGAGGATGAGTACGGGAGAAATCCCATTTACCCTAACATATGGGTCGGAAGCTGTGTTGCTTGCAGAAGCAGAGATTGGTATAGCCTGAACAGAATAGTCCAAACAATTGAATAGTAAGGAGCTCGAGGTGAATCTCAACTCGATCGACGAGCTCTGAGATCGGGTGGCAATGAAAATAGCAACATACCAATAAATGATAAGCCGACACTTTGACAAAAATATAAGGCTTTGAACATTCCAAGTCGGAGATTGGGTACTCAGGATAGTGTTCCAAAATATGAAAGAAAGTGGAGCCAGGAAATTGGCACCAAATTCGAAAGGTCCATACCAGATCGAAAAGGTCATCAGAAACGGAGCGTACAAACTCCGAACTAAGGAAGGTCGACCCATAGCCAATGGCTGGAACGCGCTATATTTAAAACAATATCATTTTTAGAAATCCCAATCTCACTTTTATTATTCAGTTTGATTTCTTTTTAAGTTCTGTTTACTGACTTGAGCATCGGAGTAACTAACAGAACCCCAAACACAGGGGTCTCGACCCTCAAGAGAACAATGGAATCTTGACCCTGAAATCACCTTCTCGACCAAATGAGTAATGTATTCATTCTTTTACTTTCTAAATTTTTATTATTTAAGATGTTTATGTATTGACTTGAGCGTCGGAGTAACTAACAGAACCCCAAGCACAGGGGGTCCAGCCCCCAGAGTTCAAAAGGGTCCTGACTTCGAGAGCCTCGAACTCGACGTTGAAAATAAACTCAACCTCCAAAATCGAATCATGGGGACCTCGACGTTCAAGCCAATAACTTTAGAACACAAGAGCAATTCCCGAATCCCAGATATGATTTTGAAAGGTACTCTCAAGGCTATTGTTATTTGTTTTATCTAATCCTTATGCTACACATATATGCCAACCCCTGCAGCTCACATCATTTCGAAAGAATCGAAATAAAACAGAATATGAAATATGGAAACGTGCGAAATAGTAAGATCAAACTACAAACTTGAAGTGGGTAGAAACAAAGCTAAGTTGTCCATTACATTTGTCTTCACGTAAGGCAAATAAAAAAATATATATACAGGCATAATTGTTTGAGAAAAAGCATAAAATTGGTTGATTGAAAACATAGAGTGTTCGTTCACAGAAGATTAATTCGAGGCCTCATCCCCGACCTTAGCAGCACCTTCAGCAGACACGCCTTTCTCCCCTCAGACTTCAGTCTCCATCCCAGCTTCGACAGTGGCCTCCTCAGCGCGGCCCTCCTCTTTAGCCTTGACCTCCTCTTCTGCTTCAAGGAAGGATAAGTCAAGGGCTGACATTTTCAATTTAATGGCCTTAACCACCGCTGCTCCATCCTCCTGGTAGAAGGCCTCTTTGTAGAGGCTGAACTCCGTAGAGTCGACCCATCTGTCAAAATTAGGGGCTTCATCAGTCATTGTCCCATCCTTGAGTGACGTCTCAAGCTCCTTCACCTTTACCTCATAGACTGTCACCTTCGCCAGAAGCTCCTGCTCGGTCCTTGCTTGAAGGTCGAGACTCTTCTCCAGCTACACTTGGGCCCTCACCGCCATCGCTCGCGTTGTATCCCTCTCAATCTGTAGAGAATACTCTCGAGCCACCATGACTCGCCTCTCCTCGGCAATCCTCTCAAGCTCCTCAGACAGCTCAACAATCCACTTCTCGAGGCCCTTTTCATGGCTTGCGATGCGTTCTCGCAGCAGGAACTGGTTGTAGAGGACTTGAAATTGGAAGTCAAGCAGTTTAAAAAAAAAGAGTTGTTCAAAAATAAAAGCCTGAAAAAGCTACCCACGACATCTGGTCGAAGGACAAGTAAGCCTACTGCTCGAGGCTTTCCTTTTCATAGTCCTCGGGTGTGCCTTGGCCAGTGATGGACTTTTGAACCTCCATTATAAAGGGTCGAAGATGGACCCCTTTTGAACTCGGGCCGGTAGAGGTCTAGCGAGAGGAGCGGACGGTTTCTACATCAATGACGTCGCGAGAGGTAGAAAGATGATGTACCATAGTGAGAGCAGAGGTGTTACCCTTCGACTTCTTAGAAGGGGCGGACTCTGGAGCCTTTCCTCTAAAGGTCTTTTGACGCCCGAAAGTGAAGACTCGTCCCTCTTAGCAGCCGCCAAGGCCTTGACCTTAGCATCTGAGGGCTTGATTTTCAATTTCGCCATCTCATCAAACAAAAACCGATCACTACGAACCTTTTTGAACTCGTGAAGTTCGTCTGGGAGGAGAAAGGCATCCTCAATATGAGCAACTTCAATGCCAACAGGGTCACAGCGTGTAGGAAATCTTGCACAAGATGAGAAGGATTATAAGTCTCAAATAAATAATAAAAGCATATGAGTTGGCTCGGAAACCCACGGGTATCACTAAACTCAGCAGGGGTGATCATATCAGCTGAAGTCCGGACAGACACATAAACGAACTTCGGCTTCCAATCCCCAGAGGAAGAAGACAATTTCATTATCAAAGGGGGTCGATCCCCCACCCATTTGGTAAAATAATAAAAACTGAGCTGACCAGCATTGGTCACTAGACGGTAAGCCGCATGCCATTCTCCGACGTTGGGTTCAGGAAAGCCTAGCTCTTTCCACAGATAGTACATACCCAACATATGAAACCACCCAATCGGAGTGATTTGTGAAGGAGCGATGCCATAAAAATGTGCGATCTTTGCAAAGAATGGATGAATGGAGAATCCGACCCCCTTCTCAGTCACTAGAGTATAGAATGCTGTAAAGCCAGGTGGAGGTTGATAGAATGCTGTAAAGCCAGGTGGAGGTTGATGGGCTTGGTTGGCACGACTAGGAGTTTGAACCTCGACCCCGGCATCTGATATCGGTGGTGAGGTAAGCCTTTTCACGAGTTCATCATTTACCTTCGGGGCGATTGCAGAGGCTTTAAACCTCTCACCACAACCTTTACTTCCCAAATCTGCAACTTCCGGCCTGTCGGTAACTTTTCCCTCACCGCCGCCACTTCCCGCTTGCTAACCAACGCGTGACCAATTAAATGAGGAATGATGGCCGACGGTCTTCTTCTCCTCAATTTTCCCGTGACCTTCACAATCACGGGAGAATCAGAACTTCCCGACTGTTCTGACCCAGAGCCTTGTTCTACCTCTTCACCGTCGTAACTTCTCATCTCCTCCATGCTTGAATCCCCGCTCGCGCTCATCATCAACCCAGAAATGTTCGACAAACTAAGCAAACCCAAGAACCGACCGAGAAAAGTCTATACCAGCCTAAAAATGTTGAATCCCAAAAAGAATCATCACCCACCGAAAAAGCCACAAAGTCCAAGATAGTCAAATAAACTTGCCCAGAAATAAGTAATGTCACCCAATATTTCCCAGAAACTTAAATCCCTAGAAAAACCTAGAAATCACCACAAATTCTCCAGAAATCCCAAAAATCGCCAAGTATACCGGAAGATACTAAGAGATGCTATTTAATATCCTTAAAGATTTCTTAAAAAACTACAAAATAAACCAGAACTATGCATCCATTGCACAACATGATAAAAGGAAAAAAAGAACGAGAAGTTAACCTAGAAACTGTGCGGCAACGGGAGTCTGGAATACCGGTAACAACCGTAGCAAAGGCTCTCAAACAGCGTGATAAACGCGAAGATGGTGGTGGAAAAAACGGAACAGAATTCTTTTAAAATATTTTTTCGGTAGTAAGGATTTTTTCTTGCAAAGTGATTTGGTTGAAGAAGGAGACTCTTGAAATTCTGAAGAATGAATAAAGAGGAAACAATTTTTTCTCGATATTTGAATTGCAGGATCGAGTTGAAGCAATCTGAACACGCGTGTTCTAATATAACGGTGAGCATTGACGTATGGAACGAGAAAAGTAAAATTCGTACTTCAGGTTTGGAGCTCCAAGAGGTCTGCTCTCACGATCTCAGAAGCTCCCACAGGACCTGCCTTCAGGTCTGGAGCTCAAGAGATCGGGTTTCACGATCTGAGATCCTTTTGGGGATTCATCTCCAAGCACCGTCCCAAAGCTAACAAAAATTCAGCATCTAAAACGTAGAGTTGAATCAAGGCGATCCCTAATAGAACGTCGACATTCATTACCCGATCCTTGAAATATAAGAATCAAGTAATGATGAGCTAACTATAGAGGCCCTATTTCTAGATAGGCCCAAAGACCAGGCCCATGGCCATTTGGTCTAAAGATCGAAGAGGTCGACATTTCAAGGTTGATGTTTCGGTGATAAACAAGGCTTTTGCATGTATTTGAGTAGTTTTATAGATCATATTTGAAGATGAATGCATGTGTTTGTTGAAGTTTTATACTAGTATCGGTTTTCGTGTACATGTTTATGTTTTACCGTTTCTTGTTGAAGTTTGAGCTGAAAAGGGGAATTATTCGAGATCCAATTCAAGGAGTGATGATGCTAGAAACATAGATAATCAAGAGAGGGTCACAATGCAACTTGAATCGGGTCAATTGAATTAGAAACGAGCGAGAACGGAGTGAAACGGTGGAGAGGTGTAGGTGACCACCGACCGAGCCCAAAGCGGCGGCCACTTCATGATGGCTCGGCAGATTTTTCCAAAGACATCTGCCGGGGAAGCTGCCAGTCGGTGGGTTGTTACTTATGGGTCGGCGGTTTCAGCGGGTTTTGCCCCCAGACCTGTTTTCGGTCCATGAACTCACCTTTCGGGCCGGATTTTCGATACCTAGTATAAATAGGATTGTTTTGGATAAAAACGGACACTTTTCTCATGATTATAGGTTTTTATTCTTTTATTCCATTGGAGATACAACTGTGGATTTTGCAATTGAAGAATTCAAGTTTTATTCAATGAAACGACATTCCGGCTCTTTTAATCTTTTGTAATTTTATTTTATGCATATGATGATTATAATTTCCATTATTTCCGTTGCGTTAATTATGAGTGAGTAGTTTATTTATTAATTCTAGGGTTTGCAATTTGTGTTGAAGCTATGTGTTTAATTTAATCTTGTTATTTTCCCGTCCGATTATTGTGTTCAAATGTTCTTGTGCTTATATCTCATGCATAGATTAGTGGCCATAATTTATGTATGCTAGCTAATTAATTTGAGACCTGATGGAGATGATTAATTAGTGGGATTAATTGAACAGTTTGATACACGTTCTACAGAATCTGTAGGAGAATTATCTGATGACTTAGGGAGTTAATAATTTACCTAGAGATGAAAGTGATAGACATTTTATTAATCTACTGCTACCTTGAGACTTGGCGGAGATAGGTAGTTATATTTCTGATTCTTTACCTTTAATCGGATTAAATTGGGGATTATTAGGATTGGATTAATGTATAGCTGATACATGTAATGTGCATTCCCTAGGATTAATATCTTGTTAATTGATTGAATTCGTTTAGTTATTTTATTAGAATTTAATTGTGTCTTTTTGGTCCTATTTATTTTCTCTAATTGTCGTTGTTTAATTTCATGTCTAGATTTAGGAAACTTGAAACTTGGTAACCTGGATAATAGAAAATTGTTAGCTTAGTACTCAGTTGAATCAAATATTCAGTCTCTGTGGATACGATACTCGATTCACCAGTTATATTGCATTGTCCTGTGTTAGTTACAGTTTAGTGCATTAAAATTTAGTGCATCAACTTTTTAGCGCCGTTGCCGGGGACTGAGTTTGATTTTTATACTGATATTATTACTGACAAGAATTTATTACTTTAGGTAGTTTATGAGAACAAGGTCTACACAACCACACGTAGACCCTGTTCTCAATTCCCCTGATCGAGCTCATAGATAGAGGAATAAGAAGCTTAGAAGAAAAGCAAAGGAGATGACTGAGAATGCTGAGAACAATAACATGGAAGCACTGGCTAGACGTCTGTGAGAGATGGAACAGAGGCTTACTCAATAGACGAAGCTCGAACTGGAAACAGTACCTCTAAATCAGCTGTATCGGGCACCGACTGACAGATACTTAGGCGTCGGATGGGGTGACGGCATCGCTGCAAAAAACTTTGAGCTCCGTCCAGTACTAATCAACATGGTGGCTGCAGAGTAGTTCAGTGGACGGGCTATGAAAAATCCAAATGCTCATCTCGATACATTTTTGGATATTTGCGATACCATCAAGATGAATGGTGTCAGTGACGATATCATTCGAATAAGGATGTTCGTCTTTTCACTGTGGGATCGAGCCAAAGAGTGGTTCAAGAGCTTGGACAAAGCGTCCATCACTACTTGGGATCAAATGTGCCAAGCTTTTCTCGCCAAGTACTTTCCTCTATCAAAGGTACAGAAGATCATTGCTGAGATTACTCATTTCTCTCAGATGGGAGATGAGTTCATTTATGAAGCCTGGGAGAGATACAGAGACCTTCTGCGGTCTTACCCGCAGCATGGATTCAGCACAGATCAACAAATCACTCACTTCTACAGTGGTTTGACTAACAATACGAAGAGATTGGTCAACGTCTCAGCTGGAGAATGTCTGGTAAACAGGACTGCAGATGAAGTTCTGTAGATCATAGAGGAGATGGCAACTACTAGTTATCAGTGGCCGATGGAAAGAAGACAAACCAGGCCAGCAGCTGCCGTGGCCGAGTCTAGAGTGGAGGAACTAAGGGCTGAAATTGAATTGTTGAGGAAACAAATGCTCGAGGAAGGGTGTGCGCCTGTGGATGTGAATCCTCTACAGTTGAAGGTGTCAACCTTGTTAATCAGAGGAACTACAATAGTGGAAATTATAACACAGGCCAGCAGGGATTTCAAAGCAACAATATGGCGTATCATCTGAACAATAGGAATCACCCAAATTTTTCCTATGCCAACCCCAACAACGTCTTGCAACCTCTGGGTTTTGTTACTCCAGCTGCAGGTCCTGCTGAGCCGAAGAAGCCATCGCTAGAAGACATGGTGACTCAACTCATTGCCAATTAGAACAGCTTTATCGGAGCCACAGGTACAAAGATCACGCAAATCGAAGGGACAGTAAGTGCGCTGTCTAAGCAATTGAATATGCTAGAGGTTCAAGTGGGATAAATGGTGAACAATTCATCTACTCAGCACAAGCCGGGTCAGTTTCCAAGTCAATATGTAATCAATCCTAAAGACTAATGCAATGCTATTCAGCTGAGGAGTGGAACTGAATATACAAATCATAAGCATCTACTGCGGGATGATGGAGATGACGATGTGATCGAGATAGTAGGTGAAGAAGCAGTTCCAGCTTAAGAGGTTCCACCTGCTCCTACACCGAAAGTGGCGTCTGCCACCACTGAAGCCCAGACCGTGCCTACAAGTTCAACTATCCCGTTTCCTACTAGGCTAGCCAAGGCGAAGACTGAGCAAAAAATGGAGAAATTCATGGAGATCTCCAGAAAGGTAAACATTAATATCCCTCTATTAGATGATTTACGAGATATTCCTGGCTATGCTAAGTTCTTGAAGGATGCTATATCGAAGAAGAGAAAGTTGGGTAAGTTTGAGACTGTGAAGGAATGTAGTGCAGTCTTGCAATGAAAGTTTCCTCTGAAGCAGAAAGACCCGGGTAGTTTTACTATTATCTATGTGATTGGTGGATGCACTTTTGGTAAGGTGTTGTGTGACTTGAGGGCTAGTATCAATTTGATACCGTTGTCGATTTTCAAGAGGTTGGAGATTGGTGAAATTAAGCCGACGTCTATTGCACTGCAAATGGCGGATAGATCGGTTACCTATTCTTGAGGAGTTGTCGAAGATGTGTTGGTGAAGATGGAAGATTTCATATTTCTTGTAGATTTTGTGGTCCTCGACATGCCGGAAGACAAGAATATTCCATTAATTCTTGGTAGACCGTCTCTAGCTACAGGCCGGGCTTTGATTGATGTGCAAGATGGCTAACTGACATTATGAATGAATGATGAGACAATCACTTTCTCACTGTATGATGCTATGAAGAGGCCATATGAGAGTGACTTTGATGAGTGCAAGATGATAGAGTTGGTGGAAGACGAGGCCATTGGCATTGACGTCCCAGTTGCTTTGGACGACCCATTGCAACACTATATCCAAAACTCCATTTATTTTGCTGATTCTTTTGATTCTATTGATTATGTATGTAATGAGATTTTGGAATATATTGCTGCTCTAGATTATATGCAGGGACTACCACAAGAGCCGGTGCAATATTTGGATCTCAAGGATCCAAAGTAAGATCGAACTGAAAATTCAGAGGCTTTTGCAGCCAAATCGGCGCCTCTACCACCGATTTTGGAAATGAAACCACTCCCAGATCATTTGAGGTATGCTTTTCTTGGTGAAAATGATATTTTTCCTGTGATTGTATCTGATTTTCTATCTGATTCAGAGCTGGATAAATTATTGAGAGTGCTGAGGAAATACAAGTCTGCTATAGGTTGGCAAATTTCTGACATAAAGGGGATTAGCCCGTCTATTTGTATGCATCATATTCTACTTGAGCAGGATTACAAGCCGAAAGTGCAAACACAATGAAGATTGAATCCGATGATGTAAGAGGTGGTGAGAAAAGAAGTTTTCAAACTTCTAGATGTCGGGATGATCTATGCCATATCTGACAGTGAGTGGGTGAGCCCGACTCAATGTGTTGTAAAGAAAGGTGGCATGATAGTGGTAAAGGATGAGAGAAATGAGATGATCGCGACTCAGACTGTCACGAGATGGTGAGTGTGCATTGATTACTGTGCTCTCAACATGGCTACATGTAAGGATCACTTTCCTCTTCCTTTTATTGACCAAATGTTGGATAAACTTGCAGGGTATGAGTATTATTGCTTTTTGGATGGTTATTCGGGTTACAATCAGATTATGATTGCCCCGGAGGACCAACACAAGTCAGCATTTACTTGCCCGTATGGTATTTTTGCATACCGATGTATGCCATTTGGTTTATGCAATGCTCCAGCCACTTTCCAGAGGTGTATAATGGCGATTTTCCATGGATTTATTGAAAACATCATGGAGGTATTTATGGACCACTTCTCTGTCTTTAGTTCCTCTTTTGATAATTGCTTGGAAAATTTGTCTCAAGTTTTACAGCGTTGTGAGGAGACGAATTTAGTGTTGAATTGGGAGAAGTGCCATTTTATGGTACGAGAAGGTGTGGTGCTTGACCACAAAGTCTCTGCTGCCGACTTAGAGGTTGATCGAGCCAAGGTTGTAGCTATTGAGAAGCTACCTCCTCCTACTTCTGTCAAAGCAGTGCGTAGCTTCCTTGGCCATGCTGGATTTTACCGGAGATTTATCAAGGATTTTTCCAAAATCTCCAAGCCTTTGTGTTCTCTGTTGGAGAAAGATGTGAAGTTTAAGTTTGATGACGAGTGCATGGAAGCATTCGAGAAACTGAAGTTGGCTCTGGTAAGTGCTCCTATTTTAATACAGCCTATTTGGATTGAGCCTTTTGTTTTGATGTGTGATGCTAGTGATCTTGCCGTTGGAGCCCTGTTGGGGCAAAAGTGGGATAAATTCTTCCGAGTTATTCACTATGCCAGCAAGACACTCGATTGTGCTCAGTAGAATTATACTACCATAGAAAAGGAGATGCTCGTAGTGGTTTATGCCTTCAACAAATTTCAGGCATATTTGATTGGGGTGCAAACAATTGTCTACACCGACCATGCAGCCATCCGGTATTTGTTTGCCAAGAAAGATGCCTAGTCGAGGTTGATTCGATTGATCCTTTTACTGCAAGAGTTCGATATGGAGATCAAAGATCGAAAGAGCTGTGAGAATGTAGTGGTGGACCACTTGTCCCGTTTGGAGAACCCGATGGAGGTGGATGATCAAAGGTTGTGCATAAATGAGAGCTTTCCAGATGAACAAGTGCTCGAAGTGAAGTTGGCTGATGGAACCCCGTGGTATGCTGACATTGTAAATTACTAGGTAATTCGGGTTGTTCCCAAGCATCTCAGTTCTTATCAAAGGAAGAAGTTCCCCCATGATGCCTAATTTTATTATTGGGGGGATCCAATCCTATATAAGAGATGTACCGATGCTGTGATCCGAAGATGTGTTCGTGATGATGAGATTTTTGCTATTATTGAGCAGTGCCACAGTTCTTCAAGTGGTGGCCATTTTACAGCGAATAGAACCTCTATGAAAGTCCAACAAAGTAGGTTATATTGGCCTCACATTTACCGCGATTGCCATACTTTTATCTCCAAGTGCGATAGATGTTGACGGGTCGGCAACATTACCAAGAGGGATGAAATGCCACAGAAGGCTATGATGGTTATGGAGCTATTTGACGTGTGAGGGATAGATTTTATGGGACCATTCCCTAAATCTCAAGGATTTTTCTACATTTTGCTTGCTGTGGAGTATGTGTCTAGATGGGTGGAAGCCGTTCCTACTACCACCAATGACTCCAAAGTGGTGTTGAAGTTCTTGAGAAAGAATATTTTGACTCGATTCGGAGCCCCGAGAGCTTTGCTTAGTGATGGGGGTCGCACTTCAACAACAAATGGCTCGAAAGTTTGCTAGCCAAATATGGTGTGAAGCACAAAGTGACGTCTCCTTATCATCCTCAAGCAAACGAACAAGCAGAGCTTGCCAATCGGGAAATCAAGCAAATTCTCGAGAAGATGGTAGTGCACCGAAAGGATTGGGTGGATCGTCTTGATGATGCTTTGTGGGCTTATCGCATGGCATACAAAGCTCCAATTGGTATGTCTCCTTACCAGCTTGTTTTTGGTAAATCTTGTCATTTACCTGTGGAAATCGAGCACAAAGCATATTGGGTTGTGAGGAAGATAAATTTTGAGTTCCAAGAAGCTGAAGTTGAACGAGCCCATCAATTGTTGGAGTTGAAAGAATGGAGGAATGAGGCCTATGAGAACTCTTGCATTTACAAGGAACGGGCTAGCAAGTTCCATGATCGAGTCATTAAGCAAAAGGAGTTCTCTCCGGGGGATGAAGTGCTGATATATGATTTGAGATTGAGGTTGTTTTCAGGCAAACTCAAGTCAAGATGGACGGGTCCATTTGTGGTATATAAGACCAATTGGAATGGCACGTGTGATCTATTATGAGCTGATGGAAGCACGTTTGCCGTTAATGGGCACCACCTCAAGCACTATTTTAAATATCCAACTAAGGAGCGGAATTTACGGGTCACACTTCTCAATGATCCATGAGCCTTCGTGAGGTATCATCTAGCTAAAGACGTTAAATAAAGTAATTGGTAGGAGGTAACCCACCATTCTTGTTTTCTCTTCTTCTTGTTTTGTTTTGAGTTTTTTTCATCTCACAATATGTAGTTTTTCCGTGTGTCAGGTTGTGCTTCATTTTTTCTTCTTTGTTGCAGCTATATATATATTCGTGAGGTATCATCTAGCTAAAGATGTTAAATAAAGCACTTGGTGGGAGGTAACCCATCGTTCTTGTTTTCTCTTCTTCTTGTTTTGCTTGAGTTTTTTTCATCTCATAATATGTAGTTTTTCCGTGTGTCGGGTCGTGCTTCATTTTTTCTTGGTAAGAGACCTTTTGCGGTCTTGCCCGCAACATTGATGGCCCTGACTCATCTCGTAGGCCTCAAATCGGCGCATCATCTCTAACATTTGCTCGTCCCGTCTCTCAACAGCCTCAAAACGGGTCTACATGTCCATCTAGAATGCTCGCTGCTCATCTCACATCTCCTGCTGAGTATGGCGAATCATAGTGATATCACCTCGTGTCACGGAGAACTGAGTCTTCAACTGGCGGAGTTGCTCTTGCAGCTGCTCCATGCTCTCCCGACACTTTTCCGATACAAACTTGGTCTGCTCAAAGGTGATGAGCTGCCAGAACTCGTGCGGTTTGAATTGCCATAGCTTCTTGATGATCCCCCTGGGTGGACACTGGTATATGGTATTAATCTGAAGCACGGACAGGTTATAGGCGGTGTTAAGAAATTGAAAGCGCATGGACACGACCTCCCAAGAATTTGGACCCGTCCATTGTGCAACACACATGCCCAACATCTCGAGGGTGGCTCGCTCATAGGTCGGGCCCTCCATCGTGAGTAGCATTCCCTGTTAGAATTTGTTACCTGAAATAATGTGAAATTCGAATGTGAATTGCAAAGTTAAATGAAATGTTGAAGCTAGTGTTACCACATTGCCTTCAACATATAGCGGAAGCATAAACAGAACTTTGCACAAAATAAATTTTAAGTCACACTCCTTACGGTGTGTGATTGCCTCAAGGTGAAATTCACTATCATAAGTGATAAACAAAAACAATGTTGATGTTGTCTCGGTTCACTCCCTTGACAACACTGCATAAAAAATACAGAGGACTATCCTATCTTTACTCACTCGAATAATCACTCAAAAACAAACCTATCCAAACACATAGATAGATTACAACAAGTCACTCTAAATGGCATCAAGAGCCCGTACTTGACACACTAAGTACTCGATCCGGTGTTGCATGAAATCTGTGATGGATATTCAGATTAATCAATGTCATCATACTGCTCTAGATGGCAATGGTGGTAACTATGTCATGTGGAAATCTCGAATGAATATTTACATCAAATCTATCGATGAAAGAGCATGGATGGCAGTCATTGAAGAATGGAGTCCTCCTAGGATGGAAGGTCCAAATGGTGATTTTGTGTTAACACCAGAATCCCAATGGACAAATGATGAGAGAACAATCTCAAATTTTAATGCTCGTGCTCTGAATGCGATTTTTATTTCAGTTGATGTTTCATGCTTCAAGATGATTTGCAACTGTCTTACAGCATATCAAGCATGGACCATTCTTCAGGAACATTGTGAAGGGTCTGCCAGTGTGAGGAAGACCAAACTAAGGCTGCTCACATCCAAGTTTGAAAATCTACACATGCTTGAAGATGAAACTATTTCATCTTATGCTGAAAAATTATGCGAAATCTCAAACCAATCGACCGCTCTTGGGAGTCCAATTTCCAATGAAAACATGGTTAGAAAGCTACTTCGAACTCTCCCAGAAAGATTCAATATGAAAATTTCTGCAATTGAGGAAGCACATGATGTGGGAACCATGAGCATGAGTGAAGCGGTCAACATTCTGCTAATATTTGAGATGAACCTACAAAACCAGAAAGCAAACTCAACTTCAAGGGGAATTTATCTCCAGACAACAACTGCATCATCTGATGTTCATGATGATGTTGATGGTCTTTAGGAAATCAATGAGGAAGAAAAGCTGAGTGTCGCACTCTTAACAAGGAAATTCAACTCACTTGTCTGGTCCACGAAGAAAGCCCCCCCCAAATATCAAACCTCGGCGGCTATTTGACTCTTCAACCTCATCAATATCAAATTCTGGAAGATCAAATGTCAAGAAAGAAGTTGCTGACACTGGGAAAGACATTGATTCAGTTCAATGTAGAGCATGCTCTGGGTATGGACATTATTCAAATGAATGTCCAACAGCACAAAGAAGACAAAGAAATAATTTTAATACTGTTTTCAGTGATGATTCTGATGCTGAAAATGATTCAGATCAGAGAGTGTTGTTCATCAATGTCATGGAAGAAGATGATCAGATTATTGATGCTCTGAATGATATTGATGAACTTGACGAACTTGACATTGAAAAATGTGAAGTTGAAGATGAAGTTCTTTCAGATGTTGAAGCAGAAACTACTGAGATTTCACCCAATATGACGAATTGGTATGAAATGACTCTTCTGAATGAATTCAATCATGCTTCCGAAATCAGAGAACATGATCCACATAAAGAACAACCCACTGCCTCACTTCAAGAGCTCAACAATGTTATGAATAAAGTCTGCACTCAGTGGACAACTCAATCAAAAGAGCTGAGATTTCTCATGGAAGAAAATCAGTGTCTAAGAGAAAAAGTTGTAAGTCTGGAAATTAGACTTACCAGGAGTGATGCTGAAATCAGCAAACTAAAGAAAAAAGTGAAGGACACCTCAAGAACATTTCAGAAGTAGAATCACGGAATGAATGTCCTAAATGAAGCCTTAACATTGGGACAGACAGACAGAGCTGGACTAAGATTCTCTAATAAATCTTCCATGTCTTTCTCAAACAACAATGTTGTTCAGTTTGTGAAAGGTAACAATTCAAGCACAACTACAAGGAACAATGTTGAAGATGATGATCAGAAGCAATGTAAGAGCTCAAATGTGTGGAAATATGTGTGTCATTACTGTCAGGAGCCTGGACATATCAAACCACATTGCTTCAAGTTTCACGATGATGTTACAACTGGGAGAACAACATCAGGGATCACATCTAGAGACAAGAATCCGAAGAAGTCCAAAAAGATGAAAGTTACATGCAATGTTGTGTACACATCACTGAAGGCCAACATTACCGGAACATGGTACTTCGACAGTGGATGTTCTCAACATATGACCGGCAATAAGGAGTTGCTTGAAAAATATACCACCACAAACAAAGACAAAGTCAGTTATGGAGGAGGAGCGTAATGAAACATTGTTGGAAAAGGTACATTAAATGTCTAACATTTTCCTAAGCTTCAAAATGTCCTACATGTCGAAGGATTGACAGCCAATTTGATCAGTATTAGTCAGCTGTGTGACGATGGTATGCATGTCAAGTTTGATAAAAAATACTTGTGAAGTATTTGACAAACACGACAAATGCATAATGTTTGGTAGCCGTGCATCTGAAAAACTTGGTCATGTGAGCATGGTAAATTTGAAAAAGCTGATTATGTCAGATGATGTTCGCGGCCTACCAAAGCTGAATGTTGATCACGATGTTGTATGTGGTGCCTGCCAAAAGGAAAAACAAACCAGAATTCCTCACAAAAGCCTGGGTGGTTGTCAAACAACAAGATGTTTTCAACTCCTATACATGGACATTATGGAACCAGTCGATACAAAGAGTATGAGTGGTAAGATTTTCATCCTTGTCATTGTTGATGATTTCTTAAGGTATACTTAGGTTGAATTTTTGTAGGAAAAATCTGAAACATTCAAAGTCTTCAAAAGATTTTGCCGCACAATGTGTCTGCAATTTGACACCAACATTGCATGCATCAGAATAGATCATGGAAGAGAATTTAAGAATGCTGCATTCGATGACTTTAGTGAAAGGAAAGGAATACTCCATGAGTATTTAGCTCCCAAAACTCTAGAACAAAATGGAGTAGTGGAGAGAAAGAATCAAACTCTGCAGGAAATGTCATGTGCAATGTTACGGGCTAAAGGGCTCTCAAAGAAGTTGTGGGCTGAAGCTGTTAACATAGCCTATCATATCGGGAACAGATTCTATCTTCGACCAGGAAGAAAGGAGACTCCTTATGACCTTCTAAGAGAAAGAAACCCAAATCTCAAATATTTCCATGTGTTTGGATGTGTCTGCTACATCCTGAATGACAGAGACTATATTAGAAAGTTTGACTCCAAAAGTGATAAAGGATTGTTCTTAGGATATGCTCAAAACAGCAGAGTATATCGTGTTCTTAACCTAAGAACTAAAGTTATGCAAGAATCTGTCAATGTTGTATTTGATGATCTTGCAGGCCTGGTAACTAGATCTGAGGAAAATGATGTGTCATTTCTCCTCCATGAACCAGACGTTGCGGATAAGGAGTCTAGTGTAACTGCCAAAAGTCCTACGAGAAGTCCTGATGTCAAATCCAATGTTTTCTCTCCCTCAGCAAAGGAATCAACATCACCTCGAACACCAGATTCAGACTCCTCCTCTGAAAGCGATGATGACCAACTTCCACTAGCTCAGTATGAACCAAGACATGATTCTCTAAGGAGAATCAAAAGAGATCACCCAAATTCCTAAATCATCGGTGATGGATCTCAAGGAGTCAAAACCAGAACAAAGAGCTCAGCCGATGTTGTTGAATTGGTTAAACAGGTTTGCATGTCATCAGTCATTAACCTTGTGTCCATTTCATGCTTTCTATCTAATGTTGAACCTAAAAATGTCAAAGAAGCTCTAAAATATGAATTCTGGATAGAAGCAATGCATGATGAGTTGATTCAGTTTGTTCAAAACAATGTGTGGGAATTGGTTCCAAGGCCTGAAAATAAAAATGTTATTGAAACTAAATGGATTTTTAAGAACAAGACTGATGAGTCTGGTAATGGGTCAAAAACAAAGCCAGGTTAGTGGCTCAAGGTTATACTCAAGTAGAAGGCATAGACTATGATGAAACATTTGCTCCTGTTGCTAGAATAGAGTCTATCCGTCTCCTACTTGCCATTGCTTACCACATTAGGTTTACATTCCATCAAATGGATGTCAAAAGCGCCTTTCTAAATGGCATCTTGAATGAGGAAGCCTATGTTAAACAACCAAAAGGCTTTGAATGTCATGAAAAACCAAACCATGTGCTGAAATTACACAAGGCTTTGTATGGGCTTAAACAAGCTCCTAGAGCTTGGTATGCTCGCCTTATGGAGTTTTTAATTAACTTTGGTTTTTCAAAAGGCGTGGTTGATAAAACATTGTTTATCAAAAGAATTCACAAACACATCACTGTTGCATAAATTTATGTTGATAATATTATGTTTGGATCCATTTGTCCTAACCTCCTTAGTGAGTTTATTGATGCAATGTGCAGCACATTTGAAATGAGCATGGTCGGTGAATTGGCCTACTTTCTTGGTCTCCAAATTAAGCAAGATAAAGATGGGATTTTTATATCCCAAAGCAAGTATGCCAAAAATTTGATCAAGCACTTCGGACTTGAAGCTGCAAAGCCTGTGAAGACACCAATGGGATCCTCTGAAAAACTGAGCAAAGACGATGTTGGAGTCAATGTTGACTCAACAATGTATAGATGAATGATTGGAAGCTTGCTCTACTTGACTGCCAGCAGACCTGATATCATGTTCAGTGTTGGAGTATGTGCTAGATACCAAGCTCAACCCAAGGAGTCTCACTTGAAAGCTGTCAAAAGAATAATTCGATATGTTGCTGGTACAGTCGACTTTGGAATCAGATATTGTAAAGATACAAACACCAGCCTTATTGGATACAATGATTCAGACTGGGCAGGTGATGTCTGGAAAGATGTCTTGGATTTCAGAGATGACACTAGATGCAAGATTCAGAGCTTCTCACAAACCACGGTGATAACCTGCTTGCATAAATGATTTTAAGGTCTAAGGAGACCTTAAATACTTCCTCCATCTTGTCTTGGCAGTTACTTCATGATCCTAGATGACTTGGACTTGAATTAACTGTCTTCCACTACCCATTGTTGAAGTGGACTTGAGATAACCGTCTTCTGCATTGTGTGGCACACGTTCTTTAACATCGTGCAATAGTAGCGGTTACTCTAGTGACCCACGATCTCCTGCAACAGTTAGTGTCCAAGAAGGAGTGGGAACATCACGTCCCCAGGAAATCCGGAACAGATTTTGAACAAGTCAAAATCAAACATTATCCACATTTTAATTCAAAATAAAATATCTAATAAATCTCTAGAAACGTGGAAAATGATATGTGACAAAAATCACAATTTATTCAGATTAATTTAAAAAAAATTAATCCAAAATACTAGGAAAGGATAAGATTAATAATCTGAGTTTTATACTCAATGTGACGAGAATGACGGAATATCATTAGATATGACATTGATTGTGATGTTATCAAACGAAGTAATAACATCATCTGGAACACGTCATACTCAACATTCCCCATCCAACATTGTTGAACATCCTCTCTACATCATTCCAGAGGCCCAACTACTCAAGTAGGGCTCGATCCACAAATTTGGTCGGCTCGGCCCCTCTCCTAACCATCACATCATACTGGTCACTGAGTATCTGATCCTGGATCTGGACCTCCTGGGGTACATTGGTAATCAGGGAAAGCATATCGGATGAGGGAGGCCGTCTAGACCCCGCACTGCCGGATCGTGGCTTGCTTCTTCTTCAGTGCCATCTACAAAAACAACAAACTTGGAGAAGAATAAGTACTATGTTTCACAATACCTTCACATGGAAAATCTTTTTCACAAAACACACCGACACTTGACAATTGCTCGTAATCATAAAACAGGAAAATCCAAGAACTAGAGCACAAATGCGATCAAGAAGCCAACCTACATTGCTAGGCATAATAAAAAATGAGTCCGCATAACCAATACCAACTCAAGAATCCATATTATCAACAAGAATTTTTACTCAATGCACTTCCAAAAAAATTATTTAACAATCATAACCAAGAGCAAATAAATTCATAAACACCTCCTAGGCTAAACATGGTTCAAGATGAGCAATTTAACCATAATTTTCAATTGAAAACACCCCATAATGATAAACTAGTGCCCAAATTTTCCCCAATTCAATCCTCATGCCCCCTCAAGTTCCATTCATACTTCTCCTACCCAAATCAAATAATGACAGCCCCAAACAACATCAATTTCCTCCAAAAATGCCCAAACTACACATGCCCGCCAAGTGTTCGATGAAATTCTCCAATGAAAATTTTATCAAATTAAATAGCCATTCTTCAAATTCATTGCACACATGGCTCCAATTTAGTAGCAAAAGAGCAACCCACCAAAAAGGAGGCGAATTACTTACCTTGGATTGAAGATTTTCCAAAATTTGAAAGTGCCTAAGATTAAAAAAAAAACCTAGCTTAAGACTTGAGATCTTTCTACTCCAAATCCTTCAATCCTTGAATGTGTGTTGTGTGGGATGAGAAGTACGGAAGAGAAGGAAACAAATTGTGATGAAGAAAAGAGGGGGGTCGGCGGTTGGAGAGAAAAGGAGAGAAACAACAAATTTTTTTTGTTTTGTAAAATTAACTCTTCCCTTTCTTAAACACGCTGCTGACCAGATTTTTTTTTTGTTTTTTTAATAAAAATCGAAAACTGAAAAAAAAATAAAATAAAATAAGAACTACCGATCCACCAACCGGCAAGGAAGTTCCCACCGACCAACGGCTGGGACCCGCCGATCAGCAGCCTGGTCGACAGAAATCTCTGCCCTAATCCACCGTGCCAGCCCACCGACCGGCGGCCTGTATCCGCCGATCGGCGGCTTTGCCGATTTATCAATTTCTTAATTATATATATATATATATACCTGCAACAAAGAAGAAAAAATGAAGCACGACCCGACACACGGAAAAACTACATATTGTGAGATGAAAAAAACTAAAAAAAAAATAAGAAGAAGAGAAAACAAGAATGGTGGGTTACCTCCCACAAAGTGCTTTATTTAATGTCTTTAGCTAGACGATACCTCATGAAGGCTCATAGATCATTGAGATGTGTGACCCGTAAATTTCATTCATCGGTTGGATGTTTAAAATAGTGTTCTCTTCATTGTTCGAGGACGAACAATGATTCAAATTTGGGGGATTGATAAACATGGCTTTTGCATGCATTTGAGTAGTTTTATAGATCATATTTGAAGATGAATTCATGTGTTTGTTGAGTTTTTATACTAGTTTCAATTTTCCGTGTGCACGTTTATGTTTTGCCGTTTCTTGTTGAAGTTTGAGCTGAAAAAGGGAATTATTCGAGATACAATTCAAGGAGTGATGATGCTAGAAAGATAGAGAATCAAGAGAGGGTCGCAATGCAACTTGAATCGGGTCAATCGGACGAGAAACGAACGAGAACAAAGCGAAACGGTGAAGAGGTGCGGGTGACCACCGATCGAGCCGCAGCTCGGCGGCCACTTCACGATAGCTCGGCGGATTTGTCCAGAGACATCCGCCAGAGGAAGCTGCTGGTCGGCGGGCTGGAGCCGCCGGTCGGCGGGTTGTTACTTATGGGTCGGCGGTTTCGGCAGGTTTTGCCCCCGGATCTATTTTCGGCCCATGAACTCACCTTTCGGGCTGGATTTTCGATACCTAGTATAAATAGGATTGTTTTGGACAAAAAACGGACACTTTTCTCATGATTATAGGTTTTTATTCTTTTATTCTATTGGAGATACAACTGTGGATTTTGCAATTGAAGAATTCAAGTTTTATTCAACGAAACAACATTCCAGTTCTTTTAATCTTTTACAATTTTATTTTATGCATATGATGATTATAATTTCCGTTATTTCCGTTGCGTTAATTATGAGTGAGTAGTTTATTTATTAATTCTAGGGTTTGCAATTTGTGTTGAAGCTATGTGTTTAATTTAATCTTGTTATTTTTTCTGTCCGATTATTGTGTTCAAATGTTCTTGTGCTTATATCTCGTGCATAGATTAGTGGCCATAATTTATGTATGCTAGCTAATTAATTTGAGACCTGGAGAAGATGATTAATTAGTGGGATTAATTGAACAGTTTGATACACGTTCTACGGAATCTGTAGGAGAATTATCTGATGACTTAGGGAGTTAATAATTTACCTAGAGATGAAAGTGATACGCATTTTATTAATCTACTGCTACCTTGAGACCTGGCGGAGATATGTAGTTATATTTCTGATTCTTTACCTTTAATTGGATTAAATTGAGAATTATTAGGATTGGATTAATGCATAGCTGATACATGTAATGTGCATTCCCTAGGATTAATATCTTGTTAATTGATTGAATTCGTTTAGTTATTTTATTGGAATTTAATTGTGTCTTTTTTGTCCTATTTATTTTCTTTAATTGTCGTTGTTTAATTTCATGTCTAGATTTAGAAAACTTGAAACTTGGTAACCTTGATAATAGAAAATTGTTAGCTTAGTACTCAGTTGAATCAAATATTCAGTCTCTGTGGATACGATACTCGATTCACCAGTTATATTGCAATGTCCTGTGTTAGTTGCAGTTTAGTGCATCACTCGGTACCCGAAGTCCAGAATCCTAAAAAAGGAATCGAGCTTGAGCGGACTCCTATGGAGACCAAGTCAACATATTCGTTGGAGATAAGTAAGACACAGTCAAAACCCTAAAAGGGATAGAAAGTATCCCTTAAAACTCGGAAAATTAGTTAAACCCTCCTCTATATACAGTATACGCTTCCTTCACAATAAGAGGGGGATATAAAAAAAATATACGCTATCACACGTATAACACCCACATTCATTCATTCACAAACGGCTCTCATACGATCCATCACTCGACATATTGATTATGTTCAACAACGATAAAACTCAGCTCTTCAATCCCTATTTATTTTTGTTCGATTTTATATTATTATTATTTTTACTAAATTCGATTCTGACTTGAGCGTCGGAGTCCGTTCAATCGTCAAACCCCCTGACGGTCCTTCGGCTTCACGTGAGTTTTCTTTGTCTTGTAGATCGTCGGAGCCCGAACTCGAAGAACGATCAATTGTAGAGTTTTTAACCTCTACAAGCTTAGGCTGAATTAGTAAATTTTCGAGCATGTCATGAGTCGAGCTCAAACGGAATTTGAGCATGATAAATATTTATCAAGTTGAGCTCGAATAAGAGAGAGAGAAAAAAAAAAGAACTCAAATCAAGTTCGAACAAGCCGAGCTGAAATATCAAGGTATTCGACTTCACTTGATCCGTTTACATCACTAGTTTGAGATAATATTATAATAATAAAATGCCTAAATTTGTGAGAAGTTTAGCGAAAGTTGTATTTTGTAATAAGAGTTTCAAAATTAGTTGGGCCATAGGCATATAGGCCCAAACTCTCATCTTATTCACTACTATGACAATAACATTTTAATACGACTATCCATTGCGATCTAGCTTTTTTTTAAAAAAAATCCTAATTATAATTGGTTGTTTAGTGACCCATTCAGCATTCCAACAATTAAACCGGTTCTATTTTCCCCATATATTTCGTGTTAGATCTTATATTTCATATCATCAATATCATATCATATGTGTGTAACACAAATTTCAGCCTACAATGTGTATATTAATGGTGACATCAAATGTATGGATATAAAAATTACTTCCTCCGTCTCAATAGCAAGATCCACTTGCTATTGGGCACGGAGATTAAGAAAAAGTAGATTAATTGGTTAAGTAGTGGGTAGAAAAAATGGGGTCCATTTCATTAAAGGGTATTATAATAAAAAAGTAATATAAAGTAAGTGGATTCCACTTTGATGTTGACATTAATTATTTTCTTTTTGGGTAGTGGACCTTGCTATTGGCACGTCCAAATAAGGCAATGTGGACCTTACTATTGGGACGGATGGAGTAATACATATGGCATGCATTGATGATAGTCGAACAAAAAATGTAACATGAAAATTTGATAAATTCAATTTCATTATTCGTTACTATTTACTAAACGCACAATCACACATAAATTGATAAATTATGTCATTTAATAATGCAATAATATCAATTTTTTGAAAACAAAATGTGAAATTGGCATTAAATAAACATGTTTACAAGTAAATATGAACAGTGGCCCTGCTTTTGGTTGTGCACGACAATTTATTAATTATTTATTTATTTTATTAGCGAAAAGAACAAAATCAAAATGTCACGTCTTCCCATCAACATATTCACTACGTACAGTGCATGTGGATATGCAATTTGCAAAAAAAAAAAAAAAAAAAAATACTGTTGTTGTTATTATTATTATTTTGTGAAATTACTATAAAGCATGAGTTAGAAGAAATGTGTTTCTCTACAATTCATTGTCGCATTTTCGGTGAATGTTATTTCTGTGTAATTGATAATTATCAAAGTTGGATTTACAAAATATTAATGAGGCTCAAATTTATGAGCTGAACACAAGTTAACACACTCCACCATTAATCCATTTTGTTGCGTGTGTATTTGCAAAACGTATGAGTTATGACAGTTGAGTAAAATAGCATTATATTAATTTTGCAGTTGATTTCTTTTATAAATTCGCAGATACCAACAATATACAGAGTCTTTTTCTTTGGGGCAATTCGGCCATCGTTTTTGAAAATTTCCCATTTATTTTTCTAAGTTTTGCGTCTGCGGACCGCCTTTCATTTTCGTTTCTCCAAATGCTCTAGAAGATATAAAATATAAAAACTATAAAACTGCGTGAATTATATTATTATAATAAAAATATATCTATATATTGATACAAAGAAACAGTTTTAGATATTAACGATATGATTATTTTATATTTTTTGAGAGTCCAGCTTTAACAATGTACAGTAAAAAAATATTAAAGACTCCAATCAAAATACACACACACACACACAAATTAAACCGAATAATATTTACAGATTTAATTCAATAAAATGAAATAATTTACCCCAATAGAGTGGCCTATGTCGTGGAATTGGGGTGGGAGTACTTCAAACAAAAATTAGGAGTAAAATAAAATAAACAAAGTTTTATGTGTACAATATGCAGCATAAGCGCACACATTCAAATAATACATAGTTGTAATTATGTCATTCATATAAGGGTCTAGTGGTAAGGTGGTGTGAGTTGGAATCTCAAATTTGAATTCCACTAAATGAAAAATAATACCGTGAATAATTTTTCAATAATTCAAATATTAAAATATCACGTCATTTTATAAGTGTTATATTTCAGTAATAAAATAATTCGTCATCGTTCCGGTGGAGATGATCTAGTGGTGGAGTGAGATTGTATAGAGATCAAAGATCACAAGTTCGAATTTTCTCAATACCACAAATCGCGTGTGTGAGTAAAAAAAAATACTCCTCTTCCATTAAAAAAACCTCCCCACCTGAGACATGGTTTTAGTTTTAAACGTGATTCTCCCTTTGCCCTTTTTCTTTTCCGTCTGTGGTGACATACTTTCTTAATTTACTATTTTAATTCAAATATGTCAATTTTCAATGCCACGACATGCTCGGGTTGTATATTGTATAATCTACTCCTACCACACAAAAATAAATAAAACCAAGTTACAAATAAAAAAACAAAACATATATAAAAATTCATATGGGAATTAACGTCACATCGTTCGTCACAAGATTTCAGTCTTTTTTATAATTAGTTTTCTTTTTGGAATTTTTTATTAAATTTAGTAACCAATAAGTGGCCGGTGCTATTTTTTAATTAAAATTAAGGCTATATCCATTACTCGATTTCAATGGAAATATGGAATCATTGTTTTTCCCAATGTTTGTTAATAAGATTCGTGGTTGAGTTAATAGATTACTCTATTTTAAGTTTGTATTTCATCCGTCTATTGGATGGTCATCATATGACAGTATAAAATAATTGAAACTACTCTAATAATAAATAGTAATTCCTAATTATCCAGACGCCTCGTGTGAACTTACCGTCTTCTCTTCTCATTTTGCTACATATATGGAGTTCAATTACGGAATTCTTTTCAACCTCTTGGGCAGTAAAAAAATCACTGGACAAAAAACGCAATCAATGAAATTCTCTGATGCATATAATTAATTTTAAATTATGGTCATTAATGATCTACCAAAACTATATATCGATCAACAAAGAATACCCCGAGTTTATATCCGAACAGATCACTTCATTCTTTTGTTATTCTTATGTAGGGAAGTACTTATCAAACAAAAAAGTAAAAAAAAAAATATATATTTAAAATTTTAATTTCGTTTTGGGGATTCAATAACTCCTTAGGTGTGAACCAATGGTAAATTTACCAGATAAAGTCAGAAGCATTCGTCAATTTACTCGAATTTAAATTTGAATCCATGTGCCAAAAAGCAAAGAGAATTTGGTGTGATTGAGATTGTCATGCTATTTAATTTTCTCCATTGAAGAGAACTCAGTAGGAGGAATGAGGTTAAAGAGAGGTGCCGGTACGGTTTTAAGCATGCATAATTAGGGGTTGTTTGTTAATAGAATTCTAATTATTTCTAGTTGCCACGTGGCGACCATCCAACAGGTGGACACTAGATGAGACATCTATTTGGATATCGTTTGTAGATAATTTATTAAACAAGTCACGTTAAATTTAAAATTAGAAAATGATACTTCATCCGTCTCATAATGTTTGTTGTTTTAGAAATTTAATCTAGAATCAACAATTATTTTTTTGGACTAATATATACAAGTTACAACCATCTCTTCTATAGTATTAGATAAAATCATATTCATTTATATTTAAAAAAAAGGTAAAATTTTATTTCTCCATATATCTGTAGGGTTTTGGATAATATTGGGATAGAAGATATGAAAATAACTAAAATAACGAACATTTTAACACAAAACAAAATTACTAAAATAAGAAACATTATGAAATGGAGGGAGCATGAGATTATTAAAATCATAATTTTCTCCTAGTCAAAATAGTAATAATAATAAATGAACAACATGATGAACTGAATGATTTAATTATATGTAAGAGAGTTTTCTACTTACATCTATGATTTGTTTGATCTCGTACTCATTCAATGTGTGTGTGTATTATAATTTAACGAATATAATTTTTTCGCTTTCAATACCGTTTGTTATAAATACTATTCCATTCAAATCTGTTTAAGTGTCAATTTGGATGAATGCACATAAATTAATACATTAATTAACTTGTCTAATACACCCTTGTGTGAATACATTAAATGTGTTAAATATATATGTTTGAATGCATTAAATGAGGACAAATGTGAGAAAAATGAGAATTTTTTGTCTCGAATTTCTAGAATGACATTTTTTGTGAAATAAAGTTAAAATGTTAGAATGACACTTATTCAGAAAGGGAGGGAGCACATATCATTCATGTTTGCGTGTAATTTCATTTATATTGTGTACGTGTATAATCCGTCAATCTACTTATTTTATTTAATTACATATGATTAGATTATGTTTGACTATGAAATAGTTAAGCTTAAAAAATTATACATTATATAATACATGAAGAAAATGAAATATAAGATTAAGAATGTTTTATCAATTTAGAACCCGAAAAGCTATCAATCCGGAGTCTGAAATACTAAAACTACCAATTTAGATCTCCAATAATTGAAACTATCAATCTTAACCAATACCACAAAGTCGGTTGTGTGAGTAAAAAAAAAACTATCAATCTTAACCATCTTAAATCATGTATTTTGATTTTTTTTTTTTAATTATTTTCATATTGATTCCCAATTAAAAATCTCCATGAATTGTACATGTTTATTAAATTTAATAAAAAATAAATTAAGAGTCAAAATAAATGATTTTAGGTCTTAGATGTATAGTTTCAATTATTATAAATCTAAATTAATAATTATTCATCTTTCAAGTTCTAAAGTAACAGTTATATATCTTTTAAATTAAAGTTCTAAATTGATAAAACTCCTTTAACAGAATAACAACTATTTGTATACAATTTAATGACGACGCCTCAATTAGAAAATTTAGTGTGAAAACAGAAAATTCACAGGGCTATCTTACTAAAATAAGATGTATGGTATAAGAAAATTATACTGAAATAAGATATATAATTAATGCCTGCTTATCTCAGGCTTTAGTTTTTTAAGATGAATTAATGCCCTCTTGCGTAGGGGTTTAGGTTGCAAATTGCTATAAGTAAATTAATCGCACAGTTAGTCTATTTAATATTTTAATTATTTATATTGATAGGGGTCATAGGCTTTGCATGCCATATCCGTATGTAGTATATTTTAATTAGTAAATTTAACTTATGTTGTTGTCGAATATTTATAAAAGAAAATAAAATAACCAGTGTACAAAGTACAAACACATACATGTATATATACGTGTGTATATGCATACAATTATTATTGAATAACAAGAATTCTGAAAAGTAAAAGTTGATCAATTAAGGAGAAGGTGCATAAATTGGAATGGATATATATATAGGATTAAAAAAAAAGAAAAAGTTTCCCAAGATTTGGCCTAATCAATAATTATTAAAGAAAATGTGTTTCAAAGTTTTGCAAGTTGCTTCAGACGAGGGGGTGTTTGTATGAAAAGTCTAAATATATATCGATCAAATTAAATGGTTATTTAACGTAGTAAGCCAACAAATTAATATGTAGACAACCTTTTGGCATATTTTGATTACTTCGGGGTTTAAGAAGGGCTAAAATTGTTGGATTTTGTATTTTATTGTATTAATGTATGCTGTATATTTATAATTAAATATCGTTATCATTGTACGCCCCAAATATATTTTTCGCCAATAGAAATAACTCATTTTTATAAATATAATGTAGAGGCCATATTTCTGTATAGGCCCAGAAACTAGGCCCACGCCTATTTGAAGGTCTAGAGAATCGAATAAGATCGACGTCTCACGATCGAACTCCTTGAGGTCCATATCTCGAAGTCCACCCCTCGGGGTCCAAGCCTCAAGGTCAAAGCATTAAGCCTCGAAGACCAAAGGTCTAAAAGCAAGAGTCCATGATCGAGCAGACTCAAGGCGAAGACTGGGTCAAAGTATCCGTTGATGATAAGTCTTGACCCCGTCAAAAATCCTAAAAGGGATAAGAAATGACCCCTACGTTATCGGGATTCAGTTAGGTATCTAATCAGGATATATATATATATATATATATATATATATGTTATTCATAAACGGGGGGGGGGGGGGCATATACAATATACAAGCAACACTGGCAACTACCATCAAAACACTAAACTTTCATTGCACAGCTCTGCAAGTAACATTTAAACTAAGGCTCCATAGCAGCGTAGCTCGACCCCCCCATTTTACAAAATAGCTCTTAAAATTCCGTTATTTCTTCGTTTTATCTTTAATTGATTTTATTCTGATTTGAGCGTCGGAGTCCGTTCGATCGTCAACCCCCTGACGGTCCTTCAGCTTCACGTATTTTCTTTGTCTTGTAGATCGCCAGAGCCCGAACTCGATGAATGATTAACTACAGAGATTTTTTGATCTTTACAGTTTGGCGCCCACCGTGGGGCTCCGATCGATCACTTCAAGATGACGAACAACAGCCGAAAGGATGCAACGATTGTTCCTCAGGAAGCCCGAAAAGACGGAACAATGGCAACTCCTTCACCTGAAGGTGATGGCGATGTCTCACGGCTTCTGCGTTTGATCTAGTGTCAGTTAAATACCACCACGATCGAACTCACGGCGATCCGAATCAAGAACTCAGCCTTAAAGGCTAGAGTCGAAGCCATTTCGCAACCAAACTTTTTCCCGAACGGATCCGCACGAACTCAATTGTCCCCGCTCTCACGAACTCGCATGTCAAATGAACTCCGAGAGCAGGTATTTCTGAACTCGACACATGAGTTAACTAACCATCTCAATGCAAGTACAAGCAAAGAACCCGCGTTAAAGGGCAAGGGAAAAGAAGACTTCCCCCTAGGACCCCCTCCTGGATTCGAAGATTATGAACCAGGATCGAAATTTGAGGTCGAGAAGAAGATCCAGCGATTGGAAGACATTCTAACCTAAATTCCGGGAGTCCCTGCTCCTATTAGGAAGTCTGTACCAACAAGCTTTGCAGATTCCCCATTCACTGACGAGATCAGCCTCGTAGAGATGCCCCCAAAATTCACCTTTCCAAGCATGAAGCTGTTTGATGGTGCATCCGACCCCGACGATCATGTCGCCTAATATAAACAAAGAATGTTCACCACCATGATACCCTGTCATGCCCGAGAAGCCAGCATGTGTAAAGGCTTCGGATCCAGCCTCGTCGGTCCAGCACTCCAATAGTTTATCAACCTACCCAATGGAACGATCTCATCATTCGCCCAACTTAACGACCTCTTCGTCGAACAATTCGTCAGTAGCCGCAAGATTGAAAAATGCGATGACGACCTCTACACAGTCGTGCAAAAGGTGGAAGAGCCCCTGCGAAGTTTCGTCGAAAGATTTAACAGAGAAAATGTATCGATCCCCAACTGCAACATCGATACCACAATCTCGACCTTCAGAAAAGGCCTCAAGAGAGACTCCGACCTCTACAAGGAGTTAACCAAATATCCCTGTAAAATAATGGAAGATGTGCTCGCTAGAGCTTGGGCTCAAATCAAATGGGAGGAAGATGAAGCGAACTCATTCAGATCTCATACCAGGAATGAGCATCCAAGAAAAGAGCAAAGAAGTAACATGACAGATAGATTCAGAATAGATCCTTATCCACGAAACTCGCGATTTGACCGGCGAAATAGACGAGGTCAAGAACCTCAAATCGACAGAAGACTCCCATAGTACAGCCTCTGCATATCGCCATCCGAAGAAGTCCTAGCCCTCAAGAGACTCGGTCAGAACGTGAAATGGCCCACAAAGATGAAAGACCCAGACAACGAATGTGACAGGAGTGATGTGCAGTCGTTTCACGTTTAAAATAAATTTGTATGCTCATGTGCCCACAGCGAGCGTAGCTAGCTTGTGAGTACGGGTCAATCCCACAGAAAGCTAATATGATTCCACCTTCGAGTCACCAATCAAAAAAGGGGGATTTTGTGTTGTCACTGCACTGAAAGTAAATTTGCAAAAGGAAATTAAAGACAATATCAAATAACAAAAGGTTCTGGCATTTGAACTATAATTTAGTTTAAGTATAAAACTGCTCGATCATGGGCACACCGATTTTCATACACGAATAAGTCACCCAATTATGGATACCGGATTCTTCACTGCATCTCCTCATTCATCTTTTCATTTTAGATTTAAAAGTGATTCCTCGTCAATTAAACCCCTAACCTATCATCCATCCCCGGTTCTCCTAAGAGATGTAAATGATAGGAAGCATTGTGCCTCCAAACGAACCCAGATCTGTTGTGTTTACCGATTCCTCATGTGCCCACAACAACCCATCGATTCCCTTATTACTATATGAATCAACACACAGTCACAATTCACCAATTCAATTAATAGTGGTGTGCCATTTACGCATAACGAGTGATCAGCCACATTGGGCATTTCAGACACATACTCACGTGGAATAGGTTCAAGAATCGACAGAAACCTATCATGCATTACTATGCTCATTTCGGCCTCACGAGTCTAGATTTGTACTTAAACCATTTTCATTGTTCAAACACCAGAAATAAAGATCTAGCCAAGCAGGCTAGACATAATTAAAATAATAGAAATTAAAGACATAATTATAAAGAAAACTTACTGAATTAATAGGCAAAAATACTCAACACCAACATTGAGTTTATGAACATAATCCTAAGTCCCAATGGCTTAAGGCCTATTGGATTGTTTGTTGCTGCCTAAGCAGCGGACGAAAATGAAATGCAGAAAAGTAAAATTGTAGCAATGTTTCTGCCTTCAAAATCTTCATTTCCAGAAAATAAAACTAGCTTAAATAGTTACATTTCTGAGTTTGAGTTTCCCCAACAAACTGAGGTCTTCACTGGATTCCGGGTCTGGCGTGACCCATCCTGATCTGTCTGGATAAGCTTTATCTCGATCAAATCCCTATTTTTTAGGGATTATGCTTATCTCTTAGTTGCCACGCCTCTTAGGAGCCCAGCTTATCACTAACTCTTATTCGGATATGCAGCTATTCTTCACGCCTCTAGCTTCCAACAGAATCCTGAATTTCCCGCGAATGCCCATTCTGGCATGTTGTCGAGTCTGTACGAGCAATGTGGGCACGACATTATCTGGTCAGCTCTATCCATTTCTGATATGCCAATTCTGCCTCCCGAATATAGGATGGATGCTGAAGAAGTTCCTTGTGTCTCTGAATGTGGTTTATGGTGATGAGATAATCATGAATAATTGGGCATAAAATGCCCCTTTCACCAGACTCGCCTTCTGAATTTCCCTTTGACCGCAACCTGGTTCTTTTCGACTCAAAACAGACTAAAAAGGACATTTATAATGAACAAAATGCCCATAAAAATACAAAATAAATGGACTTATCAAGGAGCAAATTCTGCAAGTTCCACAATGACCATGGACACAAGACAGATGAATACATCATCCTGAGACTCAAAGTCACGGAGCTCTCAAAATGAGGATTTCTCATAGATCTCCTGACTCCAAAAGGAAAAGAAACCTGGTCACGAAGGGAAAATAAAAAAGAAACGCAGCTGCCCGAACCCCCGAGGGTCGATCGCACTCTGAACTGTATAACATGAGGCTCAGAAGTGAGCGAAATTTCACAATCCTCGGCAAAGAGACATTGTCTCTTGATAAAGTATAATGGAAACATCCCCAGACATGTTAAACCAGACTACCTCGTCACTCTCTATTTTACCAACAGAGAAGCTTCCGATCTCTCACACCCTCACCATGATGTACTGGTCATTTTCTTATTAATTTCTAATTATTTGATTAAGCGTGTTCTTATAGATAATGGGAGTTCCTCTAACGTGATCTTTTTGAGTAAATTAAAAGGCATGCAGGTGAAAGAAACCGAAATTATTAAAAGATCAACCACCTTAATCGGGTTCACTGGGGAACAAAAAGCCACAATGGGTAATATCACACTTCCCACATATATCAAGGGAATGAACATCTTCACCAAATTCCAAGTAATCGATGCTCCTTCAGCCTACAATGTCATAATGGGGAGACCTTGGATCCACGAACTTCGAGCGGTGCCATTAACCTATCACTAGCTCATGAAATTCCCTACACCTTAGAGAATTCACAAAGTCCGAGGTGAACAAATAACAGTTCGAGAATGTTACGTCTCCATCTTCAAACACAAATGAGCTATGGAGATCAACCAAATCGACGCCGGATCATCTTCAACCAGTACCGAAAATCGCAACTATGAAGAACCCAAGGTAGAAGATCTTGATGAAATTCAAATACATCCCAATTTTTCTGAACACAAAGTGCAAATAGGATCGAGGCTCACTACAGAGATACGAGAACAACTAATAAGATTCCTCATTGAACACCATGACTATTTTGCATGGTCTTTCGAAGACATGAAAGGTATCGACCCCTCAATTATAACATATAAATTGCAGGTCGATCCAGACAAGACCCCGGTGAAACAAAAAGACAAAAGTTCACAGCCGAATGAAACAAAATTATGGATGAAGAGGTCAATAATCTACTCAAACACGGACACATTAGAGAAGTACAGTATCTTGAGTGGCTAGCCAGCGTCGTGATAGTAAAGAAAAAGAATGGCAAAATAGGCTATATGCATAGATTTCACCGACCTCAACCAGGCCTGCCCGAAGGACTCATTCCCCTTGCCTCATATCGATGCATTAGTGGATGCAACGGCTGGACATGAGCTGATGAGCTTCATGGACGTCTTCTCAGGATATAACCAGATTCTTATGCATCCAGAAGACCAAGAAAAAACCGCCTTCATCACCCATCGAGGTATGTTTTGTTATAAAGTTATGCCCTTCGGACTAAAAAATACAGGTGCAACCTACCAAAGGCTGGTGAACCGAATGTTTGAAGAATTAATCGGGGAAACTATAGAAGTCTATATTGATGACATGCTCGTAAAGTCTCCTAGAGCTCGAGATCACGTTGATCATCTCTGCCGAACATTTGAAGTCCTTCGCCGCTATAATATAAAGCTAAATCCCGCAAAATGCGCATTTGGGGTGACCTCGGAGAAATTCCTTGGTTATCTCGTTACGAAAAGAGGCATCGAGGCTGATCCCAGCCAAATCAGAGCCGTCAGAAACATACAACAACCTCAAAGTATAAAAGAGGTACAGAAGCTCACCGGACAACTCGTGGCCCTTAGCCGCTTTATCTCAAAGTATTCAGAAACAGCCACTTCTTTTTCAATACGCTACGCAAAAACAAGAGCTTCGAATGGACCGCTGAATGCTCAAAGGCCCTCGAGGATTTAAAATAATATCTGGCGAGCCCTCCTCTATTGTCAAAACCCCTAAACGGAGAGGTACTTTTAATATATTTATCTGTTTCTACTAACTCTGTTAGTGCAGTTCTAGTCAGAGAAAACAATGGAAGACAACATCCAGTCTACTATGCAAGTTGATCTCTACTTGATGCCGAAACCAGATATCCACAATTGGAAAAACTGGCATTGGCCCTAATCATGGCATCAAGAAAAATGAAACCCTATTTCCAGAGCCATTCGATCAAAGTGGTCACCAAATTTTCGCTCAGAACAATATTAAGAAAACCAGATCTCGCAAGAAGACTCTCTAAATAGGTCGTCGAGCTCGGGAAGTATGATATAAATTATGTATCTCGGACCTCGATAAAATCCCAAGTACTCTCAGACTTCATCGCCAATTTTTCCTACGAGGTTTTGACCGAGACAGAGAGCGAATTAATGAATACGGAAAATTTGAAGTTCTGGACCCTTCAAGTTGATGGCTCCAGCACTTCGAAGGGGAGTGGCCTAGGCATGGTATTAACAAGTCCAACAGGGAAAACTACCGAGCGATCTGTTCGGTGCGGATTCAAAGTAACCAACAACGAAGCCGAATACGAGGCCCTCATAGCAGGATTAAACCTGGCTATTGACCTCGGAGTCAGAAACATCCGAATTCAAAGCGACTATTAGTTAATAGTGAATCAATTCGAGGGATAGTTCCAAGCAAAAGATTCTAAAATGATCGCTTACCTCACCGCAGCAAAAGAGACAGCTTCGAAGTTTGAAAAGATTGAAGCCCAACACATTACGAGAGAGGACAACTGACATGCCGATGCATTGGCCAATTTGGGATTGACGATCGAGACCACTGAAGTAAAAAACATTCCAGTATTGTTCGCAAAATGGTCAGCCGTTTGGAAGGAGGAAAGCTCGAAAATCCTACCCATCGAAAATGGCACGAATTGGATGACCTCTCTCACCAGATATATAATCGAGAAAGAGCTTCCCGAAGACCCCCTCGAGGCAAAATGGATAAGGGCCAAGGCTCCGAAATTCACCATGATCTCCGGATTTCTCTACAGAAAGTCCTTTTCAGGACCTTATTTGAAATGTGTCGGCCCCGTGCAAGCCAAGTACATCCTAAGTGAGTTTTACGAAGGCGAATGCGGAAATCATTCAGGATACAGAAGCCTAGCCAACCGAGCTCTAACGTTTGGGTTCTATGGGCTGACCATGAGAGCAGATTTAAAAAACTACGCCAAAATATGTGATCGATGCCAAAGGTTCGCACAGACAAACCGCATATCTCCAGAACCCCTACACACAGCAATCATCCCATGGCCATTCATGAAATGGGGAATGGACATCGTAGGACCACTACCCAAAGAAAAAAAATAAAAAATGCTACATCTTGGTGTTAACAGACTACTTCACCAAATGGGTCGAAGTCGAAGCCTTTGCACGAATCAGGGATGTAGAGGTACAAATTTTTTTATGGAAATTTATTTTATGCAGGTTCAGAGTTCCTAGAGAAGTCATTACAGACAATGGATCCCAATTTATAAGTTCAAAATTCAAAGACTTCTGCGAAGAATGGAACATCAAGCTTTCCTTCTCCACTCCAAGGTACCCCGCAGCAAACGGTCAAGCAGAGGCCACAAACAAGACAATTCTGAACATCTTAAAGAAGAGATTATCCGAGCATAAAAATCAATGGGTCCAACAACTCCCGGGAGTCCTATGGTCTTACAGAACGACCTCGAGAACAAGCACGGGAGAAACCCCATTCGCCCTCACACACGGGTCAGAAGTTGTGTTACCAACAGAAGCAGAGATCGGAACAGCTCGGACCGAACGGTCCAGTCAATCAAACAACAAAGAGCTCAAGGCTAATCTCAACTCTCTCGATCAACTCCGAGATCGAGCAGCAATGAAAATAGTGGCGTACCAACAGATGATAAGCCGACACTTCGACAAAAATATAAGGATTCGAACATTCCAAATCGGAGATTGGGTACTCAGGAAAGTGTTCTAGAATACAAAGAAAAGTGGGGCTAGAAAATTGGCACCAAATTGGGAGGGCCCATATCAAATCGAAAAGGTCATCGGGAATGGAGCTTACAAACTCCAAACTAAGGAAGGTCGATCCATAGATAAAAGTTGGAATGCATTGCATTTAAAACAGTACCATTTCTAGAACTCTTAACATCATTTCTCATTTTATGGTTATTCCCTTTAAGATCTGTTTACTGACTTGAGCGTCGGAATAACTAACAGAACCCCAAGCATAGGGGTCCCGACCTGCAAAATTCAACAAAGTTCTGACCCCAAAGTCGGCCTCATAAACGAAGAGTAATGTATTGGTTTGTTATTTGCTTTCGAATTCTTATTACTTATTTAAAGATTTGTTTACTGACTTGAGCGTCGGAATAACTAACAGAACCCCAAGCAGAGGGAGTCCCGACCCTCAAGGAGATGATAGGGTTCTGACCCCGAAGTCAGCTTCACAAGTAAAGAAACCCCAAGCACAGGGGTCCTAATCCCCTTGAGGTCAACAAGGCCCTAACCACGAAAAACTACAAATCAACCTCGAGGATAAAAGTTGATTCTCAAAGTCAAATCAAAAGGCCCCAATACTCGACTCGAAATGCAAGAGCGAGTCCCGAAGTTCAACTATGATCCTAAGAGGTGTGCTCGAATTTGTTGTTATTTATTTTATCTAACTCATATTCTACACATATATACCGACCCTTGAAGCTTGTATTATCTCAAAGACGACAAGATAAAATAGAATATGTAATACGCGCATACATAAGAGCAAAAAGATCAAGACATCGAAATTGAAAATTGGTAAAATGCCAAGTTTTCCGATTGCCTTCACGAAAGGCAATTCAAAAATATGGACAAAATCTTTGTTTGTTCAGAAGGCACAATGAAAAGTTCATTCATAAAAACATCAAATTTAGGCCTCGTTTCCGGCCTTAGCACCTTCTTCGTCAACCTCCTCAGCAGCCTTGCCACCCTCACGAACCTCTGCCTCCTTCCTAGCTTCGACTTCGACCTCGGCAGCACAGTCATCCTCTTGTGTCTCGGCCTCTTCCTCAGCTTTGAGGAAGGATAAGTCAAGATCTAATATCTTTTCTTTAATGACCTCTACGACCGCCGCCCCGCCTTCTTGATAAAGAGCCTCATTGAGTGGAGTGAAGTCCGCAGACTCCAGTATAACATTCCAGTCCAGGAGGGGCTCTAGGTCCCTAATCCTGGCCTCCGCGGTGGCTAGTAGCACCTGAAGTTCATTCTTCTCGGCCTCCGCCCTAACCTGAGCCTCGAGGCTCTTGTCCAGTAGGGCTTTGGCACCTGCAGCTTCAGCCCTGGCCGCGTCCCTCTCCACCAGGATAGTCGACTCTCTATCGGCCATTACTCTCCTCTCCTTAGCCACGTTCTCCAGCTTTTCAGCCAGCTCGGAGACCCTCATTTGAAGCCCCTCCTCGTGGTTTGCGAGGCGCTGTCGAAGACAGAACTAGCTAAATAGCACCTACATTAAATAAACATGAAAGAATCAGAACCTCAAGTTTGGAATCATGAGCATGTAATGGAAGTATTAAGAAAGGAATATTACCTTGGCCATTTGATCAAAGGAGATGAATGCCTGTTGTTCAAGGCTATCTTTCTCGTACACCTCGGGGGCGCCAAGGCCAGAGACGGACTTCTGTATGTCAGCAATAAAGGGGTTCAAGGATACCAATCGGGAGCTCGAGGAGGCGAGAGCCTTCTTAGACGATCGAGGAGCTTCCAAGTCAACCACCGCCGAAGGAAGAGGCATTGCAGTGAGGGCAAGAACTGGAGCGTCATCTTTCAACTTCTTCGACAGAGGTGTGAGAAGAGGACTTACATCCCTAGACCTCTTCGACCCCGAGGAAAAAGAGGCCCCGATCTTGGCGTCAGCCATATCCTTGGCTTTAGCATCCGATAGCTTAATTTTCAACTTCCCCATGTCGTAGAGGGTTCAGCCTGCTCGAACTGTCTCGAATTCACGCTGCTCAGAAGACACAAAGAATGCATCTGTGATATGGGTAGCCTCGTCTTCAATAAGCTCACCTCGCGGGGGAAAACCTACACAAAACAAACAAGATTATAAAGTTCACAATTGAAGAAATAAATAAAGAACTCGGCTCAAAGACCCATGGGCTTCACGAAATTCAGCAGGAAAGATCGCGCATTCTGAAGTCTGTGCCGAGATGAAGATGAATTTGGGCTTCCATTCACCCGAAGAGGATGGTAAACTCGATATCAGAGGAGGTCGATCCCCTACCCACTTAGTGAAATAATAAAAGCCCGGTTGTCCAGCATTAGCTATCAGCCTATACGCCTCGTGCCACTCGCCAACGGTAGGCTCTGGGAAGCCGAGCTCTGACCATAGATAGTACATCCCGAGTATGTGGAACCAACCTACCGGTGTAAACTAAGTAGGGGTAATATCGTAGAAGCCCGCAACCTTAGCAAAGAACGGATGAAGAGGCAGCCCGACCCCCTTCTCGGCAACCAAGGTATAAAAGGCGGTGAGCCCATTCGGTGGTTGATGGGCCCTATTGAGAGGCCCGGGAGAATAGACTTCGACCCCGGCTCCCGAGACCGGCGGAAAGGTCAACTTCTTCAACATCTCATCAGTCATTTTCGGAGCGATATCCGCTGCCTGAAACCCTTCCCCTACAGGTTGGACTTTGCGAATTTGGACTCCCCGAATCTTCGGCAAACTACCCATATCCACGGGGGGCTCGTCTTTTGCTTATCACTGCTGGACCAATTGAGTGAGGGACGATCACCGACGGCCTCTTACCCTTAGCTTTCTTAGTAACCCTAGTGATCACAGGAGAATCAGAACTGCTGGAGTGTCCCGACCTCAAAGAAATCTCTTATTTATCTCCACCATAACTCTTTGCCTCTTCAGTGTTCGAGTCGTCACTCGCACTCATTTTCGACCCAAGAATACCAAACAGACAAACCCAAGAACTAAACCAGCAATCGGAAAAATCTACACCCTCCTAAAAGTTTTGAATCCCAGGAAAAGTCGTCACCCACCGAGAAAACCACAAAGCCCAAAAAGTCAATAGAATTCCCAGAGTCCAGCAAAATCGTCCAACAGTACCCAGAAACCGAAAAATCCTAGAAAAAACCTAAAAATAGCCACAAATTCTCTAGATATCCCAAAAATCATCAAAGAAACGCCAGGAAATACTAAGAGATACTATTAATGTCCTCAAAATTTTTTAAAGCCTATGAGAAGTACTAAAACCACATATCCATTGCACGAAACGATAAAGGGGAAAAGAACGAGAAAATAACCTGTAAACCGTGGGGTAATTGGAGTCTGAAAAACGACCAGAGTAGGAACCCTCAAGCAGTGTGATAAGTGCAGAAATGACGGCGGGAAAAATATAGTAGAAATCTTTCAGGAGATTTTTACACTAGTGAGGATTTCTCTCGCGAGAAGGTTTGAATGAGAAAGGGGACTGTTAGAATTCTGAAAAATGATTAGAGAAGGAACAGTTTTTTCCTCGATATTTGAATTATAGATAAAAATGATGCGATCTGGGTACACGTGTCTTGATCTAACGGCGAGCGTCGGTCTAGGGAACGGGAAAAGTAAAGTCCGTACCCAAAGTCTGGAGCTCCACGAGGTCTGCTCTCACGACCCTTTAAGCTCCCCCAGAACCTGCCTTCAGGTCTGGAGCTCTACGAGGTCTGCTCTCACAACCTCTTAAGCTCCCCCAGGACCCGTCTTCAGGTCTGGAGCTCCACGAGGTCTGCTCTCACGACCTCTAAAGCTCCCCCAGGACCTGCCTTCAGGTCTGGAGCCCCATAAGGTCTACTTTAATAAATTCATGAGCTTCCTCGGACTTACCTTAAGGACCGAAGCTCACGGATTGAGATCTTTCAGAGTCTAGGATTCCCCTAAGAACTCGTCTACAAAATTGAATTAATCTATACACATGGAAAATATTGTCACATCAAAATTTTGATGATCGGAAAATGTTTGGGAGTGTCGAATTTGTTATAAATCAAAAAAGTTGAATTATTATTGCAACATTATAAAAAATTGTGTCTAAATTATAAATTAATGACTTTTTTTGTTTTTTTTACAATAAACCCTATATTCAAAATAATTAGACTCCACCCAAAGAAAAAAATCTAGAATCATGTGTTCAAAATCGAGCATATGTTATACATGTTGGCATGCGAATGTAAAATGAAATACAATATCGCAACATTCTAAGTAAACATAGTGGATGAAGCATTAAATAGTAAGCAATATCAGAAATAAATAAATTGTTAAATATGAAGTTGGACCACTTTTTTGTTTTATTTTTCTGGTTATCTCCTATTATAGGAATGATGAATTAATAATTATAATTTGTTGTTAAATATTTGGGGACCATCAATAACCTCTCTAAACTAAGAACTAGTTGTGCTTCAAAAAATATGAAATAAACATAGAAAATAAATAATTGAAGGCCAAAAGTTTTGGAGTTAAAAGGGCTAAATAGCAACAACTCATAATTAGTGCAAAGTTCCACTAGTTATCAGTCGACTGTCATTGATGATTGCACCCCACATCTTTATAATATTTCCAAACAAAACCCTCATGCGGCCACTTAAATATTTTCACATTACACCTAATTAATAAATTGCTATATTTCATTAAATGTGTCTTCATTTACCTTTCAAAACATTAATGAATGTGTTTTCACTCTGGTCTCTGGACGTGTTTGCAAAGACAACAACCAAAAGATTAAATAAAAAAAAAAGGAAAATAATTTTTTTCCAAGTAATTGAGTTTTCCAAAATCACATATTTGGTATAGCGGCCGCAGGTTTCCATGATAAAAAAAAAAAGGAAAAAATTCCATAATAATTGTATAAGTAGTGATTAATAATTAATTAATTTAATTAATAAAACACTAATTATTCAATAAATTTACATTGATGCCTTCCATAATAATTAGAGCAACTCTATATGCGCTTCAATTCAGAAAAAATCGAAGATGGAAAAAAAATAAAGAAGTGAAGAAAAGAAAGAAGATGAAGCTACGCCCCTTTCTTCCGATCCGCTTCTGGAGTGATTTTAATAATTAATTACAAATCACTAATTTCATGACATAAGGATAATATAGTAAAAACATAACATTTAATAATTAACATAATTAATTTATTAATAATACAGTTTTATTAATCATCAAAAAATTAGAATCTGGTTGGCTAGCATTATTCTAATTGTATTAAGGGTAATTATCATTTATATCCCGAACTATTTTTAATTTTTAAAATTTATATGAAAATAATACTTTTATCAATTGAATACCTAAACTATTTAAAAGCTAATCAAATCTAATCTCGAATAAAATTTCCACCCAACGTTAGGTTTTAAAAAGTGTCAATTTGGCAACAACACAAGAAGAAAACAAAAGTATTTAGTGGAAGCATAGGATACTTTGGCCGAAAATGTATTTGATGATAGATTTGATTAATTTTCAATTAATTTAGGCATTTAAGGGATAAAAGTGTTAGTTTGAAATATATAAAAAAAAGAAATAAAATATAAATGGGATATAAATGATAATTTATCCTCGTATTAATGGTGTATGATTGACTTCGATTATTCCTAATTTGGTGTACCGCCGTGTACGTATTACCAAAGTATTTGCATTATCAAAATTAATGATTTGAAAGAATAAATTAGAGTCCTATACAAAGGATAAATCTATACACAAATATAGGTACGAGTTGTAATTTGTTATAATTTTACAATAAGAAAAAAAAAACTGAAGAAACTTATGACATATAACTTATTAAAATTTCATACTGAGTTTGACCTTACGTTTAAAACTTGATTTGGTTATAACAAAAGTCAGTCTAATGAATTATGTGATTTCAAATTGTGACATCATTTCATAAAAGTTACGTATTATTACCTATGAAGCTCAAATTCATCACATTTGGTTGGATGGATGCCTAAGTATTTCCAAAATCAATCAAATACAATAAATGTAAGTATAGTATTCTTTTGAGTTTTAACTATTTAAGAATCGAAGGCCTTTCACATTAAACTCCTTTTTATTAGGGGAAAAATTGTTACTCCCTTTGTCTGAAAAAGAGTTCTTTAATCCTCATACGTCTCCTCCTATACTTATTCTCGTAAGACGTGCATTCAATTTTTATCTATTAAGTAAAAATGGCATTTACTTTCATATATTGGATAAGTAAATAAAAGCATGATATAAAGATTGTACTAATTGTCCAGGTATCTAACATTCTAAATTCGTGACATTGATTTTTGTAGCAAGCTATTGTACGAAGGCGACGTTGTAGGATATATTCAACAAGATCTTGAATAGTAGATATGGATTTTCTCAATAAACTATTTATGGTAAACTTTGAAAAAAAAAGGGGAAAATGTCAAATACACCCTTTATGTTTGATCATTGAATCAAATAAGTCTCTTAATTATTTTTATGTACAAAGTACAAATTAACTCTTAATGCTGACAATGCTATTGTCCATAAAACTAATTTCGCCGGAGATGATAATGTCAAAAGATTAAAACCATCATCATGTTCATTCGAATGCTGTTAAGATAAAATTAATTTTATTTCGATTGTATCATAATTTAATCCACAATCGAGGTAGAATTTGGGGTTGCATTAAAATATAATTTAATTTAAGCAGAAAATAAATGTTATAATAGTGCTTATAATAAATAATTTAAGATAAACAAAATGCATAAAAGTACTAAAATAAGTGTTGAAATGTTCAATTTATTTAATAATTTTTCATAAATCTATAATAATAATAACAAATGCATTTTTTTTATAAAATAAAACATAGATAAATTAGAGAAAGTTCAAGTTTAGATAAATGGGGTGATAAATTGTAATTAATTATTCTCGTTAATAATTGAAAAAAAAGGCCAAAGTTAGTTTGGAGCGAAAATAGTAGGAATGTGCATTAATGGATATATGATATATGTCAATTGTCAAGTGCGAACTAATACAAATATTAAGGGTTTATTTGTATTTAAAAACAGTGGAGGGGCTTGTTTGATTATAAGGGTATTATAGTGATTTACAATATTCGCTTACTGAATATTATAAGTGCGAGATCGGAGATCCCACCACCACCATTTGTGCAAGGGAAATAATCTTCCAACTGACTACCAATTTTCCTCAAATTCTTGTTGTCTCATTCATCATTTGCCGAATTCCAGACCTCAGACCCCGTAAAAATCCAATCTTTTCACCTATTTATAATAAATGAATCTGCCTCTTCTTTCTCACACGCGACACACACTCACACTCGGCTCTACTTAGCGACCCTCATCAAAATAACCCCCCTCTTTCATCTAAACCGTTATTACCTTGGAACACCCGCTTTCTATTGGTTTCTGTTTCAACACTCTCTCTCTCTCTCTCTCACACTAGCACTGTGTGTCTGTAGCTTTTAGCTTGCAGCTCTGTGAATTATGGTTCTCTGTGAATCTTTCGTTTCTGGGATTTCCTTTTTCCAGGTGGGTTTTGTTTCTTTGGTTAGATTCTGGGTTTAAGTTCCATCTTTGGTGAAAAACGATGAATTTTATTTTTCTGGGCCTGTTTTCTTTATCCCCCCCCCCCTCCCCCCTTTTCATGAAAGCCATTTTTTAGTGTTTCTGGATTCTTGGTGTGATCTTTTGTTGTGTATCTATTTTATGGAAGTTGCTTTATTCGACTTTTGATGGAGAACTTTTAGCACCAAAAGTGATTCCCGTGTTTGTAAATACACGATGAATCTCAAGCTTTGATTTTCTTTCTGGGATTTAATTTGATTGAAGTTTTAGTGTTAATTGCGTGTCGTTTTCATGCATTAATGATGACTGCAAAACTTTCCTAGATTTCTGCTCACTACCTTGAGACCTCACTTTTCATTCACTGAATCTGATTTTTCTCTATTTGGAAAAAATCTGCTAGTTTTATTCTTCTTTTTACTATATATATTAATCCAGCTTCCTAGCATCTCTCCTCATCCAAAATATTAGGATCTTGCTTTACTGTTTCACTTTAATTTCTCTAAAGTTGTGTATATGTGTGCGTTTTTATTTTTTCTTTTTTCTTGTTCAGTTTTTCAGTTGACCTGCGTCAAAAATGAACGACTTGCCGTCCAATAAAGTTCTTCAGGATATTTTATTTTGTTCTTCAACAGTTGACCACTGAATTTAATCACGTATTTTGGCATAGAGATTGTTAATTGTAGATTTACGCTCAAGATTATGATTCTGCCTGTGTCTTTTCAAGATGATGATTTTTCTGAGGGTTTTAATTGCAGCTTTCTTGATTGAATTGTGAAGATGCTGGAGAAAATGGAGGAAAGATTGGATCCAGAAGCAGTGATAGAAGAATTCGAGTGGTTGTCGAAGGATGCAGGGAGAGTTCAGAGGGAAACTCTGCAGAAAATCTTGGATGAGAATGGTGGAACAGAGTATTTGCAGAGCTGTGGCCTCAATGGGAGAACTGATCCTGATAGTTTCAAGGCTTACGTTCCCATTGTCAGTCACAGTGACTTGGAGCTTTATATTCAGCGAATTGCCGACGGCCATAGCCCGTGTGCCCTCACCGGAAAACCAATAACCACCATTTCATTGAGGTGACAGTTAATTCTGTCGGTACTTTGATATTATCTCGAATACAAAGGTTTCGGATTGTATTTGATATATAATATACTTTGCGTGTTAAGATTAGTGATTTTTTTGAGGTTGTTGCAGTTCTGGTACCACTCAAGGGAAGCCTAAGTTTGTACCTTTCAATGATGAATTGATGGAGAGTACTATGCAGATTTACAAGACTTCTTTTGCATTTAGGAACAGGTAATCTACCTATTGTTGTACTTGTACTAAAATGATGCTTATGCTTTATATGCAAAACGTGAACCTCACCTTGTCGGAATGGGGAAATTGTTTATCCTCTAATTAAGTAACTAATAGATTTTACTTTTTCTTAGCTCATTATTTTCCTTGCATGGGTCCTCTCTTTGACATTTCTGCTCGGATTAAGTCATAATTGTTGTTATTAAAGACAACTTGCATCATTCCTTGATGAAGTGTTTCGTGTGAACATATGCTGTTGTAGTTGTGCTCTTTATTAGAACTGTAACAAGATAATTAGTATGCAGTTTTGTGTATTTGTGTTGTCACACTTGGACCTTCGCCCCGTCAGCTAGTTCTTTGTAACAGTGTGGAAAGATTTACTTCTGCAGGGAGTATCCAATTGGAAATGGGAAAGCATTGCAGTTTATATATGGTAGCAAGCAATTCAAGACAAAAGGCGGTCTAGCTGCTGGAACTGCCACCACCAATGTTTATCGCAATGCAGAATTCAAGAAAACGATGAGGGCAATGCAGACTCCGTGCTGCAGTCCTGATGACGTGATCTTTGGACCTGATTTTCATCAATCATTGTACTGTCATCTCTTATGTGGACTAATCTTCAGAGACGAAGTTCAGGTTGTTTCATCCACCTTCGCGCATAGCATAGTTCATGCTTTCAGGACCTTTGAACAGGTCTGGGAAGAACTGGTGACTGATATCCGAGAAGGGACCCTAAATAGCAGAATCACAGTCCCATCGATTCGAGCAGCTATAGCAAAGCTGCTCAGGCCGAATCCTGAATTATCCAATGATATTCATAACAAGATCTTGGGACTAAGCAATTGGTACGGCCTGATTCAGGAGCTATTTCCGAATACCAAGTACATTTACGGGATCATGACAGGGTCCATGGAGCCATATCTGAAAAAGTTGAGGCATTATGCTGGAGAGCTACCTTTGTTAAGTGCTGATTATGGATCTTCTGAAGGATGGATCGGAGCAAATGTGAATCCCAAGCTACCCCCGGAGCAGGCCACATTTGCCGTGCTTCCTAATATTGGTTACTTCGAATTTATCCCTTTGAAAGAGGATCTAAATGTCCAAGAGCAAGACATGTCTTGCAAACTGTCTGCAGAGCCAAAACCCGTGGGGCTTACCGATGTCAAGATAGGCGAGGAGTATGAGATCTTAGTCACCAATTTTGCAGGTGCACCTTCTTCTTTAACCTTATTATTCGTTCGAACTATGTTCCTCACTCTGACCCTTAGTGACATTATATTTCAACATTCAATAAATTAGACTGTCTAACTCCGAAATTGTCATTAATGCTTACCATGTGGTTGTTGGATAATGGGGCATCATCTTAATCTATTTCTGCAGGTTTTGTTGCTTCCTCTACTGTCTTCTTCCGTGTGCGTGTGTTTTTTTTATCATTAATTACACTGCATCATTAAATAAATAATTAGATTATAACTGGGGTCACATGATAAACCCAGCTGGATGAGAGAGGCCCAAAATTGTAACTTGTTTAAAAAACAGTCTTATTGCACATGATTATTGTATAATAAGAGATATAACATCGAAAGCGTGCCATTTTTTTATACCATCTACTACTTTAGCCATAATTATTGGGAAACAAAAACACTTCTTTTAAGATTAAGCATTATTTGTCCTACCTGTTGAATTTTCTTTCTGTTTCCTGTTGACCAATTTTTTTATAGTGCATGTGCATTTCGTTGGTTTCTTATATGCCGCTTTTTCTTGCTTTCTATGTTTTTCAAAGTTTTCGATTCAGTTTCTGCGTCTTTTATTTCTTATTGTGTTTTGAGATTGAAATGTGATATTCCACGCGTTATCCATGGAGCACACATATGAATAAAGAATGTTGATGGTAGGTGCCTGTTTGAAATAACAGAGAAAAAATTGTGATATATAGTAGTTAACTAATTCCAACCGAGGTTTGAAAAGTGTCTCTGCCTTGATAGGTAGACTGGTTGAAGTCTTCCTGCTGCACTTCTTGTCATTATATATGTCAATATTCTTATATGCATTGATTACATTTTATGGCTTTGGTGCCTGTTTAAGATATTAGGTATAAATTAGGCTTATATTAGGTACAGTTATTGCGTTTTGGCTAGCTCTACCTAGTGCCTAAAAGATAACCCATATTAGCCTTTTTGCTACAAATAATCCTATTTTTGTTTTCCAGCATCAGGATTTGTTTCTGTTCATATATATTACCTCTAACTTTCTAACCGTGAATGATAGAGTGAAAGGTACATCTCTATCATTCACCTGTCGTGAAACCAACTGCTTGCTTCTTGATTTCAAGAACTGTGATTGTTATACGAAGCTCAGTCATCATCTGATGCTCGATCAAATGCTACGGTTTCAGGATTGTACCGGTATAGGTTAGGCGACGTAGTCAAGGTTAAAGGCTTCCACAACTCTACTCCAGAGCTCCAATTCATATGCAGGAGAAATCTTCTGCTCACCATCAACATTGACAAGAACACAGAGAAGGATCTGCAGCTAGCAGTCGAAGCAGCAGCACATCTGCTAGCTGAGGAGAAACTAGAGGTCGTCGACTTCACCAGCCGCGTGGATTCAGCAACGGAGCCTGGACACTACGTCGTCTTCTGGGAGATCAGCGGTGAGCCCCGTGATGAGATCCTCCAGGAATGCTGCAACTGCTTGGACAGATCGTTTGTGGATGCAGGATACATGAGCTCTCGCAAGGTCAGTGCCATTGGGGCACTGGAGCTTCGGATCGTGAGGAGGGGAACCTTCCACAAGATACTCGATCACTATGTGGGGCTTGGAGCAGCCGTTAGCCAGTTCAAGACCCCGCGCTGCGTGGGGCCCACAAACGAAACCGTGCTGCAGATTCTGTCTGTGAATGCTGTCAGGAGCTACTTCAGCACTGCGTTTTAGCTGAAACTGTGGTTGGAAATTTGCTGTTTTTCCTTCATTGTGTAATGTGTAGCATAAATTTGATTGTTGTAGGTTCAACAGTAATGTACTAATAAGAAGAACTCTTTCAGTTCAACTGTACAAAATCAACAGTTGTAGTCTCTCACCTCCGCTGCTTCTTTATAATTCAAAATTCACCTTACTTCCATCCCTAGCTAGATCTCGTCTTAGTACATTGTCTCTCCAACTAAGAATTTCCAACTCAGTGTACTTATTATTGAAATAAATACGTATGTACGTACGTCGTATTTATTTCAACGGACACGTGTTTATTTCACCAAACACGTGGTTTATACCGTAAATGAAATAGTAGATTGAAATATGAAGGGATCTTTGATCTCACAAGCTTTCTTTATGTGAGATGTCAACCTTAGGTTGGATTTTTTTTTAAAACATGCACGCACGCGCGCGCACACACAAACACACAATTGAAAACCATATACATAATAATATCACAAAAATCTGAATATTAGAATTTTAAAAGTTAAAATGTTGAGGCAACAGCACAATTTGTTACGATTCACACACACACGTTGAAAGACAACATGGTATAATATTAAATGCAACTGATCTGTCTTCTGCTCTTGTCCCACAAATTTCATCCTACTTTTAGCCCTTTTGATATTACTAATTGTTCAATAATTTTGTGGCCAGCTCAAAATTTAAAAACTAGAGTGAGAATCTCAGCTGTTTGTGCAGACAAAAACAAGAACATATATAGCTAGTACATATATACATGTTGTTGCTGTCCAGAAACACTAGAAAGAAATTCCCTCAAACACTAAGAAATTAAAAATGAAGAGAATTGAAGAATCCGGTGTAAGAAAAAAAGAAAAGGATGATGAAAAATCACTAGAGATTTGGGACTGTGGGAGCCCTTTATACGATGCACATGAACTGGTTGCTGTGAGCCATGTTGTTGAGAGGCATCTCATGATTCTGCCTCATCTCAGTGGATCGAGATTTCTTGCAGAAACTGAGATTTCTCGCTCCGAAAAGACGGTCGCAACGACGTCGGTGAATGCCGGGAGATCATCGGTGCTTGGCTTCTTCAGCAAAACTGTATGGAAGAGGAAGACTGATGGAGAAATAAAGCAGAAAGCTAAGAAGCAGAAAACTATGATTTCCAAGTTTTTTGCATGGAAAAAAAAATAGCAACAACCTTTTCTTTACTTTTTTTAATTGTTAATTGTTTTTGGTTTCGATGAATCTTGTTTGCAAGAACATGAAAAGAGATTATTTGTTGCTTGTAGATTTATTATGGTTCTTGAAAATTTTAATGTTTTTGCTCTCTCTCTCTCTCTCTCTTAATCTACTAGTAGTCATTTTGCCGGGGAACACTAGTGAGATCACAACCACCACTGATTAAATAATAATTTAATTAGTGCCGACTGCCGACTATCTATCTACAATAATCGTTTTCCACTTGTGTTAGGAACCATAAGAATATCGTTCAACAACTAATTTTAATATTAATATCTAATTGTGTATTCATTTATTTATTTTTATCATTAAATCGATGTGTTTGACATAGTCACCCGCATATATTGATATACATACACATGCATTTGTTATTGAATCAACAAAAAAACAAAACAAAACAAAGTTTCACTTAATCTTCTAATCATGAAATTTTCATGTGAAATTAAAAACAAAATAATGATGATATTTTCCAAGAGTGATTTTAACCACATATCCCGCAAAATATAGGAGCACCATCTTTTAGTGGGTTTCAAAGTGGTGGGCCCTTTTTAAAATGGGCATTATTTAACTCAGTCATAGTATTTTCATCTTAATCGAGTATTATTTATTTGCTTTAGGATGTTAATACTCACTAATTTTAATCGTTTACCAAAGAGAGCCCACTTACTGTTGAAATTGAGCAGCCCAATAGTATTTGTTCAATATATATCAATTGGGCAATAAATTTTTGGGCCTCTAAATTTAGAGAGAGAAGTTGTCAAAATTAAATGACATAAGGATAATTCTCAACACAATCACAATTTTAGTTATCATGGCCTCCTCGTTAAAATATAATATAAATAATATTTGAATTTAACATTTATCTTTATGAATATCTTACATATTGCAATCTCGTTAGCCCCCCTTTCCCTACCCACATCTATTCTTCACAGCCCCTAATCGCAGGTAATTTCTTATTTTCTTCCATTCACACTCCCCCACCCGCCCACCAGCCACCATCTCTCTCTCTCTCTCTCTCTCTCTCTCTCTCTCTCTCTAAGCAATTCACATCCCCTTGAATTAGCCTTAATTTAAAATTAAGAATACCGAAAATGTTTTTTTCCTTGATGTTCAGGCATTCCAAAAACTAAAAATCAAATCAATATTTTTCTCTCTTTAAAATATATTATAACCGGTGCGTGTCAGAAAATAAATGTAAGCAAAAGAAAAATGAAGATCAAAATTAAAATTAATGACACCAACGATTCCAAAAATTCGATAAATTAATTAAAAATTCAGTGTCAATATTTCGAATTCAATCAACCCACTATGGGTATTTTCGCATTAAAGGTGGATCTTTCATCATCGTTAACTCATAAAAAATTATCATCCAACACCCATCAAAATCTACACTACAAATAATTTTCTTATGATCTCCAAAGATGACTTCTTCTTCTTCAAGGTTTCAACCATTGTTTTAGAGAATAGAGACATTGGGGTGGGTTTGTTTGGTTTTATGGATGCGTGATGAACTACACAAGATTTTGATTTGAGGGGGAAAATGTAAAGGTTTTTAGAGAAATAACTGTGAGTTGTGTGCGGTTGTTAAACAGGACTTATGGTGGCACAAGAGCGTGACAATGTTGCCACGAGAAAGATGAAGAGAAACTGAAAATTCCAAGGGGAGAAAGGCTATGGCGAAAAGGAAGAAAGAGAAACTGAAGATTTGAAAAAAGGGAGGGGACTATACGAAATATCATTAACTTAAAAAGGTAAAATAGATATTAAATAAGTTATTTTATTATATTTAAATATTGGGGGCTTCAGTGAGTAAAATTATGACTATGTATATAATTTTACCCATGACATAATTATGGGGTCATTACTCATTATCCACATATATGTAATAAAACGTTAATAAAAATCTTAATTGCCAAAGTACTTCGAAATATGGTAAATCCTATCTATCAACTAAAATCTAAAAATCATTTTAAAACCACAATAATAAGATAACCAACACGTAATTAAAATGTATACATTTTTAAAACCTAAAATTACACATGAAATCCAAAATAATGGGATTGCAAAAATAACAGAAATAAATGTTGTGAAAAGTGATTGTTGCCGGGATTAGTTTGTTAATTGCCGTCGCATCACTACATCAATATATTGATCATCTAACATTATAGTTTCTCAATTTTAGATCCAATTTTTTACTTTAAATATATGCAATTGTTATTTAGGACTATGAAATTATAATCTTGTCTAATATCGAAACTTTACCAACTAGACACTTGTGTATAGTTTAAGGGTAGTCCTCATTTTGCTTTAAATCACAACATCTAAAACATAATATTTGTAGCGTTGGACCTCCACTAGCAAGCAACAGGCATGAAATAGGCAAGGCGTGATTGGGACACAATTATTTCAATTTATTTGTACTGGGTCAAGTCAACTATTTGATAATGGAATAATTTATATTTTTAATAACCATTTATTTAATTCTTCCTATTATACTTTTCATATTTAATTAATAATATCACATCCACCTTCTGGAACTCATTTTTTTTCAATATTTTCTCTTTTCTAATGCGTAATCAAACTGTTTGGCATCCATGTCTTGATCAGAATAATGCAATAGATAAATCATTTGACTTGAACAATCATTGACTTTTCCTTTTTATATTATGTTTTCAAAAATACAACTAAAAAATTATATTGTATAAAAGATACTATTATATAACATATCCCGAGATTTTTGTCATTATTTAACAAGATTTTAGTAGGTTGTTGAAATGGCTACAGCACGTTTTCAAGAAGTTGGAGTCCCCTATTACTATTACACAATGACACAATGTATTATTTCGTATTTTACTATTTCATTATTGCATACTGTGAATATCACGCCATATATATGTGTATATATACATATCAATATGATTAAATATGGTATTAAACATTAAATTACAACATAAGAAAAAAAAAACACTTCAGAAATCGATTAAAACAGAGTGCAGAGGACATTGATTTCCAACTTATGCTAGTAATTTATACGTGAAATCTTCTTAACTTTGTTACGTTTTAACAACTATTATTTTATTACTATTTTTAATGAATAAAATATCCCATTGCATGTACATTTGATGGTTTGAACAAATCCTCACAACAAATGATGATAGACCTCACTGTTCGAGTTCATTGGTTTATTTTTCGACTCTGTATAGTTTTTTCCATTAACTGTAGCACGACACACATGAGACAAAAATACCATACTTTAAATCTAACAGAATCATAATAAAATAAAAAACTGTAATCTGTAATTCATATCAAGTATTTTTTCGTATATATTTTACTTTCGGGGGTGAATTTGAAACTAAATTCAAACTATATAAGAATATTACTCTAGAAAGACAAATCATCATCATCATCATCATTATTATTATTATTATTATATTTTGTTGTGAATTGTGGCTTGGGATATATTTTTGCTGATAGGAATTAGATGTGGGGTTTGTTTGAGATGTCATCAAATGCAATAAGATGAGGTATGAAATGATGATGTAATAAAGAAAGGTGAAACAATAATTTAATGGGTTGCCCGTACGGTTGTAAATGAACAGAGACGGTCGCGAGTTATTCGGAATTCGACTCGAAAAAAGCTCTTTCGAAATTCATTCGCTTTCTAAATGAGCCGAGCTCAAATCTCGATTCGAGCTCAATAAAATTATCGACTCGAGCTCAAACAAAGTGGTATTCGGCTCGACCAGCTCGCGAATATGTTCGAGCTCGTACTTAATCGAACATGTTCATGAATATTATAAATATTTCAAACAGGTAAATAAAATAAACTATTTTTTTCAAGTTCGAGTTCGAATATGTAAATTAAATGTACTTTTTTTTTTCAAGCATTCGACTTCAAGCTCATTTAGTAAATTTTCGAGTATTTACGAGTCGAGTTCAAATCGAATTCGAACATGACAAATATTTATCGAACCAAACTTGAACAAGAGAAAAAAAGCTTGATTCGAGCTTGAGCCGAGCTCGAACTTAAATATTCCTTAACGAGTCGAGCTCAAACATCAAGGTGTTCGCCTCGATTTAGTTTGTTTACAACCCTAATTTGCCCGACATATGTGTTTGTCGTGCGTATTTTCTATCCTGTTTAGGTCTTCCACTAAATATCATGTTAGTATTTTTTATTTTTATTTTTGTGAGAATGCTCCACACATCCCAATTAGTCAATTGCATTAATTTATTTTGGCCGTCGAAATATACAAACAACTTTTTATAAATATATGAGGTTTTTTAGAATAAATTGTCTATTCATTTTAAGGGCATTATATCGGATTGACATGTACTACATATCAAATTATATTATAGCAAATTAAATTTATATGCTATGAAATCCGATAAAGGTATATTTATACGAGTAGTGACTATTTGTCTCATGGATGCAATTATTTCTCAACTATCTAATTTGACAATGAAATTTATCATTATTATGTGATATACTCAATAAAATTATAAGTGGCCAGGTTCATGTATCAATATATATATATATATATATATATATAGGGTTGGGTTCTAGAGGGAACCACCCCTTAGGTGAGAACCGAGAACCAATCTGAGCCATAGATCTGGTATATTTGGACGGTTTAGATCTGCTTCAAATTTTAAAAAACGCGGTGGCAATTTCGTAATAACATCCAACTTCGCTGCTCCTGAATCTTAGTAAGGGTAAAATCGGAAAATATATGAATACTCATAATTTACGTGTATATTTTTCAATTTAGAGTTTTAGCACTGTCATTTCTTATTTTAGCACTGTCATGACCTTTTTTAGCACTGTCATGGCCTTTTTTAGCATCGTCATGACTTTTTTTTTTTTTTTCACCATGTGTAGCATATCATTGAAGAGTGAAATCGGAGTCGTACAGGTGTTGAAAGGAGGAATGACCTATATTAATATTTCTTATGTTATTTTGGTGTTTAATTTAATTTTAATTTCCATAAAAGTTTGTAATAAAGTTATTCACGGGCTAAAAGAAGGATTCATAATCCAACAAATTAAGAATTGATACTACTGGGGAATAGAGCATCAACTCTTCATTAATTTCTCATTATATAGCTTCTCCTGTCATAGGAGTTGTCTTAATAGGCCCAGTAATGGTTTCACGAGTAACAATGTAACATTATTCAGCCCAATTGTTATATCTTGAGATCAGGTAATTCTACACACAATCCCCATATTACTGTCCACAATCCTCTTATTTAGAAATAATTAAAATACTAGTTCAATATAATTCTTGCAAATGAAAAGCATACAACTGGAGAAGAGGGTTTTATCAGATGAAAGAATAGGTGTTGTAGTTGATCATGATGGGAATGAGACGCTTTTGCATGTTTGCTTCTTTCTGGGGCATGGAAAAAACTGAAAAGAAGTTGTTGCGAAACGAGGCCTTTTTTTAGCACTGACACTTCTTATTTTAGCACTGTCATGACCTTTTTTAGCATTATCATGATTTATTTTAGAATGACTCTTTCAGGGTTTTAGCACTATCATTTTCTATTTTAGCACTGTCATAGTCTTTTTTAGCATGACTCTTTTAGGCTTTTAGCACTGTCATTTTCTATTTTAGCATTGTCATGAATTATTTTAGCATGGCTCTTTTAAGATTTTAGCACTATCATCTTCTATTTTAGCACTGTCTTGGTCTTTTTTAGCACTGTCATGGTCTTTTTTAGCCATCAATCTTGATGATGCTATTTCACTATACAAAATTTGTGGTGGGTCGAGTTGTTTGCATGGAGTTTCAAGTTTGTGGTGGGTCGGGTCAAATTTCAAAATTGGGTGAAGCTGAAGGCCCATACAGATAACATTAACAGGTGTATAATAAAATAATGAAACTTCTATGGATTTGCTGTCTTCAAAATAGTTATACTATAGACACTACTATGTTAAGAAATTCATCAACTGATGAAACATCCAAAAATTGGCCTCAATGTTACTATCTATTTAAATTATAGATGTGAAACAGGCTACGATATGATATGGATAATCCCAACTAGAAAAACATAGGGCCAGCGTCATTGTATTAATTTCGAACTCATAAATTTATTTTCATTAATGATTTGTAGGTCGTCATCAGTTTCAGATAAAAATTGTGGATTTCACTTAAAAATTATGTTTGTATTCTTTTCAATATTAGAGTGAGAATCATCTGTTGAAGTACATGTTAACAAAAATATTTTTTATAATACTCCTTTTTCTCAAAAAGATAAGGCCTTATCTGCCCTTTTTAAATATGTCTAAAAATATAACATGCATGTAAATTGTTATTTGACATGCTTCATTAAAAAGGTTTTAATAACATGACTTCAAGTCTTCAACCAAACCAAATTCAACACTGGCCCTTAAATTATAAACCAACAACCACATGTGAAGCGTGAATTAATTTATCATACAAATTCCTATAAAATCAATAAAAATGAATTTTGGAAACAATGATTATTTGTTGAAATAATTGGAATCGAAATCATTTGGTAATGTTATGGATTAATTATTATTATATATATACATACAGAGTTATTATAGTGTTTTTCTCATCATAAATAAAAGACTATAAATGATAACATTGTCACCTATCAAAATATTCAATCATCAACTAACAGTGCTAAAAAAGGCAATGAAAGTGCTAAAATTTCAACTACCTGTGCTAAAATAGTAGAACGCAAGTGCTAAAATAATAGAACGTCAATGTTTGCCCTTTCAAAGTTAAGAATAAACCTAAAATTAATCCCATCCCCAAAAAAATCTGACAGAATTCATGAAGCCTTCAGATTCAAGAAAGATGTGATGCAATTCTTGACATGCCTACGCAATATTCGCTTCGATTTCCGCTTCTTCGGCTCCATTCCTGCTACGGAGATCACTTCCGATGATGGGAATAATATATATAGTTGTTTCTGATAATGAAGTTTCAAAATTCTGGAATGATATCGCGAGAACAACCGCTATATCTTCAATCTATTTGCCTCTCTCACCTCTCAGTTTGGTAAAATTTACAAGTTATTTTCTCTCTTTTATCCCCAATTTTGAATTACACATCTCTTGTCAGCTGAAAATTGCTCGCTTTTGTTTGGTAGATGTGAAGTGGCGGATTGTTGATGCCGTCGATGACAAGCAGCGGAGGCGGCGTCGTCTCTGATAGCGGGTGAAATGGGAACCGCTATTGCTAGAAGAAAGAAACCACTGCAAGAAATTGAAGTTTTAACCACACATAATAATGTGTGGGCATTTAGTCACACATAATTATAAAATGTGTGGGTGAATGAATTTGACACTTTTATTTGCCTTTTTACATTTAATATGTGTGATTAAAACATTTTAATCACATTTTCATTTTAATTGAATGAATTCCAAATTTCTTTTAATTTATTTATGCTTATGCGACATGTTATTTTATTTTTAATTCTATAGTTAAAATTTTGAAAATAAATAATTAACAACACATAATTAATAGCCACATGGATAATTAGGCAAAATAATTTTTTTGGCGGCATGTTCCAGATTCCTTTAAATTATTTATACCTATGTGGCATTTTCAAATTAATATTTTTTTATATAATTTTAAAAAGAAAAATCAAACACAACACTTCCAAATTCATTTTAAATTATTTTATATCTGTTTGGCATTTTAAAATATTTTTTTATAAAATTTCAAAATAAATAATTAACTAGGCATAATTACACAGATTTTGGGACATGGTTCTTTTTCATTTTACGTAATATTTTAATTCAAAAATTAGCGAAGAAAACATTAATTAAAATTTTATTTCCAAATGTGTAGATGACATGGGACGAAATTAAAAAAAAAAATCGTCTATATGATTCTTAATTTTCCATTTATATTTTTGTCCAATGATTCCAATTAAATATTGTTTGGTTCTATTGACACGTAAATTATTGGTGAATACAAATAAATTGAAACACAAAACAGATATATAACTAAATGTTTAATAAATCATATTATTTTATCTATATATGATAGTCATATATATTTTTTTTAAAAGGAACTGTCTAAATGAAATTGAGAAAATATCCAAAAAGATAAATCATAATCTTCATCTCATCTTTATATTTATTTTCAAATTACGTTTTCCTATATAAGTTTATTTGGTAAATTGGTAATTGGTCCATAATTTTAGTTATTTTAACTAATTTTTAATTTTAATGATCTTCATGGTGATCTCATTTGATGATCAAATTTTAAAGATTTTAAATAAGTATATTATAATTTTCTTATCAATATTACCATTTTCTTAAATATTTTATATGTGTTGTTTTAAATAATAAATCATATTATTTTATCTACATATGATAAATCATATTGTTTTAATTTTTAAACAAGCATCTGCTTAAATGAAATCAGGAAAATATCCAAAAAGATAAATCATAATTTTCATCTCATCTTTATATTTATTCTCAAATTAACTTCATAAGTTTATTTTATAGTTATGGTAATTAGTTCATAATTTTATTTATTTTTAACTATTTTTAATATTAATTAATGATCTTCATGTTTATCTCATTTGATGATCAAATTTTAAATGTTTTAAATAAATATATTCTAATTTTCATATCAACATTTTCATTTTCTTAAATATTTTATGTGTGGTCTTTTTAAATGATAAATCATATTTTTTTAAACAACCAGCTGTCTAAATAAATCGGAAAAATATCCAAAAGGATAAATCATAATCTTCATCTCATCTTTGTATTTGTTTTCAAATTAGTTTTCCTAAGTTTATTTTATAGTTATGGTAATTGGTCCATAATATTATTTGTTTTTAACTAATTTTTAATATTAATGATCTTCATGTTGATCTCATTTGATGATCAAATTTTAAATGTTTTAAGTAAGTATATTATAATTTTCTTATCAACATTTTCATTTTCTTAAATATTTTATGTGATTTTTTTAAATGTTAAATAATATTATTATATATATATATATGATAAATCATATTTTTTTTTTAAATAAGCAACTGTCTAAATGGAATCAGGAAAATATCCAAAAGGATAAATCATAATTTTCATCTCATCTTTATATTTATTTTCAAATTAGTTTTCATAAGTTTATTTTACAATTATGGTAATTGGTTCATGATTTTTAACTAATTTTTAGTATCAATGATCTTCATGTTGATCTCATTTGATGATCAAATTTTAAATGCTTTAAATAAGTATATTCTTATTTTCTTATCAACATTTTTATTTTCTTAAATATTTTATGTGTGGTTTTTTTCTTTCATCCGTTTGTACCAAATTCATTTAAAACCATTTTTTCAAAACATATTTTCTTCATGTGCGTTTTATTTATTTGTATGTTTTTAATATATTGTGCATTATATTATGGATAATTTAGAATGTTATATTATTTTGTGGACCTCAAGTGGGCACCAACTGGAAGTTCTAATTGGATGTTGAACTTTCAAAATTGACTTAACATACATGATGATGTATGTCAGATATACGTCCACTGCTGATTATCAGAAAATCAAATTCTCAATCAATTTTAAGATTGATGTTGAATTGTCATTGAAAATCTGTACGTGTAAGTCATCATTTTACAAATTTATATGCGCGTGTTTGTGCGAGACTTTCATACTAGTCATGACTATCTCTAATCATGATACCCAACAATATGAGTATTGTTAGTATGTGGAAACAAATAAATAATCTCATATTATCTTTCACTACATCATTAAAATGAGTCGCATACAATATTAAATGTATAAATTTATAGTTATAAATTTATTATCAACTTTATATTTAAAGCAATTAATAAATTACATTTTTATTTACTTAATACGATTACTCTTGTTAAGTGTTTAAAATATTATTTTATCAACACCGTTTATTTATATATGAGTTTTTTTTATTATCATGAATGTCGTTAGATTAATATTGATATATTATTAATTATTTAATATTATGTTAATTAATAAATCATAATTCGTTATATATTTCATCTTTACATTCTAAACAATGTTCATATAATTTGATAATTAATAATTTAATAGTCATGTAAAATTAATGATTGTAATTAATTATAAGATAAATATAATAGAATTTATGATTTTTAGATTTGATTGAAAAAATATACCGCCTTTGTTATAGTTGTAAAAATTTTAAGCTCCAAAATTTCCCACCAAATTATTCAATTTTTCATATTGAAAATTTTCAAAATAAAAATGAAAAGGCGAAAGAAGAAGACAGAAATTTAAAGTTTCAAACTGCTCTTCCTAGTTCCTGCCACCTGATGACGAAACAACACACATAAACTGAAATTTTGCTCATTCTCTTCACATGAAGATAATTCTTAACATCTCCAATTTCCTCCCCCACCCGATGACGAAAATCAGAAAGAGAGATGATGTAACCTTAAAAAAAGCCCCAAAAATGATTTCTATGTTTTGCTTCTATTCCCAATTTATTTCATGATTATTGGGTTGTGTTGATTTGTTATTGATTTTATATATTTAATTATCGATTTGTTTGCTTTGAATAATGTCCATTGTTTAATTGTTTGTCGGCTTAACATGAATTTTATTTAGGGGTCTGTTTAATTTCTTTCAGATGTATTATGAGTTATGACTTGTGAGTTGCTTTCTTTTTTCTTTCCATGTCTCAGATTCCGACAAGAAGAGCCTGTTTCTATTAGAACTTCTCATCTCAAAGAATGAGGTAATTGACCATTTCTTACTACTGATAGTTTCTGATTTTTATCTTCTACTTAGCCCGAATTCTATATAATCTATATATCATCTTAATTCTATTTGAATAGTTTTCGTTTGACGTTTCTTTTGTAAATCTTGATGCAGATTGCTTCCAAAGAATTATTAGTAGTGGTTTTACATACACGACAAAAGAAATTTAAAGGAGTTCAGCTTTAATCAAGAAATTGGAGCTATATATTAGTAAATAGCAAGCAAATGGATACCATGGATGTTAATTCATATGAAAAAATTGTATTTTTTATTAAGTAGATTTAGAATGTGTTAGAAAGATATAGATAAATAATTAAATATTATATCATTATTGTATCTTTAGTTATTGTATGATTATAAAACGTGACCCTAATATGATATAATTTTTTTTATTTTCTGCATATTTTTATTTTTTGCATATGATATTGCAATTTAAAGAAAAAGTTATTACCTACACGGCCACACGTAATATAATTTTACCCACACTTATCAACTAATGATATTAATTATTAATTTAATATTAAATTATTGAAAAAGAATTAACCACACATAAATTATTATTTATACCTACACATAAAATTACCACGTGTCAATTATACATAGATGGGTGCCACATCAGATAATATGTTAGCATTATTGTGATGCTGGAATATATTTAGACACACAAAATTTACACATTTAGTGACATATACATGTGTAGGTAATGCATATAGATTTGTCTACACATAAATAATTTATGTGTGGCTAATGCCTTTTACCTGCAGAAATATAACCACACATGTTGACATTTATATTATGTGTGGGTATAACGTTATAATCACACATTAGCATATTTTTAGCCACATTTACATGTGTGGGCAAAAACCTGATTTCTTGTAGTGAACGCGAATAGAGTGAGAGAAGATTTGGTGAAATGACATATGAATTCATAAATTACAAAAATACTCTTGCTTCATTAAAAAGTCAGTAATATTACAATTATGCCACCGCATTTTTTTCAATCTGTGGCAGATCTTGGCCGTAAAAAAATGATCAATCTGTGGCAGAGATTGGTTCTTAGTTCTGACAGGGGGTGTAGTTCTCACATGATCCCATCTCTCTCTCTCTCTCTCTCTCTCTATATATATATATATATATATATATATATATATATATATATAGGGGTGGGGTTATATAAAAACAACCCCTTATGTGAGAAATGAGAACACATCTCACACCACATATCCATCAAAAATCAAAGGTCCAGATTTGATGAAAAAGGTGGTGGCAATTCTGTAATATCTGAAAAGTTTTTCGCGCGGGGGTATTAACGTAATTTGGTAATTCTTATAAAAATCGCGGAGAATTTGATAACAGATCGTTATGCTAACGAAGTATTATCATAATACTAACGAAGCATTATAGTTATGCTAATTAAAGTTTTCAAATATTGTTAGCGAAAAAAATATTCTAAAAATTAATTATAAACCTAATTTGATTTAATAAATCTTAATTAAATGGAAAAAATCATAATTGGATGAAATAAACCTAATTAGATGAATTAACATTGATTGGATGTGGTAAACCCTAAATGAGTTGGAACAAATCATAATAATAATATATTTGTACTACGTTAACATTATGGTTTTGCTTCGTCAGCATTGCGAATACACTATGTTAGCATATGACAATACTCTGTCAACATACGTTATAAACCATGGATGGGATAAACCATAATAATCAATTAAGAACTATAAACAAAAAATTAAATTTTAAAAAAATAATGATGATTAGATGGAATAAACCATAATCGAGATTAAATAAACCATAATTGAGATTTAATAAACCCTAATAAATTTATACTACGCTAGCATTATGATAATTATTTGTTAGCACAGCGAATACATTATGTTAGCATGTGGCAAATGCTTCATTAGCATACGTTATCATATGTTATCATAATGCTGACGAAGAATTATTATATGCTAACGAAAACATTTACAACCTGGGCACGCGTAAAAAATTTTCTTTTTTATTTTTCGTTCATATTTTTTCATCTAAACATAATCTTTCAACATCTTAAATGAAAGAGCATGAAGAGAGCTTTAATTTGATATATTTTTTGTGTGCATTGGATTAAAAGCGAGTAAGTTATAGTCGGTTAAAGTTTTTAAGATTTTTTTTTAATTGATGACATCATCATTTTTAATGGGTTTGGACGAAAATAGCCCTCCTTCCTTTATTTTTTGCCCTATTATTTACGAAATTGATACCTTAAATCTCAACCATTAGATCATTAAATTGGATGATGCAAGATGGGTTCTCATTTCTCACACCAACAATGTGTTCTCATATGATCCATATCCTATATATATATATATATATATATATATATATAGGGGTGGGTTCAAATAGGAACTAATCCCCCATAAGAACCTAGGAACCAATCAAATTCAAGGTGGTGAAATAGTTGTAAATATGAAAAATTCGAATATAAGGGGTATTTCGAGATTTTTTTTTATAAAATGATGTCATCAACTTTTTAAAAATTCTTAAAACTTTAAATAATCATAACTTACTCTTTTTTTTTATCTAATTTACCCAAAAAATATATCAAATTAAAGATTTTTTCATGCTCTTTCATTTAAGATCCATAGTGCATATGTTTATTTGAGCAAAAAATGATGAAAAATAAAAAAAAACTTTGTTTCACGTATATTCAACTCGTAACTGTCAGATATTGATAATATGATATCACAATATTACTCATATCTTCTGTTTATGTTGCTAATATAAAAAATTTTATGCACGACTGTGAACGTTAAATTGTTTTCATGAGAAAATAGTTAAAGTATAAACCATATATAGTTAAGTTCATAAACAATTATAACTTTATCAATGCTCAATAATGTTTTGAAAACTTGTAATATTTGAGAATTTAAGTCATATTAGCATATCATTATTCACATATTAACAACATGTTACTAATATATTAGCAAATTATTAGTCACATATTAGCAGTATGTATATTTCTAACATATTAGCAATATGTTGTATGTATGAATGATGTTATACAGTATTATTTAAAATGTAGTCCAATGTTATATGTGTGGTGTTTAATACATGTCAATTTAGTATTATGATCTCGTCAAGTTAACAATATGAGTCTACCTCAAGTTAGCAACAAAATCTCTTGATGTTAGCAGTATATCTCTCTCATGTTAACATATTAATACAACGCCATAAAAGACAACGATTTTAAAGTGGTGTTTATTTAATTTCAAAAATTGGGTCCAAAATCCGGAAAAACATAACCTAATTTCTAAATTACGAAAATAACCATGCCTTCATTAAGTTCTCAAATATTACAAGTAATTTGCCACCTTACTTTGACTGAAACCAAGGTTGTAGAATTCGCTAGGCGCTAGTCGGGCGCCTAAGTGGCGCCTAGCGCCTAGACGGGGCCTAGTCGTCCCCTAGACGGTGTCTAGGTATTTTTATTTTTTTATAATATATTATTAAACAATATTATTTATAATATAAAAATCAATTATAAGCATAAATTGAATAATGGTACAGTGGCTCGCTACTCTGGAAATAACACAGAGGTCGTGGGTTTGATTTTTCAAAGGTCCACAGTTGATTATATTTTTACAAGCTAAGAAAAAAAAAGCGAAAAAATAACATCATTCGCCAGGAATCGATCCAGAGACCTAAGATAATAATAAGAACGGCTCTGCCAACTGAGCTGAAGGAAACTATTGTGAAAATGACTCGACTAGTGATATATAACCGTATTATTGGTCGATTATACCCTATTCGGCTCGGCCAGGCACCGCCTAGCGCCTAGGCAACTGCCTGGAGCGAATTCTACAACATTGACTAAATTGTGGCCATTAGATCTAATCAAATATAAGGTTAGGATTGGTTCCTAGAGTGAATTCTACAACATTGACTAAAACATTGACTAAATTGTTGCCATTAGATCTAATCAAATCTAAGGTTATGATTAGTTTCTAGGTTCTCATTGGGGGGGGGGGTTGAGTTCCTATTTGATCCATTCCCTATATATATATATATATATATATATATATATATAAACATTGGATATGGATTAAATGAGACAATTTTCCTGGTGTGAGAATTAAGACCTCATCTTACACCATCCAATTTAATGATCTAATGAGTTGAGATTTAATGTAGAGATGGTGGCAATTTCATAAATAATAGGGCAAAAAATAAAGGAATGAGGGCTATTTTCGTCCAAATCCATTAAAAATGATGATGTCAGCAATTAAAAAAAAACTTAAAAACTTTAAACGACCATAACTTGCTTGTTTTTAATCCAAGGCACACAAAAAATATATCAAATTAAAACTCTCTTCGTACTTTTTCATTTAAGATGTCGAAAGACTATGTTTATATGAAAAAATATGAACGAAAAAAAAAGAATTTTTTTTACGCATGCCCAGGTTGTAAATGCTTTCGTTAGCATATAATAATTCTTCGTCAGCATTATGATAATGCATGCTAACGTAGCATTTGTCATATGTTAACATAATGTATTCACTGTGCTAACAAAGAATTATTATAATGCTAGCATAGTACAAATTTATTAGGGTTTATTCAATCTCAATTATGATTTATTCAATCTCAATTATGATTTATTCCATCTAATTATGATTTTTTTTAATTTAATTTTTCATTTATAGTTCCTAATTGATTATTATGGTTTATCCCATCCAATTATGATTTATAACGTCTGTTGACAGAGTATTGTCACATGCTAACATAGTGTATTCACAGTGCTGACGAAGCAAAACATAATGCTAATGTAGTACAAATATATTATTATTATAATGATTTTTGTTCCAATCAATGTTTATTTTATCTAATTAGGTTTATTTCATCCAATTATGATTTTTCCATTTAATTATAGTTTATTAAATCAAATTAGGTTTATAATTAATTTTTAAAATATATTTTTCGCTAACAATATTTGAAAACTTTAATTAGCATAACTATAATGCCTCGTTAGCATGATGATAATACTTCGTTAGCATGACGATCTGTTATCAAATTCTCCGCGATTTTTATAAGAATTACCAAATTACGTTAATACCCCGCGCGAAAAACTTTTCAAATATTACAAAATTGCCATCGCTTTTTTCATCAAATCTGAGCCTTTAATTTTTAAAAATTGTGTGGTGTGAGATGTATCCCAGTTCTCACACTAGGGTTGGTTTTCACCTAACCCCTCCCCTATAAAAATTATCCTAAATATGTTTTTAAAAAATTATATTTTGAAAATCAAATAAAAATGTTACTTTGTAAAATTATTATGCAATGATATCGATAAATTGAATACATTGGGAAATTTTAAGAAAAGAGCTAGAGACTCGTAAAACCTTACGTGAATCTGACAAGTATTAAATTAAATAATTAAACACAGTGAATTAAGCGACAATGTGACGTACTGACATGACACATGCGTGAGATAGCAATATATTAATTTTTATTTTTACCAGGATGTACAAGACTTAATGTATTCTTGAATGCTTTATATGCTCATTCAATATATAGTGTTAAATTAATAAACTCACTGCAATTTTTTTTGAATTACATTCTTAATGCAGATATATTTTTGTACTTTTTTGCCCATATAATTGGGATATGTAGAACATAGTTTTTTGTTATCATGAAATATCATTTTATACATTCTAGCTTAAAGGAGAGGCTTTATTGCATACAATGTGATTAGTTGCTCCTTAATTACCTTTATTTTGAGGAATCACATGTTTTATGCCTAATTATCACAAGCAATTATTACACACAACATACATGAACATACCATATATTTTGGTAATTTGAAAAAAATTATCCCCACTGTTTCATTTTAATTTTTTATTTAGAATTAATAATTAATTTTATGAATATGATTAAAATTAAAAGAGAATGTGTGAAAAAATATAAAACAATAAATATTTTGATATAAAATAAAAAGTGAAAATAACAATCATAATAAAACGGATAGAATACTATTTAGGTAATCTCATTTTTTGTTTACGATGATAAATTCATAGCAATTAACCGAAGATAATATACTCTGCTTCAGTTAAATAATTATCATCCTTATATTATTTACAATATATAAGTGTCAATATGCGGTTATGGATATAATCTTTACAACAAAAATACAATATCAATTGGAATAATAAAAAAGAAATTATGTACCAACTAACACGCCACAAAATTATTAAAGAATGTCCGACAAAGTTGAATAACAATAAGAAAAAAGCTTGCAGGAGAGTTGGTGATAGTATGATACATATACTCTCTCTCTCTCTCTCTCTCTCTCTCTCTCTCTCTCTATATATATATATGAGAGAGAGAGAGAGTGTGTGAGAGAGAGCTGAGTCAAAGTCGGCAAAAATTGTCAGAATATTTGACAATTTCGTGCTACATTACAACTCAGAAAAAGTTACACGCATCACTCATTTGTACAAAGGCTAATAAATCATTTTTGCCTTTCATTGTCTCTTTCACCATTACCATCATCTGCAATTTCTCATTACGAAGTCTTGCAGAGAGAGAGAGATTCTTAAACTCATATCAGTTCATTACATTTCTCTAGTTCTGATTTTTAATATAGATCATGTCCAAACAAGAATAGTAAATAAAACCACTCTTGCGATTATGATTTGCTACAAATATATATATGCCTTTTTAAACATTGAAAAGAAAACTAAATAATGTAAAATTCTGCTGGCAAAAAATATTTACTGCTGAATTGTAAGGAATGGCTAAAAGAAATTGCTGTACCATATCCATCATTGTTTAATGTAGGCAAATTTAATTTCTTGAACTGATTTAATAGTGGAATGAGTTCAAATTCTACCACGTCTGCAGGTCGAGTCACGTATGTCTCTCTTCAATGGTTGGAGCAGTAATAATAATAATAATAATAATAATTAATTAATTAATTTTCAAGGCTCAATTTTCCTCTTTTCTCCTTCCGTCTGTTTGGGAAGAGTAAAATTTACAGCACTACAGGATTTCTTCTGAATTTACAGAATTTCATTTTTGTATCTCTCTCTCTCTCTCTCTCTCTCTCTCTTCAAAATGTAAACAAGAAACCGTACACACACAACACACACAAACATATCCAGCCAAAAGAAAACCGAAGCACAATTAGTTCGTGCTAACTTTTTCACTCATGATGTTTCAGAAACCTTAGATTTTTCCTCAGAATCTCAGAAAAGAAAAGGAATTTCTCTTCTTTCCGTGTTCAGCAGTTTCTTTGACTCAAATCACCGAATTATTTGCTGCAATTCTTCATAGCTCTGTTCCTCATTCCTCTTAAGAAAATTGCATCTTGCAACATTATTATTTTCTTCTTTTTGATACATGTCTGTGCCATATGCTTTTCGAGTTTCAAGAAATCCCAACAGAGATTTCTTGAAGCCCTGTTGTCATTTCTCTTAAAGATTGCATCTTTGAGAAGATAAAATAGTTTCTTTCCGCATTTGCATGTGTGATGTGATATGCTTGACGGATTGTTGAAGACTCTGTGAAATTTGTAAAAGGGAAAAAAATGTCTGAAACTGCTAAAGTTCGTTTAGTTCGTTGTCCGAAGTGTGAGAATTTACTGCCAGAGGTCACCGATTTCTCGGTTTATCAATGTGGTGGTTGTGGTACTGTTCTAAGAGGTAACTCTCTCTCTCTCTCTCTCTCTCTGTGTGTGTGTGTGTATTTTCCCTTATGTAGTTATGTTTATATCATGTTATTCTTACTTCTGAGGAAACTGTGGGGGCAAGATTTGTGTTTTGTGAGGTCTTTATTTGATTAATTTGTTTTTAGATGTCTGTGTCTTCTTGATTCATCCATAAAATGCTGTAGCATCTGAAATGGGAATTTTTCTAGATAGATTTTAGCGAATGCTAGAGATATTTTAGCTTAATTCATATTGATTTCTCTATTTCGCGTTGGTTTTTGCTGAATGATTGACTTTATCAGCTAAGAACAAAGGCGTTGACTTGGATACATTTTCGGAGAAGTCTGATGAGGAAAGGATTGGTGGTAATCTTGACAAGCTTTCTGATAGATATGAGAAAATGATGAAGGTTTCTGACAGAAGAGTGATGGAGATGAGTGATGGTTCTGAATCTGATGTAAGATCAAACGTTAGTTCTTCGAGTCGGGCTGAGAGGAGGAGGGTTTTGCGTGAGAGGGCTGAAATCAGTAGGACTGGTTTGGCCAGTAAAGAGGAAGATTGGGATGCTGAGATTGATATGAGGTCTGATGAAATCCAGCGTGCGAAAATCACTCGAGATTTTGATAATTTGGTGGTGTATCATGATAATGATAGTGGATTAAGGAGGTCAGGCCGGGGTGGAGATGGACGGATCGGGGAGAGAGGCGAGATGGAGGGTTTTTGGAGGGCTCAGAGAATGGATGCTGAGGTTACAAGACCTGCAAAAGATGGTTCATTAGATTATGATTATGGAGATCCAGCTAGGAAACGGAGTGATGTGGATGGATTCGACAATGCTGAGTTTGTTGGAGATGATCGAGCTGAGCTTTTGAGACAGTTAGACGAGCTGAAGGACAAGCTAAGTCGGTCTGGCAATTTGAACGAAAAGGGTAAAGAAAAGGCTCCCTTTGATAGGAGGATGCATCCTCAAGATCATTATGCATCTGAGAATTGGTATGCTGATGCACCATCCGAGATGAATCAGGCGATGATGCAAAACTCCTATCCTGATGCGCATTTCAACAGACCGTCTTTTCAGAACCAGTATGCGGAGCCTCCCCCTTTGATACGTAGGCAAGAAATTGGGGACAGTGGTTTTTATCCTCCACGATATGCTCCAAGTCATGTTCAAACATATGGGAATCAATCTAGGTCTCACATGCATAGAAGAGGTCCGCCTGATGCTCGAGCCTCGTATCAAATGCCACCCGCTCGTGCATATATGTCCGGACCATACATGGACGATGGTATGGCTTATATGGATACCATGGAGCCGTATCCTCCTAATTTAGGCCGTCATCATCCATCTTGCTCTTGTTATCAGTGTCGCACCAAGAGGCAAGTTTCTAACCCGAATATGCCACCTGCCTACTTTGGTAAGTACTCCAATGTCTCGGATGATATGGTTTCTAATTACCAAGATAATCCTGGTCCATTTGGCCCACGAGATTACAATCGTAGAGTTGCCGAACCTCCTCCCTTAAGAACTCATGGTGCTCAAGGTCATGCTAGATGGCCTAGTGATATGAATTCTGAAGTGGATGGTTTCATCCGCCGTTGCCCTCCCAGATCACATTTGGCCACTGGTGGAAAACATTGCCGCCCTCTAGCTGGTGGTGCTCCATTCTTGACCTGCAGCAATTGTTTCGAGTTGCTGCTGTTGCCTAAGAAAGTTCTGAACAAGGATGGCAGCAGAAAGAAGGTCAGATGCGGGGCTTGCTCCTCTGTCATTGCTTTTGTAGTTTCGGGGAAGAACTTTGTTGTTTCATTTGACGTGGATGCTAAGAATGATTCTGTGAAAGTTGACAACAAGCGCGATGTCCCATCAACACATGGCGATGGTCATCTGAGCCAGACCAGGACAACATTTTCATCTGAAGATTATGATAATTCCGGTTATGATTTCCACTCCATGGATAGAGAAGTGGTTCAAATGGCTACTCGTCAGGGAAGAGATAACAAGTCTACTGAGGCAAGAGTCCGTCATTCTACGTCTACCTGTGCTTCTGAAGCCGAAGAAGAAACCCCTGCTAGAAAAGATTCTGGCCCAGCTGACCTTTCAAGAGAGGATAAAGGGCCTCTACCTGCTGCTGGCTCATCACTTCAAGATTACTTTGAGTATTCGAATAAGTTTAAGGCAGCGAAGGATTCTGGAGAGGGAAACAGAAGCGGACGCTCTGAACATGAACGAGTGTTACCAAACAAGACTGTCGCTAGGCAGGTTATGAGGAAGGAGTCGACAGCTACTGAAATAGATATATCATCCAATGAGTTCTCCAATACAGGATCTACCTTTGAGTCCAGTGAAGCAACACGAGAAGGTGATCGCCTAAGAGGCGGTAGAGGTGGATCATTTTTTGCTGGCATTATGGGGAGCTTTAAGGATTCACATAGACCCGAAGAAGCTGGGAAACAGGAAAACGGCAATGTGACCGTCAACGGCCATCTAATATCAGATCGGTTGATAAAAAAAGCTGAAAAACTAGCTGGACCGATCCAACCTGGCCATTATTGGTAATGCATTCTCTTAAACTATAGTCATATCTCTTTTATACTCTGTAACCTGTAAGTTTACAATATGATCTTGTCGGAAATCGACTGCAAATGAGCATTGATCTTCTGAAACATAGCTATGCATTTTTCATTAGTAGCTCCGAAGACAGAGCTATAAATTGCTAATAATTCCTTTTTTATGATCTTCCTTAACTAGGTATGATTTTCGAGCTGGATTCTGGGGAGCTACGGGAGGTCCTTGTCTCGGCATAATTCCTGTAAGATTCACCATTTTTTGCTCTAGAACAGATTGACTTGGAGTTCTGATAGCCGCCTAATTATTCCTCATTTAACCAACTTGAGTTTGTTTTCTTGCAGCCGTTTATTGAAGAATTTAACTACCCTATGCCAGAACATTGTGCTGGTGGAAACACGCACATTTTTGTAAATGGTAGAGAGCTGAACCATAAAGATCTAAATCTGCTGGGAAGTAGAGGTCTGCCAAGGGAAAGAGACCGGTCATACATCATAGAGATCTCCGGCAGAGTCTTAGACGAGGAGACTGGTGAGGAGTTGGAAAGCTTAGGCAAACTTGCTCCGACGTGAGTATTCATTCTCTCTTGCATTTATTTCATTGACCATACCGGCTTTACATTTCCTTATGCAAACGTCGATCCAATCATGTAGTTATGTTTTCACTTGTGCATGATAATCACTTGATGCAGTCTATTAGTGTTTTCTAAGCCTGTCTTCAAAAATCAAGAAAACCATAAATATACATTTTAACATCTGTATTTTAGGGTACTTGTACAATTCACTCGGTTTTATATCTCACTTTTCAGACATGATTATCCATTATAAATATTTCTTCCAAAGACGACTAATTCTCACTATTATACAGAACTTTCAATTTTCTCCCCAATTCTCAACCAAACATTTAGCCATTGTTTCATTGTGTGACTAAGAAAAATACTTTCTTTCCACTCCATTTTCATGCAAATTCTATTTTCACTAACTCAATATTTTCTACAGCATTGAGAGGGCAAAGCGTGGGTTCGGCATGAGAGTTCCACAAGCTGTTGCATGATCATTATCTACCCGAGGACTCAAAGACGGGCATTCCCCTACTCTAATGCTCGTTTGCTCCTGGAAAAAACTGCGATTGCCTTTTCTTATGTCCATTGAAAAAGATTAAGAAGAAAGATTCATGGATTCATGCTATGATTGTGCCACTGCGGCTGTTCTTCCATGTTTGATTGATTGATTCAGCTGCAAGATTTTTTAATATTTTTTAGCAGCCTTACAAAAGTTTTTGATGTTGTAAAATCCATTTCCCTTTTTACCTTCTTATATGTGTGATTTTGTACATGTAAAAACAGATACGCAAAACAACAGATAAACTGTATGAAATGGTTGATTTTTAATGCTTATTATCTTATAGTTTCATGGATTGAATTGCATGGATAAGTAATTTTTATGTTTGGGGTTAGATTTCAGTTCTGTTAAATCCATTCTTGTTTGTAAAATGTGTAAAGAAATTGAAGTTGATTATCAATGACCTGAGATATATATATATATACACACACACACACAGTGCCAGAATGGAATCTAAATACTCATATAATCATATTACTTTATGATGATTATTAAATTTAGAGAGGTTTGATTGTCTCACAATAATTAACCCACTAAAAAAACAGTCAGCACCTCACATTTTCTCTGACATGCCCCACTAGTTTGGGGGAGAAATCCACAATTGCTATATCTATGTAAGTTATGTACATAAAATATGGGACTAACGTAACCATACATGAGATACAAACTGGGATAAGTCATGTCTCACGAAATTAAAACAAATGCGTTTATTTTTATTTTTATATTTGAAAAAAAATCGTACCAAAAGAAATTCAAATTTCAGCCCATATGTTATAATTTCGATGACATTTTGTTAAATTCCACATTAGACTGTCAGTTATTACGTTTAGAAATTCAAATTTCAGTCCATATGTTATAATATCTTAGAATTTCATGTATTAAATTATGCTATGTGGTATTGAGAAATTTGAACACCTTTAATCTACAAGCAACCTCACTCCACCACTAGATCATTCCCACCAGAAAATTTCCAGAACGGTGGAGGTCACGAAATAATATTTAGTTTATTGGCTATTGCTATCCATGAAAGAAAATGCCCGAAAGATTAAATCAATAAATATAAAGTTAATGGGCCATCTCAATTCCCAAATCTCCAGCATTGGGAAATGGAACAGAAGGATCAAAAGTTCACAATATATATATTAATTAAATAATCAAAAGTTCAAATAAAAAAAGTATATATTTGCTTAATCTGATATCCAAAAAAAACATTAAAAAAAAATATGGACAAACTTATTAGTTAAGTATAGTAAAGTGAATTAGCCTCGTGGCTAAAAGCTTTAAGCTCATTGCATAAGCTGACCTAATTTACCATTCTTCTGTAATTATTGGATTACTGTTTTCAGAGTTAGATTCAAAACACACTCACTAATCAAAGCTGCTATAAATTTGTCACAGGAGAGAGATACTGTTTTCAGAGCTAGATTCAATACACACTCACTAATCAAAGCTGCTATAAATTTCTCACTGGAGAGAGAGAGAGAGAGAGAGAGAGAGAGAGAGAGAGAGACGAATGGAGAAAAGAAAAGAAAATGTGTGGTCCCTTTCCAAACTTGAATTAAAATGTAATTCAATTATTTAAAATTTAAAGCAGTGATTATTTCCAGCTATTCTGATGCTGATATGCTTTGCATCTCCGCCCTTACTCCTATTTCAGTCTTTAGACTAAATAAAGATTGGAGAGAGAGAGAGAACAGAGCATGTGCAAATGATCCCACTTCTCAAGAACAAAGATCACACCACACTCTTTTATATTAATTTCATCTTACATATATTCCTTTTTGTCATCTCACATACTTATATATACATGTGTATATTTATTTATTTATAATACCTAAGTTTCCAAGAGCTGAGAAATATTTTCATTTTTGTTGAACTGATTTTTAGTCGGTGAAGATAGTAACGGCTTATCCTCATGTCAAGATTAATGACTGAGACATAAAAATTGATTCTTCATTAAGTTTTTATTCTTCCATTATTACTATTTACTAAAAGCAATGTTGCTCCATCTTTGAATCCGAAAAGTGAAAAAGGTTTAATGAAAGGAAAATAAAATCCAACTTCAGGTGTAAGCTAAGCTTCCAAATGAATTAAAGGGTGGGGATATTATAATTATAAACTTATAATTTAATTAATTTTTTTTTCTCTCTCCTTTGTCTTGTCACCAATAAATAAATAAATAAATGCAATAAATTTGTAGACGATGAGAGACTAGAAATCAATTTTGGGTAACTGACAACCACCCCTCATCTCATCTTTATTCATTTCTCCATCGATTTTGTCACTCAACCGGAAAATTATAGCTGGGTTTAGTTGCTAACAAGAGATAACCCCAAAAATTAAATATTTAAATGCTTTCCGGTCACAACTTTTCTCGATTCCTTACATCCTTAGTCTTTTTTTTTTCTCTTTCTATATTGTTCATGTAATAATTGAAGATTGAGCTGGTTAAGAATTGAGAAAAGAATGAAACAATTCAACAGCAAGAACATTTTCTCTTCATTTTTAGTGAAATTTGCAGTGTGTTTCCTGCTATTGGGCATTTGTTATCGGTTGTTTTCTTCAAGCTTCGTGCAATTTTCACCTCTTGCGATTTCCGATGATGAGGCTGCTGCACTGAGTGTGGTCTACTCTCCGCCGCCGCCAGAGCTCATTGATGACCTCTTGCTGAATATTGAATACACTTCTCTAAATGGTGAGTGAATTTATTTTTTTTGAATTGACATTAATAGAGGTAAATATGAATGAAAAATGAGTATTGTATTATTGGATGATGTAGTTGCAGAAAGAGAAAGGTGTGATTTATTCAATGGAGATTGGATTCGAGATTCTGATGGTCCATTCTACACCAACAGTAGCTGCAAAACAATAGAAGGTCCACAAAATTGTATGAAAAATGGAAGGCCCGATTCCGACTACGTTTACTGGAGATGGAAGCCTAAGGAGTGCAGTTTGCCCAAGCTTGATGCCCATAAATTTCTTGACAAAATGAGGGATAAATCACTCGCATTCATCGGTGATTCAATTATGCGTAACCATGTTCAGTCATTGCTCTGCATTCTCTCCCAGGTTAATAATTCATTTTCACTTCTCATTAATTCACTAGTGTTACTGTTGTCTGTGTGATTACTAATTATGTATAATGATGAATATTTTGAAAACTTGGATTCACACCAATGATGATTTTATTTGTGTATTTATGCTGATGGTAGTTTGTTTGGCTTTCCTTCTTCTTTCTAATTAAGCAATAATGATGATTGTTTCCTATTAATGGTCTCAAAAGTTAGAAATTACAGCTTTCAGTTGATTTTGTTGTTCGACTTCTCTCGAGTTTTTCTTGTGTTGTAGGTCGAACAAGCCGTTGATGTCTACCACGACGAGCCATACAAGAACCGGAGATGGTCGTTTCCCTCTCATAACTTCACCGTTTCAGTCGTCTGGGCTCCATTCCTCACCAAAGCCTTCACTTTTGAGAACGACGATGGCGTTTCCTCAGGTTTAATCCAACTATATCTTGACGAACCCGACACAATATGGACGGCTCAGTACGAGGAGTTCGACTACGTAGTAATCGCGGGAGGGAAATGGTTTCTCAAGGCTGCAATCTACTATGAGAATACAACTATCATAGGCTGCCACAGCTGCCATGATAACAACACAACAGAAGTAGGATTTGAGCATGCGTATCGAAAAGCACTAAACTCCACGCTCAAATTCATATCCGAGGCGAACCACAAGCCATATATCCTCTTCAGGACTACGACTCCAGATCACTTTGAGAACGGGGAATGGGACACGGGCGGTTACTGTAACAGGACCAAACCATTCACAGCAGACGAGATTCAGATCAATGATATAGATGAGATAATGAGACATGTTGAACTTGAGGAGTTTGAAAGAGCAGCTCAAGTAGTTTCAAGAAACGGGGCAAGTTTCAAGCTGTTCGACACGACCCAGCTGTCGCTCCTGAGACCGGATGGTCATCCTGGCGTTTACAGACAGTTCCAACCATATGCAGGGAAAGACAAGAATGCACAGATTCAGAATGACTGTTTGCATTGGTGCTTGCCTGGCCCTATAGATTCTTGGAATGATGTCATGATGGAAATGCTACTTAGACATCAAAGATAATGTTTTGCAATTGCACAACCCAGTTTTCTACTTACCTGCGTATTGCTGGCTCGTCTTCATTTTTTTTGATGTCCAGGTGATCACCTGCCCGGTTAAAATGGGACGTCGTGTAGACTTTTTTTATTTTTATTTTTCATTTGGAAGTGAGGCTGTTAATGAAAGCTCATAGGATTTAAGCACAAAAACCGAGTTTTATACCGAACAAGATCAGTTTATTCAACAACGCATTTTTGACAAAACACGTATGCAACAATACAGAAGAACACAACAATTGAAATGGCATCCTTCCCGCTTCTTCTACTTGGTTGAAGTTGGTGTCTCTTGCTTCTTTTCATCACCCTTGCGTAACCACCCCTGCACAACGAGGAGCATAAAAAACTGATGTCAGTTCTTGCAAAGTTCCTGAAAGGTGTTCAATCATTATAGAGCTCGATGAAGAAGGCCATTAAGAAACCTCAGGTAAGGACCATTAGTTAAGCACATCAGAATGAGAAACTGTAAGCTATAAAAATCCTTAACACCTGAAGATTACAACTTCATGTAACCAGATCTCCTCTAGTTGGTTAATGGGAAGATGACGCGACCTCAGTTCACAAAATAAGTTTTTGAATGTTAACTAAACTAGAATCCAGTCAGACTAGAAAGTGAAAAGACATTCTTGTGACTTTGTTTAAGAAAGCCATTTCCCAACCTCAGAAGCAACTGATTACAACAAAAGGAATCAGATTTTATCGTACCATATATTTGGGACAGTTTTTATGATGAAGAAACATACGGTCTCTTGTATGGCTCAGGCCCATAAATTCACTATTCCAAGAGGATACTGCATTCTCTCGAATTTCCCCTTCTCCATGTCTTATCTTGCGTAATTTTAAACTAGAGTAAAATGTTTTTTTTTTGTAACCTTCGAAATATCCTACCGATTCTTCTTTAGAGATGATTACAATAAAAGGACGGCCTAATTGTTTTGAATACTTCTGCAGATATAGATGCACAACAATAATCTCGAAAGATGGAGAACTACTAAGAAATTATCACATATAGACTTGATTCAACCTCCCAGGTTCCATTGAAAACGGAAATCAGGTAACATCACGAACCAACTTCAAACAAATGTATCTTAGAATGTCTACAAACATATGCATATCTTCAAAACCTCCATAAATTTATTGAAGATAACATTCTACATAATACTCTGAGACTAAAACAAAAAAAGGAATGCAGCAGAATGACAAGTCACCACTCAAAAGAAGTACCTAACGCAACAATCAAGTATTCTCGATCTCCAGAAAACTAGCAACAGAATTCGTAAAAAGGAACCCGACAAATCTTGCACACCGCCAATTTCAAACTACCATGAAAAATTCAATACACTGATTCTGCATATTTCAGATGCACCATTTTCCCAGTCAAGTAAAGATTCGATCAGTTATTATCATACAAATCAATCAAATAAAACTTAAGCGAGAACAATTTACTCGATTTTGCTCATCGGATAAAAAAAATCATATACACCAGAAAAAACATAAAGTTTCAGAGGGAATAAACAGCAATAAAGATATTCAGTGTATTTTTAAGACAACACATAACATTACGATTCAATTATCGCACGAGAATTAAAAATCAACACCACCCCCCACCCCAAAAAAAAAACAAAAAAAAACTTACGTTTTCAACGAAGAGGAGATCGGCAACCACTACAGTGCCGATTACTCCGGCGATGAGCGATGTCGGGCCGGTGAGCAGACTCCACTTTCTGTAGATCATCTTTCTGTATCTTCTCTCTCTAGCTCTAGCCCTCGATTTGTGTAACGTATGAACTCAACTTGTATCTGTAGATATATCGAACGGTTTTGCTTGGACAAGTCGGTGGGCTTTTGAATAGTCCAAATTGTTTAGTAAACAGGCCTGACCCGATTTAAACGGATGGAGTGGGCTTCCAATTGGGCTTCTTTGCTGAAAACTTGAGCCCAAACTTCCAATAAATCCAAATCCACCAACACTTAAAAACTTACACTAAAAAATAAAATAAAAATTAGCAAATAACAAAATAGCGTGAAGACAGTTTTAGTCCAACATCAACAACAAATCAATCTTACTATTTGTACTATCTTGAATCATTTAAATCGTTGAATTTTATGTTATGTTATTATCATGTCATTAAATGCCACCACCCACAATTGAAGTGAGTTACAACTTACAACAAATATAAAGATTAAGGATTCGATCAAACAATCCGGCCAAGTTTTTTAAAAAAGTTCAAATATCTAACTAAAATTTTTAAAATTAGAAAAATAGTCATTTTTTACTTAATAAATTATGTAAATAGAAATTTTTAAAAAAATTATTAACCATTTTGGAAGAAAATGTGCAACAATACCCTTATTAAAATTATTTATTATATTTTATAAATATAATAATATTTAATAAAAATAAGGGGCATACTTGTGTGAAACCGTCTAACGGATCTCCTATGTTATACGGATATTATTTGACCCAACAAAGTGTCCCCTTTTTCCTTCTCTTTTTTATTTTTCTTTTTAAGTGGTCCCCCTTTCCCTTTTTTACATAATTTTTTTTATCCGGCATATCGAGCAGTGCACTCACTTGACGCTAATGCGTGGGCTCGTGCATTATGCTAGATAATTATTTTTTTGAAATAAATATATATACCCTAAATAGAATTTGTGAACCCTAAAATTAAATTGAATTAATTTAATTTTTAAATTAAATTTATTTTTTATCTAGCGTCTCACGTAGTGCACTCGCTCGACGCTAACACGTGGGCTCGTGCATTACACTCGATAATTTATTTATTTTTTAAATAAATATACACCCTAAAATGGAATAAGTGAACCCTAAAATTAAATTGAATTAATTTATTTTTTCTGAATTAAATTATTATTTTTTAATCGGCGTCTCGCGCAGTGCACTCGTTCGACGCTAATGCATGGGCTCGTGCACTGCGCTCGATAATTAATTTTATTGAAATAAATATATATTATAAAATGAAATTAGTGAACCCTAAAATTAAATTGAATTAATTTAAAAAATTTTCAACATCTCGCGTAATGCACTCGCTCGACGCTAACGTGTAGGCTCGTGCATTGCTCTTGATGTAAAATATTGATTTAAAAAAACACAGAAGAAATGAAAAAAACAAAAAAAAAAGTGGAAAAAAGATAAAAAAGAAGGGAAAAGCTGAAAAGCAGCTGCTGAAATAATATTTTTTTTTGAAAAGCTGTTAGACGCATGAGATACACGCGCCACACGGGGATGCGTGTATCTCACGCGCCTGGGTGTGGAAATGGATTTTGGGCGGGTTTTTGGAAGAGTTTGGATTTTATTTAATCTGTCGAACGTAAGAGACTCGCTAGACCGTCTAACACAAGTTTTTGTGTAAAAATAAATCTCCATTATCTGTCCGTCCCTTTTATTTTCCTCTTTTTCCAACCCTCACAACAAAACCGCCGCCCCATAACCCCTCCACGCTCTCCCTCTCCCATACTTCAAGAGATATCAGTTACATTTACTAGAATACATGAAATATAGACTGTAATCTGCACTACTCCGCCAAGAAGATAGAACACTATTGATATATATACAAACCCTAATCCTAGCATCTTCAAATTCATAACTGCACAAGAGTATAACTGCTATCAACTAACTACAACCAAGGATTAAAATATCGCTATCGCAACATATATCGCAACTTCAATTTTACGGATATATCGACGGATATATCGATATCGCATATCGATATCGCAGAAAATTGAAAAAAATGACGGAAATCATATTAAAATTTTGGAAATTTAGCATGAAATTTTAGGAACTATTATGACATATTATTATGCACATATTCCACTAATTTTTTTGATAGAATTGTATTTTGAAAGCAAATATATGAATAATACATTATATAAATACCGTCTGAGACAATACATTTGACAAAATAATACATAATACAACATAAAATGACTAAATAAACATTATAAAGTACAATTAATACCAAAATGAGGATCTATGAGGTTCAAATATAGTAGATGGAATGTCATCTTGTTCTAAACCATATTGGTACCAACTTATCACGTTCGAGTAATTATGGATATAATTATGCACATGTGCTTGATATGTTTCTTGATTTCTTCCAACAGCTTCACCATGAATTGGATAATGTCCACTGACCCAATTATTTTGTTGATACACATTTTGAGTAGTCCAATTAATTTGTGAACTCCCATATGTGTAAGAAGCATATGAATCTTGGACATATCACTATGATCAGTGTCACCCATATTCATAGAATCAAGATTTGGCAAATAATTTATATTCAATCTTAGATTTCAATTTCGTGTGATATATGGGGAGAAAAATTTTAGTGATTTGTCCATCATGTCCTCTAACTGAAAAAATGAAAAAATAAAGTCGGTGCACGTGCATCTCACTTTTCTTTCTAAGACATCCGTTGATTTCCCGGTCTTCTTTCTCTTATATTTTTTTGCAAAGTGAATGTCTTTATAAAGCAAAGAATATTGCAACTCAAATAATTATATTGAAGACCTAAAAAAGATCACAAAAATATATAGTATTAAATAAAAATCAAAATATATTATAGAAATATTAAAAAAATCGCGATATATTGCGATATTTTGCGATATCTTGCGATATATTGCGATATATTGCGATTTCTCGTCGATACTCGGGAAAAAAGATATTCCCCCCAATATCCGTATCGCAATGTCAATATCTGCGATATATCCGCGATATATCCGCGATATTTTGCGATATTTTCATCCTTGACTACAACTGATAATCAAGTTGATAACTGTCGTTAACCATCATATAACTGCATAGGGAAGGAATATTCAGCTATTGAAAGACACCATGCACCCAATATCATGTATTGCATGCACTTGATAAGTCCACACCGATTGATATTTTCTCCTCAGCTCCTGATCTCACCAACCTCAGCAGATGTACTACTACTCACCATGAAGACATATAACACATTCAATAAATACCAACTTTCACTTAAATAACCTTGTTTCTTCATTTTTCAATGCAAAAGGACACGGGCCCCATATCTGAAAGCTTCATCTAAGAATGTTGGAAGGCTTTTTCCAGATGTTCTGCGATTTTAAAGGGAGTTAGAAGAGCATTTAATATCAAAAATATTATTTCTACCAACCCCTACATGTGCATTAAAAACTAGATCATGATTACTGGGACACGGTCGGGATAAAATATCGGGTTTCCTACAACCCCATTGTGATTTCGATCGTGATTTCAGCGGTAAGACCATCGGGTTTGCTAGAGCCCGATTGTGATTTAAGTAGTTCTATCTATCGGGATTCAAACTGTGTTAGATCCATTCAGAATTTAACTCGGGATCTCCTCACGTGCAAGCACGAGAATCTTAAAAGGTTTTGGAAGTTACCTTTTCAACTTCCAAGACCACTTTTGACGTGTTTGATTGTATGAGAACAAGTTCACTCAATTATTTACTCTCTCATTAATTGTTTATGGAGAAATATTTACTCTCCCACCAACCACCCCCACATCCCTAATTTTATAGTTATTAAAAAAAAAAAACACCCACATAAACAAAAAATTGAACGAAAATCTCCAACTCTCATCGGGATATTGATCGTAAGTCTCTAACCGTCATCGGGATATCAATCTAAAGCTCCAACACAGCCCGTGAAGAATCGAAAACAACTCTCAACATCCTAACTATGGCATCCGACAATAATGAAGAGATTAGAATACTCAATTTCTGCACAAAAGTAAACTCTCGATTTTAAAATTTTGCTTTATATTATTTTTTTCTCAAAAATTAAATAAATTTAGTTGGTAAATGAGCTTGTAAACTTATTCATTCTGATAAAATGGGTGATTTTAAAATTTGTCTAATTGTATGTAAATGTCGATATATTTCGTGTCAAAATTCCGATTAAAACCCGATAAATGAATCGCGATTCAAAATCCTGACCATTTGTGATCTAGATTTGATTGTGATTTATTTTAAATGCTAAATTACATACTTTTTGCTAGTCAGTTAGAATATCTGATGAAACCCAAAAGAGAAAATTGTGATCGTATCCCGATCGTAAAATTTATTGGGATTTGAATTACAATTGAGTCCCGATGAGAATATTTGAGCAGGATTTGACCAAATTCGGACACTTTAATTGCGATCATATGCATGATAGTCTGATCTACGATCGGTATATTTCCTAAAAAAAATTATTTTCGATATTCTTTTTTTTGTGCAGCCTGATTATGATTGGAAAAGGAAAGAATTGCAGACAATGCTATTGACGATGAGCCTTTACTACAAGGTAAAAAAGATACATGTGATCAGAATGAGGTTTTTGGCAATTGGTAACCTCCCACTACTGGCTAGATTTGCGGGGGGTGTTTTGGGCAATTTTTGAGATGGAGGGATGCACATAGTTGTGGAAGAGCTCTCCATGCATTGATGGCTTGTGAGATCAGTATGCGAGATGCTCCGAACCATCAGATGTGGTTTAATATTGGAGAAAACACGATTCATTTTAAAGTTCGTGTTAAAAATCGGAAATCATGTATAGTTCATGATATTTAAACTCATTAACCATTTTTGTTCTTCACTCATCTGCTGTATTTGAGTTCCATTTTTAAGTGTCATTGATTACCAACGGGTATAAGTTTTTTCCATACTGTATTAGCTAGCACAAATATAAAAAATAATGAACCTTTAAAGAAACATAAAACTTTTTTTTTTAAATATGTATTTTGATTTTATTAAGGAAATCAATGTGACTATTAGATTTATTATCTAACTATAAAAAATAAAATAAAAATATAATTATCATAATGTATAAATTTATGTACAAATATCCTTTTTTAAGAAGAAATTATGTGTACAAAGATCATTTTTTCAAAAAAATACACGGTCCCAGTATCTATATTTATGTATCATGAGGTATTCACAGCTTAATTTTTATATATTTATACTAGCATATCACCCGTGTGTTGCACGATAATTAAATATTTTATTTCATTGTCATGATATACATAATATAAATTATTGATTATAAATATGAAAAATAATTATATTGATAAAATAATATTTATTGAAAATTAATTAGATTAAATTAAATTATGATTCCAAATTGTATATAGATAAATAAAGATATACGCTATTAATAAAATAAATTCAAATAGTTTCTTGCACATGTAGTTGTACATGGAGTGTTATTATACTTTATCACATATTAAAATTTTCATATTACTACATCTTTTGGCCGTGGAAATATCAACATAAAGTTGACTATAACTGGGAATAAATTTCTTTATAAAAAGTCTCAATTGAGATAGTGATAAATAAACATAGTGGATATTCGATAATTTAGAAAAGATATACAAATAAAATTAATTATAAATATAATAAATCGTTTATAAGAAAAAGAAATAATAAAATTAATGTGTAAAAAAAAACGATCATCTTCCATGCATTTCCAATTATGTGGACAACTTGGTGGTAATCTTGCATCTTAGTATATGACAAAACTTCATTTATGGAAGGTTGTTTACTTTTACATCGATAAAAATATGATAGATAACACTGAAAATTCCATATAAATATAAATGAACACAGAGGAAAAATTTCAAAACACACAACTTATTAAAAGTGCCACAAAAAAATGGTGTAGCAATCTTGACTAATTAAATAATAAGAATCTCAATCAATTGTCTTAATAAGAAATAAACTTTTACAAAAACTATGTGTTTCATATTAAGTCAAATAATAATAATAATAATAATAATAATAATAATAATAATAATAATAATAATAATAATAATAATAATAATAATAAACATGAACTAAATCAACTTACATTAATTATTTGTTTTCTTTCACTAATTCAACCAGTGTATATATATTGCACCATCGGAATACGGATATAACTTTTAAGGTCGTGGCTAGTCAACATCGCAATAAAGTTCTTTATTCTTATTCCATTGATCTTAGTCATATTTTAACCATGAGTAAGATCAAATCATATATATTAATAAAATTAGAGAGATCAAAAAAATTAATCCAAATAATATGAATTCCCACCAAAATAAATCATGAGAAGTCTTAAATAGAGAAAAATCTAATAATTCAAGTGAGCTTACCAACAATTAATCAATTACCTTTTTTTTATACTAAACAATTTATTAATTACTAATTAAATGCACGATTTGTGTCCTCAACACTCAAATGTTGGAAACTCCTAAGTAACATTTTCAGAATTCACTTAACATATTTATATAAGAGAGTTTTTAAAGTTCGCTCAACATATAATTATACTAGTATTACACCCCGTGCGATGCACGGTGAGAAATATATAAATAATTTATATTAAATAATTTGCACAAATAAAATAATTAAATTATAGTTAAATAATTAATAGAAACAATTATAAAATGTACAAAGAATATAATGTTATATTCAAGTTTTTCCCCTATACTATCAACACGCAACCATATCCATGTATAAATTACACAGTTCATTCATTATGCTCAATAAAACAAATAACACAATCGGTTCTCCTGAGAGTGGGATTAGGGAGAGGGAACTCGACTCGATTCTTCAAGAGGAATTGGAATGGAAGTGGAGCGGTCGACCCTATCATGCGGGTGTTACGGAGGTACTGCAGGTTGATCCTCCTGGACCCGGGCACATCTACATAATTGGTGAGGTCCACATCTAAAGCTCGAGCAATTGGGGTGATCAGTCCCCCAATACATATCTTCCCACTACCCGGTACAGCTTGCCTCTTGCACTGGTCGACAAAATGAGCTGCAAAGTCCACGTTGATCACTTTCAACATACACCATATTATGTGGATTTCCTGAATGCGGAAACCACTATTCTCATGACGGGCTAAAACTGTGGATGAGAGGACCCGCTGAATGTAGCGGAAGACCGAATTCTGGATATGGGAGGCCTTAGCCTTGCTCGAGTCATAACGGACCATCCTGGGATCGGGGTCCATGATACGCCTCCAAAAGTCCTCGAGGCGGAAAGTAGGGTGCGAATTAAAGATTCCATCACGCGGAGTGCCAAAAATACGGTTCATCTCAGCCATAGTAAACCGCCAGTTCTGGTTTCCCAGTCGAAACTTGCACCAAATGGGCCCCTTTGCATCTGTAGACTAGACTCTCAGTGTAGCCAAGAATTCTTTCACTAACACTGGGTAAGTCACCCATCCTCCTTCCAACACGTGTGTCCACCCCAGTCGCCCAAACAACCTCCAAACATCCTCGTTGATTCCCAACTGCAGGGTAGCCGCCGCATCCGCAAACTTGGTTGCCTTAATCTCAAAATGTTTAGACAGTCTCAACCATTTCTTTCTATGCTCATGTTTTAGTAAATGGACTCCCACTTCGGTTGGGTGATCTCCATTCCAATTTAAGGGGGAAAACGAGGCCTCATCCTCCTCTACTTCATCTTCATCAATATCTTCTTCCTTCTCTCCTTCATTATCCTCATCGTCCCCTGCCTCTTCGTCGTCATGTTCCTTATTTTCTTCTTCCTCTTCTTCATTACCCTCATCATAGTCCCGAGCTTCCTCCTCACTATTTTCGGACTCTACTTGTCTCCTTCGACGTGCCTCCCTACCTCGTCGAGCCATACCTTGAATAAACAAAGCACAATTCCATCAAACACATATTTTAAAGGACATAACACGTAACGGGCGTAGGCACCACTCTAGACCATGAGGAGCCGACACTTAAAGTAAAACTACCACTTACACAATTTCAACCCCTTCAACAACTCACTACACCCAAGCAACATTCACTTCAACTATACACAACTCCACATGTCAAAATTGCACCAAAAGCTAGCATAAGGGGAATCATTCTCAATCAAACATCACGGGGCATATAATTGCACAAATGAAGCTCATCAAAGGAACAGAATTCCAAATGACACACACAATCCCCTAAGATCTCCATAATCCCTATTCATGCTTCATCAATCCATCATGCTTTCCATTTGGGTTCCTAACAACAATAGACAACAATGAGACAAATATTTGGTCTAAAACATCTTGAAATTGCAAATGGGTCTATATCAATAGCATTTTCCCAAATCATCAAGCACCATAATTCATGAAAATAAAAAATTTACAAATCCAAGCCATAATCCAAACAAAATCCCTATATGCTCGTAGTCTATGGGAAGAATAAACATCAATTATACCAAATAAGAAGTAAATTGTGCATCAAAATGGAAATCTCCCTAATTTTACCTAATTTCTAAGAACCCTAGTTGTAGGTACACCGAAATTCCACCATACACAATCAAATTTCTCACACAATTCACTCAAGCTCATGGATAAAAGGACATATCAACCAACAACAAGCACATTGCAACTCTAAAATCTAAATTCCCCAAATTAATCCAAATGATGAATTTTAACCATAACAATTGGAGAAAAGAGTAAAGAGAGCTCCATACCTTGGATTTGAGTGTTAAAGTGTTTGTGGGAATGAAGAATAGATGAAATTGTGATGCTTTTGTGTGTGGGTATGAGAGGATTGAGAGAAATTGAGAAGAAGAAGTGAAAAGAAATGAAAGGGGTAGGGGGTTTAAAAAACTCGTAAGTCGGGCGCGACTTCGCTGGGCAGTCGGGCCGCGCCAGGGGGTGCGATTTCGCCAGGCCATTCATCGGTCGGGCCGCACCTCGGGGCGCGATTGAGCTGCTCGCGCCAGTCCGTTTCTGAGTCGGGTCGCGCCGAGCAACGGTGTTTTACACCTTCTGTATACAAGCGCACTCACGCTGACTCTGGCACCGAGTCGCGCCACACTGTGCTTGGGGCTCCATACTTGATGAAATTTTGGCCCTATCCCCTGCACTTTTGCACTACACTAAACAAACTATTAAAAAAACTAAAAACACCAAGAAACACATAACAAACATAAAACTACTTAGCAAAATAAAAAAATAAAAATAAATGAAAAAGAAAATAGAAGAACGATTGGGTTGCCTCCCAATAAGCGCTAAGTTTAACGTCGTTAGCTCGACAAGGTTAGCAAAGCCAATTGTCAACCATTGAGGTGTGGTAGCTTATTTCTTCATGCAAGAGTGCCTTTTTGATTTCTAGAATATTTCTTGGGAAGGTCTTCTTCACTCTTCTTCTGTCTCCTCAACTTGTCTGGTTTGATTTCTCGAATTACCTTATACTCTTCCGGGTCTTTGTGCCCTTCTTCTTTGGGGATTTCTCTTCTCTTCTTTATATGGTACACGACCGACAACTCACGAACTCTAAGAGTGAGTTCACCCTTCTCCATATCGATTAGCGCCCTTGTGGTATTCAAAAATGGTCTTCTCAGGAGGAGTGATGTTTCTTCATTCTCTTCCATATCCAACACCAAGAAATCAATTGGAAAAATGAATTTGTCAACTCGCACAAGAACATTCTCAATGATTCTTTTAGGATGAGTAGTGCTATGATCCGCCAATTGCAAGCTAATATTTGTTGGCTTCAACTTCCCGACATTTAGCTTATGAAAGAAAGATAGGGGCATAAGATTCACACTTGCACCAAGATCACACAGTGCTTCCCCAATCAATTTTTCGCCAATTTCCTATGGAATAATAAAACTCCCCGGATCTTGTAGCTTCTGTGGTAACTTCTGTTGAAGAAAAACACTACACTCCTCTGTAAGGCTCAATACTTCAAACTCATCCAACCTTTTCTTTGCGAATATTTCCTTAAAAACTTTTGCGTAGTTTGGCATTCTTTGCAATAGGTGCAAAAGAGGAAAATTGATGTGGACTTTCCGAAATACCTCTAAGAATTTCTTATATTGTGCTTCTTGCTCATTCTTTTGCAATCTTTCAGGATAAGGGACAACAACAAGGACGGGAGGCAAAGAGGATGGTAATGACTTACTTGACGCTTGCTCCTTCGATTTCTTCTCCACTCCGAAGTCACCTTCATTGGTTTTCAATCCATTTTCAACTTTTATTTCACCAAGATTTAAACAAGAAACCTCCAAATCCTTCCTTGCCTCAACACTCAACACATGTATAGCCTTACATTGCTCCTTTAGATTGATGGTTGTATTACTCAGGAATTTTCCTTGTTGGTGTTGATTCCCTATGTATGTAGCAAGCTGACTCATTTGTTTCTCTAGCATAGGCGTTGGAGGCCATTTCCTCGATGATTGTGACGGCTTCTTCAGGTCCTCGATTTAGTAACGATCCTCCAGCCGACGCATCAAGAATATTTCTCACATTGGACTTACAACCGCCATAAAAAATGCAAACTTGATGATTCGTGCCAAAACCGTGGCCCGGACACTTGCGAAGCATCTCTCTAAACCGCTCCCAAGCTTCACACAAGGACTCTTCATCCCTTTGCTTGAACTGAGTTATCTCTCCCTTTAACTTTAATGTCTTTCCAGGAGGAAAGAACTTCTGAAGGAATTTAGAGAGCAAGTCATTGCACGATGTGAATGAATCGGGTGGTTGGTTCAACCACCATGTTCGTGCTTTATCCCGCAGTGAGAAATAGAATAATTTCAAACGGATTGCATCCTCGGGCACCCCATTAATCTTGACCGTTCGAGCAATCTCTAAAAATTGGTGGACATGTTCGTGTGGATCTTCAAGTGCCGTCCCACCAAAATGGTTTTGGGACACCATAGCCATCAATGTCGACTTCAATTCGAAGTTGTTGGCTTGTATAGCCGGCCCATTGACAACCCCCTCATTAAGCATTGGTTGAAATAAGTTCCGAATCGGGGCTTCTTCAACTCGAGCCCTAGCTTCCTCTTGGGACCGAAGTTGTCCTCTCATCTCCTCAAGCTGTCTTTGCATTTGAAGAATCAATGGATCTTGGATGGGAGGTGGAAGTGGTGGATTATCCGTCATTCTATGTCTACGTCTTCTTCGAGTGTTGTTATGACGACTCGTGGCTTTGATCTCGGTATCTAACTCGAGCAACCGGTCACCACATGCCCTTGTATGCATACACCACCTGTGAACAACTTAAAGTAAGTTTGATACTTAAATAAAATAAAATAGAACCACTTGATCTAGCAAACAACACTTATATTGATGTTGCATAAAAAGACTTGAATAAAACTAAAAGTCCCCGACAACGGCGCCAAAAACTTGATGGAAGATTTTTCCTACTAAGAGTTTTAATACCCAAATTTAACTTGCAAGTATACAAGTAGATTGTAGTACAAGGAAAATCGGGGTCGAATCCACAAGGAATTTAGATAATCCAAGGCATGCAAAGCACCATATTCATGTCGTTTTACAAGTCAAGCATCACAAAATCATGGGTTGAATTTGGTTTTTCTTTTACTCTAAGCGTGGAAATTAACAAGTTGTTGAAATAAACTAAAATAAACTCAAACAATCGTAAATCCACTAAAAAGGGGTAGCAAATGAAAGGGAAAGATTCCAGGGTAATAATCATCAACACAAACGATGGGTTTCAAGATTAGAAAGCAAACTAATTCCGCTCAAGATTAATTTCAAAAATAATCCTAGACTCTCTCGAGTTTCTAAGAGTTAATTGAACAAAAGGGAATTCTCCTATCTCTAGGACTAAACTCTAATTTCCTCAAATTCAAGCACAATTAATCAACCAAAAATCCAACTAGGCATAAATTCTCATTTAATACCTAATAGGTCCCATAAATCAACTCCTAATGCTAATTAGTTTTTCTCAAAACATAATCAACATAAAATCCAACTCAAGGAGGCCAACCCTAGTTAGATAAAACCAAACCATTGATTCATGGAAAATACAAAGAGAGAAGATTAACATGCCTTTTTAATCCATCCACCCAATCATTTAATGTCAAATCATATCACCCTAGGATTACAAAATTTAGCTAGACATGCTTAAGAATAAAATAAAACAAAAGTAGACAAAGAAGAAGAAAATCATAATCATAGATAAGAGTAAACCCGAAAAGGGATGAAACAATCTTCAAACTTCACTTTTTCTTCCAAAATCTTCACAACTTTCAAGCTTGTATTGCAAAATTTTCTCTCCAAGTCTAAGTTTCTAAATTTGGGGGCTAGAAATTGAATTGTTGCCCTAGTTTAAACAAAGGTAGGTATTTATACCCCCACAAATCCGCACAATAAAAATAAATCGAAAATGAAATAAAAATGCCAAAAATCAAAACGGAACAGAGGGGCACGACACGGGCTCGGTTGCGCCCCGGTCGGGCCGCGCCAGGGGGGACATGACTAAGCTGGTCGCACCAGACCATCAGGGCTTGGGCTGCGCCGGGTGCCGTGCTTTCAGGGCCTCTGCATGGACGCCCGGTCGCGCCGTCTCTGAACCAGCGCCGGGCCTGGCTCGGGTCGCGCCGGGTGGCGCGACCGAGCTGGTCACGCCTCAACATGTATTTTCGGGGCCTCTGTATGGAAGCGCACTCGCACCGCGTCTGTACCCGGGTCGCATCGGCTTCGTGCCTTAGAGTTTCGACCCGATCGTTTTTGCCCTGAAAGTGCACAACGGTGTTTAAAAACACTTATTACATAATAAAATGAAAACACAACACTTAAAACAACAAAATAAGCAAGAAAGGTACTAAAAACACACATGTTATGCTCGAAAATACGGGCGAAAATCCCATTTGTCAACTTGCCATGTATAGCTCATTTCTTTCTTCGGTGACTAGGGTGCACTGCTTCTGCATCAGCTGGTATTGTTGACCTTATGCCCAGTCTCCTCTCCTTCTGCAATCAGCCTGGGATTAGTGTGGGCACGATCATGAACTTCTCCTTCAGCACTGTTGGAATGGTGGGCATTTCTGTCAGGTTCGAGAGAGAGCTTTCCGTTGAGAAGTCGTTGCCCATCTTGGTATCATTCGGCATCCAAATGCCCTCCAGAGGTGATTCTGCTGCCTCATGCCTCCCTTGTGCCTAAACTAGCTCTTTCCGACTCAGAAAAAAGAAAAAAAAGGACCAAAGAACGAGGAAAAAGACACAAAAAGAGAAAAAAAAAGGTTTAAACATGCTCCCAAGATTCGCAAAGGATCGAGACACACACACACACACATACATATATGTATGTCTCTCAAACAAGACTCAAACAAGACAAGAATGCCATTAAATTCATTGCAGAGCTCGCAATCCTCTTGTTGCAAGAATTGTTGAGAACATGAAACATAGAAACAAAACCTTCTGCTGCATAAATACATATATACATGCATATGTAAAGTCCTTTATGGAACTAGGTGTTCCTCGAAGTCTGTCTATGCCAGTTTGAGAACCCTAATTAGGGCAGGGTAAATGTTAAACAAAAAATATACACCCTACCCTACTACTAAAAGCTCAGAAAATGAATGAGTTCCCATAGATTCATTAATTTTGTAGCAAAACATACAAAAAAAATTGCAGCTCTCTTTTAACAAATGATACGCTACTGTGTATCTTTGATTCACCAAGCTACCATATGAAGATATTATAAAATATTGATGTATAAATAAACTTGGCGAGTTACTATCCTGCTCAAAGTGTGAGAAAACTTAAAGAAGCAAACAAACAGGTTCTACGATTTTGGTGCAGTACTTTGCAGAAGAAAATTAATGCACCCTTGATGAAGCCAATTAAAAAAAAAAATCTCTTACAAAAAGGATGGAGTTGGTTGTTTTGTTGGGCAGCTAAATTAGAAGAAATTAAGTGAACTAGTATTACATCCCGTGCGATGCACGGTTAGAAATATACGAATAATTTATAATAAATAGATTTTATAAATAATTAATTAATTTATGATTACATAATAATAGAAACAATCACAAATGTATAAGGAATATATAATATTATATTCAAGTTTGTTTGTTATTTTATCAGCAAACAACTCATGTCCATTAATTCATTCATTGTGCCCAATAAAATAAATAACATAATTGGTCATCCCAAAATCCATTACAAAGATAATTGGAATCTCTTATAATTTTAGGCACAATGAGAACAATTAAGAAAAAAAAAATACACCCGTAAAACACATTTAAGAAAATTATCGTAATATATACATCTTCGTCATCCCTCCGGGGCGTGTGGAGTGAATAGAACATCATTGGGGGAGAGTTGTCACGACTTGAACATGCTTCCTTGATTTAATATTTGATCATCATCTCTTTTATTTATAGAGAACACATCAAACTCCATCTTTATCATTATATCATTTTACGTCTCCTTACACAAGGGTATGGATGTATTTAATTGTATTATTGTACACCATTAGGCTATATGTAGTGTTAAAATTAAACATTAGTCATTTTTTTATGTATGATATGTAAAATATACGTATGAAATCTAATAATTTAAGAAAACATTAAAGAATTTGAAATGTGTTGTGTAAATAATTTTTTGTATAAAATAAGGTAGCATAGAAATATTTATATATTTGCACTTGCAAATTTGAAGCTCATTATAATATAAATATATTAACCAAAAAAAAGTTTATTTTCGATAGGATTTAGCATAATTTGATTGCTCAACAATCAAAATTATGAAAATTAGACTCGAGTCTCATATATAAGTGAAATTCAATTAGAATTTGAGAGTCTTAAATTACTTCACGAAATAATATCAATAAATGAAATTATTTTTCTGAAATGAATCATTGGTATATGATGACAAAAAATTAATAAAAAAACTACTTTATGCTAAATAAAATAAAGGATGGTCATATTACACCAAAAAAGTAAAAAAATAAAAAGAAGAAGAAAAATGTAATTGAAAATGAGAGATTTGGTGCATCAAAAAAGCAAAAATGGCAGATTTTGGCTAAATGTCTTTTTCATTAATTTTCAGTTGCTTGAGAATACTTGACTTAATGTCTTCTTAGTTGATTTCCAGTTAGCTTGTGAACACTTGATTTAATTTTTTCTGGACTGATTTTCAATCAGTTGAGTGAACACTTGGCTTAATTAATGTTTTAAGTTAAGAGATTACAGGGTTAAAATAGTACATTGGTTAATATATTAATTAAGTTTTTTAGATAAGGGGTTATGGTGAGAAAAATTAGGGCTATGTACAAAATCACCCAAAAGGTAATTGTTTCAATTATATTTCATATATTTAAATTTACAAACTTAAATTTTTTTTTTCAATTCAAAAACATTTTTATTTGATCTTTTAACAAATTTAATTAATTTAAAATATTTTATTCAAGGTTTTCATATAGTTAATTCAAAATTTTAATTTTAAATTATTTACATTCTATAAAAAATTTTTAAAATATATTTAATATTAATATAATAAAATAAAATATTACACTTGTTCTCGACTAAATGACTGAGAAAGGTGGAAAATCATTATAGGCCTCACAATGTATTGATTGTTCATGTAGAACAATAGTTGATAGTTTCTTCGATGTGATAATTTTAACTAATATATTTAAAGTCGATAACTTAAAATTTTTATTAACATTAAATTGATAAGTTCAACTAATACATTTAATTTGAGATTTATATATATTTAATTTAAACTTTTGGATGTGTATCTTGATTTGATATATATATATATATATATATATATAATTAACATACAATTTAAAAATATTTTAAATTAATATATTTAAAATTATATCATTCTAAATTTTTAATATATTTAATTCAAAATTTTATTTTTAAACTGTTAAATTCTTGAAATGAAAAATATATTATGTAATGCCAAAAAAATCCTATTTTTTAAGTCGAGGTGAAAAATGAAAAAAAAAAATGAATACAGTCTTGATAATGGTTCTCTTGGTTAAATGAATTAAATTATTTTTGTAAGATTGGTAAGTGTATATGCATAGTTTTCAGGACAAATTAATGATTCAGAATTTTAAGTATACATATAATATTTTGTAAAATTATTGAACCATTTTTGCATTTAAGTAAATATATAATATTTTACAAAATTATCGAACCATTTTTGCACTATGTAAATTAGCTAGATATCTAATATAAATATATATTGCAATACATATATGTTATTTAACTAATTTAAATTTAAATTTTAAATTGAAACATAAGTAAATAAACATAAATCTTATATTAAAACAATTAACATTAAAATATTAAACTTAATTATTAAACTAAAACAAAAATTAATTTTATTTAATAGTATAATTTATTAGAAACCTAATATTAATTTAATGGATCTATGTACTATATATATAGACAATACATTTGCAAACCATTAATTTATGTAAGGCACGTATATTAATAAAATAATTAAATTATTTAGTACAACCTAATGTTAATATAATAAATGTTTCAAAATTGAATGTTTGAATATATAAAATGAGAGTAAGTGAAAAATATAACATTTCCATCTTGATTGTGTAAATTACATTATTTTTTTTATGAAACAAATCTAAAATGTTAAAATGACAATTATTAAAAAAACAGAAGGAATATATATAATAGATATTTGTATAGAATCACAGCTAATATATATACTTAAAAAACACAAATAAAATTGTTGTATATTATCTTCTTTTTCACAAATCAGTGCTATAATTACACGTTTCGTGCTAATCTAACCCTTCATCGATCACTACATTTATGTTGATGATTGTCAATCTTTTTCTTTGGCCAATTGTTGAGTGCAAATCTTCTATGCAATGAGAAACTATTGAATAGTGTCAAGAATCTTATATGCAATGAACCATATCCTTTGCATTTTGCAACAACCGCAGCAGACTCCGTATCTATGTTTTGGAGTATTGTTAGTGTCAACTGAAATTAATCAAGAAAACTCATCAATCATACAATGGAAAAAATAGAAAATTAAAATCCTAAATCCTACAAAGCGAGATTTTTTTTGTCCCAACTTTGAAGCCGCATCCTTAAACAATTAGATTTCCCATAATTCCTATAGCAAGCATACGTGCGTATTTGCTGCCATATAGCAAAACTAAATTCCACTCATTCTATTTTTTGATCAAATTACTTTACTAATTTTTCTCAACTTTCAACTCTTAGCAATATCAACATCAACAAAATATTAAAAAAAGAAGAAGAAGAAATTAAGTTGAGCATAATCTAACGTATCCGCATGTTCATACAAAATTGTTCCATTCCATCTCGTGAACTGAGTTTTGCTGTTAATGAATTAAAAAGCCCCCCTCCCAGAAAAGAAAATGATCTTTTAGATTACTCCTTAAAATTAAAAATGAGAACAAATTTAAGTAATTAAGTATTAGAGAAAATAAAATCAGCGAATGCCTTTTCTCATTTTATATCTCCCTTTTGCGACCATTTTCGAGATCAGAAGTACGTAGATCCGCCACTGCTCCTTCACCATGACTATATTTCTGCCATCTAGATCCTTCCAATCAAAAGTAGGTTAATTAGATTAATATTTGTATTTAAAATTTTTTCATTTTACATTGTACTACTTTACAAAAAAAAAAATGAACAAAAAATCATCGTAAAAAAAAGAACGCAGACGAAACATAAATCAATTATTTGAAAGAAAATAGAATGTAATAGCGTAAATGTAAGCAATATGAAATTAATATTAATAATCACATAATGCACACTGCGTTGATTTACATTGGCTATGCCTATATATATTGAATGAAACATGGGCGCACTAATTTAGGCTCAAAACATGTAATGTAATTTGATATTGAATTAAAGTCGTGTTTATATTATAGATTTTCGAATTTGATTCTGCAAATTAGTGATTAATTGAAGATCTAAAATTTGTATGGATTAATTAAGGTAAAAAAATATACAACGAATATATATATATATGTATGTATATAATTCTCGGAAGGTATATATATATAGAAATATAGTTTTGCGGATAATTATAAAATAATGAACTAACATTGCAATATAAATATAAATATTATTGAAAAGGAAGATAAAGTGATCTTGTATGCAATATGACATATATAACAAATTAAATATAATTATAAATTATTTATTTTGCAATTAACATCGTTAATCATGCTTTAATTGATCTACAATATTATTAAAACTTATAATATATTTATATTTAAACATTAATAATAGATTGATGGAATATATAATAGATTGGTACGTAGATTAATTATATATATATATATATATATATATATATATAATATCCCTATATATAAAATGTACATCAATTTTAGTATATAGATATATTCGTAATTGAAAGAAACTAATCATATCTATTTAGCATTTAAATCAATTGATCGAAATTTTTGCAATTATTTAATTTACCTTAATTAGGATTAAAATGATTAATCGTAAGAATATACCTGGTTTATGGTATGCATATTCATTTATGGGTTGAATTTATATATTGATTTTGATGATAATATTTTTCTAATGAATTAATATAAATATTCTTAATTGATTAATATGTATTAAGATTTCTATTTCTGGAAATGCGTTTTGGCGGGAAAAACTGACTTACTATAAAGGGTATAACTATTCGCTTTTATATATATTAAGATAAGATTAAGATTAGCAAAATTGGGACCATTAAAAGGATGTTTGGGCTCAATTGTTCAAAAAAAAGAAATAAAAAGGGTAATTCTATTCACAGCCCCCGTTTTTCTTAATATAGCCCCCAATATTAATTAATATATAATTATAATTTTATCAGTCATATTTGCCCCCATAGCCCCATCAATTAATTAAAATCCTAGAAAATCCAAAATAAAGCCCCCCATCCTCTCATAACTAAAAAAATGAATCCGTATAGAAGAATGATTTCTAGCCAATGTCAATTTCTTTCCGCCACTATTTTTCCTTCAATCTAAAAAGTAGAGTAAAAAAATTAGACAAATCTCAACATTGTCGTCTTTTCTTTATTATCTTTTATTCAAGGATGGTGAACACCGGTGAAACAGAGATGTGACGATGGTGAACAAAAGGTATTTAACATTAGTGGAATAATATTTCCAATAATTTTTATGTGAATATATAGAGATCGAACGGTGAACAAAAAGTGTTTAACAATGGAGAAATAATATTTCCATTAATTTTTATGTGAATAGAGATCGAATGGTTTGGAGAGAAGGAAAAAAATTAGGGTTATAAAGAAAATAAATTTTAATTATGTTAATTAATTTATAAAATCTTTAGAAAACAATTAATTCAAGTTCCAAAATTTATTTTCTGACTGAGCTCAATCGATTAATGAAGAAGGGAACGTTTTTTACGACAGCTATTAGCTCAATAGATTAATGAAGAAGAGAACATAAACACGTCGATTAACTCGATTTCTTAGGGTTTTCAATTGATTTTTTCTTCTTTTTTTTCAATCATGAGTGGGCCGAGGGATATACATGAGTTTTATGTTATTTTGTTATGATTTTTAAATGGTGGGGTTGTAAGGACGAAAAAGTCATTTAATCAATTATTTTATTTTATTAAATTATGGGGCTGTAAAGAGAAAAACGGGGTTGTGAATAGAATTACCCAGTAAAAATATTCGGGCCCATAGTCCTAATGCATTTTCCGTATGTCTTTAATTTTCAAAACAATATCATTATTGGGCTTTTGGAAGCCCAATTTATTCTATGCCTCTAATAAATTCAAAAAAAAAAAAAGGAAACTCTTTGAAACGGGTATAAACTTTCTAAAATAAATCAAGAACTCCTTGAAATGAGTAAAAACTTTCTAAAATAAATCAAGAACTCCTTTATAAGAGTTAAAATTATCTAAATATAATCCTCAAAATATGAGACTCATTCATTTTCAAGACAACTTGCTCATAAACTCGTCTCATAGAAGCATTTGTAAGCAATTATTTTTTTTATCACCAATCAAAGGGTGCCATGTGGAAATTGAATAATTAAAATATTTAATATGTGGAAAAATCTCAGTCAATAGAAATGCGACAAATATCGAGCTCACACAAATGATCAATACATTGTCGTTGTAGAGAATCATGAAATACAATGCTCCAATTAACTTGTGGCACACAAGTCCTAGTGAGGCACCAATAGAAATGTGCCACATAAGCCCTAAATACACCATCATTTGCCTATAAATAGAGGGGCTTGGCCAAAGAGAAATGACACAAATTTGAAGAGCTCAAGACTTGGAGGAAGTTTGCTTGAAGAAATTCTCTCTTGACCTTCAAGGCGTTTGTGCAAGATTCAAAGCGTTCTACGTCAAAATCATCCCAAGTTTGAAGTTTGATCCGGAATCAAGGCGCTACACCCTCCGATCAACGTTTCCAAGCTTTAAATCTTCAAGTTGTTCTTGGAGATTCTAGACGTTCTTCATCGTCCAAAACCACAGTTTGATCCGGAATCAAGGTCTCGACCATCCGAATCAACGTTATAAACTCTAAAACATCAAATTCGTGAAGATTAAAGAGACAAATCAACCTTGAAGATCTTGAAGAACACGAAGATCAAATTTTAAAGAGAAGAATCAGAAGATCAAATAGAGAATTGAATCACAATTGTAATTTCAATTCAAAAATATTTCTTTATACGTTTTTTCGGTGTTTAGTAATATAAATATATGAAATTTGTGTTACACATGTTTGGCCTCTTTCGAGTAACTATGTTTTCTACTTTAAATATCGTAACCGTCGGGAGGTAGCTAGGTTTATGTATTTTATTGTCGTGTATATATGATAGCAATTTATTTACAATATGTATAATGTATAAATGCGCTATGATGAGTAGTACAATAGAAAAGTATGGTCGGAGTTTAATAATTCGCAAATACTGTATATCTACTAGCAATATCTAATTTATTTAATATTCAATTGTTTATTGCCGTTGTCGATTACATATATTTCGAGTTATAGTATTTTCGTGAATACTCCTCTAATTCCTCTCTCGAAGTTAGTATTTAGAATCTTAGATTATAATCTTGAAAAGCATATCAATATTTTTATTCCCATCAATATCCTATTTATAAAATTTTAAAGTTTGCGACATGTTGCTAGCTACTATTTATATTATATATATATATATATATTGTTTTTGGAAGAGCGATATTTTTTTAATTTATATTACTATTGAATCTGTCTTGGAATTCCAAATTAATTAAATGACGCACTGCTACATCATAAATCAAATGAAGCTCTCTTCAAGGAAAAATTGGGGACCAACCCTTTTCAATTTCAACCCTTTTTTTTTAAGTCACGCATCCAATCTGCGGTATTGAGAAAATTCGAACCCGTGACTTTTGGTTTCCAAACAACCTTACTTCACCACTAAATCCATCCCCGCCGGGACCAATTTCAACTCATTTTATAAATACGTCTCACAAATATGAAATATTCGTAAACACGTTACATGTATATATACTTTTGGAATTCCAGTTCACGATCTTTCATGAGTGAGATTGTCCACTTTATTACAAAAAGGAAAATAGAATATTAGGCAACGGCCACGAAAATCGGCAACTCACATCAATTGACAATTCTGAGCTTTATATGTCTATTATTTCCTTTTTAACTAGGACAAGATTACAAATTTTCAATGTAACAGATTGGTTGCTGAAGGAAATAAATAAGTGACAACTAACAATTCAAGATCCATGGTAAAATTTTTATATAATAAGCTATATATGAATAATATATATTCCCTCCATTTCGTTTTGTTTGTTGTTTTAGTTTTTTTTTTTTTTATCAAAATGTTTGTTGTTTTATATATTTTGACACCCTCTCTTTCAAATTTAACTTTACAAATATATGGGGAGAGAAAATTTATTCAACTTTTTAGAAAAATATAAGTGAATATGATTTTATGTAATATAAAAAGGAGGGATATATTAGTCCAAAAAATTAATTGTTAATTCTACCTAGATTAAAATTCTAAACAACAAACAAAACGAAATGGAGGGAGTATATTATACAAGAACGAACATTTTACCCATTCCTTTTTTTCCCGTAAAATTATTGTTTGTGTTGGTTAAGAATGTACCGATTTCCTTTTTTTCTTTAAATTTTTCTTAGTACATCCCTACAAAATGAACTTCGTAATAAAGCATTTTTATTTTAAATAAGTAGAGAAGGACATATATACCAATAAATTATTAGCCCCTTTAATTTCAATTTTTACATACATTAAGAAAATATATTTAATTTACAATTGGAAAAATGAAATTGCATAAAATATTCCTACTATACCCTCAATTTAATGATTCAAATTAAAAGATTTTTTTAGGGAAAAATATAAATGAATTGTTAATTTCAAATTAGAATGTCATGAAATAAGGGTAAATTAAGAGAAATGAAAATTTAATGCACATGTAATAAAGAAAGCGGACTAAAATTTTAAGATAGACATAAAAAGAAAAAGATCGAGACTACAATTATGTGACAATAGAAGTATTTCTTAAATATTTATATTAAAGAAAAATAAAATTATATTTACGGGGATTGGAGGAGTATTAATTTCTAGTTGATATGTACAGTCCTAAGTCAAACAAAAAAGTTTAGGCAGATAGCATTCAATATCGTATTCCAACCAAACTCATTTATATACAAAAAGCCTAACATGCATTTATAATACACACACACACATCATATATATATATATATATATATATATATATGAATAAGCAGAGGAAGATCGAAAATGTATATATAGTACGTAGATTATTAAATTAATTAAGTTTAAGCAGAAAAATTAATTAAGGAGGAGATCAATGGAGAAGAGTGTGAAAGTGTGTGTGACCGGAGGTGCAGGCTACATAGCCTCTTTTCTCATCAAGCATCTCCTGGAGAGGGGATACACTGTTCATGCCACCCTTCGAAGTTTAAGTATGTTTGAACTGTTATCAAGCTTTAATTTATTTCAATATTTAATTTGTGCATGGGAGACAATCTTAATTTATTGATTATTAATTTCTGTTCTCTGATTACTTAATTTGAAGGTGACGCTTCTAAAGTGGGACTACTAAAAGGACTAAGTGACGCAGAAACAAGATTAAAACTGTTTGAAGGTGATATATATAATCCTGCTGAATTTGCACCTGCTATTCATGGCTGTGACTTTGTGTTTCACATAGCCACACCTCTTCAACACTACCAAGGCAGCCAGGTTTTAATTTTTATTTTTCCCATAAATTAAAATTAAATATATAATTAATTAGGGTGAACATATATCTGAATATTTTTATATATGTTGGTTTAATTTTAGTACAAGAATACAAGTGAGGCAGCAGTGAGTGGAGTGAAGGTGATAGCTGAAAGCTGCATCAAATCGAATACGGTGAAGAAACTGATCTACACGGCCTCTGTGACGGCGGCGTCGCCCTTAAAAGACGATGGTTCCGGCTACAAGGATGTGATTGATGAGAGTTGTTGGACTCCCCTCAATCTGTCCTTTGAAATGCATTCTGTAAGTATATATAAAAGAATTGTAAAAGTAGGTAATGGAATGAGTCCATTTAATTTTGATATATATATATATATATATATGCAGGATTATATAAAGTCGAAGACATGGGCTGAGAAAGAGGTTCTGAGATACAACGGGAAAGGGGTGGAGGTGGTGAGCCTTGGTTGTGGGGTGGTGGGAGGCGACAGCATCCAATCGTTCGCCTCGGAGAGCATGGGTCTGTTGATTTCACAAGCCATGAATGATGTAATGAGGTACAAAGATTTGAGAGCATTGGAATATTTGATGTCCAAGCTTCCAATTGTACACCTACAAGATGTCATTGAAGCACATATTTTTTCCATCCAGAATTCTTCACACATTATTAATGGCCGATTTCTCGTGGCCAATGCTTTCTTGAAATCAGCTGAAATTGCATCCATCATTCTCAAACATTTTCCAGGCATAACCATCCCACCAGAGTAAGATTAACGTTAATTATATATATTACGTTCTTCAAAATTAATATATATACAGTATATATATTTATATATATTAAGTTGCATGTTTTAGACTCTCTCTCTCTCTCTCTCTCTCTCTCAATCAATCTTCCTACTCGATCTGTGCTGGTTAGGTTGATTGAAGACACAGAAAGAGAAACTAAGTGGGGTTCAAGAAAGCTGGAGGATTTGGGATTCCGATACAAATGTGATGCTGACAAAATAATTTATGATAGCATTGTTTGTGCCAAGAGACTTGGCAATGTACTTTGATTATTATTGCTGTTCATCATCTTTCATCCTCTGGATATATTAATTATCTTGTAACGTAACATCCAACCAAAATAAAACTATCTTCGTAATAAACGAATTAATTAAGTGAGACGATTAAGAAAATTCATTTCTATCGTACTATCTATTTGAGATTTGAGAATGTAGTGTGTGTGTGTGTGTTTTATAATTTTTATTTTTTTATGTTTGTTGTGAGGGCATGTCTTGTGTGCACTAAGTGCACATCAGATGATCAATGTGTTGATTGAGTCAACGCGCGTTGACCCGGTCAATGTGTTGATCAAAAAATACGTTAAAATTAGTATCATTCATAATATTGAAAAGTATCAATTTCAAAGTTTAAAAGTATCATTTGTATCAATAAAAAGTATCGGCCAGAAAAAAAAAAAAAACTGTTAAAATTAGTATCAATCTAAACACTAAAAAGTATCATTCAAAATTAAAAAAAGTATCACTTGTGTCCCTAAAAAGTATCACCCGTTTTGATGATTTTTTTTGGTGAACACTTTGACCGAGTCAACGCGTTGACCGTCTGATGTACATCTTATGTACAGGAGTATTTGCGTTGTTGTGATGTATAAAAGTAGGTCATGTAGGTACTCATGTGTATTGATGTAGAGTAGTTAAAAATATACTACCATTTTAGCTCCCGGGATTGTAGATGAGACACTCCATTCAAATTTCGTATTTCATATTGTATTTTAAAAGTATTAGATTCATGTTATGTGTATTTAAAAAGTTAAATAATTATCCATTAAAAAAATTAAAAATTAAATAGACATGACATGAATCCAATGGTTGGAAAACAAAAGATGAAACATGAAATTGGAATAGAGGATCTCGTCTAGGGATCCCTACCTTTTCTTTTCTTTTTCTTTTTGTTGTTTTCCCCCCAAAAAATATATAACCTAAAATTGAGTGGTGGACGGCTTTTGCATTGTGCTCGTAAATTAGTTTTTGTAAAATAAATATATACCTAAAATGAAATTGTGTAAATGGATAAAAAGAGGCAAGACAAAATAGTAATTGGGAAAAAAAAAACAAGATATAAGGCTATAGGAGTTATTTGGGCAATTTGGAGTGTAAATGTCTACAATACCTCTATGACACACATGTCCCCACATTCCAATCATTGTGTAAGTGTACTATTTACACTTTTAATAACTACCCAATAAATGCACACACCTAACATATAAAAATCCAATTTCATGAATTTTAGGGTTAGGGTTAGAAAGTGCCACACTCTAAAACAATGAAATTTTTATGAAATTTTTTTTGAAAAAATAACGATAATGCACGTATCGAAAAAATTTCGTAAAAGAATCATAACGATAAAATAAAATGTTCAAAAATATATAAACGAAAATAAGCATAACGATTTTTCGTTAATGCACGTATCCAAAAAATTTCGTAAAAGAATCCTAATTAACGTTATGAAAACGAAAATAAGCATAACGATTTTTTTTTAAAAAAATAACGTTAATACACGTAACATTAAATGAACATCAATCAATTATACTCTCTTTCTTTTTCGACCAAAATGAGGTAGATAGAATGAATAAATATGTATTTGCATAGGTAGGTATTAGTTGACCCAAATTAAATTAAATTTAATGCATTTAATTTTGTGTAAGAGAGGTTGGTAGCGTAATATACATATATTGAAGGCAGGGCGGAACATCCAAAACAATAAAACACAAAAAATGTCGATTCCCCTCAAATAAAAGAGAAGAAATATATTGAGAGGTTGATCCAGAAGATTTATGAACGAAGCAACGTCGTCTTCATCAACGAACGGGCCGAGTAGAAGTTCCTAAATTTTGAAAGGTATGTTTCAAGTTTATTTCTTCAAGAAATGTAGAATTTGTTTTAAGTTTAGGCTATCTGGTTTTATGTTTCTATGTTTCTACGTTGATTTTATGATCTAGTGTTATCATTTCTTGATTTTAATTATGTAACGTTAGGCTCTAACGATTAATCATGTGAAGTTAGGCTATAACGATGGAAATGATAATAAGAAAAGAACAAAAGACATAATAACGATTATTTAAAAACCATAATAACGAATGTTTAGAAAAAGCCATAACTAAAATTAAAAGCCATAATAACGATATTATTATCATTTACAAAAGCCATGATAACGATGATTGAAAAGCCATAATAACGAAAGTTTAAAAAAGCCATAACTAAAATTAAAAGCCATAATAACGATATTATTATCATTTACAAAAGCCATGATAACGATTATGTAAAATTCATAATAACGAAAGTGTAAAAAAGACATACCGAAAATTAAAAGCCATAATATCTGTCGTTATTTTTTTAACAATCGTTATTGTCATTTATATATAATAACGATTATTTAAAAAAAAAAGCCATAACTAAAATTAAAAATAACGATTTATTAAAAGTAATAATAATGTATTATTTAAAATAATAATAACGATTGTTTAAAATTTATAATAATGATACTTGAAATATGAATAACGAAAGTTTAAAAAAGCCATAACGAAAATTATAAGCCATAATAATGATATTATTATCGTTTACAAAAGCCATGATAAAGATTATTTAAAAGCCGTAATAACGAAAGTTTATTATGGAAAACATATCGAAAATTAAAAGCCATAATATCTATTGTTATTCTTTTAACAATCGTTATTATCATTTATATATAATAACGATTATTTAAAAAAAAGCCATAACTAAAAATAAAAATAACGATTGATTAAAAGTAATAATAAAGTATAATTAAAAATAATAATAACGATTGTTTAAAAGTTATAATAACGATAATTGAAAGTTATTAATAACGATTATTTTATAATAATAACGATTGTTTAAAAGTTATTAATAATGATTGTTTTATAATTAAATTTTCGTTATGTTTAAATTTATTTTTCGTTATGTATAAATTTAATTTTCTGTTATGTATAAATTTAATTATCGTTATGTATATACTGAATTTTCGTGAGGGCTTATTTTTGCATATCGTTATGGTTAAATAGATTTATCGTTATTGTTCAATTTAAATTTCGTTATGATATTTATTAAATTTTCGTTATTTTAAAAATGAAAGTTTCGTTATAGTTAAATTTCATTTTTCATTTTTTGTTATGTTTAAAATTAAGTTTCGTTATTGTTAAAATTTTCGTTATGGTTCGTTATGCTTATTTTTGAATATTTTCGTTATGACAGATGGTTAGACATCGTATTATTGTACGACATAGTGGTCGATGTGAGAGAGCTCAATACGTAGATGGTGTAGAGGAGCATATCATCATGTCATCGGATGGTTTCTGTTTTAGGTCACTAATTAGAGAGATTCATGAGTTACTGGAGACCAATCTCACATCTGTCGAGTATCAGTTATCGTGGATGTCGAGCACCAATAGTGGCAGACAGATCAAGACAAGACTGAAAGATGATGCAGATTTGCTTGACTTGCTCCACGAACAGAGCTCAGAGATGGTTGTGTATGTTGTTCAAAGAGGCTACAGCAGCTCAAGGGTCATACCTGACACCATGCCAGAAGACAGAGATCCGGTTAGAGATGAGCAAAATGTTGATGACGATGCAGGCCCGCACGAAGGAGAGAAAGAAGAAGAAGTCGACGAAGAAGAAGAGATGTCCTCTACTGATGAAGATGAAGAGGAGAACGACATATCAACCTTGCTCGAATCATTGTATACGGAGTTTTGTGGTTGGATTCGTTCGACAGGGGGTAGAGGGCGATTGATGGGGGTGATGGGAGGAGCAGCCTCATCGAATACTAGGTCTGAGGATGTTCCTGAGAGGGCCTTGAGCAATTGGGTTGTTCTGTTTGCCAATCTGGACATTGATGGCCCACTGGATTGGGGTGAGCCTTTAGCAGCACATACTGACACACTTTACAAGGGTGCTATTTTTCATACGAAGGATGATTTGGCCCTAGCTGTAGGACTCTATCACATGCAGAATCGAGTGGAGTATGTCGTGTATCGATCGAACAAGACACGACTGGTCTACATGTGCAAGCATGGCAGGGAGTGCCCGTTCAGGCTGTGTGCTGTTGTGGATGGAGTTGTTTAGAGAATCTACAAGTTCAACTCCACTCACACTTGCCACATGGATATGAGTCGTATTGCTCCACGCCAGGTGCCTGCACGGGTCATTGCAAAACATTTTGCTCGTAAACTGGTGGATGAGGGGGTTGTTCTGAAGCCCAAAAAGATGATGTCTGAGCTTTTACGTGAGTACGGGATTCAGATCGATTACAGTTTCGCTTTGCGCTCGAGGAACATTGTTATTGAGATGATTTATGGAGACTATGACAAGTCATATGCGCAATTACCTACGTTTCTGCACACGGTGCAGCTGCAGAACCCCGGGACATTGTACAAATTTTTGACGACCCCTGAAAATCAGTTCCAGTATATGTTTTTGGCACTCGGACCGTGCATCAGAGCTTTTCAGGAGGGTTCATGACCAGTGTTCGTGATTGATGGGACACACTTGAAGGGGAGGAACAAGGGAATTCTGTTTGCTGCTGTGACAAAGGACGGGAATGAACAAATATTACCTATTGCAATCGGTCTCGGTCCGATCGAGAATGATGATTCTTGGAAGTGGTTCCTGAGTCGGTTGGATATCACTCTGAGGGAGACTGAAGATCTCCTCATTGTGTCAGATCAGCACCAGAGCATTAAGAATGCTGTCGCAACCGTTTTTCCAAGAGCGGCACACGTTTGTGCTATTATCATTTACAGAACAAGATGGCGAAGCGCGGTGCCCATGTGATTGCCATGTTAAAGGAGGCTGCCTATGCCTATCGTACAGACGTATTCCAGAGGCATATGTCAGCATTGGAATTGGTGAGCACCCCGGCATACCAGAAGCTTTGTAGAATTGGTCCAGAGTATTGGTCCCGATCGCAGTGTCCCGCACGGTGTTTCAGCTTCATAACATCTAATGCGGCTGAGTCACTCAATGCCCGTCTACTGTGGGCAAGAAGATTGCCTATTTGCTCAATGCTTGATGTGTTCAGGCGTATTGTCGAAGAATGGTTTGTTGAGTGAAGGACTACAGCACAGAGTTGGGATCACGTGTTGACTCCCAAAGCTGTGAACAAGTTATCGAAGAATGTTGAGCATGGACGATGTTTTCCCTTTCGATGCACGACATTAGCACACTTGTGGAAAGTTGAGGTTGGCAGGGAGTCATTCATGGTTGATCTTCAGCATCGTACCTGCGATTGTCGTGAGTTCGAGCTGGATTTGATCCCATGTAGCCACGCTGCAGCGGCGATCAGGTACGCAACTTTCATGTTTTTTTTGTTAAAAATCCATTTGCTCAACCATCATCATTTTTAACTATGTTTTTTTTTTCACACATAGATTCTCCGGTGGACACATATATGATTTTGTGGATAGGTGCTACAAGACGGAGACTATAGTCAGCATGTACGACTCAGTGATCATGGGCTTACCAAGTTCTGAAGAGTGGATTTCGCCACCTTATGGTTCACCAATTGTGCTTGCCTCAGTGATTAAAAAACAAGTTGGTCGTCCTCGGATGTCAAGAGCTCGAGGAGGCGTTGAGGCATCATCTAGCTCGCGAAGACAGGTTTGCACTAGATGTCATGGCCCTGGTCACAACAGAAGAGTGTGCACAGCCCAGATCCCAATTGGTGGTGTGGACTTAAATGCACCTCCAGAGGACGTGCCTACGGATAGTGTACGTAGAAAAGCAAAGAAGAAATGTAGTGTTTGTGGTGAGACGACGCATACCCGTCCCAGGTGTCCGACTAGACAGACTACCGACCTAGATTGATCAAGTCTATATTATTGTGTTGTATCCTGACTTTGATTGTTGATTCGACCCCACTTTGTTTGTATTAGTTTAAAATCATGTGTCAACAAACATATTTCAATATAACAAATGAGGAATGTCAAATACAATACATATATAGAAACCAGTGTCAATAACAAACTGCCGGTCGGCGTGAATAACTAAGTGAATAGATCCTCCGAGCTACATTCTGACGGTATCTCTGAATATCATTTTGACTAACGTCAAGACTAGGGGATCCAAACAACAAACAATCCACATACATCATAGCATAAACACCCACTACAAGAAATCTCGCTAATTCCTGCGGCATATTCCTGCGTCCCCAAAATCCGCTGGAATTTTAGTGATATTCCAGCGGGTATTCCTGCGGTTGACATACCCGCAGGAATTTCTTATCGAATCACCTATTTTCCAGTGTGTTTTTCCTTTGGGGACCGACACCCGCTGGAATTAATTTTTATTCCTGTAAGGATTTCAGCGGCATATCCCGCTCTAATTATTATTCGGGCTTTGAATTTCCTTATATTCTAATTTGAACATAATTTCCCCCAAAATTTTCAACCCAATTCCCCCTCTCATTTTTGCCCTAACAATTGAGCTCGCCGTCTCTTTTCAAAATCTAGTTCTCCCGAATTGAAAAACCTAATTCATCTCTATCTCTCCTTTTTGTCTTTTCTACCCAACTCCGCCAAGCAAGCATCACCGTTCCAATCAACGATGCAACTCACAGATTGACGACGACGACCCGAAGCAGACCCGGTTCTGGCAACAACCCCAAACTCGATGTGAACTCAACTTCTCTGCCTCGGCAATATAGACCCAACTGAACGTCTACGGGTTCGACACAGACCTGCAGCCGAGACAATGACGCTACCCAACTCCCTAGCCCGACTGATGTGCCGAACTCAACCGAGCAAAGAGACTCTCATGCACCAAACCCAGCTCGACGACCTCTATCTCTATTTCTACTTAACAATCAACCTCGGCGCCGACGGTTTCTCGAGCCCTCGCCATTGAAATCGATTTTCTGACTCTCTTTCTAATTTATGTTAGTCCGTGTGAATCTTGAGGGTTTTTTGTTGGCATTATTTATTGCAGGTTCATCGATTTGTTGTGAATAGGGATCCCAAATTCACCAACTTCATGGAGGTAATGATATCTATCTATGTATCTATCTGTGTGTGTGTGTGTGTGTGTGTGATTATCAGTTTTGAATTGAGTTATGTGGTTAATCTAGTTGAAGGTTTTAATTCTGCCTATCAATTTCAAATGTGGGTAAAATAGAACTATAGATATAGAATACTTACAGTGATGACCACCCCACCACCTTGCTTTTGGCCTAAAGTCAAGCCCAAAGGCTTGTCAACAAAGAAAAGCTTGAATGAAATAATAGGTAGTGCTTCTTGGTGATGTAATGATACATTCTTTAGTTGCCATTAAACGCATTTTCTTTAGGTGCTTCTATGGCTACTGTTGTGCAGGGGGGTCTCCTCTTTCCATGTCGTTGTTATGGCTACTGGTTCTCTGTATCTGCTTCTTTTTTCAGATCTTTTTGTTGATGATGAAGATGGGTTATTTATCAACAAGTCCTCAACTCTATCAGACACTGTGATGGGGGTATGCTTTAGCTGGCGCAAATCATTATGATATTGTTGAAAATTCTATAAAGTATATGTGGGTTTGATATCACTAATGAGAGGGAACATTTCTTTGTTGTCTTTAAAAAGATATTAGATTCAATAATTGCCTATGAGCTTGAGGGAAACTTATTTCAGTGAATGGTTTAGGTATCTCAATAGATCTTCATATGTTTCTCTACTGATATGCCATTGTCCTATGTACTTTATTGCAACTTCTTTCTTTTGTAAATGATTCATGGCAACTTAGTTAATTCCAGTGTATGAGGTTCTTTTGTAAAATAGTTAGAGGTATGTCTTAACCTTGATTTCTTTTGTTATTTAATGTCACAGGTTTCAATTGGGTACTTTTATCATTATCCAGCTTTAGGTGGAGTGGAGTATGTAAATATGAGACACAACCAATTTTTTCCGAATCCATGTTTACTCCTAGTTATCTATCCTATCTCATTGTTGCTAAAATACATAAAACAACCTACTTGAGTGAGATGTCATTCCAGGCTTAGCCTAATTGCCTGTGCATTTGTTAAGATACTATGTATATTTATATTTCAACAACTTTATCAATTTTGTCTAACCTTTTGTTTTTTGGCTGATAGTAATTATGTGCTCATCTGTTTTGCTAGATCTTACATCAAGCACAATTCTACATATTCATGGTTCTCTTTACGGAAATCACTACCCCTTTTGTTAATTTAATCTGTACAACTTGATCCCTATTCAGATAGCATAGTGAATGCTCTTTTATTTGTTAATATTTTTCTTTGGAGACGGGGGTGGGTAGCATACTAGCATCACGCTCCCCTGCTTTCAAGAATAACCAAGGTGTTGATATAAGGAGCATTCGTTTTCTATGAATGTGATAAATGTGTCTTCTTATTAGTTTGTTCGCGCTCATCTCTCAGGCCAGGTCCGTCAGAAAAGTCTATCCCTTGGGCTTCTACAGCTTGATTGCAATACCTCCGGTGCTGTCAGTGATGAACAACTTCTGGTTCTGGTAAATGACCAGAGGTATGGAAAAAACCTTGAGAAAAGCTAAACAGGGCTAGTAGTGATTCTTGAGGATAAAATTGTTTAGGATGTACATTCTTTCAAGTTGGCCGTGTTGAGATCACGATTTTTAGGATTTATGCGATATCATGGATGATGATGGTCGTGACGCCGATGAGCATGATATTACTGGTTTTTAGGTAGGTTGGATATGATGAACTATTGATGGATTTGTTGCTAGTATTTTGACGAATTTGATGGTGGTAGTTTGATACATTTATTCATTGTATTTGGATGATTTTGATGGAAACTTTTTTATTGTTTGTAATGGATAATTGATAGTTTGTAATGAAATATTTGATGGTTGTAATGAATTATTTAATGGTTTGTGGATTATATGATGGATTTTAGATTTTGATTGCATTTTAAAAAATGAACAGGTCTAATTTATGAAAAGAAATCCCTAATACAAATTATATATTCCATCAGTTGATTCCTGCGGAAATTCACCCGCAGGAATTAAAAATCCCTAACCCTAATTGCCTATTCCATCGACCGATTCCTGCAGGCTTTAAGCCGAAGGATCCAACCCGGGCCCGAACAGGACATTCCTGCGGGCTACAATCCGCAGGAATCCATCCGCAGGAATCACTCCAGCCGCAGGAATGTCGCAGGAATTAACCAATTCCATCGGCCACTTTTCCTGCGGACCGTGCGCGCAGGAATTTCCGCAGGAATCTCAAAATTCCTGCGGAAAAAACAACTATTCCAGCGGGAATCGTCCGCAGAAATTCCCGAGATTTCTTGTAGTGGCCACAATTAGTACTGTCGAACTGCAGAAACTGCTCTTGGATAGACTTGTCCAGCGTCATGGCATAGCAAGCTATAACTGGCCTACTCCGACCACCCCAAAAACCAGATACCGACAAAAGGTGTGGTAGTAGACGAAGGAGTGGTATCAATTGTCCATCACGCTTCAACGACAACTCCCTGTTCTCCGGATCGTCCATCTGGAACAATAATGAGTCATACAACTCAACCTTCCAAGTCTCGAAGTAGATACGGACAGTGACCCAGTGAGAACCTCCAACATTGCATATCGTGATCACCTACATATACAATAATACTTAACGAATGGGTCAAAACATATCATTATAAATAATATGATAAGTGTAATTGAAAGATCACTTAAATATTGAGCTCTCACCCACGGAATCTCATAGATACCACCTTGACCTTTGACTACATACCGTAAGGCTTCAAGAGGCTCCCACTCCAAATATCTGTCAGGTCCATACTCATCTCGACACTCAGGATCTTTAGGATGAAGCCCTGTCCATGCTACTTGCAGGGCAAGCTGAAAAAACATATAAACAAATTAGTTAAACTAACAGATTAGATAATTGAATATAAAAATCTGAATTTGGAACTTACAAATAAATATGGAGAACAAATCACAACGTCACTCCTGTGCGCTCTGTGTAGTCATCGCTTCAACTCAAGCAAGAAGTGATCAACTATCTCTGCATCAATAAGCTCTGTACAGTCCTCCACCCGCTCAAAAAAGGCCTGGGGGAGTACTGAGTGGTTCACCAGAATCTGGACACTAGCACCATAGCCCTACCGTCTGAACTCCGAGTATCCAGCCTCTACTAGACGCCGATCCTGCGCCTCCAGTGGGTCAATGATAGCTGCTCGACCAGCAGACGACGGACCAGCAGACGACGTCCCTGCGGATGACGGATCAGCGGACGACCGACCAGCGGACGACCGACCAACAGACGATCTACCTCTAGCTCTACTCCTTCTCGTACGAAGGGTCGTGGCCTGTCTGGGAGGTGTGGGCTCTCTGGGAGGAGGCGTAGGATCTCTGGGAGGGGACGGTGTGGGCCCTCTGGGGGGCGTGGTCCCCCTGGGGGGAGGCGTGGGCCCTCTTGGGGGAGGCGTGGTCTCCCTGGGGGGGCGTGGGCCCTCTTGGGGGAGGCGTGGTCTCTCTGGGGGGAGGTGTGGGCCCTCTGGGGGGCATGGGCCCTCTGGGAAGCGGGGTGGGCGATCTACGCAGTCGATCCTGAATGATGTTCTCTATTCGCGTAGAAAATGTATCAAACATCTGTCCCACACGACGCATCACTCGGTCTTCTACAGCTCTAGCGACGGCATCAACAAAGCGACCGAACCAGCTATCAGACGACTCCCCCGGACGATGCCCCGGCATCCTCATCTCGGGCTCTCTACTCCTCTCCTCCTCAGTCCTCCTAGGCCGCTTAGCTCTTGATGCTCGAGGAGGGCTCACTCTATGATATGACAGACCATCCTCATTCGAGGTCCTCTGACCCACCCCCTGCTCTGAGGGTCTAACACCCTCATCCGGCTCATCAATCAATCGATGCTGTTGTGGAGCCTGCTGCTGTGTAGTCCGGGTACTCCTACGAGGCCGTGATGGGCCCACGACGTCAGAGGACCTAGTACATGTCCTCGGGATCACACGGCAAGCCACGTTAGTGAGTAACTTCTTCTTGGAGGGCGCTCGAGGTGCGACATACCTCACACCCAGTACACTCTCTCCCTCCGAACTCTGAAAGTATGGTCTCTGAAGCTCATCAGCTGATGGCACCATTACAACATAATACATGACAGCATTGTTTGTGCCAAGAGATTGGGCGATATATAGAGCTAGATTTCTTGCACCTTAATTTCCCCCATTCAACAACTTAATTAAACAAGCCCAAAATTTCTACTTTTTATGTAAAACGCGAAGGTCTTCAATTCCACCAAATTTTTACAATAATCAGTGGAAATTTCATGTAATCACATAATTTTTACAATAAGATACGCATTCAATTTTCAAAATATTTAAAGTTCTAGGATAGTGTGGAGACTATTTCATTTTCAACTCTAATTTCATATTAGCGTTGGTGACTTGGTGTTGTGGTAACAATATTATATTTTGCATGTGTTTTGTATTCCACAATTTGTTTGTTTAAATTGTTAATTATCAAGCTTTAATTTGTTGTTTTTTTGCTTGTTTGTTTGATGTGTTGAATCAATATTTGGTATCCTAAATAAATGCATCATAAACATATGTTTGGTGCTCAAATGAAACAAAATCGATCAGGCCGAAATAATTCTAAGTCAAGCAAGAGATATTGATAAATATTCAAGTAATTCTCAAATGCTTATATTTCCTACAATATTTTATTAATCATACCGCTAACGGTTGCACAACTGAAAGATTCCCTCATGAGGATTCATTTTTAAGTTCTTGCTTAGGCCCATATAATACACACATGCATAACCAGTCCTGCATATATATTTTTGAAAATCTATTTATACTAATTAATCAAACTAGAACGGAAAAATAAAGGTTAATTAGGTAAAAGAAAATTTGGCATGAAGTTATTTTGAAATGAGTAGTGATTTTCAGCAAGACTCTGGCTAGCCAGAATCTTTTATTATTTTAATAATTAATTAATTTAATTAATAAAACACTAATTATTTAATAAATTTACATTGATTCCCTCCATAATAATTAGGGAAACTCTATATGCGCTTCAATTCAGAAGAAATTGAAGATGGAAATAAAATAAAGAAGTGAAGAAAAGAAAGAAGATGAAGCTGCGCCGCTTTCTTCCGATCCACTTCTGGAGTGATTTTAATAATTAATTACAAATCACTAATTTCATGACAGAAAGATAATATAGTAAAAACATAACATTTAATAATTAACATAATTAATTTATTAATAATACAGTTTTATTAATCATCAAAAAATTAGATTATGGCTAGCCAGAATCTGGCTGGCTAGCATTATTCTTTTGAAATATCAATAGCCATATATAGCGGGATATGTTTCAGTAAATACAATATTAAGGGTCTATTTGTATTAAAAAAAATATTAAAAGACTTATTTGATTCCATGAGAAAATATTAAAGATGTATTCATACATTTTCACAAGAACAAATGTCTAAGGGCATCTTCAACCCCCGCACAAATACTCAATTTTGTATAAGTTTTAGTTTTTACTTTTTACCCAAATTTATGTAAGGGCGGGTCCCATGTATTGCTGTATTTCATATTATTCAAAATTAGCTAGTATTAAATAATAGTTTTAATTATTACCTTAATTATTTAAGGTTATTTGTATTTAAATAAAATATTTAATAATTTACCTTATTTATAATTTATGATTTGGTTTAATTATTGATAAAATAAAATTGGTCTATGATTTAATTTTAATAATTTAAATTTATATGAATATTATTTATTATTTCAATAATTATGCATATAATAATAAAACCATAAAATAAATATTTCTTGAGAATATGTTCTTGGGTGTAAGATTTGGAAAAAACAATTGAAGAACTAAGCTGACTCTATAACAATACTAACAAGATGTCCTTATTATGTGATGTGATTATAGCGGAATTTTCCAGTTTAATATACTTCATATATATTCATTTATTTATTTTCATTTTCAAAATGTACATATAGTTTGGATCAAATGTAGGGTAGTGTGATATAAATCTATAAGGGTTATTACACTACAAAAATACAGCATTATAGCGACGGAAATGGCGACAGAACCGATTCCGTTAACACGGACGATAAAAAGACGACGGGCGTATTGTCGCCACATAAAGTGACGAACTGATTCCGTCGCCTTATGTTATTTATTTTATTTTTTATTTTTTTAATACCGAATAATAAGGCGACGGAATCATATGTTATTTATTTTATTTTTTATTTTTTTTAATACCGAATAATAAGGCGGCGGAATGGTTTCGTCGTCTTATTTGTTTTTAATTTAAATTTTAATTTAATAAGAACGGGCGACGGAATGGTCCGTCGCCCCGTTTTGTAATATTCGGGTACATAGCCCTTCTTCCCCATTTCCCCAATTCATCCTAACCTTACTCGAATTCCCCCAGCCGCCGACCCCCGCCGTGCGCCGCTCCTCTCTCTCTCCCTCTCCCCCTCTGTCTGCCGCCGAGGACGACGACGCCCCCGTCGTCGAATCCCCCCACCGGACGATCCCCTCAGCCGCCGACCCCCACCGTGCGCTGTCCCTCTCTCTCTCTCCCTCTCCTCCTCTGTCTGCCAGTACTAGCCCGCCCAAGCCACTGCCTACCGCTTTCCACCGCCGCTCGCCCAAGCCGGCCTGCCTCCTGCCGCCCTCGATAAGGTTAGATTTATCTTCTTGTTCTTTTTTTTTTTGTAAGTTTCTGATAATACTCAAAAAGTCCTAACATTTGTTTAGGAATTTACACTAGCTTAAATTTAAAGAATTGCAATTATATCGATTCGAATAATTTTATTTATTTTTTGTAATCGATGGACTCAAACTAGCTATTGAACATGAATCAGTTGCTGGGTCAATTCAACTCAATAATAAAATCAAAATTTTGATTGAATTGAATTTTGAACTGATAAAATTACGTGTATATATATAACTTGCCAAATCACTTTCATTTGTCATTATTTAGATTTTTAGTGTTTTTTAATCTAAAATGCCTAACAATAATATTTGATCAGATTTAATTATGTGTATATAGTTTATTGTGTTGTAAAATTTTGATTATATATCAATTAGTTGTAAAATTTTGATTATATATTGTGTCGTGCTTTAAATAAAGTATGTTATCATGTCAATTTCTTAAATTTGTGAATCATGATTTTTTTTATTTAATCGAACTCTATGCATGATTATTTTTTTCAATCGAACTCTATGTTAATAATCTAAGTAGCGCCCCTAAAAGAATTGAATATCATTTTTGTTAAGTTTATTATTCAGTGCATTTAAGAGTCATTTAAATATTTGTTCCAAATGATGTATTTTAGAAGGTCGGGAATTTTTTATTTAAGAAGAAAATTTGTCACTCTTTCAAGTATGGGAGCTAGTTAATTCTTTGACTAGACTATTAATAAGTGAAATTATATATAAATAAAATTGTATGATGTTAATTATTAGGCCTATTAATAAATGAAAGTAAGTAATTACTAATTGCCTAAGAATATTTAAGCATGTTTATTGAATTTATTTAAGCATGTTCATTTGTTGAATTTATTTAAGCATGTTACTTAGTTCAATTTATTAAAGCATGTTAGTTAAATGGGACGAGGGCTTAGGGGTGTAATCGAACCGAGTCGAGCCGAGTAGTGGCTTGTTCGAACTCGAGCTCGACTCAGATAATTGAAAGCTCGTGCTCGAGCTCGACTCGGTCGAGTTCAATTTTTTCGAGCTCGAGCTCGACTCGATGGCGAACTCGTTAAACTCGAGCTCGCCTCGACTCGGCTCGATTGATACTTGCGAGTCGAGCTCGGGCTCGAACTCGAGCTCGATTACTTTTATTTTTTCTAGTTCCTGTTTAATTGAATTAATTGCTGGAAAATAAGCATTAAAATTTCAAATCATCAAACTTACACCCCTACAAACTTACAATCATATAAACAACATAAATAAACTAAACCAGACCATCAAAGTTTCAAAATGAGTATTCTTATAACAAAAACAACAAATTTCCAGCAACATTTCTTCCAATAGTCCAAATCCAACTCCAACTTATGAGAATGACTGCAACAAAAGAAATAAAAAAAAGAGTTAGCTGCAGTAAAATCATTATGCACTACAACTCTATGAGTCTGCAATTGTGTTTTTTTAAATACAACCAATATTTAAAAAAAAAATAGATTTGAACTAAAATGAAACAAACACACATCTATGTAAAGCATTACCAACTTCCAGCCTTCCACCATATTCTCACTTTACATCATCAAACACCAATAAGTATAACATTCCCAAGTGATATACACAATATTCCAATAATGAAACATCAATACTTAGAACACATCAAACATCAATATATTAATTTCACTATTTGAAGTTGTATTACTGTGTATACCTTCCAACATCAAGAAATGGGCAATATAATCTCCAAAGGCTTCTTCTCACTCTACAAAAACAAAAGAAAATTAGGAGATATTAATCGGTTTAGAATGTAACAAAAAAAAATTAAGCATAAAGAAATACATGAAGACTACTTACTTTGTTCTTTCTCTTCAAACCATGAAGACTACGACACCAATCTCCTCCACAAATTAATACTTGTACAGTATCAGCATTCAATGAGGCACGATATGTATCAATTACTCGACTACCTGCACTGAAAGTAGCTTCTGAAGCCGCAGTGGAGACAGGGATAGCTAGTATATCGCGACCCATTTTAGATAAAATGCGATACTTCAATGTGTTCACTCTCCACCATTCTAAAGCATCAAAAGGTGCTGCATTTTCTTCACAGATAAAGCATCCCTCTTCTAAGTAGTTGTCCAACTCCGACTTCTGTGGTTGAATAGTTTCAACTGACTTAACAAATTGGGTAAACTCAGACCAACCAGAAATTGAAACCGATTCTTGACCACTTTTGTGGGTGTTGCCACCCCCACCCATGTCATTGCTTTGAGTTAAGTTGTCACAATACATTTCAGCCATATATTCATCATATAACTCGTATAATGCTTCCTTGACTTTGAAAATATTATCTCGGGCTTCATCTTTATCGTACATTTTAGGAAAGCAAAACTCAACAACTCGCATCTTGCACCTTGGATCTAAAATGACAGCTATAGCCATCAACAAGTTGCACTCGCCCCAATACTTGTCAAACTTCTTCTTCATAGCTTCAACCATGTCACGAAGAAACTTATTATCTTCAGCTTGATTTTCATAAATCTTATCCAACAACACTTTAATTCGAAAAATTTCATTAAGAAATAAATTCGAAGTTGGATACTCACTCCCAGATATGATTTTAGTTGCTGAATTGAACAGTTCTAAAACAGAACACACCTTCTCAACTTTCAACCAATCTTCACTACTTGGACAATAAGTATATCATGGTTCTCTATCTTTGTACCTCGGAAAAACTTCTTTAAACTTGATGGCAGCTGACAACATGTCATATGTGGAATTCCATCTGGTCTTGCACTCAAGAATGAGTTTTCTATGCGGTAGTTGCAGCTGCTGAACAATTTCAGAAAAGACTTGAAGTCTTGCCTCATTATAATTGATGAAAGTCACACTCTCGTGTATATCTTCAATAATATCAGAAATTTTTGAGAGGCCATCTTGAACCATAAGGTTCAAGATGTGTGCACAACACCGCACGTGAAACAATTTTCCTCCACATAACAGCTTCTTGTTTCTTGAGAAAGTGTCAGTCAAAATTCTAACGGCAACATCATTGTTCGATGCATTATCAACGGAAATGGTGAAGATCTTGTTCTCAATGCCCCCACTCTTTTATACACTCATAAAGGCTATCTGCTATCTCAACACCGCGATGAGGAGGGGGTAGATGAACAAAACTAAGAACCCTTTTTTGCAACTTCTAATTGGAATCGATAAAATGTCCAGTAAGAACCATGTATTCAATCTTCTGATTGGTAGATCTCCACAAATCTGTAGTCACACTAATCTTGGAAATGTTCTTCAATTGTGCCTTCAATTTTTTCTTTTGAATTTCGAACACCTGCATACAATCTTTCTTGATTGTATTACGTGACACTTGCTGCCACTCTAATATCCCACGTCTTTGCATCATATTGAACCCTTCCTCTTCTACAATTGTAAATGGATGCTCATGCATGGGAATCCAATGAGCAACTGCCTCTCTCATTTTTGCCATATCAAACTTGCCATCAGTAAGTGCAAGTGAGACCATTTGTTCACTATCCTCATTGATTGGTTGCAACGTAATCTTCTTCTGTTGCCTCTGATAGGTCTTTCGCTTCATACATCCATCCAAGTGTCTTTAAAGGTGGGTAGTAGTCTTACTCTTCAATATCGATAGATGAGATTTGCAATGTATGCACTCAGCTTTCTTTCCATCATCAATTTCTTGAAACTCTAACCAAACTTTAGATGTTTTCTGTCTTTTCTTTGGAGCAAATTGTGAATCATCTTCAGACATTTGACTACCACCAAGGTTGGGATCTGAAGTGGACCTCACAGTAGCATCACTAGTTGAGTTTGGAGTTTCAATGGGTAAAGATTGATCATTGATTGAGTGTTGAGATGTTGGTATGTTTGCCATTGCTGATGAAACTTCGGGGGGAGAGAATGACATTTCTGAAAATGAAATGACATTTATCAATCATTTGAATACAATTTCAGCAAGCATTATTAAATAAAATAGCACAAGTTACATAAAATGGTAAAACATAAAATTATATTAAATTCTATCAAGAACATTACAACTGCTCAACTAAAATGAGCCATCTGCATTCAAGATTTTCATTGGTTTTGGCTTATCTTTAGTGTCTTTGATGAAACTCATCATCATGACTCATTAAATTACGTGTTAGATGCATATATATCAAAGATCTATTAAATTATGTGCTTGCTCAAATATATCAAATAAAACTAAAAGGCAGAACATGGCAATATCTTAATTTTCAAACATACATCATTCTCACATACCTAAAATGCCTGCTATTTAATTTACTGCTCTATCTTTTCTTTCACATTTGACCACCACACCATAATTATATAATTTAATCACGATTCTCAAGAATCTAATTAATTGATTTCTCGACCATAATCGTGTTTGATCTCAGGAAACATTTTTCATGTTAACAGCACCTAGCTTTTCTTTGATGCTCTCATTTTTGTCTTGCCAAGAAATGAAGAAAGGGTTAATTAATGCCACCAACATTTGATGTAGATTGATGCAGGCATTGACATTAGCAAGTCAAAAATAGGTGGTAAGAACGTGTTCTTGTCTTAGCGTTTAACTTCATAACAACTCCCACAAATATTTGATTGAAGATATAAAAGTGTCACCAAACTTCCAAAATTTTAGTGGAAGCAGCCTTTGTTTTAGGAACATTAATGCAATCGTAAGTTAATTAAGCTGATTTAATTTCTAGCTGCTTCTACACAGTTATATTCAATTGAATCAAACACCTCGCATTATGACATTGCAACAATATATATTAATTTCTTTCCTAGAATGTATCCTCTTTTCAGACACATACAGAAACATAGTAGCAATAATTAAGTACTGTTTTGATTAACCATCAATGGCATATACATTATATATATTTTCTGGCAATGATTATCATAGACTAAAGGGCAGTGTAAGGATCAAGAATTTAAGCCTGTAGCCCAAAAAAGAAATCTTTGTTATTTTTCATTATATTCATTTTCTAGCTAGGATAATCATGATTTCGATTCCCTCTATTATTCCCTTTTATATTATTCATTCACAAAAAATAACGCATAACTCCAATGAGTTATACCAACCAACATTTGCAGGCCAGAGTTATGCTTTAAAATACTCACCTCACCCTGTTTGATTGCCTGAGATGAACATCGTCGCCTCACCGGAGGGTCAGAGCTAGGAGATTATGCGACTTCAAAAATCAAAAAATTCAGAACGGATGAGAGGTTGAGACTTTAGCCACTGAGAGATTGAGAGGCGAGCTAGGAGAAAAAAAGAGGGGGAGTGCGAGGCTATGTGAAACAAGAAATCAGAATGGTTGAGACTTGAGAGGCTGAGCCGCTAAGGTTGAGAGGTCAGAGGTGAGAATGTTGAGACTTAAGAGGCGAGACTGCGAGAGGTTTAGATCTAGGGTTCCAATTTCCAAATGAATCTTTTATATTATAGGGTATAAATGTAAATACAAAATAACAAAAGGGATAAATATGTCAAACTACCTTAAGCTCGATAAGGCTCGCGAGCCTATCGAGTGCCATATCATGAAGCTCGAGCTCGAGCTCGAATCCTGTTCGAGTAGCTCGAGCTCGAGCTCGACTCGACTTGCTTCGAGTCGAATCCGAGTTTTGTCCGAGTCGATCTCGAGTAGCTCGTGAGTAGGCTCAGCTCACTTACACTCCTACGAGGGCCCCTGGATCCCTCTATATTAATTGTACGTATTTATATTGGGACGAGGGTCCCTGGATCCCTCTGGTGTTTGGGTTTTGCTAGTTAATCCCCAAACCTAGTTAAGTTACGTCGATGACTTGGTCAAACTATAGGTTTCACGTCGTTATGCTGTCGAATTTTTATCTTTTTTGAATTTTATGTTTTTGTTTAATTAAGATCATGTGTATAGATATCTATATGAGTTATTTTTATCAGATGACTAGAGATGGTGGTTCTCACGGGGCTAGGTCACGAGCTATGTCATCTATGGGATCCGTTGACGGTACCATTGATGATAGTGTCGATCAGGATGGGACCGATGCTCAGAGAGAGGAGTCCCGCACAGTTGACTCGAGATGGGAGCTCGAGCTCGAGACCGTTGGCAGTGAGAGGTATGTTGATCTATATATCAATATATTCAATTAATTTACTTTGTATATTAATTGAATCTAATTTGCATTTTCAGAGTCATGAGGTCCTCGAACGCCTGTTCGAGGGCAATTGCCTCTATCTTCAAGAGATATATGCATCTTACGGGTTTTGTTTGGAAAAGGGTGCCCGTGGATAGGAGGATGTTGTATTGGGCTGAGTTCAAGGTAAAAAAATTAATTTATATGTAATTGTGTTATCTAATATTGTTACTAACGTTGTTGTTTATTGATGTGTTAATATAGAAGGGGTTTAGGTGGTATTTCCCTGATGAGGAGGTGCTTCCGCTCTTCTGGAAGAAGTGCCAGGACCGGTACAGGGACATGGTGTACCACATGAAGAAGGATGACTACCAGGCAGATAAGAAGCCCGATTTTGTGTGCCATGAGGACTGGCCTGCCTGAATAGCATACTGACAGGTGGAGGAGACTTAGGAGAAGGCTCGCCTGGCCAAGAGGAACCCAACACCGAGCCCAATGGACCAGGATCATCCAGCCAGACTCACCACGGAGGCGCCAGATCTGCCGTGGATCATATACGCGATCTGGTACGAGTTATAATAATTATTCAAGTTTATAATATAATAAATTAACATTTTCTAATGGATTTCATTTTATTTTGTTGAATCAGACTACAGAGCAGCATTTGTTCGAGTGGGAGGCGCACTACCTGACCTATCTCAAGCTTCACTGTCCGGACGGCCTTTGGACCACAACCAAGGCGAGGGAGAACAAGGTAAGTTTTTACTAATATTTTAATATATATATATATACGTATATATAAATAATTTATATTGAAAAATGAATTTACATTTATCCTGATAAATATAGGATAAATGTGACGCCTTGGCTACTGGGTGGATAGCGGATGGCAGAGAGCCGGACATGGGCGAGATTTTCGACCAGGTGGTGGCGCCTAATAGGAAGGGACGTGCTATCGGGCTGGGGAACATGGCCCCTATCATTTGTCGTCCTTCTACTGCAGCTGGAGGATCCTCCTCGTCATCGAGCCTGGGCTCCGGGTCGCTGTACACCCAGGCAAAGCTCGATGCTCACCTAGCTGAGATGCATGCTCAAATGGATGAGAGGTTGAGTGCCCAGCAGACGTCCATGGAGCAGGTGCTGGAGAAGCAGACCAGGATGGAGTCCCTGCTTGAGCGTCTTCTTAGACAACAACCGGGTGGTGCTGGTGACGGATCCGGAAGGTCTGGTAGCGGTTCTGGAAGGCCGAATGGTGAGGAGGGCACTTAGTTGTACTATATCTGTATTTATGCTACAATTTTGATATTTATTTATATGTATTATATATTTTGTATTAAAATATGTACAATTATATATATATATATTTTAGTTTTATTATCTTTTATTATATTTGGGTACAAATAAATATTTAAAAAGCAAAAGAAATTAAAAAAAATCGAATTAAAAATAAAAAAAATTAAAAAAAAAATGGTGACAAAAATATTCCGTCACCCTTTTTTTTATGAATTAAATTATTTTTTATTTGGCGACGGACTTTTCCGTCGCCTTGACCGTCGCCAATAAAGGCGATGGAACCCGTCTGTCGACTTATTGGTCACTCCAATTTCACGACAATTTACGATGATACATTAAGGCGACGGACTATTCCGTTGCTAAGGCCGTCGCCATATTTGACGATGGAATATTCCGTCGTCTTCTTTTTTTAGCGACTAAATTTATGAGACTGACATTTTCCGTCGCCCGTTAAATTAGCGACAGAAATTGTGTATGGGACGACGGAAAATTCCGTCGCTATTCCGTAATTTTCTTGTAGTGTTACTTATTAGTCTCTTAATTAGATTGAGTTTACTCTGTATGTTATGTATACAGACTTACAGAGAGAGAAACTCAAGAAATTAAGCTCGAGGATTTGCATGGGATTCCACTCCACTATTACTATATATAGATTTGATGCTGAGATGATATATAATACTATATATAGCGCTGTTAGTGCCGTATATATGATCGATCTCAGTCATTTAATGTAACTAGCTTAGATAACATGCGTTGCACGTGTTTTTAATATTTATTGTTATAACGTGTGTGTACTTAACAATTGATATTTTGACTAATTCATATAAATTGCATAAATATTTATAGTACTTCGAAAACATTCAAATAAATATATATGAATATCAATGTAGTAAGAGGCATATAGGTATATATGTAATATTTATGAGATTTGAAAAATAATGCTATTCATGAAATGCAAAAATAAAAATTGTATGTCTTCTCGTTGACACTATATTTTTTTTCCTTATTTGATCTTGATGAGTGATTAAGTCTTATACTTCTTTTTAATGGTCTCTAAGATAAATTTATCCAACGTTTGATCATCGTTGTTGAGAATTTCAATGCATTCCTCAACCTTTTTTTTGACATTCTTCTTTTTTTTTCTTTTTTTTTTGTACTTGGCCTTCAATAGAATTTAATTGAGGTCTGAGTAATTGAATATTGTTTTTGTCACTTTAGTTGTACTTGAATCTTGCTTGTCTCCCACTTTACTTTTCTTTATCTTTTTAGCTAAATGTTTCTTTCTCCCACTTGGATTTAACTTAGAGTCTTCAATTGTGTCTTTTTTTTTTAATTTTGCAGTGGATACAATATTCATGTTTTCTCTTTCATCATTTCTTTCATTCGATAGGTTTGTCATGAAGACTTCTATTGATGTTTTTAAAATAGTAATACAATATGAAAATTTACAAGCAAACTTTCATATTTATTAATGTTGTGATAGTTTATTAGTCAATAACACATAAAATTATGTTTGAAAAGTTGTATTTAAAATTTGGTGAAACTATTACTGTGAAATAAGTCTAATTTTCATCAAAAAAGTTCGTATTAAACTAACAAATACCTCGTTGATTGATGTTAGATACTCTTATATGGATCATCCTACAAATATTGATGCAACCTTTTCGAACATTATAATATGTGCATTGTAATCCTCTTGTATTACGTTAATGGTGATTCGATATATCTACATATACAAAATAATAGTTAATTTATATGTATGTTTGAATGGATGGTTTTTTTATTTGTAGTTTGATTATTATCTGGGTACGGTTTCAACATTTTCATTCTTGCAAGTTGAACATATTCTATCATACATGCTTTATATCACGTTTTACAAGCATCATAATATACTGATGATTTATTTTGATGTATTTTTGACTGTATCAATAATTCTCGTAAAACAATATGAATCATTCTAATATATTTCTCATAAGAATTCAAATAATTATAATGTGTTAATCATAATTTAGTTAAATATATAATATGATAATAATTTTAAAAGTAACATTTAAAAAATAATATATATGATAAATATTATCATCCGGGGATAACTTCACAATTTAATTTAAAGTGGGACTATATCAATCAAGGCGACATTAATTAATTATATAACTATAAAATACTCTAATTTTTTTAATTCATTCCACACCTCATTGGTTCAATGTCTTCAATCTCTTTACATGCTGGTTTGATATCTAAATGTATTTTGTACTTGTAAATAAATCACTTATCATGGAAAAAGTTAGTTGCAAAGGTATTATGAAATCAATGGTTGTCATAAAATAAATGCATATTTTATATGCATGTTTACCAAAGTTTTTTTTTTTCAGTAATGATGACAACCGTTGGATTTTGTCCAACAATTTGTTGCAGCTCATGTCCCTCATTTTTTTTCCATATGTTCCCAGAGACATATGTTCATTATCTTTGATCTGTGAATAAAATATTATCAATACATATTTTAAATTAAAATATAATATTCTACTTAATAGTTGAATAATATAATATAAATTAAAAATAAATGACTTACTCTTTGTTCATGATAGTTATTTTCCTCAAAGTCTTCAAAGTTGTTGTTAGTCTAGTTTCTTCAACTTTTACCAAAACTCCATAAACATCTGCATGATTTTTTTAAAGAAAAAAATATAAGTTCTCTAATATAAACAATTAATTAATCCTCACACACAAAATATATATAGATGAAATACATTTTTTAATCGATATAGTTATAAGAGTAGTTATTAGCATTTTACCGAATTCGTTTATGTTGGCCGATTTTTTATTCTATGTCCTTAATCTCTACAAAATTGTGTTGAATCTTATATCAAATACTTTCGAATGTCTCATTTACAACACTGTAATTTTTAAGGGCTACTTCTTTTTCTGGATATATGCTATGATACTGTGTATTAACTTTTTTAACCTCTCACTTGGAGATTAAATAAGTTTTGTTGAACTTAAGTTTCTCGGTAAAGAAATATAATCGATATGACTATTGAATATTATCACTCCAATTTGGGCACCTTGCTAATATTGAATTAAACATGTTATATAATTAAAAATTTAAATTATAATTTCATATGTTGCTTGCCTCATTGTCCATCATAATTAATTTTCAAAACCTTTTGTCATTACTGGAATACAGCACACTTCCAACTCTTAAAATTTTCAATTGCATTATGCTCGACATTAATTTTGTATTTCTAAAGTTTTTATGGAAAGTGTTGAATCAATCAACATAGTTTATTATTATCTCTGCAACATAAACATAGTTTGTATATTATAATTGAAAGAAGAAATAAATGTAAATTAAAGATTTTTTTTTTTTGTTATCAATCAATTGGGTATAAAACTACCGAAAAAATATTGAAAAGAAAAACATATACAATTTACAAACTAAGTGATGAATATAGTGAATATATACTAATATGAATAAAATAATTTGAAATTAGCATTAGACATGTCCAACGCCTCATCCTTCAGTGTTACAAAAATTTGAGACCATATCTTCTTTATTTGCAATTTGCTATCCTTTCTTTGGGATTTTTTTAAAAATAAAATTCTTGATGTCCCGGTAGGGATGGCCTAGTGGTGGAGTGAGATTGCTCAGAGATCAAAGGTCACGGGTTCGAATCTTCTCAATACCACAAGTCGTGTGTGTGAGTTAAAAAAAAAAAGACAGATAACTTGTTGATGATAATTTGGGAATTAATTTCTTGCAAGTTTATTTTGTTTCTCTTTCAATTTTCAAGTGGTATTATTCAATATTTTTCTTAGTTTATTTATAGATGTAAGTAATGGTAGAGTTGTATTAGAAGAAGAATGTAGAATTGTATTAGAATAAGTTTTGTGCAATATGATATTATTCAATTAAGATAACTTTTTTTTATTAAATCACATGCACGAAGTGTAATAGTTTAATTTAATACACGAAAACTATGAATTTTAATAATGTTCTTGAATTTAAATTTATTATTTTAATGATTATGATCTTTTGATAGGCGTTTAAGGAATTAGATTTTTTAGGCTCCATGGAGTGATTGTGGCAATACAAACTAATGCTTTCTTCATACAAAACGATTTCAATAAAATTAAGTTATGCTACAACTTATGCTACAACAGTTTTAAAAAAATCATTTAATTTTTAAATTAAACTCTTTAAAATAAAAAATATCTAACAACAATTGATTTTTTAAATTGCTGTTTTTTTTTATTTTAATTGATTCTTTTAATTTTATTTATTTATTTAAATAATCAATTTTTATTTTTGTTTTCCAATTGAGGTCTTGTACTATTAATTTCGTTAAAATCACTTCATTCCTTTAATTCAAACCCTAATAAAAGGTAACCAGATGACCTAATTTTACCAAAATTGATTGTAAAAAGACCTCATTTTAACTAAATGAAATAGAGGGACCTATTCAGGAAAAAAAATTGAAGTACGAGAACCCAAAATAGTGTTTTACCATTATAATTAAAATTTAATTATATATATAAATATAAACATCATATATATTGTTTGAATGACTAATTAAAAAATCTCGTTCGATGACACAAACTAATAAGGTGCCGAGATCAAATTCAAATACAAGAAGAATTTGATCTTTGATGTATTCCATTTTGAATATGTATAATGACATTCTTCTTAAGAAAAATTATTAACTGTAATTATTATTTCAGCATATAAGTTGATTGATAAATATTTTTTATTTTTTTATTATATTCCAATCATTTTTCTTAATTATTATTTTAGTATATAAGTTGATTAAGAAATATTTATTATTCTTTTTACTATATTCAAATCATCAAACAAGAAAAGTGCATTTATCCATCAAAGGCAACTCCTGTGTCAATAAGGAATCAGACAATTCATCAAACAAGGCTCGTGCAAAGTTGTTTACGGACTTCAATTTTAAGTGTTATGAGTTGTGTACGTTTTTACATAAAATTTTATATTTATGTAATGTTGAACCTAAAAGAAAAAATTTATAGAGTTAAGTTTTAAAAAAATGATTTCTTATAAACACACACTCATCATTCAAATTAAACATAGTATTATATACCATTCAATTCACATGAACTTTGTTGTTTCATAATATTTCTTTTTCATATATAAAAGTTTTCTGTGTCAAAATACACCAGTAGTTGTAATATTATTATAAATACAAATTATTGATTAAAAAGTTAAAATTTGAAGAATTATAAATTTTAAATTAAATAGCATCCACGTAAATTATGAAGTTCATTAATATAAGATTTGTAACGAATTGTAATTTTTAGAAAAGTTAAATATTACAAAGTTAATCATATAGATTAGTTAGAATACAAATATAATAATAAAATATTAAATAATATAAGATAATTACATTCTTACCCTTACATAAAAATTTAAAATAGGGTTATAATAGATAAAGTCAAAATTATAAAATAAAATATTAAATAATATTAAATGATTACATTATTGCCCTTAGAATAAAATATAAAGTAAGGTTAAAATAGGCAAATAAAAAATTGTAAGATAAGCCACTTTTTATATTATAGTATAGATTAATATTATTCTTTATCTTAGTTCCTTTCATATTTATATGATTACTTGCTTGTAAGTTGTAACTACTTATTTTAGGCTCAAATTAAACAGGACTTGATCACAAGACTGAAATGAACAAGTGATCGAAAACTTACAGCCGGTTGGGACAAAGAAATCAAAATGAGAGATCGAGAAACACAAGAAATGTTTGACTACACTGCACGTTATTCAATTCGATCTTAGTACTACCTAGTCATGGAAAATTCTCTAAGTCAGCACCTCACCTCTTTGATTTCTATGAGTATGAACAATTTGGATTGTGTTTTAGATGCTGGCTAGCTAGGATCATTAATACATACATATATATCAGTGTAGGTAGTCGAGGGCGTCGAGGAAGTGAGACTCAAAACTGACTGCATCATCAAAAGAGAGATCCAAATCTCTGAATGTGAAGTCCATAGCCGGGGTGGGGTTTGAGATTATCTCAGCAAAATCTGAATCTGAAGTGTGCAAACTGAGAGCAATGCCAAAATCATTGACGGGGCAAGGTGATAGTGAGAAATAGGAGTCGGAGGTAGCCGGAGACAGAAACGAAGGAGAGTAGGTCGGTCCGAGCAAGCTATTAGTGACAGTGTCTGCAGCTGGAAACAAGTCATTTTGAGGGAAGGAGAAGGCCTTTGAATCAGTTTTCATCATCACCTGCTCCTGCAGCTGCATCTCCTCTTCCTTCCTCTCTTTCTTCTGTCTCAACCTCTCTTGTCTACAGCTATGCTTTCCTCTATATATAACCTCAAACATCATAGGATCTTCGTCAGCTCGTTGCACCTGCTTCGTAGCCAAGCATCCTTGTGTGTTACGATGAGTGCATCTATAATACGCCCTGTCAATCCATTCGGACAACATTATTATTCATCACTCATCCACCAACACAACGACCACTTACTACTTACTATATAATATATATCCAAGAATGTGAGAATGTAATGTAACAGAGAAATCCAACTGCAAACTAACAAACCATGCATCCAAATACTACATCTATCAATCAAGTGGGCTTATCTGAATTGAATGTTGGTTGTCGGTCGGTCCAAGATTTTATTACATTTCTACTTAACTATACTCAACTAACCAAGTGGGATGTATAAAACAACAGATGAGATCAGCAACTTGCTAAGTTTCAGTACACAAAATTAAATGATTTAGCCACGGAAGGAAACAGGTGACTGCTTTCATCATTCATTAAAAAAACTCAGAATGCACAACTACAACATGGTCCAAAACACATGTTCTATTCTTTCTCCAACCAAAAATCATCATCGATCTACTGTAGTAATCAAAATTCATCTCTAACCTTGGATGATTAGCCCCCAAAATATCCTTCTGCCCATATTTTCTCCAATTATAGCCATCATCGATTTGGCCTTCAGAACCTGTCCCAGAACACACACGCACATGTTCACTCCATCTCGGCAAACTCTTTCTGCATTACAGAAAAACCAACAACATTCAATCTTATTACTAATAAAAAAGACCCCAATAAAGATAACCTTAAAAATTAAAAATGTTACCTTTTCTTGGCATTCTGGACCTGATCCTTAGAGTTGTGGTTGGACCCTTCACTTCCCTCGATCGAATTCGGCGGCTCAAACAGTTTCCCGGCAGCAATTTGTGAAGAAGCGCCGTTGCCGATTAGAGCAAGAAGGGTTATTGCATTTTCATACGAGGAAAGAATGCTTTCCAACAAAACATCGCATGCTTCTCTTGAAGTCGTAGTGGGGTGAAGCTGGCTCTTCAGCTCATTTGCAAGCTTCTTCCCCTCAGTTAGCACATTTATTACAGTTTTCTTGTCTGAAAGTACTCCAACCTTCTCCATTTTCGAAAGAAAGAGGCTATTTTTTCTTTTTCTCCTTTTGGGCTCTTCTGGATTGTGTGATTTGGAGTGGAGGGGCTTCAAGATTGTTGAATATTCAAGATCATAATGAAAAATGAGTTTGAATGATCACAAAAGGGGATGTGAAAATCTCTGTAAATTAAGATTTGATCTTGATCAAGAATCTGCAGAAAGTTTTGGGCATGGAAATGGAGAGATGGTGAGATTTTTGTATGTGTAGGTGATGATGGAGTGAGGAAAAATAGGTGGAGGGGATATAATTATATAAAGGGGGGAAAAAGATGTGGAAAAGAGAAGATTTTTGACTGGCTAAAGGCACTTGGAATTTTGTATTAAAATATACTAAAATCATTTTTTAAATGAAATATTGTTGGAAGGATTGGATAACAAACATTGCATTTGCATAACCTTATTGCTGACCATTTCAAAGGGCCTCTACATTCTGCACCACTCTACCTATTCATAATTTTTTAAATTAATCAGATATATTTCTAGCAAATTTTATTTTAAATGTATGTTATCAAAGTATTTTGATGATTAAGCTTTAAGATATTACTAAAATTAGGAATTTTTCGAAAGAAAATTACATTATATAGGTAGTTGAGCCCTCTTGATTTCTTTTTTTTTTTTAATGATTATTAAATATTTTTAAGCAGCTTTAAGTTGCGTTTTAATTAAGTATATTTTCATATTACACCTCGCTCCATGGAGCTTTTTGTCAGTTGCACTTTTTATGAATACTTTCTAGACTTTCATTAATTTCCTATAAATATTGGAATTAAGTAGTAAGTTTAAGGAAGGTGAACTGAAATTAAAACTCATTACACATTATTTACATTTTACAATCCAAACAATTTGAACTGCTTGACCTTATTTATTATTTAAGGTTTAAATTCATTGATAAGTCATAAACCCATTTACAGATTGGGGCAAGGAAAATCATCATTATAGTATTTTCCTTAATAACTAATGATGATAATTATTAGATTTCATTAAAAAGAATAGTATCGCTAATGAAAATTAATCATTCGTATGATTTGTGAGAGTATCTCAAAATTTTATGATTCTAAGTTAAAAGACTTTTTTATGCTTAAATTTAACATCAATATCTAGAGAATCGTAATTTTTTTTTTTTTATTGTAAATCAGTATCGGATATAAATAGGTTACCACTTTTATATCACTCGCCGAAGTATGTTTGAATTTGCTTGACATTGTGCATTAAAAACAGGCACTCTATTTTTTCAGTATGAAGAGAATTCTTTAGTATTTTCTTGGCAATTTCATAGGGAGTGAGAAAATTCATAGCCATGGAATTCAATAGGAATTGAGTGGACAAAACATTGTAGTGTAGTACTACTCTTCTTATCTTCTTCTACATAGAAGGGGAAAATAGAACTTTCTATGAAATTCAAATAAAATATAAGAAAAAGCAAGAAAGTCAAGAAAATGAAGCATTCCTCGAATCTTCAATCCTCTTTCCGCGTTGATCGATTTTGCGTGTAGTATTTATTCGTAGCCACGTCGGATGTGACCATTTTATTAATTAAAAATTAAAACAGATGATTATTAAAGGCGCAGATGACGTTTCTTGATGACGTCATGCCATGGAATCAACCCTCTTCTCACGTCGGTTTGTCTGAATATATTACTCCCTCCGTCCATAATCCATTATTCCTTTTTGGGATGTTCCAAAATTATAGTCTTTTTCTAAATTGGGATTGTATTTAAATATTATTTTACAAATATAACCCTATTTAATATAGTATGAATGCAATTAATATAGTAAAAAATAAGAGCAATATAGGATAATTATTGTAAATTGTATATTTCCAATACATATTAAATGTGATTTCTTAATCTGTGTGAAAATGAGAAGTGGACTATAATTATGGGACAGAGGGAGTAATAATAATAATAAGTGATGAACAATAAAACAAAGCAGCAGCAACGCCACCAAGGCACGAACCATCACTAATTTAATTAGGGATAAAATCCTCTAATTCACCACTCACATGTCCCTATTCAATTTAATATTTTAAAAATATTTATTATAAAAATAAATTTATTTTAGTATAATCAATCATAATAAACATGTATTATTCAAAATTAAAATTTAAAAAAATAATATACTCTAATTTTGGAATAATCAATCCTATTAATCAATTATATAGTGACAAAAAAAAAAAAGAATTATTAAAAAGCAAATATAAACCATAATTGGGTGGAATGAACCCTAAATAATAATTATAAAATTGAATTAAACCAAAAATAAATTAAAATTGAAGAAAAAAATGGATAAAAATCTAACAAAAATGAAAATGGGACACTAAGTGGAATATATGATTTCATTTTATTTAATTTTCCTATACAAATGAAATTATAAACACACACACCGATATATTTATTCGCTTTGTGTTTATAAATATATAGAGGAAATAGAATTGAATTGGCCAAAGGGCTCTTGGGTTAATTGAAAAATTTGCAAAATGAACATTAATTTCAATAAAAGGTCTATGGTTGTATTAAAAGAAACGTGAATCGAGAGAATTCTCTTAACATTTAGGGAGCAAACATGTTAATGTTTATTAGAAAGTGCAAATTCTTCCCTCTACTCCCCAAAAAATGTTTTTTTTTTAATTTTTTTTTAAAAAAAATCTTTTTCATACCTAATAATTTATTTATTTATTTTTTTAAAATTTTCATTTTATTATAGACAAATATATGCATGAATAAAATTAATATTATTTATTATAATTGAACTTGTACTTTTGTGAGTGAATTTTATTAGAAATCTTACATGTAGTTTTCATATATTTTTCAATAAATTAAATTTCATTCACAAAAGTACAAACTCAATAATGATAATATAATATTAATTCTATGCAAGTATATATGATTTTAGATCTATAATTAAAAATATATATAATATTTTAGGGACAAATAAAAATGAAAAAAAATAAAAAAAAATAATTTATTCCACCCAAAAAAACAATTTTTGACATTCCAAATTTGAATAGTGTGAAGAATTTAATACTTAATTAAGTAAAAAAAATTATATAAATTTACTTATCCACAATTGATTAATGCAAGCATCCACAAATAACGTACCTTAAGTATCCATTGGTATTTGCCATTATAAAGATTGCATTTAAAGAATAATCGAACTTCTGTTACCTATTTACTATATAAAATGACTAGCTATTCATAAAATAATTATTAAATCGCATTATATTTTTTTCACTGAGTTAGCTAGTAAGTAAATGACATTCCCCATGACACTAAAATAATATTAATTAAATTGATGAGTTTTCTTTTTCCCCCGTTCAAATTACAACTACCAGTACCCCTTTTTGACTAACTATACTAGAGAGATAATTACACTTTTTATTATTAATCTTGTAAGAAAAAGGGATTTTCTTTCGTACTTTTTTTTGTATTTTTTATTTTCTTCTTTTCCTTTCTTCTCTAGAAAACACCCATGAAGGTCATGATTAAAGTAACCTCATATATAGGCATCATATGTGAAATAATTAATGCCAATGGTGTACTAATTAATGAACTGAATATTTTTGTTAACTATGATAAACAATCAATACAAAACCCAATATATATACTATTTTAGAATTTAGAGTCGTCGTGCTGATATGAAAAAAATTATATCCGTATTGTGCACATAGAGTATTACGTACGAATTGATGACATTCTATATAACTGGACACACAACGTATATCTATAAAGTGAAATATAATAAAATATATACTAAATATGATAAATATAGCAGAAAAATTGAGCCCCAAAGGCCAACTCCATACTCCCTTAATTGGGACGTGTTTTTTTTTTTTTTTTCCTTTTTCCCCCTTCAAGCCTCAGATAAGCTTATTTGATAAGTTCAAAGCATTGAAAGAGCTTTTGATAAGTTATATTAAATTTCTAAAGAAATATTAATACAGTTCAACAAATGATTGAGGTATTTTTCTGGCATAACCTGACCAACTTTAATTTTTTTTCTATATACGTACAGTCTTATCTATATTTAATTTAATTTGTTACTAATTAAGTACTGCATTTAGACTAAATTATCTCATATTAATATAAAATTACACACTTGCAATTTGCAAACATATTATACGATATAGCTTTGTTGGCAGTGAATTGTATATATAAAATAAAATAATCAGACAACAATTTGATGTACCTCGACAATCATGTACATCGCAAGTATATTTATTTGTTTGTTGCAGCATTGTGGGCTGCAAATCATTAGACATAAATTATATTGATGTCTAGCTATTTTAATTAGCTTGATTTTTTATCTTTTTGCATTATCACTAGCTACCAATATAATTATCACTAGTTGAGTAAATATTTAATTTTTTTAATTAAAGATGTGGATTCCATATGAAAAGTCAAAATTGTTGATAATTCTTGAGCTAATTATGTACATATAGGCTAGCGTTCCCAATAAGACAAATTGAGCTCATATATATATGTTATAATTAATTCCAAAATTGTAGCTAGCTCAAGAAAATTGATAGTTTCTCTTTCATTTGACATTCTTTGCAATACATATTAAGCTGGAATTAAACTGTCATGCATTATTATAGTCATAGATATATATATAGCAGAACAATATGTCGTTAAACCATGTGGTTTCAATGCCCATTGAATTTCTAATCAAATATTTGACACGCGTACGTTAAGAATCCAATCTATTTAACTCAACATCCAATTCTTTTAATTCTTTATATTTATTTTAAGTTTTAAAGATCGTGTTATTGATCGATAATTATTTTTTATATATATATATTTGGTTTAATTGAGGCTTTGAGCCTACAAATTTTGTAGAGGCATGTGCATTGGAGGATTATACTTATTAATTAGCTTTTTTTTTCAGACTCCGTTTCGGTGTAAAATTATGTTTCAATTTATTTAACTATATATCAAGAAGATCGAACTCTATTCAAGTTGAGCATGAACTAATTTTGATGCTAGTATTATTCTTTAATTTATTTATTTTTTTTACTTGTCAATTTGAACTTAATGTTGTTGGTGCAAATCAATCAATATTCTAATTTAATCCAATGCAAAACAGAAAATATTTTCATTGTGAACACATTCACCTATTTATTATGATAGTATTATATTGAGCCTTTACGATATTTTGGTCTGGATTGAAAATATTTTGAAATTATTTAGACAGTTCGAAACCTTAGATATTATTATGCACAGATTAAAAAACAAATCCCAAATTATTTATCGTATTCGGAAAATCAAACTATATGCAATAATTATTTTGAAATCGGTAACATTAATTGAATATTTTTTTTTTATTTTTTTATTTTTTTTGGAAGAAAAAATCAAATATGTTACATTGGCGACAAATGACATTAATAATTGAGTTTTCGGTTAACGCGTAAAAATATAAATTCGAAAATAAAGGTAGTCGTACGTAAAAGTATGGAAAAATATATGCAATACAAGTGTGAGTGAGACACACATAAAGTGTCGTGTACTCGTGTAGCAATATCTCATTAAATTTGTGAACTAATTAACTTACGACTTTTTCAATACTGTATATATATTGACATATTCATTTCAGATTAAAATATTATCAAGAGTTATCTAATTGGGCCCCCACTAAATAACAAAATGTCTTTATTTTTTGTAAAAAAAAATTACTTCATTATTCAGGTTAATCCAATTGGATACCGAACTTTAATTTGTTACAAAATGAATACTAAACTTGAATTTTTTTGGAAAATTCTAAACAGAGGCCCCGTTTTACTCTTCACAGTCCTCACTAATTTATAAAATATAAAAATAAATTTGATAAGTCATTTTTACCCCTTAGCCCCCATAAAATTAAAACCTTAGCCCCCTACACTATAGCCCCCGTCCATTTTCATATAACTAAAATGCAAATAATAAAATCAAAGCCCCTTCCACCATTATTTTATAACTAATAAATTTAGAGGAAAAAAAAAAAGAAAAAGGACGAGAGAACAAAAAGAGAGTACTGAAACATCAAACCAAAAATGGAGAAATAAATATTGTGGAACTAAATCGATCTCTACTTATCCGATTGTGGAACTACTACTTTCTTCTTCATTTCTCTTCCTAGCTTCTTCTAATTTGTAGCAGCAATTCATCTGTGTGCAGATCACTACTATTATATTCATGAGCTTCTCATATCATATTCATATCAGATATATTTTGTGATGGCGATGATATATATCTATATGTTGAGGATCTATATATGTTATAAAATATGGAGATCGAGCATCTACATATAGATGCATGTAAATTATGAAAACATGTACTAATAAAGAATATACATATAAATGTCTAACTTATTATTTCAAATATATAGCAACAACGGGCTTTATGTAGCAACAGACGCAATTCAAGATCCACACAACTAGCTAGCTAGCTAGGGTAGAAAACATAAATCAAGTCCAAGTTTTAATCATGAAACATACATTTCAAGGATTATAATAAAGGTCATGATGCTCTGCTTCCATGGGCAGAAGATTGGCATCCGAGATAAGATGATGGTCATGAATGCCATCATCTACCTTGGAGAAGCTAGCAGCTTCATCGAAGAAGCTTCCGAAAATCATGCTAGCACTGCACGAATAGTCATGGCTCTGGCTAAGAGATGATGAGTAGCCAAGGGAGTTGAGGTAGTCATCCACTCACCTTTCCATGGTCCCTCAACATTTGAAGGATCTCCCTCTGCACAGAAGCGGGCAACAAACACGGTCGAGATTTATCAATTTTCCTCCTATAATCCTTAATTTTTCGTGTATATCAAGCTAAAGCTCCCACCAAATATATATGTATATGTTCTTGTGCATCTTAATTTGTGCAGGCACACATATAAAGAAGCATGCAATTAATTAATAGAATTATTACTCCCTCTTGAAGAGAAAAAAAATAAAAATACACAAAATATATTCCACTTAAACATATAAAAGACAAAAAACACTATGAGATTTTGGTGACACTGCCATCTGTGGTGTTCAACCTGGTTCACCTCTCGTACAACTTAGGGTCGGCTCATGCTTATGACATGATATATATCCGTACAAGTCACATATGGAAGAGAAAAAATAAAGACATAACTATATAATTGCAACATACTTAGATTACAAGTAAGATATAGCAGCTAGCAAAATCCAAGTGAGTTTCTGTCTGAATCCAACAAGCCAAAACCCAAAGTTCTTATAGACATTTTGACGAATACATGGTATCCATAGTTTGAGATTGTTGCACTAGACCTGTACAGTTTAATAAAAAACCATTAGTAATTAGATCTTGTAAGATTAAAAGAAATCAATCTTGCTTATAATCATTTTAGACGTAAAACCATTTCACACATTTAGTCGATCGAACTGGCAGTGCGTGCATGTGACGTAGGCTTTGATAACTTAAGTGTACTGGAAATTGATCAGCATGAAACATGAAATTTACATTATCAAACTCTCATAATGAAAATTAATTAAGCTAGAAAAAAACTGATATAATTGATTTACCTAAAAATTGATAAAAATTGACTAATTGATGGACAAGTGCAGTGCTAACTTTAAAATTCAAGGGTACTACCAATTTCAACGCAACATCAGTTTCTTAAAATATGAAATTTACCTCCTTAAGAGAGATAAAGAAATCAGTATGAACTAATCACTCACTCTAACTCTTCACAATTTGTTCAAAAAAAAAAAGAATTCATATATACATATTATGGAACATCTAGCTTGATAATTTCCCCACTTCCAAAATTTGACTCAGTTTGAATGAGTGCACTGAAATCTCTCATGCGATCTAAATATGGAGTATCCCACCCTGCTGCACATTTAAGTCGAGATACTTTCAAGTTTGGCACAATTGGAGGTAATGGTGCAGTATGATCCAATGAAACCTATCATAATTGAAAAAAATACATAATTAAAAAAGTATAACATAAATACTAGAAAATATGTCAAACTAGTGTTGTAATAAATACCCATACAAAATGATTATTATTTACAAACCCAATGACAATCACCTTATGTTGCGATTTCAATGGTGGGCTAGATCTTAGAGGGAGGTACGTAAGACACTGTTGTTTAGAGATATGAACCAACACTACATTATATCTTGAGGCAACTAAATGACTCATGTCTGGCAAAGTCATCCAATTTTTATACGGGGCAGGAACTATATAACACGATAAAGCGTCTAACAGAGCTACAAATTCTGTTGATCCATAAAAGTCAACATAATAAGGTCGATAATTGTACAATTCTTCAACCAAATCTTCTTTGACCCTCAACCAATAATCTTCCCCAAAACCAAGCAAACCAGCAATTGCACGAAAACCACAATGTCCATCTGCTTTAACATCAAGTATATTAAGGACATATGGTTTTATATATAAGGGAAAAGAATCTAAAAACTCTATTGTGTGATTACATCTTCTTAAAGGAATTTTATCTTGTCTTTTAATCTTCTTTGAATTCTCAGTGAGTTCTGCTTCATATTTCCAAGCTTCTATTTCACCAATTTCAAAGAATAAAGGATCACGACGGGTTGAATGAATTTCCTTCAAAGAACGACGTCCTTTCATTTTAGACTTCTCCAATGGAGGTATAAGAAACGTAGTTGCTGGATTAGCTAATTCTCTTAGTTTTCTTTTCAACGCTACCTTTCCAGCTTGATCAAAAGTATTGAAGCATGACCGTATTGTGTTTATTTCATCATCAATAGTCACCACACATGGATCACAGCTAAGTTGCACTTTTTCCAAGTTTAACTTCAACCAATGAGGATGAATAGTTGAAAGAGAAATAGGACGAAAATCTCTTAAAAAACTCGGCAATTTCGTGTGCACAAGGCAACCCATGTGTCCTTCGAATGACACACCCACATAATCTAGTGTTAACTCCAACATCATTTGCCCTCTTTGACTCAATGAGAATCATGTTTAGTGCCTTTCTGGACACTAATCCGCGCAACTCTCTAAAGAATGCAGGTCCAAAACTATGCTCAACTACATTCAAACTTTGCTCAAATGAAGCTTTGATTTGAATGTGTTGCAACTCAATTAGAGAATTAATTATTTTCCAAGAACTATCAAAATCTCCTTGAGATGAACCAAGCCATCCCTTCAACTTTGCATGTGCACTTTCAGCTTTACAAAAAAAAAGATAAATATAATCAAATAAAATATTTTGTCGAATCTATTAAAATCACAATCAAATTAAATTAAATACAATACCTATTGGTAGTCATATTTCCAAAATGTATTATTTTGTCTGTCCAAACTGACACAAATCTTTCTTTATATGGTGTTAGCCAAATATCTCTGATATACTTCAAAACTTTAGGGTAACTCACATAATCATTGCTAATGGAACTCAAATTTCGAGCATAATCATCCTCATTTGAAGAAAACATAAGGACACTCCAAGCAGACATGAAAGCATCAAATTTTTCTTTGCGTTCAAACAATTTTTTCGAATTCGCAAGCACATTTTTTTATATATGGAATCTGCATAGAAGATTTGTTGTATCGGGGAAAACTCTTTTAATCGAATTCATCAATGCCAAATCTCTGTCAGTTACAATCACCTTTGGTAATATATTTGATATCATCAAACTCTTTAGCATCTCCATTGCCCACTTGTAATTTTCTTCACGTTCAGCCTCCATGTAAACAAATGTTACAGAAAATGTGAGATATGTACGTGTTACTCCCACGATTTCTAGCAATGGGAGGCCATATCGATTGGTTTTGTAGGTGCAATCCATAATCAACACAGATGGAAATGAATGCAAAATATCTATAGATAAAGGATGCGCCCAGAACAAATCTTTGATGCAATTCGTCAAATTATCACTCCTATGCCATTCCACATATTTACACTCATTCAACCTTTTCATGAGTTGTTGAATTTGTGATCTACCAGCTTTTTCTACAATTCGATGTTTTCTGACGAACATTGTATATTGTCTTCATTGTAGTTGCATTCTTGTTATTCTTTTCTTTAATGGACATGAGTATATTTCTTGATTTGATCAAATTCTTTGTCATGTCAAAGAGCAAAGTCTCTTCTTCTTGATTTAATCTTCTAAGAAATGAGTGTCCCTCAAACTGATCAATAGGCTGATGATAATGAGATCCACACACAACTTTGATACGACATTCGTCATCATTTTCCAGTTTCACACCTTGCAACATAAATGGACAACCAATTTTTTTGTCCCTGTCCTAGTACGAGATATTTCCTCCACTTTATCAATGTTCTTAGGAAGTCTATAAGTTCCACCACGCTCACAACCAAGTCGCAATCTAGCTTTTCTTCCACCATTTTGAGATTGAGAAGATATGATTATAACGATATAACCTAAATTTTTCCCAATCTCTCGTGCCCATGCTACTAAATCCTCTCTACTCTTAAAAATCTACAATATACGTTAATGAATTATATGATATCAACACTTGTAAATACGATCACTACAATTTAAGTAAATTTTTTAACTTACAGTATATTAGTACAAAATGCATCATGCGAATCCAATAAATTTGTCTGAGGGTCGATATTCATAACCTGTTGCAGTCGATAGTAGCGGAATTAGTAAAATAATGGAATCAATGCTAATTTAATTGATTAAAATCACAGTACAAGAAGATCTATTGAAGCCTTGAACAATCATAAATCAGGCAAATCATTGAACTAAATACCAGAATGAAGAAATAAGAATTATTTCATCTAAAGAAACCACTAAAATAATATATTACAACAAAGCGTATAAACCACTAAAAGTTGCCGATTTCCGAGACTCTCATCATACTCTAATATGCAATTCGAATAGAAAATATGCTCAACGAAACACGCATTAATTTTAGCATAAACATCCAGAATCAAACGCTCACATGAACACATATCGAAAGCTTAGAAAGTAGAGAAACAGGTCATAACTATAGGAAAGAAATAGGTCATAACTATATACATCAAAAGTAAAATTCAATATCCAATTATATATAATTTTACTAACACCAAAAATAATTATTGAAAATTCCTCATTATAAATGATGTTGATATATTTGTATGGGCACGCGCAATTAAATTATAAGCATATCATAAAAAATTATTTGACGACGACGGTATAATCTCCATCATCAAATTCTAAACAATTCTTGTTTAATGTATGTCAAGAATAGTTTTTGGAACTGCTATTAGCATTAATGCTCCTCGTTTTTATAACTTATAAATAAAGAACCAATTTAATGAAGATTTATAGCATCATTCTAGTCAATACAATATTGCGACACCCATTTTTAATTCAAGAACTACAAAGATAACTACAGTTCATAAATTCAATATGATTTCAAACAAAAACAAAAACTTACCATGGTAAATAATTCATGTGATGGAGAAGAACACGGGTAAAATTATTATTGCAGAAGAAGGATTGTATCTAGTTTATCTCGGTCTCTCTTTTTATTTTATCGTCTTATTGTTGCAGATGAATGATTGTATATATGATTTTCTTAGTTATATGAAAAGTAATGGGGGCTATAATGTAGGGGGCTACGTTAGGGTTTTAAATTTATGGGGGCTAAGGGGTAAAAATGACTTATCAAATTTATTTTTATATTTTATAAATTAATGGGGGCTGTGAAGAGTAAAACGGGGGTTGTGTTTAGAATTTCCCGAATTTTTTATAGTTCATTTCCTGTTCAATTTTCCGGTAATTAAATTATGTACTACATGACAACTTAGAAATGCTAGCAACTTAAAAGAATCAAAGTGATATTATATATGTCAATATTTTTTTATATATAAGGCATTTCTCGATTAATATTTAATTTATATATTCGAATGGATTTTATTTTGTTTTATATTTGAATGAATGTTTTAGCTATAAAACTTGTTAGCAATTAAATGAGTTGTACATGTCCGATCGTGCCCCTCTCGACTTACCTCACTTTGAAAGGGACTTTGCATAGTTGAAAATTTATAACTTATTGTTTTCTCTCTTAGATATGACCAATTAATCATATTTGATATCAAAAAATGACGTGAATCGAGTCAAATTAAATGTTGCTCATACGTTTATATTTCAAGAGCGAGCTCAATATATATGATATTGTTGATCAACTTATAATTATATCATACGTATATATGTTCAATCGTTGGCTAAAACGAAAAAAAAAATGTTAACAAATTATATTTGACTGGAATAATAATATTACAGATCCTAAAAATATATTTCTCGTACAGTCGGAAAAATATCAGTTTGAGTTCATGTTTTATAAATTGTATTTTTATATACAGATATTATAAAATATAAGTAGATGACTAAAATATATATAATACAAAAGGAGATGAAACATTCTGTGTTGGAGGAGTCCACATCATATGTGTCGACTTTTGTACTGACAAAAAGGGTAAAAATCCGCACTCTCTATTATATAATATATATATTCACCAAAAAGATAGGAAAAGACAAAATAGGAAAAAGTTTACTGTTAAATATTTATATTTATCTATTATAAATCACTTCATATTTGTGGAAAAGGCTGATTGAAAAATGATGAATTTCTTGCGAATTTTCCTGGACTTTTGTGTGTGTAATTGTGGCGTGTTATGTATACGTGTGGGGCTTCCAGAAATGTACTCGTCCACATGCACTTTCTCTCTCTTATTTCCTTTTTCTTCCACGCCCTACGGCATCTTTAGTGCATGTAATATTTGATAGGTACAAATTACTCAAAACTTATTTAATTATTCAAATCTTTCTTATACATCCATCCACATATAATTACAATCTTTTGGGGATCCCACAAATTTATTTAAAAAAATTTACAATTTTCATTATATATATATATATATTAATTTAATATCATAATATTTTTTTAGTAAATTTATTTTAAATACTAATTTAAAGTTTTAATTTATAAATTATAGACTCAACTCGACTAAAACCGAACCAAACCGAATTATTTGGGTCGATTGGTTTGGTTATTTTTTCTTTAATTTTGGTTTGGTTTTGAATATTAAAACCAAAATATAGTTTGTTTCGGTTTTAGTTTAAGTAAAAAATATTTTGGTTAAAATCGAACCAACCAATATATATATATATATATATACTATATTTATAATTTATTATTTATAATTTGAATATTAATTATACCTAAATTAATAAATTTAAAAGGTGATATATACCTAAATAATATTAGTAATTCTAATATTTAGTTTCAATTTTCTAGTTTTAGAAATTTTAAAATATTTACTTATTTAACATAGCATTTGTTATCTATTGAGTGCATGTTATTTCTTTAGATATAATTATTTCGGAAAAATAAAAACAACCATTGAAAAATCGATTAAACCAAAAACTAAACCAAACTAATCAAAGAATTATGGTTTGATTTGGTTCAGTTATATATATTATTTTGGTTGGTTTGATTTGAATTTTTTAAGAAAAATTTTATTTGATTTTATTAATTTAACTCAATTTTGCATAGAATCAACCATTTGCACACTCTTAAGTCTTAATAGAAACACCATAGCATTCAAGAAATAAATTATTTAATCATTGTGAAATAGTAATTACATACAGATAATTAAAAAATATATCAATTTATACGGCTATTTCATTTCATAGAATTTGAAAAGAAAAATGAAAAAGAAATCAATAGCTAGGTCACCACTTACCATCCGAAAAATGAAAAAAAAAACCCACTCTCTAGTTAATTATGATTAGTTATAATATGATAAATTTTATTTTTATAAAAATATTATTAATAATGTACAATTTCAATATTGGCACACATAAATTGAGACTAGAAGATCTCTCTACTCCAACCTCGCACAATGCAAATGTTATCAACGCATTGAGTACAAATCCATGCCACATGGAATTTGTACTCATGTATTGGAGATGTTCTAATTCAATCAGGAATCCTTATAAGTTTAAATTAAATTCAATGTTTAATTAAATTCAGTATGTAATTGTAATAATTTTTTTTGGGTTTACTATCACAATAATAAACTGATATAATTTTTTGTTTTTTCACAATTTTGATGAGGAAATGATTATTTTATAAAGAGATCTAGAGAGAGAATAAAATTAACATTAATTAATTTATTAAATTTTTCAATAAGATTTAATAGTTGACCATGGAACTAAAATCATAATAATCAATTATAAATATAATAAATTTTAATTAATCAAACAAATGAAGATGAATTTCAAACCACAAAGTAATGAAACCCGAACGGTGGATAGTGGTGATTTTTGTTTGATGAAATTTAATAAAATCACATGTTTAATATAATTAAAATAATTAATGTAAAAACTTGCGTTCATTTTTGTTTAATTTAATATATGATAAAAATGATGTGTGTGTTTAACAACCACTTCATTTTTGTTGGATGAGTAGTTTTAACACTATTAAATTTCCAAGCCTTAAATTCATATTTTAGAATTTTCAAGTCTTGAATTGAAAGAATTTATCCGTACTCAAGATTGAATTTTTCAGTGGCATTCTTGTAATATTAGGGTTATTTTAATGAACTATGATTATTTTTGTAAGTTAGGAATTGTATTATATTTCCGCTGCGAGATCTTTCTTTCATTCACAATCTCTTTCATTTACTTTATCTCTTTCTTTTCTGATATCTATGTGTTGTTTTATGTAAACTGATTTCACTTATTCGCAATCATTGTTCACGCGATTGTTACAGATTTTTTCTGAAGATATTTCGTTCGTTGTTTTTTTAAAAATACACTAAGTAAAATCTGAATGTTTTGTTTTCAATTTATATTTTAGCTGCGATCGATAATGTTGACGATTTGGTATAATTTATTAGCGATTAAATATATTTTTGATGGGACGATATATGTAGATTCAAAATTAAAATCAATATTTTTCATGTAACTAAAAGAAATTGGCCACAAAGAAGAGCTAGACAAGCTCAAAATCAGAGAGTCGTGATTAAAGTGATCTATCCTGATAACTCTTGACGCAGGTACAAGTCAAATGACTTAGCTCAGAGGAGGAGATCTGAAAAGAGAGTAAAACTAATCAGACAATCAAAGTCTGAAAACTCTCTACCTACCATAAAGCCAAAAGTTTGGCAAATCTGGATCCCAAAACATCTGATTAGCAAAGAAGGACCCAATGTTATACGGGTTCCTAAAAACTAATCGTCTCTCTTGCAGAAAAAGGGTGTCATATCAAAGAAGAGGACCAAGGAGGTTTGGTATCTAGATACGGGGTGCTCAAAACACATGACGGGAGACAAGGAGGATCTAAAAGGATACAAGGAGAAGAAAGGCCCATTAGTCACATTCGGAGACAACTCCAGAAGCCGAACCATTGGAGAAGGGTTCGTGGTCAAAGGAAAGGTGATAGTCAATAGAGTCTCCCACGTGTAAGGACTGAAGCACAAACTGCTCAGCATCAGTCAATTATGTGACAATGGATACACTGTTGATTTCAATCGAAGCTCGTGTGACATTAAGGATAAGTCAACTGGAGCAATCCTCCTAACTGGAGTAAGGAGAGGCAACATGTATGTTGTAGACTAGTCAACTGGATATGGAGAAGCTTTCTTTCTACCAAAGGGCTCAACATAAGCAAGTTAGCTATGGCATCAATGACTCAACCATCTCAACTTCAGAACCATCAATCATCAAGCAAAGAAAGAGCTAGTAGATGGGTTTCCCATGGAAATTTTCAAAAAAGCTGGCGTTTGCGGACCATGCCAGAAAGGGAAGCAGGTGAGATCATCATTCAAAAACAGAAGTCATCCTCAAGGGACAACTGCTCCCATCCAGCTACTACACATGGATCTATTTGGGCCAGTCAGACCACCAATGCCTAAGGAAAAAAGATTCATTCTGGTAGTGGTTGATGACTTCTCAAGATACACATGAGTAGAGTTTTTCAGAAGCAAGGATGAAACCTACGCCAAGCTATCAACAATGATCAGGAGACTGCAAACTGAAAATGAGAAATCAGTTCAACGAATCCGTTCAGACAATGGAACTAAATTTGTTAACCAGCAAATCATCAGTTTTCTCAGTGGACTGGGAATAACTCATGAGCACTCAGCTGCCAGAACTCCACAGCAAAATAGTGTTGCTGAAAGGAGAAATCACACACTCAAGGAAGCAGCTCGAGCAATGATAGCTGATGCCAACATAGCAGAAGGATACTGGGCTGAGGCAGTCAACACTGCGTGCCACACTCAAAACAGAAGCGCCATCATCTGTGCACATGACAAAACACTCTATGAGCTCTATAAGGGTCTAATTGAATGGAGAACAACATCACTGACTCACTCTGAGACGGTTGAAAAACTAACTGCTAAGCACCGGATTGCAGAGCATCAGCTGGATGCTAGAAAAGATACTGGAGAGCATCCGCTGAGTGGAGTGAATACGCGATGAGCTGATCAACAAAAAAAAGAAGCAGCGACATGGCAAGGCGCCAAAGCTGTACAGAAAACTGATCGAGAACATGAAAGATCAGGTAAAACTACTCTCTGAGTCAATACTGCAACTGGAGATATTTTCTGGAACAGAAGACTCTGAGGAAGACTCCTCCAACAGTGAGGAGATACCAGACAGTTCCAGTAAGAGAAAGAAAAGGAGAACTGATGACAAGAAGGATTAGAGGCCAATCAAACTGATGAGAAGCTCTAGGATAAGACTTCTTGTAATTCCAGTTTCGTATCTTTCCAAATAAAGCCATTTTGCCTTGAAATTGCAAATGTCTTGTCAAGCATTTACTTCGTACCTTCCCCCCTATCGCAAGTCTGACAAGTACATTTAAGGTAAACAAACAAAAGCAAGGGACACACATTTTCCAAGATATATGAGTATTCATTCATTACTCATAAATCAATTCAGATCTAGTCCTCCTCACTTGCAAAAAGAGAAGAGACATACTCATTTCCCGATCTCTTTCAAAGAGTCTCTCTCTCTCTCTCATCTTTCTCAAGAATTCTAGCCAAATTTTCTTCAATGGCAGAATTACTTAGTTCCCCCAGCTCTTTCAAGAAACAAATGATGAGAGACAAATTCCTTGAAAAGAAGAAATTCCAGGATATTCTTCAAAATTCAAACGGCCAAAACCTGCTTGTTTCTCTTCACAAGACAGGGATTCTTTACTACCTGGAAACACCACCTTGATTCTTCAGACAAAGTCAGGTGTGTGAATTTCTTCTCCAAGCACAAATCAGTGCTGATGGCAAAGAGATTACATTAGTTATCCACGGCCGACCAATCAAGATAACTGAAAGAACAGTTACTGAAGTTTTTCAACTTTCAAGGCAAGGCGCAACCGTTCAAGAGTTGAGTGAAGCAGCTGAACCATACTGGAGAAGGTGGAAGACCCCTACCTGCAGAAAGACATTCAATTTTTCCACAGCTAAAACTGATCTAAGACCAGAGTATGGGGTTCTGCTCGACATCACAAACAAGATGATGTTTGGAGCAATTAGAAGCTTAAGCCATCTTACCCAGGAGAGGTACAAGGTGATGATATACCTAGCTAAAGGACGTGAGATAAACTGGGCAGAGTTTTTATTCTCACAACTCAAGCGTCAAGTTCTCAAGGCTTTCAACTCAAAGAGAACACGAAAGTTTGAGTCCATGGTAGGAGTTGTTCTCAGAATGAGCAGGATGATTGAACACATCTTGAAGCTGCCAAATGATGATGCATTACCAGTCCTCATCTCAGACTGGATTCCCAAGAGAGGAAGCATTCATCTGCACTCACTCAAGAAGAAAAGGTTAAAAATTGGCAATACAAATGCCACAGCCTCAAATACCTCAACTGCTAATGATGTCTCGTCATCAGTCTCCAAGAATAGATCAACAGCGGACTTCCAAGACTGTTTCGATCTAGATGAGCTTATTCCATTTATCGGAATTCCTTATTCAAACTATGGAGCTAACTACTTCAGGAGAACTTGTCCCCCTCTCCAATTGACAGAAGAAGATATTCGCACTTTCTATAGTGGTGAATATGTAGCCAAGAATGCACAAAAAGAGGTAACAAATTTACTTCTTACTCAATTTGCATTTGTGGCCACGCAAGATCAAGAGCTTTTTAAGCTGCTAAACCGGTATTTCTACTGGTACAACTGGAGACACTCAATGTCCATCCAGTCTCATTTCTTGATCACTGCTTGTCACAGCATGAGTTTTTGGCAAAGAGAAGAAGTTTGGAGTTTGAAATAGATAGGGTCTGGAAATCCATTCCCTCCAACTATCGTGCAATTAAAGAGGATTATGAGTCATAGATTGACCAAGAAAATTCCTTCAACTGCTCTACTTGCCAAATTAGAAAGTGACATCAAGGCTCATGAAGAAGCAGGAGCTACGCAGCAAGAGATCTGCACAATCAGCCCTGCCCATAGAAAACTGAATTTTAGAAGTCTATCAAATCAGTTAGTTGAACCTAATCGACCAACTGAACCTGCAACTGTACAGGAACAGCGAGAGTCACCTCTCACCCCAGTTGCAGTGAGTCGACTATGTCATGATGAAGATACTGCCACATCACCAATCTCTTATCAAAGAGATATGTCACCCCACTGATTGCTTCAAGCCACAAGACAGCCGCCCAACTGAACCTGCAGGAAGTTCAGCACAAGTCATCCTCAAGAAGGCACTTGAACAGAAGGCGAAGGGTCACATCTACTGAAGCTAAAAACCGGAGTCAATTCGTGAAGAAAGAAAGGCCAGAGAAGTTTGCTGAAGGAGCTGGATCCGCCTCCAAGACAAAGAGGTCAAACTACCCTGACAAGAGCAGTGAAGAGTATCCAGTTCGGCCCCTTAAGAAGAGAAAATCGACTTAGATATAATCCAGCAGTTCAACAATTGATCTCATCAGTTCAGTGATGAATCAGTCCCAAGGGCCAAGAGAAGATATGACTAGAACTGATCGATCAGTTTCCACATCATCAGTTCACCAAAAAGTCATCAGTTGGACGGGGTAGCCCAACTGCCAAGGAAAAGTTTAAATTGAATAAAATCTTTAAACTTGTTCCTCATCACATTAATGCCATCGTGATCTACTGGGCATTATTTTTAAATGGGAGATCTCTCAAGATAGCAAGTCTTTAATGCTACTGAGCAAAATTAATCACTAAAGTGGAAAGTGAGTTGATAGCCCGAGGGATATAAATAGCAAAATCCTGCACAAAATATTTGCTATTTATGGCAACTACCCCATTTCCAAATGGATGAAATCTCAACCGCTGATCTACGAGTTGAAGCTAAACTTGTTGACGGCTGAGATGAACATCTCATTTATGCCAGCTGCCAATCAGTCAAATCTATTTAAACTGATCAACTGATGCGTACTCAAGTATATTTCAAAGTACATGCATGCAAAACTTCTTTAAATGCCAATGGGATATTGATCAAAGCTTCAGATCAAACTCAAACCCTCACTGCATTTGTTTTGCATCTTTCTCTCTACTTCATCAATTCTCTCTCAAACATTCTATTAAAGAATGGAACTGCCCGCTCAATATATCGACCTAGCTAGACTTGCTCTCAACCTCAAAAGAGACAAGTTCATAGAACTGGACTATATGATGGAGAGACTTAAGCCTGATTTGTTCCATCGCTTAATCTCAACAACGGAGGAAACTGGACTCTTTCAGTTTCTCACACGAGGTCCAACATTTGGACGATGCTTTTCTGAGGCAGTTGCTGAATTCTATATCTTCTCTGACATTGCAGAAGATGGCAACATAAACTCAACAGTCAGAGAAAATCCGATCGTGATCACCAATGAAGTTGTGATGGAGTTACTCCATTTTCTTGGAACATGTGGACAGGCAGACGCAATAGTCATGCCAAACCATGCAGAATTGTGGCGTCAATGGACGAATCCATGAGTCGAGCATCATGACAACTCTCACAGACTGAAGGACAGTCTTCGACCGGAGCTCATTCAACTCCAAGATATAGTCATCCATTGCCTGAGAGGCAATCTGGACTATACTCACTTCAGCGCCAACAATGCTCACCTGATGGCACTCATTTTCAACCGATGCAGAATTCACTGGGCATCGTATGTGCTATCACAACTACGCCAAAATGTTCGCAGGGTCAAGTTTGACCACCAAACTGGAACATTCACAGAGAAACGGGGGTTTCTCAACAGGATCAGCATGATCATCACTGATCATATCCAACTTCACAACCAGAGAGGCGAGTTGCTGGACAGAAAAGATTATCTCCCACAATCTTTGTCAAAAGGAGAAAGAATCTCAAACCTTTTGGCCCGCGATCAAGGAGGCAGCGTACTGCAGAAGAAGGCCCCTCCACTCCAACTGAACCAGACTTCAAATAGTCGAGGAAAATAGCTCATGTCAGATGAAGACACGACAACAGAATCAACTGCGCCAGCTGAGTCTACACCAGCTGAAACCAACTACATGGATGGTGTTGAAGAAAACTTTAACAACTCTATCACTGATCTGCTCAACAGTTTTCAGCTTATCGAGAGATACGACTCCGATCTCTTCAAACAACTGCGAAGATATCTCAAATGGTCACTATGGAGATATCATGTTGATGAAGCAGTTATGTTTACACTGCTTGCCAAGAAGGGACGGTTTTTCTGGAGTCAAGAAGGACATTGGAGCAGAAACTGGATGAATCATCCATCGACGGCCGATCCCACTCTCTTAGAGATTATGGATTCAATGATCAACAGAATCCAAAATGGAGTACCTGCCGCAGCTCCACTCCCGTTTACAGAGCCATCCAACTCATCCTTCACACATATGATGTTCAACCACCCACCTCCAACTGATGAACTAATCCCAATGTTGGCCATGATCACAACTGAACATCAAGTTCAGCCTCCACTGCCAGATCTATGGCAGTTCATACCAATTGAAGAAGCATCAAACTGGCTACCCTCACCACCAAGAGAACAGTCATTCCCTTCTCTATTTGAAGGTAACTTAGCTACAACCTTTAGCTTGTTACCACATATTCTCATTCCATCCTTCGATCTACACATGCACACCCTTCTGGATGATGCCAAAAAGGGGAGAAGAGATTGAAGAAATTAAGGAGAAAAATGATGGAAGACAGTTTTTGAGTCTCTAGGATGAGATTCAAAGGGAACCCTCACATTTTTAAGAGAAAGTACAGCCTCAGAGGGTAGTGAGGACTGTAGGAACTGCTCGAGAAGAGAGGCATCAGCCTCAGGGGGGAGATTGAGGAGCTGTTCAGGGACATTTGTCTCAGGAGGAAGTCTAGGGAGAAGTCTGGAGAAATGCTAGTACCAGAGAAAGAGGAGAGCCTAGCAATTGGTGGAATAGGTGAAGAAGAAGATGAGATACTAGCTGAAGAAGCGCAAAAGCTGAAGAGCTAGAAACTCAAAGAAAAAGAAAAGAAAAACAAACTGTTGTAGATTGAAAGATATCTAATCAGTTTACATAAGCAGTTTCTTAGCTACAAGTTTTCTTGCTTGATTGTGTCCTTGCTACATAGCTCAAAAATTTCTCAACCAGTTCTTCCATCATTGCTCAATTTTGCCATGTTTTAGACATCATCAAAAAGGAAGAAATTGTTAGGAAAAACTATCAAGATTTTTCTTATAATGGGTTTTGATGAGATGTCAAAATATGAAAAGTGCATTGAAAGAACTGAAAAGAAATCAAGCAGAAAACTAAAAGATGATCATACAGAGTCAAAGCTGTCAAAGCCAACAAATATGATCAATTCGTGTGAAATAGAAGAGAAGAATAGAGAGAAAAAGAAAAATGTAGCTTGCTAGAATAATTGGCAAGGAAACTTGGAAGTTGCAGGTACCCGAGAGAGGAGGTACCAACTGCCACCAGTCTACAGTGATGAACTGATGGACATACCAGTTCAAGGCCGACACCAGCTGAAGAGATGTTCCAGCTGAAGTGATGAACTGATGGACATACTAGTTCAAGACCGACACGAGCTGAAGAGATGTTCCAGCTGAAGTGATGAACTGATGGACATGCCAGTTCAATGCCGACACCAGCTGAAGAGAACTGAAGCACATACCAGTTCTAGGCCACCACCATCTGAAGAGAAGTCCCAGCTGAAGATAACTAAAGCACATACCAGTTCTAGGCCGCCACCAGCTGAAGGGAAGTCCCAGCTGGAGAGAACTGAAGCACATACCAGTTCTAGTCCAATACCGGATGAAGAAATGTTCCAGTCAAAGGAAGATCCTAGCTGAAGGGAATGCCAGCTGAAAGAGAAGAACTGAGGGACATACCAGTTCTATATCATTCCCGACTGAAGAAATACCAGTTGAAGAGCACATCAGTTTGAACCACGATGACATCAATTGATAAAGACTGCCAGCCGAAGAGAGGACAATCATGAGATGAAGAAAATAACAGCTCAAGATATTCCAGCTGAAGAAAATACCAGCTGAAGAAATGTACCAAGTCTAAAGATCCATGCTAAAGGAAATACCAGCTTAGGATATTCCAGTTGAATGAACATACCAACTGAAGAGAAGACTAAGGTACAAGCTGATGGAAAATACCAGCTCAAAGAATACCAGCTGAAGAATGAAGTTCCAGCTGATGAAGCACCAGTTCGAAGAACCCCAGCTGAAGACGCATCAATTTTGAAGTCCAACTGATAAAGTGCCAGCAACCGAACTGAAGACCAGTCCATGAAAGTTCAAGCTAAAGGGACACAAGTCCAAAATACCAGCTAAAGAACACTGGTTCAAACTGCCAGCTGAAGCAGAAGCAAACTGGAGCTCAGAAGGCATCAAGCCCAAGCCCAGAAACACCAGCTGAAGATGATCTCAACTGAAGCTTTCCAAACTGCCAAGGGACACGCAGAACTGACAAACAAAGGAACTGAAGATTCCAGCTGCCAAATAAAGCTCAGAATTGAAAATCAAGAAGAGAGCCACAACTGAAATTCAGATAAGCCAAAGAAGATCTTGAAGTAAAAGCTCGTTAGAAGAGCAATGGCAACCCAATGGCCCCATTAAATGAAAGCCTTGCAACTGCCTTTATCATTTATGATCCAACAGTGATCGTCAGCGGTCACCAACTCACCTATCTTTAAAAGGTGAGCTATCCCAGAGAAGACTGCGGGACTTTTGAGAATTTGGAGAGCACTTTAGTTAAGTCTTTCCGTGAAGATGTTTGCCGAAGCACTAAAGCCTCACGCTCAAAGAACTCAGAAAATCAAAAGTTCCAACTGATGAGAATGAGCCTTAACGCTCTTCGAGCTAGCTATTGAAGATTTCCAACCAGAGCTGTTCTCTCAGTCACCGTGCCTAAGTGATCAACTACCCCAGCTCAGACGCAGATGCGCAAAGGAGCAACCCAGTTGATACCAGTTTCAAGACTGTATTCTTGAAGATCGAGTGAGATCTAAAATCGTGAAAAGACGGGCAATAGCACCTTATCTCTCCAGTGAGCAGTTGGGGATCGCAAGTATGAGTTGTCGACCTACCGGCTGAGGAAGTTGAGAGTGCAGCTTCCGGGACAGCAACTGTCTTGACTGTGTAACTGTAATAAATGAACTTTACACTTGCATAGTGAATTGCCCTTCTGCGGAAGGAATAGAGGACATAGAAGTTGAGCTTTGAACCTCTATAAACTGCTTGTGTGCTCTGCTTTAAATTTCAGTTCAGTTGCATGTTTTTAACTGCACACTATAAGCACACACAGCACTCCGAGCTAGCATATCTTCTCAACTAATCTCTAAATAGCACGGATAATATTTGCGAGTCAAAATGGGCCCTGAATATTCCGCATCTAAGTTCAGTTTTGCAATCAGTTTATTCATCCCCCTTCTAAACTGATTCTAACTCGCCCCGGGACCAACAACTATAGGCTCATCTTCTAAATCTGATCCACTAGAGCTTGTCTCTTCTTCACTCATTGATGTATTGTAACTCTTCTTTTTCTTCAGAGTGTTGGCACATTCTCTCTGAATGTGTCTGAAGTCTTCACATTCTCTATATCTTATTCATTTGCTTTAATCCTCATCTTGATCAGAATTGTTCCTATTAGAATACTTACGAGAGAATTGCTTCATGTGGATTTGCTCTCTCTTCACGGTTTGTTCTCTCTCTCTTGTGGATTTGCTCTATCTTTCTCGATATTTTGTTATTTTTCTGTGTACGTGTTTTCTTTTTCTTCTTCTTCTTTTACTCTCTCTTTCTCTCTTTATTATTATTAGCAGTTCGAAATTAGTGTTTTATGTGGTTGATTAAGTTGATCTTTTCAGCTTTCATGATTAATAGATGTTTTCAGTTATTTATATTGTTAATGGCATATGGGAGTGTCTAAAACATATTATTAGAGGTTCAAAAATTATATTTTTTGTCTATTTATTTTCTGCAGATTGTGTTTTTGCAATACTATATATATGTGTGTTATTTGTCAAAGTTTTTTAGTATTACAGTACATCACATTAGCATTACAAAGTTGGTATTAGCATTACAAAATGAAATATTAGCATTATAAAAATAGTATGTCAGCATTATAAAAATATTTTGTTATTAGAGTATTGGAATGATGAACGATTTATTAGCATTACTATGACTAATTTTAGCACTATCAAATAAAATATTAACATTACTATGATTAATAATTTATCAAAATGTATTAGCATTGCAGTACGTCTCATTAGCATTATAAAAGTTCTTATTAACATTACAAAATAAATTATTAGTATTATAAAAATAGTCGGTGGTCAGCATTATAAAAATAGTTTGTTATCAGAATATTGACATGATGAACAATTTATTAGCATTATTATGACAAGTTTTATCACTATCAAAGAAGATATTAATATTACTATGATTAGTAATTTATAAGAATTTGTCAGCATTACAGTACATCTCATTAGCATTATAAAAGTTCTTATTATCATTACAAAATAAGTTATTAGTATTATAAAAATAGCTGGTGATCAGCATTATAAAAATAGTTTGTTATTAGAGTATTGGCATGATGAACTATTTATTATAATTATCATGATTAATTTTAGCATTATCAAAGAAGATATTAGCATTACTATGATTAGTTTTAGCATTACCACTATTTTTATATTTTAATTTTTTGTCTTATTTAATTTACAGATTGTGTTGGCACCACTGTAGAAATTTCTCCTGGGTTGTCTGAATTTTATATACTTGAAGCAGCATCACATGGAGAGAAACATTTTAAAAGCAAACATCTACTTCCAATCATGTACTAAAGACTCTCCAATTAGTGTTGAAGACCTTTACCTAGAAGATGATGATGGATGAAACAAGTATTATATGTATCAAATTTTTAACTTTTTGAAGAATTGACATAATGCTTCTCAATTGACATTATCATTTCAATAACATGCTATTGAAATATTAATATATGTCAAATCCATATTTTTTGTTAAAATTGAATGATTTTGATGCTCTACTTTAGCAGTATATATATGATATGCTATGATAATACTACCATTTAAAAATTCGACTGCTAAAGTTTGCATATGTCAATACTAATCATAATTTCACATCTCTTACTACTTTCACCTTATATATATTATATTTTTCTAATGTTAACAAAAATAATGATAATGTTAACACTATCGAATAATAATGTTAATACAATAAAATTCTAACAACGTTATTCATGATTGGTTTATAATGTTCCTGGTAAGTTTTCTGCTAATACGAACATTAGTTATGATAATGCTAAAATGATCAATGATAAAGCTAACACTATCCAACGATAATGCCAATACAACAAAATTCTAACAGCATTGTTCATGGTTAATTTATAATGCTCGTGACAAGTTTTTCTATTAATGCTAACATTAGTTATGATAATTATCCGGTATTTTATTTCACCTAAAATACTACTCGCAAAAGAACGAGGTAAATTATAGTAAAATAACGGTGAGCAAGGTCGTATCCACAGAGACTGACTATGTAATGCAGTTAAGTATCCGATTCTTTTGTCCTACTTTATCTAGAGAACCGAATTAAAGGATTGATTTTACTTAACTAAATACTGTAAAATAAATAAATCAATCAAACACAGAAAACTGAATAAACAGATGAAGAAACGGATCCTAGGGTGTTGCTGCTAAATGGATTTGCCGATTTTTAGATAATCTATTAAACCAATTTAATTCTAAATCTTGTAGGAGAATCACTAAAATATCTAGACCCTCTCTCTCGAGTAAGTTCTAGATATAGATTAAATTCTAATTCTTATCTCCTCAATCTCAAATTATTATCTAACTCCAGATAAAACCTCAGATTTATTCTCCTCACGACACCTACCAATCTCTCGATCTAGCAAACTCGTGTTATGCAATCCTAATCTGCTAATCTATTAACCTCTCTCGTGTGAATAATAAATTAACTACACAAATGTAAATGCTAATAAATTCATTTACAAAAGATAACAATAATCAAGGATGCATAAACAAGAAATAGAATGGAACAATAAATTACTTCAAATCATAAATCTATCAACATTCAACAATCCTAGGATCTCTAGAAATTTAGCTACTCATGTTATATTAAAAATCCAAAGAAAATAAATACATGAAAGTAATCAACATGATAGTTCTAATTGAATAAAGCATAAAATAAACTTAGTCTAAGATGTGCTTCTTCAATATCTCTATAGTCTCTTCTCCGTCTTCTGCAGATGTTCTCTGCTTTCTCTATAGGGTAAAGTTGTGTAATTTTCATGCTCAAAGAAGCCTTAAATAGTTGGGCCGAGTTTGGATGGGTGTTGAAGTCGAATAAGGAAAGAGAGGAAAATTCACCACAAACCGCCTCATGGCACACGGTCCATGCGCCAAGGGTTCTCTCGTACACGGGCCGTGCGTAACTCGCTGATCCAATTTTACCTAGATGCGCACGGTCCGTGCGCTAAGGATTCTTGGCGCACGGGCCATGCGCCAGCTTCTGCCGCCCGACACTCTTCACCGTTTTGCTCCGTTCTCACTCGTTTCTCATCTGATTGACCCGATTCAAGTTACAGTGCGCTTCTCACTTTATCCTCTATCTTCTTAGATAGTTTTCAAGCTCAATTGAGTCTCATAAAATAAATGGCATCAAATCCCTTCAAAATGAGCAAATACGTGATATTGTACAAAATATGAAAAACTATGCGCAACTTGTTAATTCATACATGCAATACTCATCAACAACCATCCAAATAGACTTCAAAATGCATGAAACCATTGAAAAAAAGGGTTTATCAATAATGCTAAAACTAGTGAACAATAATGCTAATAATATAAAATGTACAGCTAAATCAGACAATGTTAATTGTTAATATCATTGTTCATGGGCTAGATTTTACATGTTCCTGAAAGTTTTCTGATGCTAACAAAACAAGATGAAACTGCTAATTCATCATATAAGAACATAAAATATTTTTTTAAATGTTAGATATTTTTTTATAATGCATATGACAATAGTCTCATAACATTAGCATCATCAATGTTAATTTTAGCATTATCAATATTTATATTAATATCGTCAATGTCTTTATTAGCATATGATTATATCTCTGTTAGCATATGCGTAGAAAATCTATTTTTTTATTATTATTTTGACCTTGATATTGACAAAATTTCTGAAAATGTCACCGCGTTTTTCTTATGTCCTTTTATTTACGACTATGTCACCGTCTTTTTTTATTAAATCTAGATCATCCAATTGAAGGGTGTGGATTGATTAATCCTAGTTCTCACACCAGGATTGGTTCTCTCTAGAATCACCATATATATATAGGGTTGGGTTCCAGAAGGAACCATACTCTATGTGAGAACCGAGAACCAATCTCAGCCACAGATTTCGTCTATTTGGAGGATCAAGATCTTTTCCAAAATAAAAAAAAATGCGATGGCATAATTGTAATAACGTCCAACTTTGCTCCCCCTGAATGTTAGTAAGGGTAAAATCGGAAATTTCAATGTATATGTGATTCACGCGTATATTTTTCAATTTAGAGTTTTAGCATTGTCATTTCCTATTTTAGCACTGTCATGACTTATTTTAGCACCAGCATGACCCTTGTTTACCATGACTACCTCTACTTAATCTAATCTTTTTTTCCTTCTCTTGTCTTATCACCTGCAGAAGATCGATCGATCATGCATATATAAAACTAATAAAACAAGATTTCACATAATATTCTTGAATAAAAATAGCAATTACCTAGTGGAATTTCATTCCAAGAGAGTTGTAGATTGAATCTATCCATCCCATATCACTGATTCTTCTACTTGTGACTGCAACAAGCAACGAAAACTTAAAGACATCGACTTCTTCTTCTTTAGCTAATCTACCTACCTCCTCCCACCTCCCTAAACAAGAGTTTCACTCAACTGAGTTCTTGCACCCTTCATCTAAACTAGTCTGCAGTCCAATTCCTTGCTCGTTAACCATATCTTTCACCGAGTAATCAGAGCACCCTCTCTATTTGTCTTTAATGGTATATAGTATTAGTAGATGGATATTTTATAGTAACTGGCACAATTTCTTATTCTTGTGAATATTTTGGTATTAGCACTGGTAATTGAGGTTTAGCACTTGTCATTCCTTTTTTAGCACTGGTATTTGAATTCTAAAGTTTGAGCAATTTATAAAGTATTTTAGCACTTGTAGTTTCTACTTTAGCAATTACATTTTCTTGTTTAGCACTGTTGTTACACACCTGCTAGAAATAATAAAACCTTTATTAGCAATGCAAAAAATGAAATATCAGTTATGTCATTCCTTTTTTAGCACTAGTATTTGAATTTTGAAGTTTTAGCACTGGCATTTTAACTTTTAGCCCTTACAAATCCCTTTTTAGCACCGCTACTATCATATAAGACTACCAGATTTGTCTAGTTAATATTTAGATTCACAATTCTGAGTTTCCAGCAGTTTTATGCGACATTTAGCACTGGTAATTGAGGTTTTAGCACTTATCATTCCTTTTTTAGCACTGGTATTTGAATTCTGACATTTTAGCACTTTTATAAAGTATTTTAGCACTTGTAGTTTCTACTTTAGCGCATATGTTTTATTATTTAGCACTGTTGTTAGACACCTGCTAGAAATATTAAAACCCTTATTAGCAATGCAAAAAATGAAATATCAGCTATGACATTCCTTTTTTAGCACTAGTATTTGAATTCTGAAGTTTTAATACTGGCATTTTGACTTTTAGCACTTACAAATCATTTTTTAGCACCGCTACTATCATATAAGACTACCCAGTTTGTCTAGTTAATATTTAGATTCACTATTCTGAGTTTTCAGCAGTTTTATGCGACATTTAGCACTGGTAATTGAGGTTTTAGCACTTATCATTCCTTTTTCAGCACTGGTATTTGAATTCTGACGTTTTAGTACTTTTATAAAGTATTTTAGCACTTGTAGTTTCTACTTTAGCACTTACGTTTCCTTGTTTAGCATTGTTGTTACACACCTGCTAGAAATATTAAAACCCTTATTAGCAATGCAAAAAAATGAAATATCAGCTATATCATTCCTTTTTTAGCACTAGTATTTAAATTCTGAAGTTTTAGCACTTTTATAAAGTATTTTAGCACTTGTAGTTTCCACTTTAGCACTTATGTTTCCTTATTTAGCACTGTTGTTGCACACTTGCTAGAAATATTAAAACCTTTATTAGTAATGCAAAAAATGAAATACCAGCTATGCCTATTTAGCATTACAAGAAAGAATATTACTATCATTAATAAAAAAATCAGTATACAAAAAAAAGTACAAAAAATAAAATATAATGTATCTACTTCTTCTTCCCACAATTCCTAGAATCATGATGGCTTCACATTGAGGTGTGTAAAATACAGAAAACACGGGTGAAATCTCCTTCAGTGCAACTCTAGCAATGCTAAAACAATTCATAGTAGTGCTAAACTAGGTTACGACAGTGCTAAAATAGTTCACAGTAGTGCTAAAGTACCGATAGTGAAAAATTCAAAATAACAGCTTAATCAGCTTCGTCAATCTAAGTGCTAAAATAGTTCACAGTAGTGCTAAAATAGGTTACAACAGTGCTAAAATAGATCATAGTAGTAGAATCTGTGTATTGTTGTTGTGAACAAATTTCAGAATCCACTTCAATTTTTGAGGGAGTATTATACAGATTTCAGTTTCCCAATTTGGTAGCGGGTCAAGTCATCAAAATAGAGAACTCCGGTTGGTAATGTGAACCTGCGAAAGGAAATAGAGAATCGTGACTAGCAAGAGAAATAAGAGTTATGCCATTACAAAAGCTTTATGGCAATATAAAGCATGGGGAAAATGCTGGAATCAACTTACCCATTGGAACGCAACGAGAGTAAACCAACATCCAGCTAAACCATAACCACTGTTGCTCAAAAACTACATATATATAAGATATAATGTTTAGTAGATTCATGGAGTCGGAAGAAGGAATGAATAAATGTCATACCATCATCTAAAGTAGGGAAAGTCTTGCCCTACTTTAGACCTCTTTGTAGTAGACAGACGAGTATCAAACCCACATGATGAGGCATACACCTTGTAGAATGTTATACCATCATCTAGGGGTGAGCAGACTCTGCACCGGAACCGACCCGACCGACCGATCCGATGCCTATCGGTCGGTTCGGGTCGAGGTTAAAAGGACGGCGGTCGGGTGTCGGGTTCAGGCGATGCCAACCGATCAGGTATCGGTCGGGGCTCGGTGTTGTGGCCGGAAATCATCGGCCGCACCGACCCGACCGATAATTTAAAAAAAAAGTAAAATATTATTTGTATTTTAGGGTGCACTATTGCTGTGGACTAAATCCCTAAATCAGTATTCACTCGCATTCTCGCTCTCTGGCTCTCAGCCTCTGCTTCTCGGTCTCGCTCGTCTCTCTCTCTCTCTCTCTCTCTCTCTCTCTCTCTCTCTCTCTCTCTCTCTCGACTCTCTCTAGTCTCTGCTCTCGGCTCTCCTGTCTCCAAAGCAGCAAGGCCCAAGCTCTGAGCTCTCTCGAGTGTCGGCTCGATTTGTTATTCATCAATTGGCTCCAGCCTCGAGTCTCATCGGCCGTCTATCACTCTTCGATGATCGGAGAACGACATAGACGCCGCCGCCACCCTCTCCAGTCTCCACGGTAATTTTTGTGCAATTGCAGATTACCATATAAAAAGGGGATTCGGGTTGGTTTATTTAGATAGAATTCTTAATCTTTATTTGATGTCTATGTTCTCAGTTCTGTTGAATATCAAAAGCCATATTATTATGATCGAAAAAGATAGGGATTGGGATGATGTGTTTCACATTAGCAATTTGCCTACCATAATGCATATCAGAATTTTTCGCAAATTGCACAGAACTGTCGGCCACCGAACCGAAACCGACCGACACCGAACTATCGGTGGTCGGTTCGGTTGGCAGTCTTCTTCGGTCGGGTCTCGGGCGGTGGGAGCAGCAACCGTCGGTTTGATCGGGTGGCAAATTTTCGGTCGGATTTGTACCGACCCGACCGTTTGCTCACCCCTACCATCATCTAAAGTGGGGAAAGATTTGTCCAATGCAGGCTTCAAAGATGGTTCATATTCAGGTGTGTAAAATTCAGAAAACACAGGTAAAATCTCCAAATTGGAAGAAGCACAATCTGCACATTTATCAATACACACTTAAAACACATTAATGTGTAAAAAACATATTCTAAGATCATTTTAAAATAGTTCACAGTAGTGCTAAACAAGGTTACAACAGTGCTAAAATAGTTCACAGTAGTGCTAAACAAGGTTACAACAATGCTAAAATAGTTCAAAGTGGTGCTAAAAGTATACAATACTCATTTGTTATATTGTATTTTTGTCTTAGATTTTAAACTCATCTGGAATCTTGTAATCTACAAATAAGGCAAATTTCTTAGATCTCCCCACATTTGAGTTTCAAGTATTTGTCAAGAAGCCTATAAACTTTAGAGAGGCTCGGCTATACTTTGATATCTTGAAACCATCTCTATAACATGTTCAACTTTTCATTCAGAGTTTCAAATTGCATGCTAATTGGACTCATAATTAACTAGGATTATTATCATGTTTTAACTTCCAATCATATCATAGTAAGTTATTAATAGAAGGAATACAGTGCTAAAATAGCTCACAGTAGTGCTAAACAAGGTTACAACAGTGCTAAAATAGTTCACAGTAGTGCTAAAAGTATACAATACTCATTTGTTATATTATATTTTTGTCAAGAAAACTCGTATTTCTCAAGAAGCCTATAAACTATATATTGTATCTTTAACATGTTCAACTTTTCATTAAGAGTCTCAAATTGCACGCAAATTGTACTCGTAATTAACTAGGCTTATTATCATGTTTCAACTTCCAATCATATCAGAGTAAGTTATTAATAGAAGGAATACAGTGCTAAAATAGCTCACGGTAGTGCTAAGCAAGTTACAACAGTGCTAAAATAGTTCACAGTAGTGCTAAAAGTATACAATACTCATTTGTTATATTATATTTTTGTCAAGAAAACTTGTATTTCTCAAGAAGCCTATAAACTATAGGCAGGCTCGACCATACTTTGATATCTTGAAACCATCTCTTTAACATGTTCAACTTCTCATTAAGAGTTTCAAATTGCATGCTAATTGGACGCATAATTAACTAGGCTTACTATCATGTTACAACTTCCGATCATATCCGAGTAAGTTATTAATAGAAGGAATACAGTGCTAAAATAGCTCACGGTAGTGCTAAACAAGGTTACAACAATGCTAAAATAGTTCACAGTAGTGCTAAAGCTCATGTTAACAAAATAATTTTTATAATACTCATTTGTTATTCCAAATGTTGCATTCATCGTGCAAAATATTCTATTAACAAGATATTCTTATGATACTCAATCGTTTTTACAATGATAACAACTAAATTCACAATGGTAATAATCTACAGATATATATATGAAACCAAAACACACAATATGCAGCCCTAAAAACACATCCTGACCATGAAAAATTCACAATAACAGCTTAATCAGCTTCCTCACCCTTGTCGAACAAATCTAAAAATAAACGGATAAAAAAATCGCATGAAAACTATAGAAAAAACTTTTTTACCCGGTATCTTTGTCAAACAACAGCGAACAACACAAACTCCAGTAAAAAATCACGTGAACACCGATTCAGTTGACTAAAATTCAAAGATAATCGATTGAAAATTTGATTACATAAACACAAAGGAAATTGATATGTACAAGGAAAGCGAGTTCAAAAGCAAAACGAATTAAAGACAGAAAGAGATTCATTCCAAATATAATAGAATTTCTAAATTACAAAAATATCATTGGTTCATTAAAAAGTCACTAATATTACAAATATGCCACCGTGTTTTTTTTAATCTTAAGACAGATCTTGGCCGTCAAAATAAGAACGATCTGTGGCTGAGATTGGTTCTCGATTCTCACAGGGGGTGTGGTTCTCACATGATCCCATCTCTCTATATATATATATATATAGGGGAGGGTTACAATGCAAACCAATTCTAGTGTAATAACTAAGAACCCATCTTACATCATACAATCAATAAAGATCCATGGCCTAGATTTACTTAAAAGGGGTGGTGGCAATTCTGTAATATTTGAAAAAAAATTCACACGGGGTATTAACGTAATTTGGTAATTCTTATAAAAATCGCGGAGGGTATTTGATAACATAACGTCATGCTAATGAAGTATTATCATCATGCTAACGAAGCGTTATCGTTATCCTAATAAATTTTTCCTCATATTGTTAATGAAAAATTAAATTCTAAAGTGTAATTATAAATTCTAATGGGATGAAATAAACCATAATTCAGATATAATAAACTCTAATGATCTAAAAAATAGAATTAAATTCTAAAAATTAATTATAAATCCTAATTGGATGGAATAAACCATAATAGCAATATAAACATACAACATTAGCATAATGATATTATTTTATCAGCACTGCGAATAAACTACATTAGCATATGACAATTCATCATTAGCATAAGGTATAAACAATAAATGGATGAAGAAAACTCTAACTAATATATTCTAATTTGATGAAATAAACAATATATAATAATGAATTAGTAACTAAAACATAAAAATTAAATCATAAAAAATAATTATAAGTCCTAATTGAAATGTAATAAATCATAATAATAATAATAATAATAATAATAATAATAATAATAATAATATAAGTATGTGTACTATATTAACATTATGATAAGCATCCGTTAGCACAATAAATGCAATATGTTAGCATATAACAAAAGTTTCGTCAGCATACGTAATCAACTTATCATAATGCTGACGAACCATTATTTAAAAGCTAACGAAAGCATTTTAGCACTGCACACGAGTAAAAATTTATATTTTGTATTTTTCGTCTATATTTATTTGAACAAACATATCCATGACTGATCTTGAATTAAAGAGCATGAAAAGATCTTTAATTTGGTATATTATTTGCGTTGATCCGATTTGAAACGAGTGAATTATGATCGTTCAAAGTTTTTAAGATTTTTTTAAAAAAAGTGATGACATCAGCTTTTTTATTGAGATTGGACAACTATACCCCCAGCTCCTTCTTTTTTGCCTTGACTTTGACATTTAATCTCAACCATTAGATCATTCTTTTTTGCCTTAACTTTGACATTTAATCTCAACCATTAGATCATCTAGGTGGACGGTATAAGATGGGTTTCTAGTTCCTACACTAGGAAAAGGAGTATTTTTTATCCAACCCATATATATATATATAGGGATGGGATCTGGTGAGAACCGGTCACCAGGTGGGAACCGGGAACCGATCACATCCATCTATTCCGAAAAATGAACGCACTAGATGAAAGCAAATTTTCGGTGGTAATTTTGTAATTAAAATGAAAATCTTCAATTCACGCGTCTCATTAAGGGTAGAATTGGAACAATTGACTTTTAAAAAAAGTGACATCATCATGTTTTGAAAAAAAATTTAAAAACTTTAAATGATCATAATTTATTCATTTTTAATCCGATTTACGCAAATCTTATATCAAATTAAAGCTCTTTTCATACTCTTTCATTTAAGATCCATATTGCATATGTTTATTTGAAAAAAATAGATGAAAAATACAAAAAATCATTTTTAGGCATAATTTTCGCATAGAACAACCCCAGATTTATATTAGCATGTTGTATACAACATTTTAGCATGACCTATATAACATTTTAGCATATTGTGTAATACATTTTAGCGGGTGATATTATGAATATATTTCTAACAGATTTATATAAATACCTACACCTATATAGATACTACAAAATGAAAAACACGAGTTGATAATAAAAAAGAAAAAAGAATGAGAAAATGAAGCAACGAAAGAGATGACTGACAACTAAGAAAGAAAATGCGTAAATATTTTCCAAAACGAGATAAACTTTATGAGAGTAAAATATATGCTGCAATTCTAAGTGCAGAAAGTAACATACAAATTTAGCCTCCTACTTCGCTTATTTTAGCCTCATTAATTTCTCATTTTAGCATGTGTTGATAAACAAAATATGGAACGATGATTTCGTTGGAATGAAATACAATACACCCAATTTGGGGATAGTGAACCCTAATGGAAATCTCATAATTACTAATTGAGATCAGATGAGCCATAATTGGAACGTAATAAACTCTAATTGGGAATGGTGAACTCTAGTGGAAAATGTCATATCAAATTTAGCCTCATACTTCACTCATTTTAGCCTCATTCATTTCTCATTTTAGCATGTTCTGATAAATAAAATATGGAACAATGATTTCATTGGAATAAAACACAATACACCTATTTGGGAACAGTGAACCCTAATGGGAATCTGATAATTACTAATTGGGATCAGATGAACCCTAATTGGAACGTAATAAACCTTAATTAGGAACAGTGAACCCTAGTGGAAAATGTCACATCAATTATAGCCTCTAATTTCGCTCATTTTAGCCTCATGCATTTCTCATTTTAGTAGCATGTGTTGATAAATAAAAATGGAACGATAATTTCATTGGAATGAAACGCAATACACCCTATTTGGGGACAGTGAACCCTAATGTGAATCTCATAATTACTAGTCGGGATCAGATGAGCCCTAATCGGAACGTAATAAACCATAATTACTGAACTCAGAAACTGTCCAAATTCAATTTGAGCCTCCTACTTCACTCATTTTAGCCTCATGCATTTCTTATTTTAGCATGTGTTGATAAACAAAAATGGAATGATGATTTCATTGGAATGAAACGCAATACACCCTATTTGGGGACAGTGAACCCTAATGTAAATCTCATAATTACTAGTTGGGATCAAATGAGCCCTAATCGGAATGTAATAAACCCTAATTGGGCACAGTGGACCCTAGTAGAAAATGTCACATCAATTTTAGCCTCCTACTTCGATCATTTTAGCCTCATATGATTCTCATTTTAGCATGTGTTGATAAACAAAATATGGAACGGTGATTTCATTGCAATGAAACACAATACACCCTTTATGGGGACAGTGAACCCCTACTGGGAATCTCAGAATTACTAGTTGGGATCATATGAGCCCTAATTGGAACGTAATAAACCCTAATTGGGAACAGTGAATCCTAGTGGAAAATGTCGCATCAAATTTAGCCTCATACTTCAATCATTTTAGCCTCATGCGTTTCTCATTTTAGCATTTTCTGATAAACAAAATATGCAGTAGGAATCTGACAAGGTATTTAATCTCATGCTTCCCTTATTTTAGCATCATATTCTAAACAGTAACCGTGGTTAATAAAACTTAATAGTAATATAATTACTGCAAAGAAAATGTCATAAACACTTTTATTAAAAATCATATATATTCTTAAAAATGAATGTGTTGAAAACAATTCACAAGCATGGTAAAACATGATATTAAACTATGCCCAATCGCTATAATAACATCAAGCTGGACAGTTCCTAGCATCATGATCTAACAACTTGTAGCAATTGCTGCATATTCTGAGTGGTTTGTTCTCCTTTCTCTTCATTGCCTCCTTCTTAAATATCAAATGACTGTCGCTATCTTTTGTTTTAACTGGAATAGGTGGAAGAACAACAACTTCAAAAGGGACACGTAAACCGTAGTATTGCTCAAACATCATCATCTTGCTATGTGAAGTAGAACCCTCCATATCACCGTGTGAGTAATCTTACTATGGTCACTTCAAACAAAATAAGCTGACACGTTAAAATCAAAAAATTATAAACTGAACAAGGTAAAATAATAATACAATCACATCAAGAGATGTTCAGACACACAAATTAATTTTTAGCATTAGGTATGTACCATTCTAGCATCATGCAACATGCATTTTAGCACCAAAGTATTCTAATATTTACATGGTGTCTATAACATTGTGTAGCCGGATCACAAAACACACACACACACACAAAAGAAAAAAAAAAGCAAAGCATGGTTTGCATGGCATGTTTCATAGAGTGCAGTAGAAATAAAATTAAACCAGCATGTTATCATGCTAAAACATATGTGACGATAGGCTAAAACAACTACATTAATAGGCTAAAACATATGTGATGATAGGCTAAAACGAATACATTAACATGCTAAAATAAATAAACAGATCAAATTAATACATATTTTGTGTATTCTCGTACATACTAAACCCTAGAATTCCTAACAATTAGAAAATAACTGATATTTTTCTCAAAAAAAATAAAAATTGATACAACCCAGATCTGAACGACAAAGATCAAATCAATCAAAAATATCGAATCTTCGTAACAAAACGATGAAGCCACAAACTAAAATAAGATGAGAAATAAAAATCACGAGAAGAAACGAGAAACAAATCGACATATCAAACTGGTAAAATAAATTGAAAAAAAAAACGCATACATGAAGTCACCATACAAAAACAGCGCCGCCGATGAACTCTACGAATCACATGGTCGAATTCTTGCGATAAAAAGAAAGCAGATGCTGAAAAATAATGAGAAATCAAAAGGGAAGAAGAAGAAGAACGACGTAAATCAGCGAGAGAGAGAAAGAGAAAAGGGGAAAAAAATCTGAAGAGGGAAAGTTGAAGATCTGAATTACTATATTGCCCCCCTTCATCAAATTTGCCAAATATTACAATTATGCCACCGCCCCATTCACTTAATCTGGGCCGTCCAGATTGAACCAATGAAGGGATATGATTGGTTCCTAGTTCCCACCAAGATGAAGGGTTCTCATTTGATCATTTCCCTATATATATATATATATATATATATATATATATATATATATATATGAAACATTTGAATTTTTCAACTCGTTCAACAATCACAGAAAACCCTAAAATTATAGGCCCACGACAATTCAAAAGTGAAAGTGTTCTTTGTCATGCGAAAGCGTTTCAAACAAACGTTGTTTGATATAAAAAAAGAAAGGGAGATAAATAGAAATAAAACAATCATTAGTTTGAAAATTCAAAATATGATATGATTTGAAAATCGATTAAAAATGATGTGAACATAATCCTCACAAGGTAGTAATCAGTGTAAAATAAAACGCGTACAATGATTGTGTGTTCAAGAATCAAAATATATGACTTGGTCTAAAACAATGATTGTAAGACCAAAACTGATCGTACAATGACATTTTTTGGGGGGTTGGGGGTACGGCAAACGTTATCCCTGATCCGATGCTGGTAACTTCACTTCTATACAATTAAAAAATAAAAAATAAAAAAATCCATAAACTGTACTATAAATACTCAGTACGAAAGTAATTCAATAAAAAAGCGTGTTTGTGGGAGTTGAAACTAGTAACGTTCATACTTTTTACTCGATTAGAAGCACACATGAATTTTATCGTGTATGAAATTAACAATGCGAAATACGATATTAGAGGTTCAGAACACAGTCCGTATTGAACCAAGGTTTGGTGAAGTAGCTCTTATTCCCCACTTACATAAAAGCTCAATAAATAAATAATGCTGACACCATACAATCTTATTAATTTAGAGATGTATTGATTAAATAATAATTTAACAATTTACTAGTGTAAAGAGGGTTATTTTTTTCGATTAAGTGAATTAATAACTTATAAAATTATACTTATATTGGATTTCACCGTACCACCGGAGCCTTTAGATGCTCGGATTAAATCCTATTAGGTTTAACTTTCAAGGAAAATAAATGAACAGCAGAATCACATTTTACTAGACTATCCTAATTATATTTGTAATTTTACATAAGAATTAATTTATATTAATATTCATGGGACAATATAATAGACTTTATATCAAAGTGTTTTTATCTTATTAAATTACAAAAACTAATGTTTAGAATTTAAATAAAATTACTCAAAATCGCAAAATTTCAATCTCCGCAGATACTTTAGTGGTAGGCGGCAGAACACATTAATACACATGATGGGAACTGTTAATGTTAATCTGAATCACGTTACAACTTCAAATCCAAGGGGTCTCAACTCTCAGAATACACTAACGAGTAACGAGCAGCGAAAAAAAGAAGCACAACAATAGCTCGTTTATAAGTAGAATAAAGGCATATAATATCACTTTGATAATTGAGTTCTCATTACATGTAACTGGGAGGATGACAAAGCTTATTCACGGAAGCGTTAGCTACACAATGCCATCTTATTAGCAGAATCCGGTAAATATAGCATAAATCTGCCAAAAATATATGTATATATATGTTTCCGGAGATTTGCTAGTCTAAAATCGACAAGATATATCATACTATGAAACATCAGTTCATTAATGGAATTCACATATCAAAGCTATGCCTTACCTCCATTATGCTCTCTCCAAACGGGCTTATAGTAAAGAATTCTACTCCAGAAGCTGCTCTCCGATGTCGAGCATTGCCAAGCTTGGCATGTTAGTAGCTGCAGAGAATGATCGCGTCAAACCACATACTTCAAATCAGTCAGATACCAAATTCTCATCACCTATTGTAGCTCAAATGTCACCACCATCTACAATCTTTAAGGGGAAGAAAACCTTCCCCAGCACGACAGTCTGTTCCCGTCCACATTCTACCTTGCCATAACCATTCATGAACCACACCTACTCCAGAAGCTGCTCCCCAATGTCAATCATTGCCAAGCTTGGCATGTAACTAGCTGCATAGAAGGATAGTGGCAAACCACATACTTCAAGATCCCTAACTTCCTCGTTTTCAACATCAATTGAGACCAACTTCTCATCGCCTATTGCAGCTAAAATGTCACCACCATTCACAATCTTTAAGGGGTAGAAGACCTGTTCCAGCACAATAGTCCTGTTCCTCGTCCACGATTCTACATTGCCATAGTCATTCATCAACCACAAATCCCATGCCTCGCCCATATTTTCATGATAACCAACAAACAGAGCAACCGATTTCTCATCAATCCAAGAACACAGGCGCAATTCCTTAGAGTTCGGCCCAAGATTTTGAGGTACTTCCATCAACTTAAACGCCTCCTCAACCACATCAAATCCCATGATACAATTAGGCTGTCCATCAATCCTAGGCTGCTTATAGGCCAACCAGTGTACAACCCCATTAACAAACACACTGCTAGCCCAATTCTTAGACATAAAACAAGGTACAACAAGCCCACTACTCCTCCAAGATCCACTTTTTACACTACAAATCAATGCTTTGGGCATAAATTCATGCTCATTATCACAACTATACAAAATCTTGACAACCTTAAAATCGAAATTGATGTGATCAAACCCAAAACCAACAGCCATATGTGAAACATTGCTCCTAAAACAATTCACTTCTTGCGGGCAAGGGAGAATCTTGAACTTTCCAATAAAGGGGTTCCACAAAATCACAGTTCCGACAAAAGTGAAGTAATTAGTATCAAACAAACACACGACTCCTCTGTCGGAACCCACAATCCTTAAATAACCATGAACGCTCTTAAACGGAGTTTCGAGAATCTTACACGAGGAGAAAGACTTTTCGGCATGAAACGAGAAGTAGGCCTTTGTGTAGTCCGTGGACTCATAGTATATGACGTGGAGGCGGTGGTCGGCATCGGCGTCGGCGGTGAGGTGGAGTTTGAGAAAGTGGGGTTGAAGGATTAAGGGATTGAAGGATTTGGAAACGCGCCTGAGTTGAAGAAGGGATTTTGTGGGGAGTTTGGCGAGGATTTGGAAGACGACATCTAACGGGAGTTTGGTGAAAACATCGTCGTCGTCTGCCATTTTTGATTCGTAAATTTTGAGGTACAAGGTAGAAGGTGTTCCACTTCTTGGAGTGAACGATGAGGTGTGTATGAATGCGTAAGAGTCGTAGTGGATTTTTCGTGGCAAAGAAACGAATAAAGTTGGACTCTCTCTCTCTCTCTCTCTCTCTCTCTCTCTCTCTCTCTCTCTCTCTCTCTCCACTAATTTAATTAGGGCCAACACAAACCATTCTATAGTTACTTTAGCTAACGTAATATTTTCTTCTTACTAAATGGCTAAAAGATCAAGTTCACTCTTCAAATATTTTATAACAGTAGAGTAAGCTTGTTATCAGAAAAAATCTCATCTTATAGATATACAATTATGCAAGCTGATCTAAGAATTCTATTCAAATTTCAAATAAAAATGCTTCGAACTAAAATAATTGGGCAAATGTGGTCTGTCATCTAGCTATTTGTATATAGCAAGTACTTGCAAGTTGGCCCATTCTTGGATAATATTCTAATTGAATGCAAAATTTGTTATCCTCGATTTCTTTCAATATGTTCTATTCCTTAATTCAGATCTTCTGTTCCTTAATATATGTTACCTTATAGTAGAACTCGGGTCTATTTTATCTATTTATTTATTTTAAAACTTATTTCTATCTAGTTATAGTAGATATAGTAGTAGTTACAACTCGAGCTCAAGCTAAACTCGATATAGTAGAAAACGAATAATCTACATAGTAGTTACAGAGGTCGAGTTTGGCAGAAGCATAAAAAAATATTGGCGTGGAGCTCAAATGGTTCCGCTTGCTCGCTTACAACCCTACATGGGATTTGTTACACTCATGTAATTAAATTTCACACAAGTCAGTTGCAAAACATCAGCAGCATCTATATTTTCATCTGCAGAAATATTTTTCACTCAAACTTGTACATTTTCCTGTCATTCGGGTTCTAAGTAGATTCTGCAAAAATTTCATCAAATGGGAATCGTCAAATTTAATCATCTTTGATCACAAGCGCTCGTATTTTCACGATCATCTGGGCAGCAGCAGACTCCCTTGATTCCAGTGGACTGAACTCCAAACCACCCTTTGAAGTGAGAGTAGAACCCGTGCAAACGATCACGTTCGACAGGAACTTACCTGAAAATCATGCAACGGATTCATATTTATCGAGAGGATAGGATAGCATAAAGCAAGACAATCGCCACATGAAGATGAAGGATCTTAAGCAGCTGCAACAGCACGGGTGAAACATGTCATCATCAGTCATTACTCGACAAGGAGAAATCCACAACTGAGGAAATGAAGAAACGAGAAAAGATGCAGTAAGACGAAGCATGTGTGCAAGCTCGAATGCCTTACCTTCCAATGGCTGAATGAAGTATCGTGGCAGTCTCCAGTTGTTCTTGAGACATATGTATTCCAAGTCCTGATAAGTGACGAACTAATATTGATTATAAAACTAGGCCTTAGACGAAGACGTGTAGCAAGAGAAGTATGGACAGTGCAGTGATGAACTTATGCATGTAGGATGCAATACAAACACTATAGACAGCAAAACTAAGTCAGTAAGAGCAAAAACACAAAGTGCTTGCCAAATTCTCTCTCTTGCACACACACACACACGCATACATATATCTCAAGAGGAAAACTCACTTGACACGATGATCTCCCAGGGAGAAAAGTGCAAGAAAATTTGGTTCTTTTTTCAAGTTGAGGGTTGCTGGGATCTTCACCGGCCTTGCCCTGAACTTGGGGTTCTTTCTTCAGCAGCAAAGGATCACTTCCGCTAATGAGAGATTTGATGCACTGATGAGCTAAACCAATTTCACCACCTAAAAATATTGACATTTATTTTCACCGAAAATAAATAAAAAAGGTAAGCCGGGTGAAAAGTTAGGGAAAGACAGCATACCATCCCTTATGCGATCAATCATATGCTCGTATAATGCAAGCGTGTCTTCCATAGTGCAGAGTTGAGAATACTGCCAAGACAAGAAAATGTGAGACATGCATAATAGTTTTTCCAAAACATTATGTATATAAAAGAGCACATGAGGTCTCTTGGAGCATTCATCTTTGATTTAAACTGAATAACGTTACCAGTCCTTGTCTTTTCCTATCGAGAAGTGCCAATGCATTCTGCAAATCTTCTGAAGGCGTTACTTTTTCTGCTTCAGTCTTGTAAGGCACCTCAAAATGAATCAATACTTTCTCTGCTGCAGCAATTGCATTATGATTGCTAGTGATGGTCGCACCACCATTCTCTGCAGGTATCCTCTCGTCTCTGTATTGACCAGCAGTTGATTTCAAAATACCCAGAGTCTCCACCTAGTGAATGCATTCAACACATCAACAAGTCGAATAACTAAATGTTGCACCATTGGACATCTGCCATCTCCCACACTCCCCAGATTTTGGCTCAATTTTTTCTCACTTAAACAGCAACAGAAGTACAGAACCAAATTTAGTCTTTCATTATTCAGAGTCTTATTTGAGAGAAATTTATGAACAAGACATGGTATCAAAACTCCATGGTTAGTTTTGGCATCAAGTAAAACTAAATAGATACCGGAGAAAAATAGGTGCAATTTAGAAAGCAGGGCTAAAGAACTATTAGATATGTCTATTTCTTTAGGATGATGATATAATCATTTTGTGAATATTTCTGTAATTCTTTCTGAATACTTAAATGGCTTTAGTATAAGGCATTCAAATGCTGTGTAATATGCAAAACCATATTAAATTATAATGAATAACAGAGCAAATTCTAGAAACAATAATTTATAAGTGAAAGAAACCCACAAGGCAGATTTCACTCGCTTGGTAAATTATTGGCAGAGAAAATAAAATGAAGCAGAGAGCAAGGATAAAGGATATTTCATTTAGAATGTATGAAGGATAATGTATATGTGCAGAAAAAATATAGTTAGGATCTTCGCACGAGGAATGCTGCAGAAAACATATATGTCTCACCTTTGAGTTGACACCTTTATCTAGACCATTTGCATCATGCTGTGCAGAGGAAATGTTCTTACTCTGATGATAACCTGTCATGTTTGAGTTTGTCGCCCTTTTTTTCCCACTTGTAAAGGGAGTTTCAGAGAGGTCATTCGTATTTATCCTTCGTGCAGCATTATCATCTCTAACTACACCTTGAGGTTGCCCTCTTGAACGGCCAGACAATGAACCTTTCCCATGTTTTTCACTGTCTTTATCTGCATTTTCAAAGCTGGCTCTAGTGGTGCATTTATTAGTAGAATTGGGAATGACAAGTCTGGTTTTAGATTCATCAGTGGCATGCCCGTGTCTTTCTGTTCGATGAAAGATATTATCGGAACTTGTAACTTTGCCACCAGAGAAATGCTTGCTTTTCTTTTCAGAGTCTTTACGATCCTCGTTAGTTACTATGTTAGAAGAGCTACTTTTCTTCTCAGAGCTATTGTTATTAATGTAATCCAAGTCTTTAATGCTGTATTCTGCAAGAGACGAATCAGATATTCTGCTAGGAGTAATTTCATTTGCGTCCTTGTTCTTGGTGCATTGGGCAATGAAGTCACTTAAAATTGGCACAGATGAATCTTTCCTGTAACATTTGAAAATCTGTCAAACAAATGCAACATGAATACCTAATCATTCAATGTGCATATAATTGTGTCACAGAACTATAGAACTGCAAACTTCTGGAAGCATGAGCGAGTCATGTTCAAGCGATTCAAATGAACGTTACCATTAGCATTGACACATATTTCTACTGCCCCGTCTTCATTTATGACAAACTACAATAAATTTATCATTGGTTCTACACTTCTATCAAAAAGAAGGAAATAACTAAATATACCTATCATGAATATGCAGAAAAGCAATACCGGATTAATAAAGAGTATCACACCATCCGTCACAAAAAGACAGAGATCTCACAATTCCAATTTAAATAAAAAAACAGAGATTAAACCACAGAACACATACATCATACCTTGGAAGCCAGCTTGAGATTAACCCCGCATAAGGAAGCAAGCGATGAAACTCGACAAGTGCTGTAGTGCCCCAGGCATCAGAAAACTTTTCTGCAAAAGGGCCCTGCAAACTGCCAAAGTTGCATAAATATTTGCAGTGAGAAAGCCATATCCATCTACTGAAATGCATTTTTGTATTTATACATTGCACAAGCTTCCTCTCATAGCAAATTCTTCCTATTATTTGTGAAGCCACTTCTTTTAATCAACACAAAACGTGCATGAGATAAGGTTTTCCAACATGTCATATCCCCACTTATAGTATAGAAAATGAACAAAGCCCAGCTAGAATATGTCGCAGCTAAGCATGCATGACATAAGATTTTCTCTAGGTATTGCCACCTCTATCAAAATAAACAAAAGTGCCAATGTCGCACCAAGATATTCAAAGCATAACTTTCAAGGATAGAATGGCAACAACTGAGTTGGTTATTAAAAATCCTGTTTAAGGCTTGTCTTTTGAGAAGAAACAACTATGGGACACCATAACATGGGAATTTAAATGGTTCAATTTACAAGCAGCTTATCCAGCCAAATTTGCAACTAGAAACACATCAGGAAGACATTTTGATGGAACGAAGCACAGCATAAAGTAGGTGGTAACATAGGATCAAATAAATATCATTAGAAGATTGATATATCTTTATCAAAATCCACAATTACAAGGACAGGCATTGTTAATTTGTTATCAATTGAAAAATAGTTAATGGCACTGACCTCTCAAGAAGAGATTCAAGAGAAGATCGCTCGTTTATGTTGAACGACTGTTTGCATCTCATCATATAAAATTGAGCGGCTGACTTCTCTTTATTTAATGAATACACAACATGAGCCTCCAAAACCACAAGGTCAGAAACTTCAATACCTATTCCATACAACAAAACAGTCAAGAGCATGTCAGATTACCCTAAAAGGGAAGGTGACATTGAGCACTTTATATCAAGTGAAGTTCAATTTCGCAGGATGTTGGAGATAAAGTAGGAATAAAGCTTGAAATCATATAGTTGCACTAAAGTCTTTTACGTTCTACAGATTCCTTGAATGACGAGATAATGATGTATGTCATACCTGAGACATCCTTCACAGCATCAAAAGCAATCTGCAGAAACTTACTATGATCCGCTAATGACAGCTGATCGTTTGTTTTCCTCTTTTTATGCACTCTTTCCTCTGCCAATATTTCTTGATTTATATTAAACTCGCCAATCTCTTTTTCGATAAGTGACCATGCGCCTTCAGTGACAGCACCAAACTGAAGCAGACAGTTTTCTTTCTCTGAATCGATCAACAAAACCACAACCTCGGATATTGGATATCCTTCTATGCTTGGAAGATCTTTTGATGCATCCAATGACATAGCTATATTACATGCATTTTTTATTGCTTTCTCAGTTACTGAAAGCTGATCTTCAGCATCATTTAACTCCACCACTTCACTTCCATGAATCGCTTTCATAAATGATGCCAAAGTCGGTCTCAGTGACAAAGCCAACTTACAGAAGGATACAAAATCCACAAATTCCAACTCCAGTTTCTGCTTCCTGTGGTAGTAGTTGTAAAGCAAAACTACAGCATGCATCTAATAAAATGAAAAGAGGGGAAAAACAATTCAGAACAATTGAAATGCCTTTATGGTTTTAACAAAATAAAAATGTTCCATAGATAAATTGGTCTTCGAAAAGACATGAAAAACACTTATATTTAGAATTATCCATATATTTCAGTGTGATAATAAAAAAGGAGTCCTACCTTTTGCCCTATAATATGTTAGTGCCAGTCACTTAAGTAAAATGTTATGTATTCAAACCACATGAACAATACAGAAAATCAAATACTGAAATTCCTACATTATCATGGAAGAGAAAGATCCTCTCCAACTCCTCCCACCCACCCCACCCCACCCCCAACTTACCATTTTTCTTTGTATTCAGATATATCTTACTCTTTCAGCAGTGTGTAAAGTCAGATAACTACAGTTTCCCACAAATTCATACGGTTAAGATCAATCCTTAAATACTTATTTGAAGATTTCCTACTCTTCGAGCAAAGAAATACTCAGGGCGTATGGTCGATAACTATACTTTCCCGAGACATAATGTCACTAAATTAAGAATCTTAAGATCAATCCTCCATTTAGAAGAAGGAAAATACACAAACACACAAACAGAGAATGACCTGTCCTGCAATAGCTTTCTGAACATCTTCGGAAGGAGGGTCCTTAATGGTGAACTTGTAAGGCAACCTCGGATCAACAAAAGTCTCTATGAATGCCTGAATCACATCGTTTGTCGGCCCTACCTCCCATGTTACTGATTCCTTTTCTACTGCTATTTCAGGACCCAAAGCCATCAACAAACCTTCTGCCATTACATAACAACCACATACAATCAATTAAAAAGAGGAAAATTGTAAAGAAACAAAGAAACAGAAAACAAACATGGAAACACCTTAAAAATCTTACATTTTACAGAAATACAAGAAAATTTTGCATGTGAGCAAAAATATACATTGCATAAAAGAAACGGAGCAGAGAAAAGGGCATAAGAAAAACAAAATATTTGTCAAGATTAGTGTGTAAGTAAGGAGATACATAAACTCGTACACAAAAACAATACGTGCATGAAGAAAGAAAACACTCACATACACGCACACGCACACGCACACGCACACGCACAAACGCGGGTCTCTGTGTGAAATTAAACAAGAACAACAACGACAACAGCCCAAGAAAGCAAGAACAACAAAAGGAAGGCTGAAGACAGAAAGGACTCACCATTCAAACAGGCAGAAATCCCTTCACCTCTGATGAATAACCCACGACGACAGAATCAGAGAAGGGAAAATAACTTCTATTTAACCAAGAAACGAAGGGGTAAAAGAAAGAGAAGAAGAAGAAGAAGAAGAAGAAAGAAAGAAAGAAAATGGGCAGATTTTGAAGAAGATCAATCGCCAAACAAGTGTGTGCACTGCTGCGTGTGATGGTTTCTTGAATAGGGCAGGGCGCGCAAGGGAGATGTGTACTGTACTCTGCATTAGTGTATATATTCGAATTTCTTTGGGTCTTATTTATTTATTTGAAATTTGAAATGGGGTTTATTCATTGACAGTGAGAGACATCAATATCACTGCCATAAAAGAGGGAACTTTTCATTGGTTAAACGAAAACCGCAAGAAATCAAGAATATGTATAGTCTGTGACGTTTATGGAAAATGGAAAATCAAGCAGACTTTTCACAAAAGAGAAACTTATTTTTCTTGCCAAGGGCGTGTTTGACTGCTTGGTGGTGTTTTTAAGACAAAAATTTCCAAATATATATGTCCAAATTTTAAACAAAAAATTCGCCATAAAGATATCTGAGATGTTTAAGGAAAATCTTGCAGATTTGCGCCAGACATAATTTTTTTGTTAGGTTGTGATTTGTGAGTTTTCATTTCCTCCACTCACTACCAATCAAAATAGTATTAAATTTAATTGTCCTAAAAATCACCACTTATTTCTCTTGTGCAATGCACAAATAATTATTATTTTTTAGATTTTGTAATATTATGATTATTTTTTAATTCTATATGTTGCGTTCAATTTTTCAAAATTAATAAAATGATATGCACATGCATTATTTAATTAGATAATAAGATCAATTTTGTGTAGTTACGACAAACAAAAAGAAAATTAATTAATTTTAGGAATTAAATGAAAATTCATATTAGAAAGACCGAATTGGAATATTTCAAATGACACAATTTTATAAATAGAAATGTATAATTGTCCACGATCAAATAATGTTTGATTTCTTTGAATATATGACAGATATAAAAAATACAACTATTTAATTATTTTAAATGATGAAATTGAAATAAAAAAATAACAATAAACTATTGCAAATTATATTATTATTATTATTATTATTATTATTATTATTATTATTATTATTATTATTATTATTATTATTATTATTATAGTGCAACACAAATGAAAATTATTTTTAGGCGATATATGTAAAGTACTACAAATCTCCCACCCATGCATAAAAAATAAAGTAAAAAATGTTACAAATATCAAATCTCAAAGTAAAAATAATAATAAATAATATTGCAAAAATTGTTAAATACAATGGTCATAATCTTAATCGTCGTGCAAAATGCAAAAGAAGAAGAAGAAGAAGAAGAATAAGGAGGAGGAGGAGGAGGAGAAAATTACAACAATTAATGTCATTACTGTTGTCTATTAACTCAGAACTATTGTCTAAAATATTATTGTTAAATCATGTGATAGACAACGGTTTATACCAGAACCGTTGTATATTATACGATTTTGCCTTAATATATGTGTATAGATAGATAATTACAATATTTCTTTAATTGTAGGAATCATAATAGTAACTTTCTTTTTTTTTTAATTTAACCATCAATTGAAATTTTGCTTCAAACGAATTCCATGTGTCAAACAAAGCGTTTGAAATAAGTTTGTCGTATACTTTGAATCTAATTTACTGCAGTTAAATTGATATTTTAATTGAAAAAATAAAAGAGTTCATGTTACAATTATTACAGTTTAAATTAAAAGTCAGACTATAATTGTAAACTGACTAAAGATTGTTATTTTTTAATGCATGCAATTGGACATAGTATTAACTTTGCAGATAAAATATTGCTACAAAAATAGACATTGTTATTCATAAATATTAATCATTAAAGTTGTATCTATCTTCTATATTTCATATTTTTCGAATGTTTCGATAAATTTATACGGCAGTTTTCACGAATTAAAAGTTTAAAACCTGCGCGAGTTCTACAATTTATAATCAATATATATATATATATATATATATATATATAGGTTTTGGTTCAGGTGAGAAATATTTATTGGTGTGAGAAATGAGAAAATGTTTTTCTCTTTGTAATTTACTGCTTAATAGGTACAATTTTATTGCACAATTATTTTATCCCACGTGTGCAATAAAATTATAGCAATTAAGCAATAAATCATTTAAGCAATAAAATACAATACGATAAGCATTGTTCTCATTTCTCACACGAAGATCTTTTCTCACCTGAACCCAACCCTATATATATATATATATATAGGTTTTGGTTCTGGTGAGAAAAGTTAGTTGAGGTGAGAAATAGGAATGATTATTGACCGTTGGATCTGACAAGATTAATGGTGAGGATTGATTTTAATATTATAAATTAAATGGTATTGTTATTCAATTTTACATATTATTTGATAATAGTGGGGCCATTTTTGTAATTTTATTTGATGAATTACATAATAAACGTCCATTGCCATATATAAATGTCATTTGTATTTGGTAGGTTTGGGATAAATCAATTTGTATATATCTAAAAAAAACGGCTTCAACATTTTGCAGAACCCATTGAAGAAGACGAAGTGTTCCACTAGTTTTTTTAGTTGCAACTTCGATAGAAGAATAAAACATCTGAACGCACTCCTACAAATTCATCAATGGCGGTTTAGTTTCTAGAGAGAAAGGTAATTAGTACTTATGCTTTTGAGATGAAATATGAAATCCTAAATTATAGACATTATTGATACCAAAGTTTATGTGAATTATTGGCTGCATGTTGAATTTTTGCAAAGGCAATATGAATTTTTGAATTTAGGGCAATATTGATACCAAATTTCATGGCAATAGAGCTATTTCACATATAATTCAAGGTTTCATTGTTTCCTATTTTTGGTTCTTTTGTATTTATTTAAAATCTTACACATTAAGCAATAGAAATACATATAGTTAGCAATAGAAATACATATAGTTAGCAATAGAAATATTATATATTAATTAAGCAGCAAAATGTGCGTAAACATGTATATATTTAAAAGTATTAAGCAATATATAATTATACATTACGTAAAGGAGTACTAAGGAATTTATATTGATCCTTATCAATATAAAAATTACTTCAGACTAAGCAATAAATTGATATAAATATATTAAATTGAAAATTAATTTTCATTTCATATTACTTGTTTGCTTTGTTTCTAAAAGTTTTAATTGTGTATTTTCAGATCGATATTTTTTTTACAACACACCAGATTCATAGATGGAGAGTACAGGTTAGATATATCTACCACTATATCTCTCATACTTTTATTATATCAAAATTTCCCACAAAGCAAAGCTTCCATGGTAAATTTGCATCAACTAATAGATTTAGTTCTACTTAATTTCTTAATTTATATATATATTTTTATTTATTTTTTACGTCTGATTCATAGTTTCATTCTTATGTTTAATGAATTCATGGTTTCCCATAATTTTAATGCCTAAAAATATAGTCAGTTTTATCGATTGATGTAATGTATAATGGGTCCATTGTTATGTATGATTCATTCGGTGCTTTGTATATCGGATTTTTATTGTTTAATGCGTAATATTTTATTGTTGGATAGGGTAATATTAATTGGATTTTGTATATTGGTCGTCTACTTTACATTATATTATTTGTATGTTTATACATGATTTTCTACCTTGATCATTTAATATATCAATATAATATTTTGCAAATAACAATAACTATACAACTCCGAATAACACTGTAGTTGAGTTTTCGCCTGGAATGACCAAATATTATATTCCACAATGCGAACATTCGATCAAGCCATATGAGGGACAAAAATTTAAGCTACTAGATGATGGTATTGATTTTTATAAAAATTATGCATTAGCATGTGGATTCGATATTCGGCGTGGGTCTCAAGTAAAGGCGCGTGATGGTTGCATTACTTGGAAATATATGTATTGCAATAGGGAGGGGGATAAGAATTCATCTGATGTTGGCTCCGCACATTCATCGAAGAAAAGACGCACAGTTTCAAATAGGGTGTGCTGCATGGCTCGAGTTGTATTTAAATTTATTGGCTCTGATGGTTATGTCATTACTTTGTTTATTGAGCGACACACACACACATTGGTGTCTGATGCGTTCAAATATTTGATGAAGATGAATAGGAAGTTAGATCCTGCTCATCAGAAGTTTGTTTTAAATTGTGCTAAGGCTAATGTAGGTCCAATGACGACCTACAAGCTTCTTAAGGAAACCGTCGGCGGATACAACAAAATCGGAGCCACTAGTGTTGATCTAAAAAACTTCTCACGCGATTTGAAGGCATATGTGTTGGGTGTTGATGCTCAAATGGTAATTGATAAATTGCTCAGAAAACGTGAATTGTGTCCTGCGTTTGTGTTTGACTATGAAGTTGACAACAAGGAACAGTTGACACGTTTATTTTGGGCCGATCCCACATCTCGGGGGAATTTTTCTGCTTTTGGCGATGTCATTTCATTTGATGCAACATATGAAACCAATAGGTAATTATTCTTTTCATTTACTCTACAATATTCATGATTTTAGTTATTGTTATCGTATATGTTATGTTTATTTATTTTTCTTAAGTATTTATTGCTTAATATGTAGTATATTAGTTTGTTGTTTGTCGACTAATGTGTATTGATATGTTGCAAAATCACAATCCATTATCAACTTAATTTATATCTTGATGTGAGAAATAAGAAAAATGCTTATCGTATTGTATTTTATTGCTTAATTGCCATAATCTTATTGCTTAAATACTTTATAGCTTAATTGCTATAATTTCATTGCACAAGTGGGATAAAATAATTGTGCAAGAAAATTATACCAATTAAGCAGTAAATTACAGTAAGATAAACAAAATTAAGCAAGTATTGTATTAATTTTCTGTATAGTATTGTTACATTAGTTGATTAATTTTTATTATTTTTTCCGCTTAATATAGGATAGATAATTGCTTATTTTCATTTTATTCATTAGAATGCATACCATGTTGTTGTATTTATTTCATAATTTATAACGACTAGTATTTTTGAAGGTACAAAATGATTTTCGCACCTTTCACTGGTAAAGATAATCATGGAAGGTGTGTAACATTTGGAGCCGCTCTTTTCAGTGGTGAGGATATTGATACATACTTTTGGGTATTTGATCGTTTTAAAAAGTGCATGGGAGTTGGGCCGAAGATTATAATGACCGATCAGGACCCGGCAATTAAAAAAGCAGTTGAACGTGCTCTTCCAGATACTAAGCATCGTCTCTGTATGTGGCATATAATGAAGAAAGTTTCAGAAAAGGTACCACCAGCTTTGAAAAAAGATTTGTCATTCATTAATAAATTTAACAGTATGGTTTGGTCAGTACTCGATGAACCATTAACGTTTGAAGAAAAATGGCAACAAACAATGACGGAGTTTGGGCTAATAGACGATAAATGGTTCAAGTCAATTTATGATATACGAGACACCTGGATCCCGGCTTACTTCAGGGACTTTCCTATGGGTGGGTTGTTCAGAACAACATCATTGTCTGAGTGTGAGAACAGCTTCTTTGGTAGGTTTATGTCCAACACTTCCAATCTACTTGAGTTTTTTATGTTTTTTGATAGTGCATTGGATTCTCAAAGGCATTCACATGCCCAACTCAATAATGAGGCGATGTCATGTTATCCTGATTGTCGTACACCACTGCTATTTGAAAAACATGCTTCTAAAGTATATACCCGACACATTTTCTTGAAGGTGCAGGATGATATATACTCTGCTTGCTATGAATGTCGTCTTAAGGGGATTACTGAAGATGAGTATACATGCTTGTATGAGATTGATGATTGCTTAGATGGGGTTTCCAATGTTGTTCATACCAAGCTTGATAACACTTTCGTGTGCAGTTGTAAGAAGTTTTTGAGGCTCGGATTGTTGTGTTGCCATATATTTTTCATATTCAAGGACTCAAAGCTTACAACAATTCCAGATAAATATATAACTAGCCGGTGGACAAAGTTTCCATCATTTAATCATATGGAGGGTGGTGAAGAGTATGTTGATTCTAGTACGATTGACGTTGAAGAAAATAAAATACTTATTAATGATCTTGTCTCTGAGTTTTACAGCTGTGTCGGTTTTATTGAAGGCGATCCTGATAAAACACGAGAATTGTTGCATGTTCTTAGATACTTCAAGGACCAAGTCAAGCCAAGTGAAGAACAAACAACATCAACATCAGTGAAGAGAAGGTTGTTTGATCAATTCTATGGATCATCTATTCCCGAAGAGGTGTATGTGAACCCTCCCCTTTCGGTAAAAACTAAAGGCAGTGGTAGTCGTATTAAATCAAATAAGGAAAGTGGGATTGAGAAAAAAATGAAGCCACCGCGGTTGTGTAGTGTATGCAACGAAAGAACCCACCATGATGCTAGGAATTGCCCCAAGAAAAAATAATATAATTCGAGTCTCTTCTCTAGATATAACTATTTAGTGGTATCCTTTTATAATTGACTATATATGTTTTATACATTTCGACATTATATGTCACATTCATTTGTTCTTTTCCTTTATACATTATACTCCATTTCATAAGTTTTAAGCATTAATTTTCAAATTAAATATTAAATGATTACAATTTGCCCCAAAAAATATTATACATTAAGCATTAAATACATACAAAATAAGGAGTACTCATCAACTTAAAGATACATATAATTAACATGCACGATATATTATAAAAATTTGTATCTTATCAAAATCATTTCCCGCAATTATCCACACATCAAATAACACTATTCTAGAAATACATCCATACTAATAATTTAATATTTTACATTATGTAACAAAAAGGTTGGGTTCACGTGAGAAAAGATCTTGGTGTGAGAAATGAGAAAAATGCTTATCGTATTGTATTTTATTGCTTAATTGCCATAATTTTATTGCTTAAATATTTTATTGCTTAATTGCTATAATTTCATTGCACACGTGGGATAAAATAATTGTGCAATAAAATTATACTTATTAAGCAGTAAATTACAATATGAAAAACGTTTTCTCATTTATCACACCAACAAATAATTCTCACCAGAACCAAAACTTGTAACAAAAAATAGCAAATAATCAATAAATTATAATAACATGAGTTTTTCCCCGATTTCCCGTGACAACAAATACATTATTCAATAAATCAGTGTGCACATATATTAAATATAAAATTATGTGATACACAACGGTTTTGGTATAAACTGTTGTATATCTCACAATTTAATAGTTATATTTTAGACAATGATTTTCCCTAATTAGTGAATGCTAATTAGTTATATTTTAATAGTTATATCAGGTTACTACAAAAAAATTTAATTAGTGAATGCTAATCTTATTTTATTTTAATTCCTATATAATTTCTTTGGATATGTGGGGACAATTACTCTAAGCACTAAATCCATGAAAACACTTAATATACATTACAAAAACAAATACACACACGTTAAGAAACCAATTAATATAGATTAAGCAACAAATTCATATATATTTCTATATCAATTTTTTAAAAATGCTCTTATCAAATACATTGTTCAACACACATCATAAATAACATTTGTGTGATAAATGAGAACGTTGCTTATCTTATTCTATTTTAATGTTTAATTGATAGTATTTTATTTATTAAGACACTTTAGTCCTAAAACATTAAGCACCAGCAAACACATTTAGCACTAAATCCACATATATTAAGCAATAAATTACTATACCTTACGAAACACAAACACCAAAGACTAAATCCATATATATTAAGAAATAAATTATTAAACATTAAGAAACCAATCCACAAATATTTTATACGAGATTATTTTTAAAAGTACCAACTAAGATTAATATTTAATTAATGCACTGACCACATATATACTAAGGAATTACTATACATTAAAAATTAAATAAAAAATTATGCAGCAATCAATTTATTAAATATATATATCCCAATTCATGGAAAAAAAAAAACCAAATGGTACCAACAAATCCAAGTTGTAATCCAGAGACATTACAATAGTTATTTATTTATTCCCACAAAGTTGCTGCACTTTTGTCCCCAACATATCTTTCATAACCCTTTGTAGTCTTAGACAGTTCCTCACAAAATGATTGTGTGCTTTGCTCACCACATCATCCCGAAGAATGTTGTTGTCTGCTGCTAGTATTGCTGCACAATATTTCACCCTTAGACATTTCATCTGAAACTCATTACTCTTGGTTAGCCCAGAATCCCAACGTTTGCAATTGTTTCCCATGAAAGTCTCCATGTGCCTCATAGTGTAAATGCTACAGTCACATTTATTATTCTCATCACTCCATGTCAATTGTAACCTTTTAACAACTGTCCTCTTCACCTTTGCAGCCTTTGTATTTTGCCCTTGTGCATCTAAATATTCAGCGAAGATTGTTCTCTGAAAACAATATATATACAAATAATACAACTTTTATTTCCTTATACAGTCCACATATTTAATCTGAGTTCTGAAAATTTCTTACCAGTAACGTCGGGATGGATCCATATTTAACTCTCAATGGCTGATCATTTTGTTGGATCGAGTTGTCAATAACATTTATCTCAAACAATCTCAGATCAAAACATATGACGTAGAAATGGGCCGCGTGATAAATAGGGAAAAAAAACTGCAACAATTACCCAATATGTTATACATTCAGAATTTTGGGTCAGGTGAGAAATATTTGTTGATGTTAGAAATGAGAAAATATTTTTCTAATTGTATTTTACTGCTTACTAATTATAATTTTATTAAATAATTATTTTGTCACACCCGTGCAATGAAATTATAGCAATTAAGCAATAAAGTATGTAGTCAATAAAATTTTGGCAATTAAGAATATTCATTATTTTCAAATAACATACTATTTCTGAAAACAAGCATCAAATAAGTACAAGCACATGTATTACCATTTCAATGCTTCGTATATCCTTTTTCCCCGCATTCTTTATCTCATATGTGAGATTCTCTGCAAACTTTCTTTTAATGGAGTTGAAATCCCATGCTTCATTTGGATTCGCAATAGTGTAGCACTACAAACATTAAATACAATGTGTTGTGTATATGCTTAAAATTTGTTCAATATACTAAAGTAATTTTTGCTTACACATGGAGCCGTTGTGGCAAAGAATCTGCATGGAGATTCTGCTGCCCTCAATTCCTCCTTCTTGTTCAACACTACGCTCCATACATCCAATATTGCACTATTGATGAACTCTCCACAATTTAAAGTCAACATTTCACGCCTTCTTATATGCATTTCCTTGTCATTGAAGACAACCTCCTCCCTGAAATAAAATATTTCCAACTATATAAATTCTAAATTATTTAATAAAAACTAATAAAAATCTTACTGTCTGCATTTTCATTGTGAGTAACCCATAGATACAACTCCTTCTTAATTTTGTCGACATTATTCGAAGCATCTACAACTCTGTTAAGGAATGGCGACAATAATGCTTCGCTCCTCTTTAATTTCGTCCTGTCCCTCCTCACCATTGGGTGCTTATCTGTGTCATCAACCACCTACACAATACACAACAAAAAAAAATAAATTAATTGCATAAAAATTACTCCACATTAAGCAACAAATTTACGTACATTAAGTAATATGAAACAAATTAAACATATATATATATATATATATCTTAATTTTTTTTATTGTTTATAGCTTAAGTTTTATTTTTAAATAAAATAAAAAATAAGCATAAATAATTATACATTACGAAACAAATAACATTTCCCATAAATTACCCTAAAAAAACTCGCATTATACATATAAGTAATGCACATCAGGATATAAAGTCCATAACAAAAAATACAATATTAATCACCTAATTACTATTCATTCAATAATAAGAACCACGGTAATATGCATCACGTATTATAAAAAAAATGGCTAAAGTGATATTTTCAATACATTTTAAATTAGATTAGCAATTCAACAAACAATAGTTAAAATTAACGTAAAAAGAAAGTAATAATAATCAATACGTAGCTAACCTTCTGCTTCTTATTTCTCCTTGCATAAGCAGCAGTCTTATTTATGACACCCACCACATGTCCTTCTTTTGTTTGGACTCCATTGGATGGTCCTATAGGCTACACAAGTTTTTATAAAAAAATATTAAATTGTCAAAAAAAAAAACCACGAACACAGATGATTTATGCCAATATCACTTTTATAATCTTACTTGATTATCAGCTGCCCTTGTATTACAATCTATCTGCAACTCATCTTGTGTAAGCCCAAGGCTAAAACTTGGAGCATCATCAACCCACTGATTCAATCCTTTCCTCTTATCTATATAGCCAAGTTTATCCGTCACAGTTCCTGTTCCTTGTACTCCATTGTATGGACCTATAGGCTACACATGTTTTCACAAATAAATATTAAATTCTCAAAAAATAAAAACTAAATAAAATCAGACTTATTTTATGATCTTACTTGATTATCAGTTACCGTTGCGTTACAATTTCTCTGCAACTCATCCTCATCCAGTGTAAGCCCAAGGCTAAAACTTGGAGCATCATCAAACCAATTATTCACTCCTCCCCTATTATATGTGCATTCAGGTTTATCCACTGCAGGTCCTTTTAATACTTGCATCTCATCCTCTGGAAACTCAATACTAAACTTTGGGATATCATCAACAATTTTCTTAATTTCTTCCCTCTTAGCTATGGCATCCTCGATCTCTTGAATAATTGCCATGCATTCAGGATTATCCCAAAAATCATCATCAGCCTCTAAATCTATTATTTGTGTTGGTTGTTTAGTATTTACAAATGAGTTTGATGTTCCAAGTTTGCATCCAACCAACGGTGTTGATTCTATCATTCTCTTCACACTTAAATCATCTAAAATATGTTGTGGCGCAGAATGTACCATTGCAAAAATCCGAGCAAAATCGTCCGCCACCTTTTGCATATTTGATTTAAATTGCTTCTTGAATAAGTCTACATCTGTGGTGTGTGCAACACCATCATCTTCCACTTCAGCTTCTACACGTGGATTTTCATCGACAAGTATAGCTGTAACAACTCTTTGTACAGTAACATTGCAAGCTTGTACCTTCTGAGGGCTGTACGGTTCACTTATAGATCCCAATCCAAAACCCCCATGTTCCATCTCTTGCTTCTGTCTAAGCCTCATTTTTGTATATGTCCATCCACTGATCGTTGGGAAGCTTCTTTCCACATCTCGCTGAAAATGTTCTACTCTATCAACATAGAGAACCTATGAAACAAACATTATTTTATTATTTCTCATTCAATAAAAACTAATAAAATATTATTGCAAAAAACGAACCGTAAGAAATTGAATTGGTCCTGTGAATGCTTTAGTCTTGTTTTTCTCCCAGCACAGTTTGTGCTCAACAAGCTTCCTCATAACATATCCACACCAATCCAACTTAGAAACATCATCAATATTTGTCAGATTTTGCAACACATGTGCTGAAATGTATCCATTTGATGTGGTCTCAACAAGACATGCTGAAATCATCACCACAAAGTGTGTCTTGAACCAAACACCACCTGCTTGATCTTTCATCATTTCATCAAAAACATTTGCAGCAAGAATTTTGTATTTATGCTTTTTAAATTGTGCACGCCATCTTTCCTCCAAATCCCAAGTTCCACACTTCCGCTTCATATTCATTAAAATACCACCATTAGGTAAACCCATAACTCGATAGACGTCATCAGCGCTCACATGCAATCTCCTCATGTCTGACAACATAATATCACAACTTGTTGGATCGAAATGATCCAACACCCAGTAGCTTAACATTGCCGGGACTTCAAATAAAGTTAAACGCAGAATATGTGAGAAGCCTATCTCTTGAACAGCTTCTTTCTGCTTTTCATTCAATCCGGTTATTAATTTTCTCAAAATCGTTGAACAATATCTGTTTGTTAGAGATGGATAATTACATGTGTTTTCTCCAATCTCATTATTAATATTTCGTTTTAATCCTGTGTCATGTATAACATAAAAACAATCAATAAGAGATAATAAAATTGCATCTTCAATCATAGTAATCATGAATCGCATATGAAATTTACAGTACATATTCACAAATATATTAAATTGTCTATAATAATTACTCATCACTTAAATTTACACTTACTACTAACTAAATTTTCCTATTCCACATATCTTGTAATTCACATTACAATAAATTAATTGCTAAATTCACATCAATTAATTATTTACTTGTTAAACATTTACTGCTTAATACCACTAAAAAATATACATATGCTAACGTATTTTAATTTATAGCTTAATTACGTTGCAAATTTCGCTTATCTAAAATATTACCTACTGAATTTATACAGATACAACGAAAAACATAAATTTACTGCATATTACTTTGTTGTTTGTCGACTAATGTGTATTAATATGTTGCAAAATCAAAATCCATTATCAACTTAATTAATATCTTAATGTGAGATATAAGAAAAATGCTTATCGTATTGTATTTTATTGCTTAATTGCCATAATCTTATTGCTTAATTGCTAAAATTTCATTGCACAAGTGGGATAAAATAATTGTGCAATAAAATTATACCAATTAAGCAGTAAATTACAGTAATATAAGTATTTGATCATTTCTTACACCAACAAATATTTCTCATCAGAGTAAAAATTTCTAAATATCAGCTTCTTTTTACTACACTAAATCTAAATTCTTATTAATTCTCTGCTCATTAAATATTAATATAATGCTTAATAATTGTATGCAAAATATTTCTTTATATTAAGCAACAAAATACTAATCATTAAACACTACATGCATAACCATTATCAACTATATTGCTTGTGTCAAAATAAAACCACAAATATTTACATACATCGTTGGATTACTCAAGCCGAACATGTCACATCCATTATTTAATTTGTCATATTTCTATCCCTATATATACAGTATCTTATTGCTTAATTAATATAATTTTGTAGCTTAATACATATTAGTTTTATGCTTAATGAAATATAGTTTATTTTTCGTGTATTCACATAATAAACACAATATGCATATTCATCCACAGGCAAAAAAAAAATTACGTACCTTTCGATTTGGAATTCACCATTTATGAATTCTTTCCGAGTTCTACCCGATTCTTGATTCTCCTATGTAATTGCGTCTTTTTTAATATTTTCTCCAAACAGATTCAGCCGTTTAATACTTTATCCAAACAGATTCAGCCGTTTTTAATATGATACAATTTTCATATAATATTTGTGCATTTAATATTAATCATAACGCATCCATCTTATTATTGGCAATAATATCTTTCCATAATTGTATTATGAGATTTTTACAATTATAACCCCTTGAAATCTTCCAAATTCTAACGCCTAATATCTCATTTAATTACTATAGAATCCTCAATTAAAATCCTAGCCATTCATCAATTGATAATAGATGGACCAGATTTTTTCCTATTTCTCATCTGAAGCTTCTTTCTCACCAGAACGTAACCCTATATATATATATATATATATATATATATATATATAAACATAGTTTATGCTGCATTCAAATTTTGCGTCAAATTATGTCTATTTCTGTAATTTTACAATCCAACACTCTTTTACTTTCAAAATCGAGCATGTAATAAGTTGTCGGAAAAAAAAATGCCAAATATTATGCTGGAAACTGTCCAAAAAAACTTATTTCTAACTTCATATGAATTTTCTGCATAAAACCATGCTCTACAATCTCAACAAGCTGGTTCTTCAATCTCCCTTTTTGTTCTAAAATGATCTTTATGAAATTCATGTAGGTGTAATTTTGCAGAATAAATGTGTATTGTTGATCTTCTTCAACTTCGGCTACACGAATCCGGTCTCCGTGCTAGCTGTGGCCATCCTCAACGAGGTCGGCATCTCAATTGATCTTCTCCACCAACATCTTGATGTGCTTGCAATTAACCGTAGCTTCTTAATTGTGGATTTGTTAAAACATATTCGTAGCATTTTTCATAAATAGTCGTAGCATACAATTAACTTTATAAATTAATCGTAACTTTTTATAATTAATCGTATCATTTTTAAAAAATAATCGCACCCATTATAAATACAAAATATTTGGACTCACATACAATGTGTGCATATATATATATATATATACACTGTAGGGGTGGGTTAAAATGAGAACCACCCCCTTGTGTAGGAACTAGGAATAAATATTAACCACTGATCCAACAATTTTTAATGGTCAAAATTAGATGGATATCTAGGGGCCTAAATGCAATATTTTTGTAGGTTATTTTTAATTTAGATTTGATAGGGTTAAGACAGTAAAAAATATATCCCCATAATCGTATACATCCCTAATATCTAGGAGTAGCAGTTTATAAACATGGAAACTCTTAAACATCTACCAAAAAACACGCCACCATCAAAGCTTCTCTTGAAAAAGGAAAAACAAAAAGAACAAAAGAACAAATTTTTTAGAGAAAAAAACCGCAGCTGCAACGTACCCAAACCAGCGAACGACGACCGCCGCCGCAACGCCCACTAAACCCGCTACAACCCATCTCACAGGCGACGGCTATTGGCTGTCTTGACGGGAGTATCGCTCCGGCAAGTGTTCTACTATGGAGTTTCTCGAATCCAGTTGAATAGACGTTCCAATGGCCGGCGGTAGTAAAAGATGTCATGTGAAAGGTATGTCTGTTGATATTTTTGCTATATGAGTTTATAATTTTGGTATATGGGTTTTTTATTCTGCATTTGATTTCAAGTTAATTGATGTCTTGATTAGTGACGAAACTAGGGTTCCATGATTTTTGGGAATTGTTGTTTTTTGCTAAAAATTTAAAACGACAAAATGCAGATATTTAGATTTGTGATTGTTGTAAAAATCGCTCAATTATGTAAAAATTAGTGTGTATTTAGCAAATTTTCATATGATTTTTTGCAAATTTTCCAGCAACATATTAATTTGACTGTTCAACAACTATGTATGTAATGTTGTGCAAATATATGTCCAATAATTAGCTAATATTGTGGGTATTGAGTTGTTGAAGGGATTAAACTGTTAAAGACATCTAATTTTATTCCTAAAATCTACCGCCTATGTTAGATTTGCGATGTTTGGACAAAGCGTGAAATGTAGAAAAATTTGTGTGTATTTATAAGTTTGTGGTGTATGGATTGACAGATTTTTGAGAAACACACATGTGTGATGTTTTATCGAATATGTATGTAATTTATAGCGAATTTTTGTTGAATAGTTAGCAAATATTTTAGTTATTTGAGTTGTGGAAAAATTGAATTCTTGAGAAACATATTACATAATTCATATAATTTTGCCCCTATGAATTCAGATTTGTAATTTTTAAATGAATATCCAAGTTACCAATTTTTTTCTGTTTATCAAATGATGACATCCGTTGTAAGATTTTAACAGCAATAAATATACGTGTAATTGTTTAGCAAATGTTTATAAAATATTTAGAAAATATATGTTTAATAATTAGCAAATATTGAATTATTTAACAATAATTTATATAAAATTTAGCAAATGTATGTTAGAGAATATGTGAGTGTTTTTAGCAACATGGTTTATGCGTGTTAGCTAATATTTAAGCAAACTAATCGTGTAGTTTTTAATCAAATGTTTATGTGGTTCTTAGCACAAATATATTGGAATATTAGCTGTTATTTATAAGGTAACAAATATATGTTTGGATGGTTATCAAATCTTTGTATAATATTTAGCGAATTTATGTTTAATAATTAGCATATATTAAATGAATAAATAGTGTATTAGCTGATACTATTTTATGTATGTTAGCAAATGTTTGATTCTGTTTAGCAAAATCTTCTGTGTATAGTAGCTATTTATGAAGCTACATATAGCTGAATGCATTTAGGAACAAAGTTTATGTGATTTTTTTAGTAAATATGTACGTAATTGTTAGCAAATATATGTTAATAATTAGCAAATATGTATGCAGTTATTTATAAAATATTTATGTGGTAGTTAGCACAAATATATTAGAATATTAGATGTTATTTATAAGGTAGCAAATATATATTTGGATGGTTATCAAATATCTGTATAATAGTTAGCTAATTTGTGTTTAATAATTAGGATATATTACATGAATAAATAATATATTAGTTGATATTAATTTATGTATGTTAGCAAATATTATATTCTGTTTAACAAACTCTTGTATGCATATTAGCTAATTATGAAGCTACATACAGCTAGATGCAATTAGCAAGAAAGTTTATGTGATTTTTGAGCAAATATGTACGTAATTTTTAGCAAATATATGTTTAATAGTTAGCAAATATGTATGTAATTGTTATCAAATTCAGTGTTTATAAATATCAAATATTACGTGAAGATATAATTTATATTAGCTAGTATTTCTTAATGTATGTTGCCAAATTTGAGTGTGTTTAACCAAAATAATTTGTGGGTGTTAGCTAAGATGCAAGACAAATAAATGAAAATTATTGCAATTTTTATGTAATTTTTTGCAATTTTTATATTGAAACAAATCTGAATGCATATTAGAAATTATATGTATGAATATTATGAAATATTTGTAATATTATTATTTAAAAATAACATAAATTTCTAAATTGAGTATTATGTGTCTTCATATTATTTTCAGATTTAGGGCATGAGAGTCGAACAAAGGCACGACATGATGTGAATGTTGCTGCAAATGACAACACACTTGAGACACTTATTACAAAACGTTCAAGGAATGAATATCCAAACCTCAAACATCAAACAAGCCCGCTCGCATTGCATATGGTAAATAAGAAAACTTAACAATGCACAAAAGCAAGATGTGAGAGATTTGGGATTTGGATCCATACTGAATTTGGAGATCAAGGATGTGCCGCCCAAGTTGTCTTCTTCGGTTCTATCTAATTTCGATCTGAAACGGAATGATATTATTTTAGGTAGTGATAGGATAGTACATGTGTCTGAGGATGATGTCAGATTAGTGTTTGGCTTTCCACGAGGCCAACATAAAATCGAGAGGCCTAGTTGGATTGAGACTTCCGATGTGATGACACTGTGGAGGAAACGGTTTGATAGACCATGTAATCAACAACATTCATAGTTAACAATTTTACTTTGTTTCTTATGGTCTAATATGAGAAATAAGAGTTTTTTGCTATGTTTATAATATAATATTGCTGGTTTTTGTAATAAGATGTTGCTAAGAGATGAAGAAATAGTATTTTAAGCAAACACACAACTATTTGCAATAACATTTATAACGATTTCCTAATAATCATACACACGAATATAATGTACAACTAGCTAGAATGCATATAAAACTTTGCTATTAATTATACAGAAATATGCTACAGTTCATGCAGTCACTATATAACAGTCCTACAAAAATTGCTTATGGTATATGCTAATACTAAAATGTATTTTTGCTAACAATTAAACAAATATATGCTATCAAACCTACATGAACAATATTTCCATGATAAAAAAACAAATAAATATTCCATAATCCTATATTGTACATTTACTAATAAGGAAAACTCACTACTTTAATGACGAAAACGTTGCGATTTTTTTTTTGGAAATGACAATTGTATTCGAACAGTATAATCACAGTAATAAATTATTATCAAATATATGTGTAATAATTATTATTAAATTATTAGCAATTGTATGTTTAGTAATTATTAATAAATTGTTAACGAATATATCTCGTAATTAGCTAAAATGAATATAACATTTTGCTAGTAAGCATACAAGCATTTGCTAAAATTCATCCAGGAACTATATGAAATCCTGCAAAACTTGCTAAAGTGCACACTGTATTTTTCTCAACCTTTGCTTCAAATATTTGCAAATAAGCAAACATATGTTAGCTAAAATTTATGCAATACGTGCTAACATACATACGAGCACAAAAATTTGTCAATAACATTTAAAATATTTATTGTACCGGCACATATATATATATATATATATAGGTGGTACAATCCCTATAACGAGGATTCCAAATGCTTCATAATCGGATTACTTAGACTTTCAACATTGTTGGTAAAATTTCATTGAACGAATAAAAATTTTGTGTTCATAAAAGAGACGCCATATAAATACAAAAAATTCAATGTCAAACCATATAATAATTCAACATAAAATGAACATAAAAAAAACTTAGGCATCCGAACAATTCTTCGGTTCCAGACAATTTCTAGCATCGTGGTTTGCTTTTTTGCCGCAATTGATACAATTTCTAAGAGGCTTATTGGCCACACGAACAGCCTTCGCCTTTCTTGATTCCAACATCACTTCCACTTCCTTTAGTTGAAACATGTAGTGGGGTCTGTGATTGCAATAAATTTGTGTGTATGAATATTAACAAATATTTACGTTTAGTTAGCAAATTATTGCATGCATCTTAGCTAATTTTCCAGCAAACATACAACTGCTATATGTAAACCATCATATCAATTCATGGATGTTGTCAAATTTTATATTGTACATTAGAAAAATATATAATAGTTAACATCAAAAGCAAACGTGTTTCCTGCAAGCAAACTGACCATCCATAAATTATTTCAATATCAACACATTACGACTATATACACTGCAGTGCAAATAACATACGAAATGATAGCAAATGATATACTATGATATAGCAACACAAACATGATTTATGGACAAACACTTAAAATTCATAATAAACCACCATTAATAGAATATATTATATAAGAGCAGTGAACTGCAACAAGTACACATAATCGAAATTATATGTTAAATAAAAAACTCTAGCTTCCATACGAGACGTAACAATAATTGTTCCAATACTAATTAGTGCATAATTATCGTTACTTCTCATTTATACAACACAAGGCGTACAACTACACTAAACCAACACTTCATAAAAATAAATTGAAGCAATAATTTATATACCATACTAATCAACCAAATTATAATTTGTACATACCATCTGATTCATAAAAAAAATTAAAACTGGATACAATATGAACACAACAAGGTTAATTATATCAATGTTAGCAAATAATATATAATAAGTTAGCAAATAATATAGTATAACTTAGCAAATCGACTATGCTTATCTGAACGAAAAATTAAAACTCATAATTAAAAACCCTTAATACCATATGAACTGTAAGATCAAAACAACTACAAAAAAATCAGAGAAAATATTTTCTAAATAAAAACATGTATTCTCCATAGGTGGCGCCGTAAATTGATTAACCACTTGTGCAGAGTTCTTGTTGAATCGAAATTATACCAATGCTCAAACTATCAAACAACCAACTTAAGAAACTAAATGAATTATGGAACTTGATTAACCGAACACAGTGCAGAAACGTCGTCACTTCGCCTCCTCTAAATTGCCGATCGAAAAAAAATGGAAGAAATAATGTTAAAATAACTGTCCAAATATAACTACATAACTTAACATATATCTAATCCCATGATTTATGGTAACTGATATGGAATATAAATCAAATTACATCTATAACCTTACTTAAAACTAATTGTTAAAAAATTGCATTTTTGACCCCATTTTTCCAAATCAATCTCGGCCTTCCAAAAAAATTGAATCAATGATCCAGATCCATTCCTATTTCCTACATATGAATCTTGTTCTCATTTGATCTCTATACATACACTGTATATATATATATATATATATATATATAGATAAAGTGTTGTTGTGTAGTTAGTATTAAATGTCAAAGTACACTTACACAATAATTAGGTGTGGGGACCAAGTGTGTCATGGAGATATTTGAGACATTTAGAGCAACTCCAATGCTAACACCAAATCACCAATTTGGTGCTGAAACCCACTCCAATGCTACACCAGATCCTGCATTAAATTGGTGCAGCACCAGATCCTACCCCAAATTTGGGGCAAAATTTGGTGCTACACCAAATTGATGTTGATGGGTCCCACAGTATTTAATGCATTATTTTATTATTTAAAATCATTATTAAATAGATTATTTAATAAATTTAATTTAATTTATAAATTATATATTCACTTAAATAGATTATTTAATATTCATTATTAAATAGATTATTTAATAAATTTAATTTATAAATTATATATTCATTTAAATTATAAATCATCTAAATAAATAAATAATTTCAATAAAAGCACAATTAATTAAACATAATGGATAGAATGAAGTCCCACATATTACAAATTACTAAAAATTAACTTAGAAACACACTACAATTAAGTAAAACTACTTGAAAAAACACATTACAAATCATTTCTAGATCCTCTAAGATAATTATAATATTAACCGAAATCGTTTGAAGAAGCTTCAAACCCCATGTCCTTCAAAATGCATTAGTGGAACACATGTGGGAAAAATATACTAATTCTGAGTATTGAGGCCAAAATACATGTATTTTCATAAGTGTTGTAGTCTTGTAATATTTTCACTAATTGTAAGCGTTTGATGATCCTTTAAAGTACTTTTATTATTCCAAGCACATTATATGTTATAATTTTTTAATAGCATATTTTTATTTTGAAAGTATATAATTAAAAATTATTAGTTTTGGACAATCAATCATTTAAAATAATAATAAATCATTAAGCATATTCATATTTCAATTATAAAATAAAATGGAATCTTTAAGAGAATATTCTTATTTGGTGTAAAATTTGGTGCTGAGCATTGCAGTTGTAAAAAAATTTGGTGCTGAAACTGCACTTATTTGGTGCAGAATCTGCACCAAATAGGTGCTTAGCATTGGAGTTGCTCTTACAATCCAAATTACTCACAAAATTCCTTATTCTTAAAAATTGCTTTTTTTTTTTTGTCCGAGAAAAGGTTTGAGCACTGATAACATCTCTGCAAAATTTCAAATTCAAATTTGAATCGGTGAATTTCTCCTCGCAACTTTAGAAGATGAATCTCCAACACATTTGATTTTCTTCCAAAATAATTTCGATTCCAAAACGATTCTGACTCCGTCAAATATGTGGATCATATACTTAATAATCACACAATTCCACCAATACAATCTCGAAGATGGGTGCATGTGATATGTTCTTCGCTCAATCTCTTTTTGCTCTTCATTTATTCTTTTAGGCATTGTTGGTTTTTTCAATTCAGATGCACACTTTATTTTACCTATTTGCGAGTATAGGATTAGAAAGAAGTGGCATATAATATGAAGTGTTTTTGTGTGATTTTTGTAGTGTATGCTTCGTTGTGCATGCAACACCGTGTGTTGATACAACGATGATTAAGTTAGATGAATTCTTTTCCTACCAGATTTTATAGTAACCATAGTTTAATTACTCACTTTTTATTTTTAGTTTTATCAATTCGAAAAAAGCTACGAAATAAGTCGCCCAAGTAGCCATTACAACCAAATAAGGACAAATAAAATATTAAGGATAATAATGTGGATTTGCAGGATTTATTGGTTGCTGCTTACCATTGCTCAACTTCGAATAAGTGAGCTTCACAAGAAAATGAGCAACGAAGTTCCAACTATGGTCAATGCACCACTACAAATATTGTATATTTCAAAATTATCAAGTGGTAGTGAAATAAATAATTAAATTTCTAACAAAGATAGTATTGATATTACATGCACCACTACTAATATTCTATATAGACAAGTATTTCAAAAAAATTAATATTCTACAGTTTTTTTGTTCATTTATTCATTTTTTTATATAAACTTATTTATGCGGATGCAAAACTAATTTCTCTAATATATATAAAGTAATATTATTGAACATAAAGCTAATATATAAAAAAATACTTTTAATTATTGCAAATGGCTCATGTGCAAAAGCAACCCTAGTGTTTTGGCCGATGAGCAAATCCACCCAAATCCTTTGTCTAAGAGAAAAAACCATTCAAATTAAAGAAAAAGAAATGGTGCAAAATGCAAAAGACACTAAAAATAAAGGGTATTTCTAAACACAACATTCAATTTTCTTTACGCGCCACTATTAAAATTAATTCAAAAATAAATAATTACTAATTTATTTAAATATGTATACTTTTAAATTAGAAAATGTTTCACCTATTTGAAAATTAATTAAAAATGAGAAAAATGGTTGTTCTTCATTCTCCGACAACCTGTGTTATCAACATAAACCCAATCCAAGGTTTTTCTCATATCAGGAAAAATTCTTCTTTTTTATGGCCACAACTGCATAACCCATCGAGGCCTTCTTCTCCGGCAATCCATCGTCGTCGTCGATGAGAGTTCAAGTTGCTCCAACGCTGCCTCCACCTCTGCAACCGCTTCTCTCTTCTTCAATCAATTGAAATGGGGGTGAGAAAGAAAGAAAATTGGATAGGGCGATGGATTTGCAAAAATGGCAGAGGTTTATTGACATGAAGGGAGAAGAGAGAGAAAATGGGATGGAAAAGAAAGGGTGGTTGCGCCGCTAGAGCAAACTTTCATTTTATTTTTTTTGTAACTTCTCTTTGTGGTTGATTTTCTGTAGCCAGCTCACCGGAATCACTCGACGACCCGATATAATTGTTTCCAATGTTTAGCCTGTACAACACTTTCATGCAGGTGATGTCTGTGGGAACCGTCGTGGACGTCTGAAGATCGGCGGCAAAGCCAACCAGCAAAGACTTTGAAATTACATAAATTGTGCGGAGATCATCATGTACAGAGTCATGTCCATGAACATATGAATAACATGCACGTTCATATTGTTGCAACTTAAATTAAAACAGTAAAGAACACGAGGATGATAATCATGTTTGATCAACTGATCTATGTCATAATTCTAATTGACCTCTAATAAGGAAACTTTCTTTGTTAGACTCGGACAACCCTAGTTAGAGATATTCCTTGAATAGAACATGTCTCCTTGTATCTTGATCTTCAATCTAGATAAGACAACTTCTATTTTGAGATGTCTATCTTCAATATGAATCTTCATCTCCTTGATTTCAACACGAAATATTTCTTTGGAAGCTTCTAGACAGCCATGTACATGATCATGTACATAACACTTGATCAGTACATTCTTTGATCTTCAATCAAATTCACAGCAGAATGTTCCTATCTCATGTCCAGTACATATTTCTCAATACTTGAAAAACTAAAACAATATTTGTGTAATTGGTTTTCCATAAGGATTATGACAATCAAAATGCTTAATGCTAAAATATTACACTAATAGGCTTGACGAGTTGCCGGAGAAGAAGTCATGCTTGAGCTTTCTTTTCTGTTTCATTTTTTTTCTTTTTTTTTTATATTTCTAACTAGTATGTCTCACGTGCAATGCTCGATACTATTTTATTTTATAATAATTGAAAAGCTAAGAGCATAACTCAATCATGTGTGTGTGTGAAACTAACACCTAAAAATAATGTTTAAATAGACTAAAAAACTAAAGTACTAAACTACATTTTGGTGGCTAAAAAAACTAAACTATATTTTCATATATATATATATATAATTATTATCATAATTATTTCAATAAAAAAATAACTTCATATTTGGAGTAAATAATAATTCAAAAATAATATAAAAAATATCGCAAAAAAATTAATTGAAAATGCACGGAAAATAATCAATGGCGAATTTGGAATATATTTAATAAATTTTCATTTTTTATTATTGATATATTTGAATAGTATGTTCTTATTTTATATGAAAATTAAATATATATATATATATATATATATCAAATATGTAATAAGAAAATAAAATTGTACATAATTAGGGAATATAAGAGACGTAAAAACTTTTTTGTTAATAAAATAAATATTTAGAAAAAAAAAATCTTATTTAAGATTCCCTAATAAATCAACCAATTCAATTTAGGGATTAAAGTACCCATTTCCCCATCAAATGTTTTGGTAGAGATTTACTCCGTCTGTTTCGTTTTGTTTGTTGTTTTAGAATTTTAATCTAGAATTAATAATTAATTGTTTGGACTAATATTATATCCCTCCATTTTATATTACATAAAATCCTATTCACTTATATTTTCCTAAAAAGTTGAATTTTTTTTTCTCTCCATATATTTGTAAGGTTAAATTTGAGAGAGAATGTGTCAAAATATATAAAACAACAAACATTTTGACACAAACGAAAAAATCTAAAACAACAAACAAAACGAAATAGAGGGAGTATTTAAATTTGGTAATGGAGCTTTTCAAAACATGATTATGAACAAAGTAATATGAGAACAAAACAAAATACTTGCCTGATTTTGTCAGCTAATTCATGAGTAATTTTCTCATGTCAAACATTTATATAAATATATAATTTAATAATACACTAAAATATAAAAACGACGTTAAAATGCACTATATAGTTAATAGCACAAAAAATTAATTGGATGACAAATTTTATATACTAATATATTTTATGAGTAAAAAAAGTATATATATCGTATAAGTGGTATACATACTGGGGTGTCAAACCCTCTTAGACAAGCCTAAGAGGGGGTACAACTAGACCGCACGGGGTGGGATGAAATAACCTTTGACTAATACTACATGGCGTGATGCACTATTAGAAAAAGAAATAAAGAAAATACTCATTATCTATGATAGGTAGAGTAAAATAGTGGCCCCACTATCTAGGATAGGTAGGGTCGGGATACAAGGGAACAATGGCATTCCCTTGACTACAATGGCATAGAAACCTTGTGAGGTTTACTATGCGCACACAACACATCCTATAGCAAGGATGGGCCGTCTAACAAACAATCTCGCAGCTAGGACGATTAGATGTAGCTAGGCTGCACCCCGAGTTCAAATCAAATACGTGCAATGGCCTCATTAAAATCTTCTAACGGGAAAAATCTAAAACTAGGAAAAATATAATCCCGATAGAAGGAAATAGTACCTTGTATTGAATTAAGAACTCGTAGGGTGAACAAAGTATAACTAGGTTGGGTGGCTAGCATAGAAACAAGCAAGCATGCATGCTGGAGAATAATTAAGTGGGATAACAACATTCAATAATGCATGAAATATAGTGCAAGACAAACATGTTACGACATTGAATAGTGCAAGTACATGGTGGCAGCAAGGGCTACCCTTAAGTCTCTTGCACCACTCGATGGTGCTAAGGATCGAATTTTAGCCCATGCTTTTATTTCTTTACATATGTTATATGTGGTAGGGCATTCAAAGAATAGGTGTTGTGAGGATTCGAGATTATTATTTTTTTTGGATGTGGAGGGTAACCCGCAGCCGCTACCGTGGTGCGTACTGGGTAAACCCCGCCCCTGTGTAATAGCCTGCAAACTTACATAGGGGAGGTAAACCACAGTGGGTCGAACTTGAGACCTTTGGCCTCAAGAAACACCACTCCACCACTAGGCCATCCCCAAGGGGACAATTCAAAATTATTATTACAAAGAGAACATGATGAGTACTTTTGCGGCACATAAGGCTTCCATATGAAGTTCTTCCAAATCTTCTCCTTGCCTTTTTTTATCTCCACAATCAAATAGATGATGATCAAGCATTAATCAAATTGTGGAAGTGCTGCTCAAGTCATGGCAATTATCCTTTGATTATGTCATATATATCCACTTCACATAGTATATATGGAGGAATGACCAGAATGTATACATAATAGTTTTCTTAAACATATTTTACGGTGTTGTATCATTTTTAAAATTTTTCTCATCGTACTTAAAATTGAAATGATTTTAATTATGTTTGTAATGAATTTCAAACGAATCAATTATGTTATTTGTTTTATTAGATAAATGAACGAAAAGTGTAAGTTTATTCAAGGATATGAATTGTTTACCGATAAAATAGTGAATAAACTTGAATATATAAACCTTATATTATTTATACATTTTATAATTGTGTTCTATTCATTATTTAATTTTATTTGTTCAAACTATTTATTATAAATCATTTATAATTCTTTCACCGTGCATCGCACGGGATGTAAATCTAGTGGCTAATAAGTAAGGTGGGACAACCACCGACCAGAAGCATGTTTTCTTAAAAAAATTAGCAAGAAATTTATTTTAAACAAATTTTCACATAATTAAATTCTTATTTTTTAAATGAAAGGGCAAAAAATAATTTTAATATGGTGTGTAAAGAAAAAAAAAATGTGGTGTGTAAAGTAAAAATATCAGTATATTTAGAAACACCTAAAAATAAAATATATTTTTGGTGCGAACGCTCGAAGTCCCGAACTATTTATTTATGGTAATTTGAGTTAACCATGCTCGAAGATGGTGGTGTGCATATATTTAAGTTTATTCAAGCTGTAATCTCGATCAAATTAAATTAGTTTAAAAAACAAAGTCAATACTAATAGAATTACGAGTTAAGCTAGAATTTGTCTGATAATTTAATTATTTATGGATGGAGGAGCATCCTGAAATTTGAACCGTATTTTGTCCTAGCTAAATCCCTAAATTATCATAACTTGGCCCAATTTGCTCCCTCTGTTAATGACATGGATCGGAGTGAGTGAGGGCATTTGATGGTGTTGATAGTTGTTTTGTTAACACACACTAAAATATAGTTTTTATAAACATGCAAATCATTTTATACACCAATTATATTAATGCACACTTTTTACACGTATGTAGCTTAAACATAATATATTTTTGAAAAAATTGTCACCCCTATTTAGTGGTAAGTTCACCAATCAAAACAAAATCTTGATCTGCGAAGTACATTCATTAATCGAAGCATTTAGAGGCAAGAACTAGCCACGATTATGAAATGAGCTAAAACTATATATCTACTCTCTCTTCTGTTCCAAAAAAAAGTGTTTTATTATAAATGTATGTAAAAAGTGCGTGTTTGTGTGTTAATTGATTATAATAAGTGTAAAAAATATATATTAATGCGTGTTAAGAAAATATATATTAATTGTCGTTACTCACGCCGTTAATGGAGAGGGGCAAATTGGGCAGAGTTATGAAATTTAGGAGTTTAATCGGGACAATAGTTATGAATGCTCTTCCAGAAATAGTTAATTTAGGGAGGTGAATTAGACCTTAACCCTATAATTTCAAAATTTAATTTGAATTGAAGATGAATATTCCAACTAAATAACGAATTTAACCAATAAAGGAACCTCGTGAACTTTTCACAGTGAGCAAAGATGGTGACATTAATTTGCTCACCATAATAATGATGTATTGTGATTTTCCCATTAATTATATATATATATATATATATATATACATTTTCTGTAAAACTTATGTTAATTATCCGAGTCCGATGACTAGTAATTCTATCGGCGTTGAGCATAAAAAAAAAGGTTTCAATCCTGAAATATACATCCAAAGATTATTTTCTACTTGTAAAAAGGAGAGTAAATATATATATATATAATTATCGGATATAGAACTATTTGTGTAGTTCATCCAATCAACATAAATGTACAAAGCATAGTATTACATACTAAAGTTGAAGTAAATAAAAGACACCCTTGACTACTACTACTACTAGTAGTGAGCATTACAAAATAGAATATTTTATAAAATAAAAAAATAAAAAGAAAAATTAAAAAGAATCCACAACTACAAGATAGATAATAATAAGTGGAGGTTTTCTTAAAAATAGTTAGACAAATAAAGGTGGAACATATATCTTAATCAATTGGTTTTAGTCTCCTTTGCTTTTCTATCCTCTTGCTCTTAGAGGCATCACGATTTCTCATCAACCAAAATCTTTCAATCTCTACTGCACTTCTGCCTGGAATTCTTCCAGCTATTAATTCCCACCTAAACCAAAACTTTTTTTATTTTTTCTTCATTCTATAAAACAATCCCAACAAAACATATATATAATTATTTTAATAATTAATTAATATAATATAGATAATTCTTACTTGTCTCCCACAAGCTTGTGCATTCTGCATATAATATCTTCTTCTTGCTCTGTCATGTTTGTGAATTCCCATTCAATACTGCTTGCCTCTGCATCAACATATATATATATATATATATCTCAAGAATCAATATTTGAGAGAGAGAGACAGAAACAGAGAGAGAAAGAGAGTGAGAGATAACGAACCTCCATAGCAGGAAGAATTCTGAATCTTGGGATGCTTCTGACTACACTTATCCATGAAAGGTCAGAATAAGAAAAGGGTCAAATATATTAAGGTAAAATTCTAAAGAAAAAAGAAACTAATATATGCTACAAGCTTTGGCAATCACTAATATTTATAGCATATGAACTAGGAAGTAGCAATTTTATTTTATTTTTTATATTTAAAGAGAGAGAGAGAGAGAGAGAGAGAGAGAGAGAGAGAGAGGAAAGAGGAAGTTTTGGTGGGCCTACCAACTAAATGAGATTAAATTCTTTACTGATTGTTGCTTAGCACATCCTATTCCGGGGAATGAGCAATCTACGACAATTTAATTTGGAACAGTATTTTCATTAACTATTGCTTATTTCATTAATTATTTTAAGGTACCGTAGGTCTATTAATCAAAACCTAGGGTTGATGTGATTGAGGCACGTGTCTTCTTCAGATTCGTCTTTTGAAGGATACAATTACAAACATAAAGATGAGGATGAAACTGCGGATATATATCTGAAAAATAAAAGATGAGAATTAGTCGCATATATGTCTCGTTCATACGCGAATATAAATTATGTAACTTATTACTTCTCGATCTATCGCATAACAGAGTTGAAATAAATATTTTAATAATTTCTTAGATTGTAAATAATTAATTCAACTTGTCTATCTATTTATAGGAGATAGATAAAAAGGTCCCATCTTAATTGAGGAAAGAGACGTTAATCATATCCTCTTTTAAACCACCAATCACTTTGTGATTTGTGCATGCAGCATGATGCAACCACATATTTATATTTATATATAGAGGAAAAAATAATTAAGGAAGATGATGATGATAATAATAATAATAATAGAATTAAATTTATAGTCATCAGGCTATTTTTGATCCACACACATTAGTTACTTTTCAAAACCGACCACCTTTTGGCGTGGTCACACACAATTGATATGCTCATCTTAGGTCCGGTCTATATTCTTGATTTATTTCGTTTAGATATTTAAATATGTCTATTATGCAACCAAAGTCCAAGTACGTGGGCAAATATAATAGACTTTTAAGCGTGCGCCCACAAATTTTTTACTAGGGAAAATTCTATCATGCACCCACATGTAGACATGTTGTGTGTCATCTGTCACCATAGATATAATGTGACATTTTTATGTGTCAAAATAAATTTATTGTGATATATGAAACTATGAAAGTATCACATTAGATCTATTGTGATAGAAAACACACTACGACCTTACATATCATAAAATTTCTCCTCCACTATTGACCATTTCTTTGGAGAAGTCAAGAATAAAATTATATGAACTTAATTAACAAAAAAGGGACCATAACGTACTAGTGTAGAAATACGAGACAAGCATGAAATTAGTTACAAATCTTGCGGGCTCTACCCTCTAATAAAAGGCGGACAAGCTCAAAAACAAAACTGCATCCTAAAATATACAATATCTTCAAACCTTCAACTTTTTTTATACTTCCTCCGTCTCAATTATATAGTTCATTTTCTCTTCGTACATAGATTAAAAATATTTATGAAAAATAAGATATTAAAGTTAAACTCTCAATATTGCCCTTATTTGAGATTTATGACTTGGAAAAATTTAAGTGGTTATTTTTTTTTTTAATTTTCAAGACCTAATAAGGGTGTATTTATACATTACTATGAAAATTGATACTACTTATAGTAATAAGACTATATAATTGGAACATAGTGAATAATTCTATTTTTATTATGCCCTCATTTTTTGGATTTTTTTCAAGGCTCAACATTTGATTTTTGTTATTAATTAGATAAAATGGACCCATTCCGTATCTAATTTGGTGTTTAAAAAAATTGTAATACCCGCGACCAGAAATGCTAGTATCATATCATAATGGTATGAAGAATAGATGGTCAAAAATAAAACAGTAGGTGTCCTCACTTTTGGGCCGACAACTCCAAAATTTTATGATATTTTCATAACTATATGGCAATACTATTTAGTACTCGACCCGCTTAGAAACCGAAAGGTGGAATCTCATTCATCTCATGTTCCATTCATACTGCTTGCTACTTTACATCCATAATAAATATAGACTTTACCAGAGTTTACAAGTTATACAACACCAAAAATCTACAAATTCTTGTGCGCTTTTTATTACTATCTAGGATTAACCATCTAGCTATATATCAAGGAACACCAAGCTCTCTCTCTCTCTCTCTCTCTCTCTCTCTCTCTCTCTCTCTCTCTCTCTCTCTCTCTGATACTTATGTTGGCTGAAAAAGGTTGTACAGAATGTGTGAACTTAACCAAGAACGATTGATTGCTTGCTTGCAAGGATATATAACAACTGCAGGCAGTTGTGGCACTAAGGCTTCGATGGCGTGGGCGAAGATGGAGGTTTGAAATCGGGATACTGCAATCATGAATGAAAGAAAATGGCGTTAGATGATCACTTCCATCAAGATTCTGGTTAGGACAAATATAGGATACGTGTATGGATGATTGGATGAACGCCACCAAAAAAATACAAAAGAACGAACGGAACTACTCACATTAGGATATGGTGAAAGTGGCCTTGCAACTCCGGGGAGAGACTCTTCTTGAACTTCTGCTTTTGAGACAGAATTGATTACTTCTGGAGTTGGTTCAGCAGCTGCTTCGGCTTCTGGTGGAATCTCGATAGGCTCAGATTTGAAGACATCGCGTTCACCAGGGGCAGGAAGGCCTTTGTCATTAACAGGCAATGCTGGGAGAATAGCCTTCCCGATTTGCTAAACAGTGAAGTGGACTAAGTAATCAGATCAAAGGAGGGACTCGAGTGACATGAAGTAAAACATGCATGAGATGTAACGTTAATGTTTTTACCTGGATGTCATCCACGAGCTCGTTTGGAGCAACCTTGGTGTTTAAGAGCTCTTCAAATTGTTTTATGGTCTGCTTTCTATCCTGAGAAGAAAAATGCACAACCTCATTTTAAGATGTTTTATGTTGAAATGTTATATACCAGAAAATTTAGGAGATGAAACTTTTTTTTGGAATAGAGTAATCTATCAAACCTCTGCAAATAGGAGTTTCTTGCTGACAAACTGCACTAGAGCAGCTGAACCTAAAACTTGGAGAATTGTTTCTGCCTGAAAATGGAAAAATATTGAAAGATTATGTAATCCAGAATCCATAATACAGATGAAGAAATATTTAGAACTGGGAGGGTGCTCAACCTCTGTAAACGCCAGTAATCCGAGACCAGCAGCAGCAGCAGCGACGCCAAGGGCCACAGGTACAGCACCAGAAGCCTCCTGCATAACCAACAGGTAAATGCAAATCTCAAATGTGAAAGAAAAACATGATTTGGGAAAGAAGACGACATGAAAAATATGAAAAACTAAGCAATATTGTTTCTCTCTAAGGCATGCCGCTTCTTTCTGATTGCTTTCTCATTCATTTTCATTTCATTGTTTATGTACACTTGCAATACACAAATTTCATTCGACTGTTTTGGAAACTTTACTGGAAATCTTTATCTTTTCTTCTAATTATTATTTAAATAAACCAACTATAGTTCTATAAACTAAAAATTTGAAGTAAGTACAAGTATTCATTCTCAGCAGCAACTTCATGTGAGTCGGATGTTTTACCCCAAAAGCATCACCAATTGCATCCGTCAGACTGCTGAGATCAAGTGTCGTCTTTGGAAGCATCCAAGGAAGGCCGCTGTTCTGCATTTTTGAACCTCTTCATGAGTTTCATATGAGCAACTCTACGAGAACTCAGTCACTGCATAATGTTCAATCTAAATTAAAAAAACTAAAAGTAGGAAAAAGAGTGTGCACTAACCACCCATCCTCTTGATCCTTCTGCACCATCTTTGATTGCATAAGCAGCTTTGAAGCCATTAGAGGTTACAAGCTCCGCCACAAGTTCAGAATTTCCATCAAATCTGGCTTCAACACAACCCCAAAACATAAGAACTCGATATTGTGAAAATTCTACCCCAACTCAATGTCAGTATGCACCTATGTAACCAAGACAGTTCCAAGATAAGAAATTCAACATATTCACCCTCTAGAAAACCTTAAATTTGATAAATTTTGGTTCTCTGTCATCTAGAAGCCACGCAGAATAACAACTATACTCGAACAAGAGCTCTAACTTGGATAAATTTGCTCCAACTTTCTCCAACAACATCAACACTCACCTCACCTGATAACAACGCTACCATAAATGGCACTATTAGAGAATCAATGACCATATAAGAATGGTATGAGATATCTTGTTACAATTCGTATCACATTTCATGTTTCACGATCACCAATGCATGCTATCTACCTTATCACCAAGATCATAACCCTATAAGAATACCATCATTCTTGAAGAATAAACAACAAAGTAGACAACAAAATAATCAAAATATGAAACAAACAGTTGAAATCTTATACCTGTCCAATATGAACAATGTGGTATTTCCTGGCTCCTTAAACTTCAAATTCAACTTTTTCAAGAACCCTGGCTTGTCATCACCATTGTACACAACCGCCAACGGCTTTTTCTTCAGAGCTCGAATATCGGGGCTTCCAGCTTGCTTAATCTCCACTGTTGATCTTATATCAAGCAATTGAGCATTCGCGTCATCCCCCAATTTTGCATAAGCCACCTTAGCACTCTCCACTCCCCATGGCTTCGCTCTGCTGAGCAGCTGAGCAACCACCAGCGGCACCGCCACAACCGCCGCTCCACCGCCCACAATTATGGGATTCTCAGCCGCAAAACGGATCGCACTATCAAGAACTCCACCAACGTCAAAATCTGAGATGGAGCTGCTGCTCAACGACTGCTGCAGGGCTTCATCGAATGTCAATGCTTTTGCTAAACCAGAGCTCAGAAACGAAGAAAACAACACTAAGCCACCGTTCAGAGTTCTTGACACAGAAACAACACAATTCGAGCTGCTGGAATTGGGAAAAGATTGATTCTTGGATGGAGAAACGGAGAAAAATGACAGATTTTTCTTGGGCTCTGCTTGCTTGGCAAGAATTGGTAGCGGTTTCACACCAACTGCGTTAAGGGCTTCCATTTCATAAGCCAAAATGCTGCTTTTCGACTTTTTCTTGAGCTCGAAACGCTCTGAAAATGTGAAGCTGCGAACTTTCTTGGAGGTGGAGCGCTGAGTTGGAAGGAAATGGAGTGAGTCAGCCAGTTAGTGAGTGCCACTTGGCGCAGTGGATGATCTTGATCACTTGATGGATGGAGTGAGCTTCAGATGGATTTTTTTTTTTTTTTTTTTTAATTGTGTATTTGTGTGGCTGAGAAATCACGATATCTAGTTTGTAGAAATTTCACACTCACTGCTAGATGGGACTGGTTTTTGGGATTTTTCCTTCTCCACGGAATTATTATTGTGAAAATTGCTTTAACCCAAAAATAAAACAAAAATAGTACAATGTATTTTGGACAATTAAACTGTACTTGATTTAGTAGATTAGGTTGTTTTTATGGAAGATTAATCTCACATAATAATATTACTAACTATTCGATTTATTTAACCAACTCGAAGGGTATTAAAAAAACTGGTATAGTGCAACCAATAAAATATAATTGGACTTATTATTTATCCTATTTAAGTTAAATACTTTATATTCCATTTTTCTGATTTGATTTTATTCGTATATACTTTTTTATTACTACTTCGTATTATTATTTATTTATTAATTAAAAACATCTTATGGAATTAAATATAACAGTTTTCTCAATACGTAAGAAGTTTTTTTTCTCTGGAATTTCGTGAAAGTGGAGGGGTAAATTAGCAAATATCCATACCCACCAATCTATGTCCAGATTCCAGAAGAAGATAAAAAGGAAAATGAGAAATATCTTCAAAGAGGGTTTTTGCTGATAAACCCTAGCTAACTACTGCAGGTCAGTCATTTCGTGAATTCAATTTTCCTCTCGACATGTTTGCAAACAAATCATATGTATGTGCGATTAGGGCTTATATCTCATGTTAATTGTTGCGTTTTATGATAGATTTCCTCTCTGATTCTACTCAATCCTACATTGATGATGGAACCTAATTTCTTGATTTCATCGCATAAACCGCCGCCCTCAGTCTGTGCTGTTCCATTTTTTCTGTCGTGTAATTCATCTCCGCTTCAGAAACCTAAATCGTTTCTAAATATCTGTTTATCAACTACCTCCGGAAATTTGAGCAAGACATCATTTTTGGGCCAAAATTTAGTTTTGAGGGGAAATAATGAATCTTATGCAAACTCGAGGAAATATTTTCCAGTTATTAGAGCTGGTCCTGTGAAGAGGAGGAAGGAGCTTCCGTTTGATAATGTGATTCAGAGGGATAAGAAGCTCAAACTTGTATTGAAAATTAGGAGGATTTTAATGAGTCAGCCAGATAGGATTATGGCACTTCGTGAATTGGGTAGGTTTAGAAAAGCTTTGGGGCTGGATAAAAAGAGACGGTTTATTGCGTTGTTGAAGAAATTTCCGGCTGTGTTTGAGATTGTGGAAGAAGGAGTTTATTCGCTTAGGTTCAAGTTGACCCCCGAGGCCGAGAGGCTTTACCTCGAGGAGATGAAGATTAGGAATGAAATGGAGGATTTGTTGGTTATTAAGTTGAGGAAATTGTTGATGATGTCAATTGATAAGCGGATTCTGTTGGAGAAGATTGCCCATTTGAAGACTGATTTGGGGCTTCCATTGGAATTTCGTGATACTATCTGTCAACGGTACCCACAATATTTCAAGGTTGTTTCAACGGGACGAGGGCCTGCGCTGGAGTTGACTCATTGGGATCCTGAGCTTGCAGTGTCTGCAGCAGAGCTTGCAGAAGAGGAGAATAGGCTGAGGGAGATGGAAGAGAGGGATTTGATTATTGATCGGACACCAAAGTTCAATAGAGTTAAGCTACCTAAAGGACTTAATCTTTCAAAAGGTGAGATGAGACGGATTTCTCAATTTAGAGATATGCCTTTCATTTCCCCTTATTCTGATTTTTCAGATTTGAGGTCTGGTAGCCCAGAAAAAGAAAAGCATGCTTGTGCTGTTGTCCATGAGATGTTGAGCCTCACTCTTGAGAAGAGAACACTTGTAGATCATTTGACCCATTTTCGGGAGGAATTTAGATTCTCTCAACAACTAAGGGGGATGTTGATAAGGCATCCGGATATGTTCTATATATCTCTGAAGGGGGATAGAGACTCAGTTTTCCTCCGTGAAGCTTATCGCGATTCTGTATTGGTAGAAAAAGACAAGATGCTGCTTATCAAGGAGAAGCTTCGGGCACTTGTGAATGTTCCACGATTCCCTAGGAGAAATGCTCCAAGGGCTGACTCAGGTGAAGCTGAAGGGACAGAGCAAGAAGACGGATCAGGTGAAGATGGTGAGGATGAGTGGTCTGACATCGATAATGCGGGAAGTGATGAATATGAGGACGGTGAAGATTATGATGATGAATGGAGTGATGATGATGACGATGATGTGCCTCCAGACTTCAGGGACGGACAAGATGAACCATTGCCTAGTTTAGAGCTGAGCAAATCAACTGGGCAAGTTAATGGGACAAGGAAGAAGACTGATGACAAAGTTCTTGCACCTGTTTTCCCAGATGGCCGACCAAGAGAGCGCTGGTGAAAATATACAGCTTATATTCACAGATCAAGAGGTCCATCTGCTATATTGAACCATATCCTCGTAAAACTCACTACACTAATCCTGAGAAGGATTGATATTAATCAGGAGCTTCAGTTCAAGAAATCATAACTGTGTACCTCTTCCACTTTTCAGGTCTAAGGTGCTCTAGGAATCATTACACAGTCGCTGATTGTTTTAATCTTGTTCTATCTTCCTTCCTATTAGTTTGTTTCATGGGATGTATTATGTAGAACTTATATCCATGTGAAAATACATATTACTTTCTTAAACATGATCATACCTTCTTGAATGTCACAACTCTACCAATTTAACAGTGTTATATGCTGAACTCTGTATACTTTTCTCTTAAGTGATTGCATTCTCATGTTGTGCAGCGCGCCATATTTCCCTTTTCAATTAACTGGTCCTATTCTAAAGTAAATGTCCACCTCATTATTCTCCATAGTCCATATGCTATAATGGGCCAGAGTTCGTACACCACAGATATGGTTTACACTTTTCATAGAAGAAGAAGAAGAATTAGTGGAATTTCATTGATCTTGAGGATATGGGTACGACAAATGCCTTTGTTAACATTTGAAAGGGCAACCTATCATCCCGTTGGATGATTGATAGGAAAGTTTTTGAAAGATTCATGCTAACTCAGATATGGCTATGCTAACAAAGATATATTCCTTTAGAGAACTGATAAGACTATGCTACAATGTTTGATTCTCTTGGTTGATGCTTTGCCCCCATATCCTTCGTATTCTAGCTTTGATCTTGATGAGTCATTTAGTCCAGCTGCTTATGGTTCTTCTGTCATGTAGATTGCTGTTGGTTTTTTCTATTTGCTCCTTACAAAATGGATACGATCTTGTAATAAACAAACAGATAATCCTGTATTGGCTCTATTTGCTAATTCTGTTGTTCAACTTTATGTGCTTTATTTTCAAAAGTAGACAGTAACATCCATTCAGAATAATATATGAAATGTTTCTCTGATTATATGGTACATCTGGCACCAATAATTCACATCATCTTTTGGAAAAGTGCTATCTATGTGTTAGTAAATTCAAATGGGGGGACCTCAGACTTTTAAAATATGTTTTTTTTTTCAGTATATAGTAGAAATCACGGTGATTATCTTTCTTTAATGCACCATGCTATCTTGCTTTTTTCTTTGATTCAACTTCTGTACGGAATTGTCTAATTATAAACTGATGAGCAAGCTTATTTTGGCACTGTATATTTGTTCTTCTGTGAATTCTGTGGAATGGAGATAGAACAAGTATCCAAGGATTATATATGAACTGTTTCCTTTATACCACGTGTTTCCTGTGTTATTGATAAACACAATCTCTCTAAGAAACAATGTAAATCTTTTTGTTTGTGAAAGTGCGGGGACCCAAGATTTTGAAAAAAGCGGTATACCATGCAAAGAAAATTCACCTACTTTATCTTTTTCTCCAGTGCTAACAGTATTGATTATGTTTCTTACAGGAAGAGGTTAGTACGAGAGAAAGTGAGTGCCATGCAGACAAGGTATTCCACGTTGAGTTATTCGACAGAAAACAGATTTACCAACAAAAACAGTGCATCTGTACTGTACCAATATTATTTAATTTTGATTTGATGCGATTTCGGATGTTAATATTTTTTCAATATGCATATTGTTTAACATCTGTTGCTTTCAAGAGCAGGCAAAAGTATGAAGTTTCTTACAGATCTTTGAGCTCTGGACCAAACAATATGTAGGTAAATGTGAATTCTTTATATGAGAGTTTACAACTCGTAAAACGACACATTTACATGCATGCTTCAACCTGAATTTTTCGGACTGTCCACTCATGCAAGATCAAGGGTTGAAAGGAATGGAACGTGATGAATAATTGAGATGCCTGAGATGCTTCATTCTTGGCTTAGGAGGGTTGACTTCTGTGCCTGAGGGATATATCTTTTCTACTCAGATTAGGAACCTCTATCATGAATCAAACGAATCTGGTTTGGCCATTCATGTCTAGTGCTCAAGATATTTAGGTCCCACCACACTTTTTTCCGCCCTCGCGATTTCGCTCGACCTTCTGGCTATAAATAGGCTTCTCCTTAGTTGCAAAATGTTCATACCTCATCAATAGCTTACTTTGATGCATTAAAATATAACATTCCAAAGCATCAATTGTTATTCTCCCTCAAGGGCTTCTAGCCTGCTGCATGCTTAGCATCATCGATCAGAACGTGATCATACACCTAGCAATGCTACTTATATGGAGCATGGCTAGGAGGCATTGGGGGAGAAGTAACAATCCATGTCTTTGCAACTCTGCTCCCGGGATTTGCTCATTTTCCACCGCGGGAGCTTTTGTTGTCTCTCTCCCTTGAGGGCTTCGGGTGTAGCGTAATCGGATTATGCCCAGAAGCCCTGGGGATGGGAGACAACAGAATCTGTCGTGGTTCTCCGCATCCTAAGATCCATACACTAGTTTGAGTTCTCATCTTTTCGTTTTCTTTTTTTTTTTTCCAGGATATTTATCATCTAATTTTCAAGAATTGACTGTTGTTTGTAGGAAAAGAGGTTAAACTTCATGGAAGAAGAGAGGCAGACAACAGGATCCATGGCTGAGCAGTCTGCAATCATCGTCTCTGTCGAGTCTTTATTTTCTTGATTTCTTTTATGTAGCTTGCAGATTTTTATAGCATCTCCAAAAAGGGCGTGTCCCATTTGTTCTACATTATTATTTAGTTTGTTTTTTGGGTTTTCCTGAATTGAGGTTTTATGGTGATGGTGATGGTGATGGTGATGGTGAGCTAACTAAAACAATTGGAGCAAATCAATCATTGGAGGCCGAGCTTCACTAAATTAACTAGAGGAGCTAAAGAAAAACGAAATCATTTTTTGGAGCTAAATCGTTATAAATCTTGCCCAGTGGGACCATTACTGAAACTGCTGTAAATTTGCACGTTTACACTACACCTAGATGTTTGTACGTAAATAGCAAATTAACAACATACTAACTACTTGCAACATTTTAGCATAGATTAAAAATAAGCATGCGATGGCCTATTGGTAGGGTGGGATAGTTTAAGATCAAAAATTTTGAGTTCAAATTTCATCAACATTTTGCCTGGATTTGTGACACTATAACTAAGTACAGTTTACATCTTGTGTTTCGAATCTTTATTTTTCTTCTAATTCTTTTTCTGATCAAGATGCAAGATGTATAAATCATGTTCATGGATTAATAATAATATGCAAAAGCTCTATTTTCCAACTTCATCATCAAAAAAAAAAAACATAATGCTCTTTTTCAATATTTATTTCGTTTCTGAATAAGTGTCATTCTGATATTTTAATTTTGTTTAAAAAAATGTCATTTTACAAATTCGAGATATATAATTCACATTTTTTTTTTTCAAATTTACCCTCATTTAATGCATTTAATTATATATATTTAACTCATTTAATGTATTCACACAATGATATATTAGGTAATTTAATTAATTTATTAATTTGTGTGCATTCATCCAAAATAATATTTAAATTGAAACAGTGGAAGTTGTAGATCTGGAAATCTACAATTAATCGTATCAGTCCGGAGCAGCGGTCAATCTGTGAAACAAAATCAGAAAAAACGTAAGAGCCAAAGACCGTCGGGGGGTGATGATCGTTGGGCCTCTGACGCTCAAGTCAGGAAAAGAAAAAGAGTAGAAAACGATAAGATATGAAATAATTGAATAATTAAGCCAGAATGTGACTAGAAATCGAGGAAACGTCGTTCAATCCTGGAAAAATGTAGGGAAGAAACTTGAATGTTGAATCGCCCGAGTGGAATTAATTCAGAAAATCGTAAACTTAGTGCTCTTAGGGTATGATGTGAAGATTGTGGGTATTTCAGCGTAGATGTCAAATGAGGGAAGGTCTCCTTTTATAGACAGAGGTAGCGGCTAGGGTTCACGTAAATTACTGGAGCGGTTGAGGCCTGATCTCATTCGTTTGATCACGTCAACCCTTTCAGGTAATGCGAACAGTTAATTCAAAATGATTCAAATTACCCGATCTTTATAAGGTTGTTCGGTTAAACGACAACGTTTAACCTTCCTGAACCAGTGTAGTGGGCTGACGAAAAATGACCAGTACAAGAGTAATAATAATACATGGAGACTTGTTGTTTCCTTTTATACAAATGAGTTACGACCTCCACAAAGAACATACCAATCACTACGGGCCAAAGATTTAATATAGTAGGGATTTAAGGTTGTTTATGTAATTTTGTTGTATGTTCTTTATTTTAATGCCATTATAACTTTTAATAAAAAATTCTAAACACAATTCTCATTTTACTCTTCATAGCCCAACTATTTTATATAAAATATATTTATCCCTTGATCTCCGACATTCAAAACTCTTGCCATAGCGCGTTGCATTATATGCCCACTCATTTTCTTTAATACATCCACATAAAAACGAAAATTTTAGAGGATTGGGTCTCATTCATCTATGTAACAAAACATGGAATAAAACTGAATCTCAACGCCTTGAAATGAGAAGCGTTTTTTCCAAATGAAATTCCTCAATTCTTCCAATTCGTTCAATCTACATACAAATTAAAGTGATCTAAAATGGCTTCTTCAAATTGAAGTTAACAAAGGCCATCAAAATCACCAAATCTACCAACATATAGCCTAATTCAACAACGACGCCACACAGAAAATAATAAGAAGAAGAGGAACCATCGCAAGCATGATCTGTAAAATTTTAGTTTTTATGTCAATATGTTATTCAATTTTCAATTAAACTATGATTTGCAGGGCTTTCATTTTTTAATGAGGGAAATTTTAAAGTAACCAAAATGAAGTTGTGATATTCTTTTCTAACCTAGAATTTTGAAGTCTTCTTTTCTAACCAAACAAATACGTAAAAGTCTAATTTGCCCTTTCTAAATGTTTGAAAAGTCAAAGATGTCATGTGGTGGGTCCAAAAATAAAGAATGTACACGATATTGAGGAAAAAAAATTATACACGGTCAAAATGTATACACGGTGAAAATTTATATAAAAAAATTTATACACGGTCGAGCAATTCTTCACGCCTAATTTTTTGTACACGGTAAAATTTATACAAGGGCAAATTTAATTTATTTTTAAGTACACGGCCCAAAGATCATTGTACACGGCCAAGATAAATTGTACACGGCCAAAAAAAATTTGTACACGGCCAAAAAAAATTTTGTACACGGCCGAATTTTTTTGTACACGGCCCAAAAAAATTTAAAGTAGACGGCCAAACATTTTCTACACGGTCAAAAATTTCGTACACGACCAAAAATTTAAAATGTAAATTTTTGTACACGGCTAATTAGAATATAATAAATGAGATGCAATAAATTAATTAATTTCAAAGCTCACAGTCCTGGGTAGTTGGATTTCAATGAAAATGTAAATTTTGTAAATACGTTCAAAGCTCACATCCAATGCTCACAGTGGTTTGTAGTTGAATTTTAAATGAGCGGTATTAAATAACACACACCAAACGAGCATAATAGTTGTTGACTAAGGAAAAATTAGCACTTCAAATCCATTATACTCTTTTGTCGAAAAGTTTGGGACGATTTTGGTTGAAAGGTTGGGAACGAGAAACTTCGAAAAGGCAAAAACATTGCAAGGTATGTTCAAATTTTTGTTTTTGTTTTTATGGTTTAAATTGTTTAGATTTTATCATTTATGGAAAAAATATTGTAAAAATCATAATCATTCGGTTGAAATGTGATAATCAACAACATTATATTTCGTATTAGAAAAGAGTTTTATCTCTTAAATGATTAGGATATGAAATACATTTTTTAACTTTTTAATTTAATTGTAAGATGTTAAAAATAGATTAGCATCTATATATGAACATCCATACCTATTGCCAATAGGAAAAAAATATTAAAATAGTGAAAATTAAAAAAAAAAAAAGAAATTACACGGTCAACCGTGTACTACACGGTTGTCCACCATGTAGATTTAATCCTTTATACTAACCTATGATTAATTAAATAAACTTGCTAATCTTAATACTTTATCCTTATTTGTATGATAGATGATATTATTTATTTAGTTATAAATATACTAACACAAGCAATCCAATTTTAACTAATTAATTCTCAAACATAAAGCATAATCCGTCGACTATTATTAATTAATATATAATTTAGTCTATTGTTTAAACTAAATACACATAACAAAACAGACACGACTTGAGCTAATAAATTTTAAAATTAAAAGAAAGAACCATGTCTTCAAAATTCTAAACCTATTGTAAAATCAAAGTCACGATCCATTTGTAATTGAAACTATAAACTTAACTTGACGAATTAATTCATCTATGCACTATATATAAATAAATACTTTTATCACAACAAAGACTACTAATCGTGATATTAAATAAATTTGTTACCTTCACAAATCCAAGTTTGGTGTTTCTTTTCTACACGGTGGTTTCATACATTCTACATGGTTGACCGTGTATATATATTTTTAATATAATCGTCTTCATCTGTTATTTTTAAAAAGTGCAATTAACGCTTACAAACATACAACAAAAATATACAAATATCGAATAAACATCAAAATAATATAAGGTCATAAAAATAAAGTTTTTTCAATCTCTCATTTATCATATAAAAAATAGTCATTAAAATAGCGAGTTCATAAACTAGTAATTTTTATTTAATATCATAAACTCGATCACATATTAGTAACCAAACTATGAAATGCAGTTATGATTAAAGATATGATATTTCATTATCAATTACATAATAATATTGAAAAAGTACATATAAACGAACAACCATCTTAATTATTTGGATTAAAAAATAAACCAAATACTTTGATTCAGTTATTTTTTATTTAATCAAATATCTACTGAGCCTTATAAAATATGAGATAAAAAGGACAAAAATTATATGATTGAGTTTATTAGTATACATATGATAAAAGGGAGAGATATATTTGTACATTCGTCTATAAACTCATCGACAGCTAAATTAATTCTTACAAGTTATAACGGTATTCTCTAAAAAATTTAAAATAGAATTGACAACGAGCTGATCTACTTTCCTTGTGTCCTAGCGAGATTAATGGTTAATAATAAGTTTTTGAAATTCGTTTCTTTCGATGCAGCTTATAATAAGTCGAAAGAACTTAATGATGACTTAGAAACATTTATATTTTTTTTTTACTAGAATCATACTTCTTGATCTGCAGATGGCTTGGCAACGTGTAGTTGTACAACACAGTGGTAGATGGGAGAGATTAGAGTACTTAGATGGTGAAGATCAAGTGGTGCACCTTCCATTCAATTCGTTATCTCGTGATAGTTTGATACAGGAGATTCATGACTTTATGGAGACATCTCCAAGCACTACTTCGTATACGTTGAATTATTTGACTAGGGCAGGTGATGGAAGAAAATTGAAAGGGCTAATTAAGACAGATGTTGATTTAATTCGCTTAGTCCAAGAGCAAGATGAGCCTACGGTGTATGTTACACAGAAGAGTATTCAAGAAATTCCAACAACAAGTGAAGTGCCTCCATTTGTATATACACATGATCCGGATCACGAGATGGATGAGTCGTCCGATGAAGAGGATGAAGATGATGATGATAGCTATGAGAGTGAATTACGGCGCACTCAAATTTCTGAGTTCTGTGAATGGATTCGTGAGACGGGGAATCTTGATGAGTTTGTGTCCATCCTGAAGCAGGGTGGTCCTCACAACATGTCTTCTCAAACTGTTGCTCCTGATGAAGAAGGTCCCACTGTAGAGGGTCTGCCTGTCACTCGTTGGATGATCCCTGTGGGCCACGCTGATGACGACAGCCCAATCATTGATGATGATCAGGATGAGTTGGCCGGTGAAGACCTTGCGGTTGGGAATACATTCTTGAAGAAGGATGATGTGCTAATTGCTGTGGGAAACTGGCACATGCAGCGGCAAGTGGAGTATTATGTTTCACGTTCGACTAAGAGCCGACTGGAATTCACCTGTAAGAGAAAAGATATATGTGACTTTAGATTATATGCAAAAGAAAAGGACGGATTATGGAGAGTGCAAAAAATTAAGGATAATCATGCGTGTCGGCTTGACTTGACACATAATGCGCCGAGAAAAATGTTTTCGAAGGTGATGGCTGACTATTTTTCGAAGAAGATACGATACGAGGGTGCTGTGTTGAAGCCTAGAGCAATGATTGCCGAGTTGTTGAGAGAGTATGGTATTGAGGTTGAGTACGGTGTCGCTCTACGTGCCAGGAATCTTGCTGTAGAGATGGTTTACGGCGGCCATGACAAGTCTTTTGAGATGCTTCCTGCATATCTATACACGTTGAGGGCAAACAATCCTGGTACCGTGTATGATATCCATAGGACGAGCGATCATCGTTTCAAGTTCATGTTTGTTGCACTTGGAGTTTGCATATCGACATTCAGACAGTGTATGCGGCCAGTTGTTGTTGTTGATGGTACGCACCTGAAAGGGAAGAGCAAGGGTGTTCTGTTTGTCACTGTCACAAAGGACGGTAACGAGAGGTGTTTCCCACTAGCTGTTGGTGTGGGTCCTATTGAGAATGACGAGTCATGGACATGGTTTTTGCAGCGTTTCAGAATGGGATTTGGAACTCGAGATGATTTGGTGATTATTTCAGACCAACATCAAAGCATCAAGAATGCTATTGCCAGAGTGTACCCAGAGGCCCACCACGGATTTTGCTATTACCACATAGCAAAGAATCACGCGAGACACGGGAAGCATCTCATTGCTGCGTTCAAGAAAGCTGCATATGCATACAGACAAGAGAGTTTTCTCAAGTATATGTCAATGATTGCGAGGAATGAAGCTGCGTACACGAGCCTAATGAGTATAGGTGTTCATCATTGGGCCCGTTCTCAATCTCCCAAGCGTCGTTACGCTTTCATGACATCTAATGTGGCCGAATCTTTCAATGCACGCTTGCTGTGGGCTAGGAGGTTGCCCATATGCTCACTGATTGAGGTCGTCAGGAGCGTGACCGAGAGATGGTTCGATAAGAGACGGGAACTGGCAGTGTCTAGGGATCACGTGATCACAGAAGGGGCGTTCCAAAAACTGTCCAAACAAGTCGAGAAGGGACGTCACTTTATGTCTCGTCAAACCACTGCATATACTTACACAGTGGCGGATGCTGAGAGGAGTTTTGTGGTTGATCTTCAACATCGTACGTGTGACTGTGGAGAATTCCAGCTGGATCAGATGCCTTGCTCCCATGCAACAGCTGCTATACGGTACCTCTATAAATACATTCTTAAATGTGTCGTTTGTATTTATATTATCTATAGTTATTACTAATATCTTTTAACTATATGCTTGCAGGAGTGCTGGACATAACATGTATGATTATGTTGAGTACTATTACAAATAGGTCAACATGTGTCTTACATATCATGAACGAGGCTTTTCCGTACCAAACGATGATGAATGGACTGTTCCATTCCAGCAAGCCTCCTTCACACTCCTCCCTCCTATAGCGGTTCGCCAAGCTGGACGGCCAAAAGAGGGGCAGTACCGTTCATCAATGGAAGGTTCAAGCTCCAGGACCAGAAGACAGCAAGTATGTTCAAGATGTGGAGGTACCGGACATAACAAGTCCAAGTGTACAGCCCCACATGCTATTGAATCCTCGGAGGCAAATGCAACCCAAGGGCAGCGTCAACCCAGAAGATGCGGGATTTGTGGTGAAATTGGCCACTCCAGAAGAACTTGCCCTTTGAGAGCTAATGAAAGTTAATTTGAATTTCATGTAATGTAAGTTTGTATTCGTTATTCCGCACTGCTTGGATTGTTGTGCTTTATTTAGTTTATGTTCGATGTTATTCGGATTATGTTTGTATTTCTCATTTTATCTATTTTAATTGAAGTTAACTACAAACACAATTCTAAATAATATTCAATCTAGCTCCATAGAATATTCCAAACGATTACGTCTTAGATTCCCAAAATAAGTAAACTATGACATATCATTACAGTACCGATAAAGTCTAACAGCACAATGATGTCGGTATGATTGCACAAACTCCGTAGATGAATACAATGGCGGCGGCTTGGCGGAGATAAGGCGATCAACCTATATGAGCGCAAAAGGACCACAACTGACACCATCAGTCTGTCTGTACTGATACCGCAGGTCAGCACGCTCGTACCACAGCTTCTGGTCTATCATGTGTCGACGTTGATGCCCCCAGTAGCCGCTGGCCAGCAACAGTGGCGGGAGCATGTTCATCAATGGCCACAGCTGACGGGCACGGTAGTGATACGTGACATCATCGTTCAGATCATTCATCGTGTGGTACAGTGAATCATATAGCCAGACCTTCCAGCGGCGGAGATCAATATGTGCAGTAACCCAATGCCCACTTATGAGACAACACGTGATGACCTAAAAAGGGAAAACATAAGTGGTGTAAAAAATTAAAGCATCACTCAAATGTCGTACGTTTACTCGGGTATTCAAATAAGCACTGAATTACTTACGCGATCAGCATTCCACCACGGACGAGAAAATGGCAAAGTCCCTTGTATTTCATGTATCAAATCCTCATACCACTTCCAGTCTTGGTAGTAGTATACATGATAGTAGTCTTTTTTTCCATTTAGGTTTTCCGGATGACATTTCTTCCACTCATCCGCCAATCGATACTACAATCACACAGATTAGTTTACTCGAAAATGATAAACACCTTGAGACAATTTAGGAATACTAGCAGAAACACTTACCCAGAAGGTTGACTGTACAATGACTGTATTCTCATCATTTCTTCCAGCCCTCAGATGACGCCCTTTCCATAATTTGCGCTGGAGTGTCCACAGTAACAAATCCATTTCAGCCATCTCGAGCTGGTATTCAATGTCTTCTATACGGTCGAACCATGTAAGATCCAATTGCAAACCCTGACCCCCTCCAACCTTTGTCTTTGCATCAGGACCCTTGGCTCGAAAGGCTTCATAAGCTAGTTCTATACGCTTGAAGATACTCAAGGTGCCATCTCCGGATAGTCTTGACCTAGGTGTAGGCCTAGAAGAAGTACTGGGCCGAGATGAAAAGCTAGGCCGAGAAGAAATGCTAGGCCGAGCTGAACTATTCTGTGATTCCAGGTCCCAACTAGCAGGATTCCACTGGTTTTCATCATCCGCATCTGGTTCCACCATTTCTTCCACAGGTGCAGAGGTTATCCCTACCTCCTCAACCTGCATTAAAGTTAGTTAGTATATGATATATGATGTTTTAAAGCATTCAACATAATTTAAAAAACAAAAGACTCACAAGATGCGGAATGACATCCTCCTGGCCACGACTAGTCTGTCTCCTCTCAATCTGCTCAGGAGCTAACTCTATCTCGTGAGATCGGCTGTGAATCTTCTCAACCTATCATAAATTCACTCAGTCAATGACACAAAACATTTTGAAATTAATAAACTAACAATTAAAGATACACACCATCTGCTTGGGGCTCAGCTTCGATCTGCGGCTGCGACTGTGGCTGCGATTCCTCCGATTATGTCGCCTAGACATCACATCAAACTTTTCGATCATCCATGTCATGAAGTCTTTAAATTTATTGAACAGTGTGTCATCGCGTTCATTCGACTTGGCTATTCTCTTTTCTAGCTCAACCATGAAGCGACTGGACGTCTCGCGTACAGCCTCCTGTGCTGCCTCCCGAGCTGCCTCCCGAGCTATCTCTCGTGACTCGCGTGCAGTCTCCTGTGCTGCCTCCCGAGCTATCTCTCGATACCTATCCACGTGGCAACAACAAACATGTCCCTCACTCGTACTAGATGATGATGTGGATGCCCTGACCCGTTTTCCACGATGTCGGCCGCTAGTAGGGCCCGTGGCAGTATCCACTGCACCAGTCTCTCCACAAGTACGGGGTAAGCAACCTGCGGACCTCCTCGATGTAGACCGAGCAGCGGATGTAGCAGGAGTCGGTCCTGTAGGAGGGATAGGCGCTCTGGGAGGAGTCACTGCTCTAGACGGGTTGACCCCTCTAGGAGGAGTCACTGCTCTAGGAGGGCTGAGCGCTCTAGGAGGAGTCACTGCTCTAGACTGTGTAGCCTTACGTGCTCGCTTTGGCACCTGTAATTTCACCACATAAGGCACGCCCACGGAATTCTCAAGCTGCGTGCTTCTAAAATAGGGCAAATCATCCTCATTCTCGGTCGACTGTAAAAATGTATGACAAAGAAGCTGCCAAAATATTATAGGGTTAGTTAGTACTAAAGAAAAAAAAATATTTGATTTAAAGTTTAATTAAATAATCATACATACCTCTCCCTCTGTGAATAATGCGTCTAGACGAACCGCTTTATCTTTGAACCTCCACTTCAAACACCTCGGTATTGCAATATCAGACACCAGAATGGCACAATGCCGTCCCACACGAGGTATAGCCTCATAAGCCCATATCTATAAAATATCATGTTTGTTAGTTCAGTATGAAATACTTAGAAAGTTTAATTTAGAAGCACAATTGAGACAGTACCTGCAAGGCCCAGACAGGCCCGTAGAAATGGTAAGTCTTCCTCTTCGCCGTCAATTCAACTGGAATGAGACTAATATAATGCAATAAGGCCCCGAATGAATAGGAACCCCATGGAAAAAACTTCCATCGCTGTGTATACTCCACCAAAACCCATACCCAATCGTCTATGCAGCGCGGCGGGTCATATCCGAGCACCATACCGTACAAGAACAACACATTGGCCACCTTCAAATAATCAGAAGCATCGTCTCCCAGCATGTAGTGTGTAAACCTATGATGCAAATCATGTATCGAGATAGGCACACAACTCAATACCCGACTATAAAAGCTGTCTCGAGGAATGCGGTGCTCTACATATGGATCAAAATCAGATCCACCGAACATCAACTCCGTAACTAGTGCATACTCAACGGGGGAAAATCTAAGGTTGGTTCCTCCAATATGGAACCAAACCTCGTGCTCTACAGCACCATCTAGTGTAATCTCCCGTGTCATGACTGCGTGTAACGCTGTATTGCAACTAGTTCCTCCAACAAAGTTCATTAGTAGACCAAAAGGTCCATCCCTAAACTCTCGAACCATATCAACGCCGGCATGCGCTACAGTCTGTAGTATGTCAACAATGCTAGACGCGTAATTCTTCCAGTATAAATTAATCGAGCATGATACGTCCTGCATAGCCTCTCTCTTCCACACCCAATGACGCTAATATTTGTAAACGAACATTTAATACATTAATTTAATTACCTAAATTAATTATAATAACTAAAAATTAACAAATTAATTAATATATAAACACAAGTTAATTAAATCTATACTAATGTTGTCCTTGACTAATTATTAATTAATTAGTTTGGAAATTTATTATGTTCTTCAATCACGATTTTATTAATTGTGAATATAGGAATACAATTGCAACGTCTTACATGTTGATTTTCAAACACAATTATTTAAATTCAAAACATAATCATTCATGTTGTGTTTTCTATAAATTATTTTTGATTTTATTCGAATATAGACAAAATGAATTAAATAGAGTTTAATTAGTTTTTCTTCGATTAGGATTTCAACGTTGTAATTGAACTAATTTCAATTTAATTAGTCTTTAATTATGATATAATTAGAATTAAATTTTCATATTTAATCTTTTAATAATTTGGAATTAACTTTCATATTTAATCTTTTAATTGAACTAATTACAATATAATTAGTTTTCGATTAGATTTTGTATTTAAGCTTAGCGTTTGAGAGGTTGAGCTAAAACGTTTGATTAAATTTTTTAATTCTCTTAAATTGGTGAAGATGTATTTCTTAAATTGGTTGTTCACGACCTAAATTATGGACGTTGAAACAATTACAATTTTGAACGTATTATTTTCAGAATTGAAATATTCTCACTTGATAACTAGAAATGAATAATACGGCTATATCTATACTCGTGTTAAATGGAACATATTGTTATCGCGTTTTTACTCCAAAAAAAAATTACAATTACAATTTTCATAAATTGTATAAATTGATTCACATAACTCATGAAGAAAATTTAATTCGAATTCACGATACACAAAATCAAAAAAAAAAAAAGGGGTCGAGCACCGTGTAGTGCACGGTGGACCGTGTAGTACACGGTGGATCGTGTACTACACGGTTCTCGATCGTGTACTACACGGTGCTCTACCCAGATTTTTTTTAACAATATTCCGATTCATTTTTCGCAATAATCCCGTTTATACAGGCAAAATCAATCCAATTCACAATTCAAATACACATACCCATACATGATTTAACTAATTAATTGAAGAAATTGGACTAATTAACAAGAAAATAGAGAATTTAAAACCTACCTCTTCATCCATTGTTTCCGAGCAAAGCAAGGGTCGGGCACGGCGGCGGAACTTCAACACACACAGTGGCCGCGGGGCATCGTCACAGTTCGTCAGTGGCGGCGACGGAACTTCTTCACGGCGTCGTGAGGCACGGCGAGGTTGAATGCGGCAAGGATCGATCGGGAATCTCACAGTTGACCGTGTACAAACTTGAAGCCACCGTGTAGATTTTTGGGAGCAAAGGCCGTGTAGAATTGTGGGAGAATTTTTGGGTGTGGAGGCCGTGTAAAAAGGTTGCCCCCAGCCGTGTATAGTTTTTTCTAAAGCAAATGCCGTGTTGGAATTTTTAGATTCAAATTTTAGGTTAGTTTTTGGAATTAATTATTAGCCGTGTAGAATTGTAGTAGCCCGTGTTCAATTCAAGACAAACTGGGCCCACATGTTCTAAGGGTATTATGGGAACCGAAAATTTGTTTGGTTAGAAAAGAATGATCTGAAATGTTTGGTTAGAAAAGAATTTTACAAGATAAATTTGGCTAGAAACATATATTCTCACTTTTTTAATTCTCATGTCTTTTTTACTATAGAAGAGGAAGGAGATATTGTAGGGGGCTATCATAGGGTCTGGAGTGTTGGAGGTTAAGGAACAAAATATCATACCATATTTATATTTATATTTATATTTTATGAGATGGTGGGAGTTGACTAAGAGTAGAATGAATGTTGTGTTCAATACCACATGTCGGATGTGTGTGTAGAAAAAAAAATTAAAAGTCCCAGTGGGGATGGCCTAGTGGAGTGAGATTGCTTGGATATCAAAGATCACGGGTTCGAATCTCCTCAATATCATAGGTCGGGTGTGTGAGTTAAAAAAAAAATGAATATTGTGTTTAAAATTTTTCTTTTTAATTTATATGTTAATGTTAAAAAAAATTAACTTTTACGTCAGTGTTAATCTTTAATTTGTAATAAACATCATATCCAAAAACTAAATACATCAAAGTAAAAACATATACATGATTAAAAAACATTATTAAAATACTAAATTACAATTTAAAAAAAAATACACAAAATATGCGTTTGTGTTTGGAGAAGACATAAAATGGTTGAATTCTCATTTTGCATTTGCGTTTGGGGACTGGGGTTCCATTGGGCGATTTTTTTTACTTCAAAATGTCAATTTTCGTTCGGTCGGAGTTGGCCTTAGAGTTCTTTTTATTTTTTATTTTATTTTTTAGCAAAGAGTTGGCCTTAGAGTTGGAGCTTCATAATCAGTAAAAACCTTCCCTGGAAGAATTTTTCATTTTTATATATATATTTTTTATTTTAGAAACTAATGGTTGAATTGTTAAATCTGCAAATAGCGTAAATCTTGAATGAAAAATGTTCTGTCTGTCACTGTTCCGACCGATTTAGGATAACCTTATCCACAGACAAAATCTTTATTGCAGGAGACACTCTCTCTCTCTCTCTCTCTCTCTCTCTCTCCAAATTTCCTTCCCAACTGCCTGCTATGCTTTGAGCTGCTGCGTATGATCCTTAACTCCTTCCCAAGAAAGGTAAGAATTTTAGCATAAATGGAAGCCATAAATTCTCTGCGCCACTTAAACTTGGGCCCTCAGAGAAATTTCACCACCAAATTCAGCCAGCTTAAAGCTGCAGTGTGTGTTGAAACTGCACACACTGCTTCTGCTGCGCCTTTGTTTTCCGACAATGTTTCTTCATTTTCCAAGTTCGATCCTGCCAGTTCAACCAAAGCAAGACATGCCCACATCATAAAATTGCCCAAGGATGGAGATTCGGACATAAAGGTGCAGTCTTTGATTACATCGTATTTGGAACTAAGAGATTTCCAGTCCGCAGCCATGGTTTTCTTCCTCGGTTTCGAGCAAAACTACTTGCATTGGAACTCTTTCTTGGAGGAATTCAGGAATTATGGTGGAGACCCCTTTAAGATCCTTGAAGTTTTTGTTGCATTAAACAATATGGGAGTTACTTTTGGGAGTGAAACTCTGGTCATTCTTCCCAAACTGTGTGCAAAACTGAGGGAATCATGGTTAGGTTTGGAAATGCATGCATGTCTAATAAAGAGAGGCTTTGATCAGAATGGGCATTCAAAAGCTGCATTGATGAACTTCTATGGGAGCTGTTGGGATTTAAATTCTGCAAATAAGGCGTTCGATGAAGCATCAGATCCAACATCTCTGTTGTGGAATGAGGCTGTTTTGGTAGCTTTAAGGAATGAGGAATGGTTCCGAGGTCTAGATCTCTTTCGACGTATGGAGTTTTCATCCATCAAGGGTAATAATACTTTCACTATTGCGAGGGTTCTTCAAGCTTGTGGGAAAATAGGAGCCCTTGATGAGGGGAAGCAGATACATGGATACATCCTCAGAAATCTAATGGATTCAAATTTATCGATATGCAACTCACTGATCTATATGTACTCAAAAAATGGCAGCCTTGAACTAGCAAGAACAGTATTTGATGTAATGGAAAATCGAAACCTGTCTACATGGAACTCAATCATATCTGGCTATGCAACGCATGGTGATCCTGATGATGCATGGGAACTATTGAATAAAATGGGAACTTACAATCTGAAGCCGGATATCGTGACTTGGAATAGCCTTCTATCTGGTCATCTTCATCGTGGATTATACCAAGAATTATTGAATATCTTGGAGCATATGCAGAATGCAGGTTTTAAGCCGAACAACAGATCGATCACCACTGCCCTTCAAGCTGTAAGTGAGCTGCTTTACCTGTATATTGGACAGGAAATTCATTGCTATGTCATAAGAAATGGGCTCGATTCTGATATTCATGTTGTAACTTCATTGCTAGACATGTATGTGAAGAATAGTGACTTAAATAGTGCTCGAGCTGTTTTCGATGGCATGGAATATAGAAATCACTATGCTTGGAACTCGATGATTTCTGGATATTCATTCAAGGGGGTTTTTGAGAAAGCTGCGAGTCTTGTGAATCAAATGAAGGGAGAGGGAGTCAGACCTGATCTAGTGACATATAACAGCATGGTTTCTGGCTACTCGATGGCAGGGCAAATTGATGAAGCCCTCGATATGATGAAGAAGATCAAGGATTCAGGCTTAGCTCCCAATGTGGTCTCATGGACTGCTCTTATATCGGGCAGTTGTCAAAACGGATACCACAGAAACGCGCTCAACTTTTGCTACCAGATGCAAGTAGAAGGTGTAAAGCCAAACTACGCTACTATTGCAAGTTTATGCAGAGCTTGTGCAGGCTTGTCTCTGTTGCAGAAAGGAAAAGAGGTGCATTGCATCAGTATAAGAAACAGTTACTTAGATGATTCATTTGTATACACAGCACTTATCGACATGTATAGTAAGTGTGGCGATTTAGAGAGTGCTTACAGAGTTTTCCAGGCAGCTGAGAGCAAAACATTAGCTTCTTGGAACTCCATGATAACGGGATTTTCGTCGTATGGCCATGGGAAGGAGGCGATCTCTCTGTTCCGCAGAATGCAAAAGGAGAAACTCCAGCCAGATGGCATAACCATGACAGCTCTGCTCACAGGGTGCAAGCATTCTGGTTTGATCGATGAAGGGTGGAAATTCTTCGACAGCATGGAGACGAAGTACGGTATAAGTCCAACCATTCAACACTACTCCTGTATGGTGGATCTTCTTGGAAGGGCCGGATATCTTGACGAAGCATGGGATTTCATAAGCCAGATGCCAGTAGAGCCTGATTCAACAATCTGGGGTGCGTTTCTTGGGTCGTGTCGAATCCATGGCAGCGTCCAGCTGGGAGAGATTGCTGCAAAAGAACTATTCAAGTTAGAACCAAGGAATCCTGCTAACTATGTGTTGCTGATGAATATGTATGCAGCTTCAAAAAGATGGGATGATGTTGAAAAGGTCAGATATTTGATGGAACGTCGGTCCCTGAAAATAGGAAATGTATGGAGCTGGATAGAAATCAACAAGTCAGTCCATGTTTTCTCTGCATCAGGGAACCCCCACCCAGAAGATGGAGAGGTGTACTTTGAGCTATATCATCTAATATCTGAAATCAAGAGTATGGGATACGTACCGGACATCAAATGCGTGCATCATAATACCGACGATGACGAGGAGAAGGAGAAGGCACTGATTTCTCATACAGAGAAGAGAGCAATCACATTTGGCCTGGTCAAAACAAAAGCCAACATGCCAGTCAGGGTGATCAAGAATACAACAATATGTGCAGACTGCCATACCTTTGCTGAATACACTTCACTGGCAAGAAAGAGGGAGATTATCCTCAAAGACGGCATACGATTTCACCATTTCAAACAAGGCAAATGTTCCTGCAGAGAGTTCTTATGATGGAGTATGTTTCATTTTGCACACATAATTGTCGCTGTGCATAGTTAGAGATGGAGATTACAGCTCTGTATTTTAAATCTTGACAAAAGAACATACTGAATTTACAAATCTACAACATTTCTGAGATGATGAGTGTACCCTTCTCTATACTTTTCAGTAGAAAAAAAAAGACAGATATATAACATTTCATAAGCTTGAGGCGATTTTGGGATGATTGAGAAAATGTAAAATGCTCATGGCCACAGTAAGACTTAAAAAGTTTTAGTACTAAAATTAGGACGAAACTGATTCAATTGTATTGAGAGAGGAGTCGCAAACTCAACAAAACATTCAACTTTGCAGTAAATCGTGAAGGCTCTTCTATAAGAATCCATGAATAATTTTCAATATACAACAATATTGGCAGAGAAGAAAAGTTGATACTAATAATAATCTTACAATGAGAAGATTTAAAAAAAAAAAAGAAAAAAAGAAAAAAAGAAAAGAACGGAATTGCCAATACAGGATTCTCTGGGTGGAATCTTGAAGTCATTTTCCTTCAGCAGCTATCCTCTTGCGTATCTCAAAGGCACTATTGAATATCCCAAGCGTAGGCTCGTTGCACACAAAGCACTTCTTATTTTTTGCATGATGCTGCCACCAAAAAAAAAAACAAAATTCATTATAAGCAAAACGCAAATTCATAGGGAACTCATTTTATTTGTCCTTATTTTCTTGGTTTTGGAGGGACTGTGTTTGATGCTGTTTTGGAAGAAAAATAAATACTAAATTAATGCATGGAAATAAATCAGAGGTTTGATCGAATTTATGTGGCATTCCATAATCTAACCAGCAACGACTACACAAGTGAACAAAGATCAAATTATAATACCTTCAACGCACAATGCTCGCAGAAATAGTGTTTGCACTTTGTCACGACAGGATCCTCAAAAGGTTGCCTACAAATGAAACAAGCAAATGGCAGCGCATTATCATCTTCCTCATCGCTTGCCTCAGGACTCTCATCATCATCATCATCCTTCATTGCCTTAGCCATTCTTTTCGCCCTCGCCTTCTCCTTATCTTCCCACTCCTTCTCAAGCTGCCAACCAGGCTTGTAGTCACCCCGATCATGCATAAACTTGCATGAATCTCCATAACCACAATAACCAGTCTCTTTATAATCTTTACATATGTCCGGCTGATAGTCAAACCTCACCGACACTCTTATGTGGGCAGAAGCCCTCAGAGGTCCATGAGCTCCACCAGCTTTCTCACTGGCAACAGTTTGCTCTCTCCGGAATCCAGCCTTATAATCTGTATACCCATGTAAACCTTTATACAACTTCTCATCACCAGCACTCTTTTTCTTCCCCTTCAACGCGTCCTCAGCTTGCTTGAGAACACGCTCTCTGATTGCCCGCGCATCCTTTGAGAATTCAGTCTCCGTTTCTAAAGTTGCAGTCGCCTTACTATCATTTTGGACCTGAATTACTCTGGAGGACTCGTACTCAAAAACTGAGTCTTTCTGTTTTTCGGCCTCAGACTCTTTCGAAGTTTTTAATGGCCCGCTGGAGAAGTGCAGCTTGTTGTCAGCCGCAGCCTGTTTCTTCTTACTGAACACCACCGAGCTCCCAGATTTGGAATCTTCATCTTCCCCCTCTGTCTCTTCTACAGAGGGTCGTTTCCTAATGTTCTTCCCCTTTGACGGCTTCCTGAAGAAATTACACACTGGAAACAAAATAATTTCAGATGAAATCCCTAATTAGGGGGAAAAAAGGTCAAGTCTACACGGAATTTTCGCATGAATACAGCTAACTTTAAGGAGAAAAAATGCAATTATAAAAAGATAGGATTTCAGCTACTTCGTTATGCATCAAAATCAAAAACTCAAGAATCAGAAACTTTAAAAACGAACTCACACTCGCTGAAACCGAAGAGTTGAATTTAAGCAAATATTTATACAGCAGATCATTTCCTGATAATCGTCCCCTTCGATGGCTTCCTAAGGAAACTACAGACTAGAAACAATATAATTTCAGCATGAACCCTAATTAGGGAACAAACTCTCAAATTAACCCCCAATTCTCACACGAACTTCGCTAACTTCACAGCGGAAAAATTCACGTAGAAATAGATACGGAATTTCAGCTACTTCGTATGCATCAAGATCAAGTACGATATGAATCAGAAACTCAAAAAACGAAATCACTCAACAAAAGCAGCATCTAAGCAAATGTGAATACACAAATACTAGGCGTGCATATATAAATTTAAATTGCCATTAGGGCTAAGAAGGTATCAGCACTCACCGTTAGAGCCATCACCGGCGGCGGCGGTGGCGCCTCCATTCGCTTCCTCCCCCGCCATAACCACGTATTTCCTTCCTCCTCTTCTTCGTTGCCGCTTATTTTCTTCTATTTTTTCATGTTTCCTCTCTTCTTTCTCCCTCCTGTTGTAGAATGGGATTGGACTCCTTCCTTAATGGGCTCTCGTATGTCGGTGTAACTGACATTGTTGGCCCATCAATATTATATTAATTTTTAATATTATCAATCTTTTTTATATAGGAAATTTTATTTTTCAGATATTCATATCTAATTTTCTAGATCTACTTATTCATATTTTTATTTTTTATTCAGTGAAACTTTCCCAATTTATCAAGTTTAAGAATGACTGCATTGCAAGGAATAAAAATACTTTTAATTGAAATTTAATTCAATCGTCCATTTATTTTGTTTGATATGATGAGATCAATGTTATGTTTTAGACATATCGCTCATTTCGTTTACTTTTGAAATAAATCTAGTAGGTTATTAATTATGAGGATTACGAACTAACAAATACGTGATAAACTGATTTATGTATATCCAACCTTATCAACCAAGGTAAACAAATAGTCGCGAAACAATTGCTTTATTTACTTTGTTAGGCCATAAAAAGCACCCAACCCAAAAGTGAAGAAAAGATAAGTCAAAGAAAATGACACTAATAAAATATATCTTAATCTACACCTACAGCTAAATGATAGTGATCACATTAGAAATAAATTAGATTATCATGGTAAATGTCTCAAGTTATTGACAACAACATTTGATGGGACACTCACTTCAATCTCCAGTTGTAAGGCCTCACTCACTTAATTTCTATCGAGCATCATGGTAAAATTTTACCATTTTGGACATACATTGACATTTAAGTACCCCATTAACTACCTATTGTGACACCGCAAATTACCCTCATTTGGGCGATCTAGTTAGTGGAGTTGACAATCCCACGATTGAAAGATAATTCGACACAAAATCCACCTCTACACGAATGAATCTTCCGAGCAAAACAAGAGCAAATACTTATTGAAGAAGCACAAACATGAAAAATGTACATCACGCGCGCTCACACACATACAAATATATATATATATATATATATATATATATGTATATATACATTATACATAGGCTTGTAATGTGTAAAGACTCTGTTCCATAATGGTTTTGTACATGGCCTTACAGATGCATTCTTGTTCTGCTAAGGAACAACTTAACACCATCAAAAACATACAGAAAAACAAAAGTGCATCATAACAAGAGGAGAGGCAAACCATCTTAGGTCCGAGGATGCTTTTAAATCCCGTGCACGAGGGCAAGAAAAACCCGACAATTTTTTGAAGGCAAGGCAGGAGTTCCTGGAAGGTGGTCTGTTGATATAGGTGTTCCTATTCTATCAACACAATACGCGGTTGGCTGACTGGAACCGGCCTTGTATTGCCATTCTTTCTGAAACATCGGCCAAAGACTTGAGGTTGCAGTTGATTAGAGCTTTCACGAAGTAGCATGTTTCGTCTTGAGTGTTCCCTTCGGGCACGTCCACAACAAATGATTCGATAACTTTTGTTCCTTGCCCCCCTTCAATTATATCGGGATGGAGTGTGATTATTGATGAGTAATTCTGCATGATAAGCAAGTTTAAGCATCTGGATTAAGACAATTTAGGCACTGTAAGAAACACAGGAACCCTTCACTAAGTTAGATTGTGACGAACACATCCCAAATCCAATGTTCTTCTCAATCTTTACCATTGTTCGTTTATGAGTTGTTCGAAGAACTACCACTAAGCTACGTACTCCAAAACGAACATATATAAATATAATGAATACTAAATGTGGAAAGACACAGCAAGATTCTTACCCTTAGTCTATGATCACCGCCAACAAACTTGACCCCAAGAATATGTTCCTGGTCATCGAGCATTTCCAACCTCTCAGTGCTCGTTGTGGCAGGAAGTCCAGACTTCACATTAACCTCTCTAACACTTCCAATCGTAAGATCACCCTGCACAATGCACCGGCTAACAAAGGGCTTGTACTTCTGTGGCTGATCGAATCTCCTAACCAACGACCAAACCTAACAGAATGAATTTAAGTAAGTCTTGATACCTAATTCAAAGTGAAGCCAACTAACTTTAAGCTCAATTACATCGATATACATTCAAATGAAGATAAAATTTTCAGCATCCCAGTTTTCCATAAGAATTAAGCTGGTTTTCCCTCATTTTCTTTTCATTCTCTGAATCAGCTATCAAATTTCTATCTTTTAAGGGATTCAATAACAGTAGGAGAAGCCAAGCAAGCTCAAATTCCAAAACGAATTCGAGAAAAAATCAAACACCAGTACAGATCTCTCCGAAGATTTGAGCTTCTCACATGTAATCTGGAAACATAACAAGAAAGAAGATCCAATTATCCTAAATTTGTCATTTTAGAACTAAAACCCCACCAAAAAGCAAGAGAACATCAACGATTTCATCATCTCAGCCTCAATTGAATATCAAATCTCACTCAATCTTTTCAAGAAATTGGATTAATAACAATATAAATAGATAATCAATCATATTTGATCAAAGCCCACATCTTTGATCTCACACACACACAATCTTTTCTCATCAGATGAACTAACATAACTTCAAGAAAACACAATCAACAGCAAAACCACATTCCAGATAGAGAGAGACAAAAAAAAAGCAAGAACATACAAAATCAAAACTGATCACCTAAATTCACAGAGGAAGAAAAAAAAAGAGGGACTCCTAAATATTCACAAAAACACACACTAATACGTATTGTGCGAAAAATTACTATGTCAACAGGCGCTTTGATGTGCTTCACAACGCAAGAAGAGCACTGATGCTCACTGGGTTGATGCCTGTGGAATCTACTTACATACTCTGCCTCCATTTTTCCTCTTCTTTTTTTTTTCTTTTATCCAAAAAAGAAATCCCCCAAAAATCAAGAATCAAGGAACTCTATATCAAAAATTCAAGAATGAAGAAACTTGGAGCTGAAAATGGGATTATTAGCCCTCAAATTCCAAGGCTATCTATAATCTATCTATCAATTTAAGAGGTGAAGTGCATGCATCTTAGTGTGTGTTGTGTGTGAATATTTATTATTTAATGTGAGTGTCTCTGTCAGCATGCACCGACCCGGCCCACCACTTGATGACCAAAAGTGCTTTTACATTTATTAAAACTAAATTTAACGAAATTATCTTTCAAGAAACACAAATTCAACCATTGACAAATTTGGATCTTGCTATCACATTTATTGAACGACTATCTGATTCCGTTATTGGTTGATGGATATTCGTATTTTACTACTTATTTAGTTTCGTTTAAATATTTTTAGAGATTTCCTATTAGTTCTCATTGTTCAGCCCACCGGCCGACAACATGGGGTGGGGGCGTGGGGGAGATGAAGTGAAGAGATTAATCTATACATATATTAAGGTAAAATTGGGTGATAGAAGACAAAATTATGTGATAGACAACAATTTTGGTATAAATCATGTGATCACATGATTTAATAATTATATTTTAGACAACAGCTTTTGTATCATAAACAACAGTTTTAGTTAATAGACAACAGCAGTGACATTTATTGTTGTAATTTTTTTATTTTATTTTTGGCATTTTCCATGAGGGTTTTGATTACCACCGTTGTATTTTAACAATTTTTTTAAATCTCATTAATTATTTTTTACTTGGAATTTTGAGATTTGTAACATTTTTATTTTTTTTATTTATAGATGGAGGATTTGTAGTACTCTATATTTGTCGCTTAAAAATATAGTTTTCATTTGTGTTGCATAATAATAATAATAATAATAATAATAATAATAATAATAATAAGTAGAGGTATAACATAATTTACAACAATTTATTATTTTTCTATTTCAATTTCATCATTTGAAATAATTAACTAATTATATTTTTTATACGTGTCATATATTCAAAAAAAATCAAATGTTATTTAATCGTGGGAAATTATACATTGCAATTTATAAAATCGTGACGTTTAAAATATTCCAATTCGATCTTTCTACCATTGATTTTTATTTAGATTCTAAAATTTAATTTAATTTTTGTTTGTCGTAACTACAGAGAATTGATCTTCTTATCTAATCAATTAATGTATATGCATATCATTTTATTAATTTATAAAAATTGAACACAACATATAGAATTCAAAAAATAATTATAATATTATATATCTAAAAAATAATAATTATTTGTGCATCGTACAGAAGAAATACTAGTTAAGGTTAAAAACCTCTACTTTTTTACCAAAATTTAGGATTTTTAACATATTATTGGTCAAATATTATAATTTAGCCCTTATACTCCTTTTTTCTACTACAATAAGTACTTTTATTTGAAAAGGTTTTATCTTTTATACCTTTTATATATCTTCATATTTTATCAAGTAATAGTTGTTAAGCTAAAGAAACGTAAACCATAGAATAAGTCATTAAAGAAGAAGAAGAGTTCTATATTTTGAGAAGCACACAAGAAGTTTACAAAAAATCATAGGCAAAAAAATGAGGTTCCTAATCAATGACAATCCAAGATAAAAAAAAGAGAAAACTAGGGTAAAAGGGAAAATGCAAAAGTACCACAACAAATAAAATACATAAAACATAATATCTTCTAACGATAATATATTCTAACTGAAGAAAATAAATACTTTTTTCAAAGAAAAAAAATTGTCTATAGGTGTGAGAACTTTTTGAAATAAAAGATAGTACATTTTAAAAGAAAATATAAAATTTTCTTGTTATTTTTTAGAGATTCATCATTTAATCAGATATTGTGAGAAAAAAGCTAATTCGTGATAGTTCCAAAATAATTACATCTAAAACTATTCATAAAATAACAATCCCATAAAGCAACCACGAGACAAAATATACAAAAAAGTTTGATCTATTTACTCACGTGAGTAGATATATACTGAAACGAGATTACAAAAGATAGGAAATTATTCATATCAAACCCTATGGAACGGACAAAACTAAAGAAGAAGACAACTAAGGCAATAATATACCAAGGCATTCTAGCTAGTGTATTAGTACAAAGGGGTAGAAGATAAGGAATCAACAACCACAAATGAATAAATGATGATATTCTTCAACATCTATGAATGGTTGTGTTGAATCCAATGCTTTAAGTTTCCTTGTGTGCCCTAGTTTTTTCCTTTTGGCCAATCACATTTAATTTTCTCATCAAGAAAGATAGGTTTCATGTGATTTGGGCAACCCTTTACTTTAATGGGACCTCAAGTTTGTCTTTACTTAGGTAGTTTTGCCCTTTTGCAATCCTTGTTTCTCCAACTCCTATGGCACACTTGTCGCTCTATCGTCTTCATGTATGAATGGTTGCTGCACTTTGGGAGGATATTTCACCAACTCTATGTGGACACTTGCCCCCATCTCACTTTAGATTAGATGGGCATGAGTAGAATTTGATTGCAAAATATCGTTTTATTTTATATTTTATCATCATACAATTAATATGTGAAACGCACACTTAATTTATAATGTGTAGAGTAGTGTGTGTGTGTGTCTCTCTCTCTCTATATATATGGTAGGTTTAAATAGGAACCAATTCTCACGTGAGAACCTAAGAATCAATGTAAATTGATCCATTTTGATGACATGGAGGATAAAAAGGAGGTTACATTATAGTGAATATGAGAAATTTAAAAATATGGGTATTTCCAGATATTTTTTTTAAAATAGTGATGTGATCATGTTTATAAAAATTAATAAAAACTTTAAACAGCCATAACTCATTCGTTTTAAATCCAATTGACTCGAATAGTATATCAAGTTAAAGATTTTTTTCATGCTATTTCATTTAAGATGCATATTGCATATGTTTGTTTGAACGAAAATTGATAAAAAATACAAAAACTAATTTTTAGGCGTATATAAGTCGTAACAGTTAGACATTCCTAACATTAGACCACATCATTGCTAACATCGTGTATTTATGTTGCTAATAGGAAACATGTTAACTTATACACGATACCCAACTTTGAATACACAATTGTCATCATATGAAAATAAGCAAAACATGAACTATATGTAGTGGAAAGTTAGTTTAGTCTATTTTGTCAACAAAAAAAATTCAAAAAAAATTAATCGTTGAAAAAGTTATAACCATTTGATTGAAAGATGTTATTTCATCATGAAAACTGTAAAAAAAAACTAACAATACTTAAAAATCATATTAGCAAATCGTTATTTACATACTAGCAAATTTTTATTTACACATTAGCAAATCATTGTTCACATATTAGCAATATATATGTTAGTAACATATTAGCAATATAATGTATGCATAATGTTACAACATATTACACAATGTTATTTTAATTGTGGTCCAATGTCATATGAACAAAGTTTAACACGTATCAATTTATCAATATGATCCCGTCATGTTAATAATATGAGTTTCTCATGTTAGAAACATAATTCATTAATATTAGCAACATATCTACGTCATGTTAGCTTATCAATACACGTGACTGGAAAGATAACAGTTTTAAAGTATTGTCTATTTAACTCTGAAAATTGAACTCAAAATCCAAAAAAATATAACAGAATTTCTAAATTATGAAAATAACCCTCCTTTATTAAGATTCTCTAATATTACAAGTTTACCACTTTACTTTGACTAAAATATTGACTTAATTATGACCATTAGATCTAATAAAATATATGATTAATTGAATTGATTCCTAGATTCTCATGTGGGAACTTGGTTCCTATTTAGTCCAGGCGGGGATGGCCTAGTGGTGGAGTGAGATTGCTTGGAGACCAAAGGTCACGGATTCGAATCTCCTCAATACCATAGGTCGGATGTGTGAGTTTAAAAAAAAAAACTTGGTTCCTATTTAAACCGTTCCATATATATATAGTAGAACATTTGATCAAGTTTCATTCAACAATATATGATCTTATATGGCGGAATTAACGATGTTGGAGATAATGATATTCACATTAAGGAATTCTTATAGTTATATATAAATATAATGATGTATTTTATTTTATTTTTCAAAATTAAGGTTATTTGTCTATGGCCGATTTCACAATTACAACATGACTTTTTAAAAATTGTACTCTCTCCATCCCGTTTGCAAGGTTCACTTTCTATTAAAATAGAGAGAGTAAATAATGAAAAGGTGGATCTTGCTATTGGGACGGAGGGAGTAGTATATTAATTAATTAACAATTTTTTTGGTAGCATGAATCTAACGTGTCTCGAAAACTTAGCTAAAACAGTATCGTTTAGTAAGTTGAACGTGTTTGAATATGTTGTACATGAAATTTGAACAATGGTTTCGTTTCCCAAATTCGTTTTGAAATTCAATGTTAATTATAACTATATATATTGCAAAAATAGCGTTGTCGTTTGAAAAGAGACTAGACTATAAAGACAAGTAACTCTTTTTTCTTCATATATATAAATAGCTTGTTTTTTTTAAAAAAGAAATTGCATTTGACAACATGATATGTTATAACTAAAAGTATATATATTTATTGTGCAGTGCATGTGATATGAATTGCATTATGGTGCCCTTTTTCTAAAGATAGTTAATAGACTAGGTAAAGAAGATGAAAGAAATAAACATAAAAAAGATTGCATCTTAAATTGCGCTTGCAGTTCGTTGAGATCTCACTTTCAGTTAGATGGATAACATATAATTAATTAGTTGCAGATATTTTGCAGTTGGGATTGACTAATTTTGGCTTATTTACTTCACTAATTTACATTTTTCCTTTTCTTCTTTCTAAATTATAGCAAATTAAATACAAACACCAACTACATCATATAGATATGGATTTGGAAGGTTTTTGATCCACAATCTCACAAAGCCCTCTGTAACTAGTGTAAACTGTTGTTGATAGTACTTGAATTAAATGTTGAAATTTGAGGTTAAAAAGGTTTTAGCATATTTAAAAGTATATGCTATGTATGATTCTATTGAAGTTGATATTTGGTTTACTTTAAAAGTATATGTACGTTTTATAATACATTAAAAATAAATCTCCAACTACCGAGGCACAAATGTAAAATGTATGTTTTAATAAATTAGTGTTTAATATAAATTAATGATTTAAAAAAACAAGTAAAAGAGAGAAATTTGTCATATATGTCATGATTTATGTTAGAGCTAGGCCATGTTACAAACCATATCCCAGGCATGTGAGAACGTGTCACTATGTCACAAACTTCCAATTTTCTTTCATGTGGATGAAGAATCTTTATCTTAGTAATGCTATGTCCACGTAAAAAAGCACAACAAATTAAAAAGTGAAAATAATAATAATAATATAAAAATAAGGAATATAATAAAAGGCTACAATAAAATGATATCTTCCTCTTTGGTGGACCGAAAAGAAAAGCAGCCAAGAATCTCACAATATTATTGGACATAAAAAAAGGTGTAAAATGGAGAGTGCACTAACCATATTTTTATATTTTTCTTCTTGGTTTGTGACTAGGAAGAACTCGATATTCGAGACTGCATTTCATTTCAAATAAATATATGGCTCTCCTGCAATACTTCACAAATTGTATAAAAATCGGCTTCTAAGAAATGTTAGGTGGCTTTATGCTTAAATGGTGTTTAATATAATTTCCTACGATTGAAAAAATTATGCTACGAAATTTCATGCAAAACATTAATAAATGTTTTTTACTTTTAGTCCGGATTTTTGAAGCCGGCCTAGATCATTATGTCACTGTAATAATTTAAAATATTGAGAAAGTTACTACAAACGATTTCAAAATAGTATGTATATATATAATACTCCCTCCGTCCCATTTATATAGTCTACTTTATCCTCGCATGTAAATTAAAAATATTTATGAAAACAAAATATTAAAGCTTAACTTTCATTATTACCCTTACTTAAAATTAATGACTCTAAAAAATTTAAGTGGTTGAGTTTTAATTTCCAATATATAGCAAGAGTATATTTGTATATTACCATGATAATTAATACTATTTATAGTTATGGGACTATATAATCGGGACACCTCAAAATAGTAATAGGGACTATATAAATGGGACGGAGGGAGTAGTAAATTAGGATTAATGTATGTGTAAATTATGATTAATTATGTGTTTCTGTAAGTAAATCAAGAATCCGATGCATGCACGTGGCGTCACTTTGACTTTAACATTTTAATTTTACATTTAACATTATTTAGAGATTTAAGTAGGAGGTTATATCGATTATTTATAAGTCTAAAAGATATCAACCGATTTGTAATGATTGAAATATTAATAATTTCACTCATCCCTTAAGATTAATAATAATTTTCTTCCAACTCCCGAACTAATAGATAATCATAGCACAAATCGATAAACCTCTCCCTCGAAATAAATAAATTGCTAGAGGGCTTATGATAATTTGGGCTTTATAATTTGATTTTATGGATCCTATTGGGCCAAATTAATGGACCCGTACATGGCCAATTATTGTATGTAATTTCAATATTTAGGGTGACATCAATCTATTTTTGTAAAATTATAAAATTGCTTCTCAGTCTCAAATTGAACCCAATCACGAAACATTTCATTCTCTACTTAGTATGTTAACGTACTGACGCAACAATAAAAGAAGTGTTATAAATTAGAGGGAGACGAGAGAGAATATCAATTGTATATATTCAATATAAGGACCAAATACCTCTATTTATAATAGTATAAGGGATAGGGTTTTAGAGTTAGTAACTTGGCCATCACTCATATCATATATATCTATTAGATATATTTACAACACTCCTCCTTGAGTGACCAATCTCTAAAACAAATGTTGCCTCATTAAAACCTTGCTAGAAAAACCCAGTGGGAAAAAATCTAGTCGAAGGAAAAAGAGTACAACTGCTCCCTCTGATTTTGAGATCACTGTAGATCTTTGAGTCGGCACATGCCGATCTTGTGTACCAACTTTCTGAATGTTGATGTTGGTAATGCCTTTGTGAATAAGTCCGCCAAATTGTTACTTGAGCGAATTTTTTGAACGTTGATATCGCCACTCTTTTGGAGATCGTGTGTGTAGAATAACTTGGGAGAAATGTGATTCATCTTATCACCTTTGATGTATCCTTCCTTGAGTTACGCGATGCAAGCAGCATTGTCTTCATACAAAACAGTTGGATTGATCTTTGATGAAGGTAATCCGTATGACTCTTGGATGTAACTTGTCATATTTCTCAACCATACACACTCTCGACTTGTTTCATGGATTGCAATGATTTCAGAATGATTTGAGTATGTTGCACTCAAGGTTTGCTTCACAGACTTCCATGATATAGCAGTTCCACCACATGTGAAAACATAGCTAGTTTGTGACTTGGCTTGATGTGGATCGGATAAAAATCCTGCATTCGAATACCCTACCAGAGAAGAATCGGAATTTTCCGAATAATATAATCCAAGGTCTATGGTACCCTTCAGATAACGTAGAATGTGTTTAACACCATTCCAATGTCTCAAAGTGGGTGCAGCGCTATATCTTGCGAGAAGATTTACAGAAAAAGCTATATCTGGTCTAGTATAATTAGCCAGGTAAGTTAATGCTCCAATTGCACTTAGATATGGTACTTCAGGACCAAGTATCGTTTCACCATCTTCAATGGGTCGAAATGGATCTTTTTTCGTATCAAGAGATTTAACGACCATTGGTGATGCTAATGGATATGCATTATCCATGTAAAAGCGTTTTAACACTTTTTCTGTATATGTGGATTGGTGAATAAACGTTCATCCTCGGACACGTTCAATTTGCAAACCAAGATAAAATTTTGTCTTTCCCAAATCTTTTATCTCAAATTCTTTCTTCAAATATTCAGCAGTTTTATTGAGCTCTTCAGGAGTCCCAATTAAATTCAAATCATCGACATAAACTGCTATAATTGCAAATCCACTTTCGGTTTTTTTTATGAAAATACAAGGGCAGATATCATCATTTTTGTATCCTTCTTTCAAAAAATACTCGCTCAATCTATTATACCACATACGGCCAGACTGTTTCAGCCCGTACAATGATTTTTACAGTTTAATCGAAAACATGCTTTTGGGTTTTGACTTTAATGCTTCAGGCATTATAAATCCTTCAGGGATTTTCATATATATGTCATTATCTAATGACCCATATAGATAGGTAGTTACTACATCTATAAGGCGCATAGCAAGCCTTTGTGACACAGCCAGACTAATCAGAAATCTGAAAGTAATTACATCCATTACTGGAGAGTATGTTTCCTCATAATCAATTCCTAGTCTTTGAGAGAAACCTTTCGCTACGAGTCTTGCTCTATATCTCGTAACTTCATTTTTCTCGTTTCTCTTTCTAACGAATATCCATCTGTATCCAATAGGGATTTCAGATTCCCGAGTTAGGACTATAGGTCCAAATACTTTCCGGTTATCACAGGAATTTAATTCCATTTCCATAGCTCTTTTCCACATTGGCCAATCATTTCTCTGTTTACATTCTGTAACAAATTTCGGTTCAGGATCCTCATTTAAAATTTGATGAGCTATGTGAAAGGTGAATATATCATCTACAATGATATGTTCTCTCTCCAGTATCTGATTTGAAGATAAATAATTTATTGAGATCTCATGATTTTCAGATACTTGTAATTCTTCAGGAATTACATCACTTTCATTTGATTGATTAATCATTTTCGTCATTGTTTGGTTTCCATCTTGTCCCTTTCTTTTCCTAGGCACATAATCTTTAGAACTAATTGGTCGACCACGTTTTTGACGAATTTTAAACTCATTTGCTGCCAACGCTATTTGTCCTTCAGGGACATCAATTTTGGCTGGAGTATTTGCAGCATGTATGTGAGATTGTGTCACTTTTCTTATATCTACAAAAGCATCAGGAAGTTGGTTTGCAATCTTTTGCAAATTGATAATCTTTTCAACTTCTTGTTCACATTGATTAGTTCGAGAATCAAAATGTGACAAGATTTTCTCATTCCAAGATATTTCCTTGTGCTTTTCTGGATGTAGATTCGTTCTACCTAATGTTGGAAATGTCATTTCATCAAAATGACAATCTGCAAAACGTGCAGTAAATAAATCACCCGTTAAAGGTTCAATATACCTTATAATCGAAGGTGAATCAAATCCAACATATATCCCAAGCCTTCCTTGGGGACCTATTTTTGTTCGTTGTGGGGTGCAATTGGGACTTGAACTGCACAACCAAAAGTTCGTAAGTGAGAAACATCTGGTTCTCGACCAAAAATAATTTGCATTGGGGAGTATTCATGGTTGGCCGATGGTCTAATACGAACTAATATTGCCGCATGTAATATGGCATGACCCCAAGCAGTAGTTGGGAGTTTTGACTTCATAAGTAACGGTCTAGCAATAAGTTGAAGACGTTTAATAAATGATTCTGCTAAACTATTTTGAGTATGGACATGAGCGACTGAATGTTCAATCTCAATTCCAATAGCCATACAATAGTTTTCAAATGCTTGAGACGTAAACTCACTAGCATTATCAAGACGAATTCTTTTAATTGAATTGTCTGGGAATTGAGCTCGTAATTTTATAATTTGAGCAAGTAGTCTAGAAAATGCTGCATTTCTAGTAGAAAGCAAGCATACATGTGACCATCTAGAAAAAGCATTAATCAATACCATAAAGTATCGAAAAGGGCCACATGGTGGATGTATAGGTCCACAAATATCTCCTTGAATTCTCTCTAAGAAAGATGGAGATTCAATATTAACCTTCGTATATGAAGGTCTAATAACTAACTTGCCTTGCGCACAAGCCTCACATGGGAATTCATTTGTCATAAGAATCTTTTGATTCTTCATGTTGTGTCCATATGAATTATTGATTATTCGGCGCATCATAGTTGCTCCAGGATGTCCAAACCTATCATGCCAAAGCATAAAACTTTTTGTGTCATTGAACTTCGGGTTCATAACATGGTTTGTCTCAATTACCTTTATGAATGTGTAATACATCCCAGAAGGTAGTGTTAATAATTTTTATTTTGTTCGCTTATGGCCGGATACAAAAGAATTTATGCAAAGATATTCATTTCCACCTTCTGATATAGTCTCGATGTGGTATCCATTATAGCGGATATCCTTGAAACTTAGTAAGTTTCTTTTGGACTTACTAGAATACACGGCATTTTTAATATCTAATTTAGTATCATTTGGTAAAATGATACAAGCTCTTCCGGAGCCTTCAATGATGTTTGATGCGCCTGATATTGTGTTAACATTATCCTCGGCTAATGTCAACTTCAGAAAATATTTCTTATTTTGGAGAATAGTGTGCGTAGTGGCACTATCAACAAGATAAATATCACAAGATTCTATTTTGGCTATGTTTGCCATTCGTGCAATTCTTCTAGGATTGATGGACTTCTAGAATTGAAGGAGCGTAGAACAATCGTGCTGATAACGTGTTATAAACTAGAGAGAGACGAGAGAGAATATCAATTGTATGTATTCAATATGAGGACCAAATGCCTCTATTTATAATAGTACAAAGGATAGGGTTTTAGAGTTAGTAACTTGGCCATCACTCATATCATATATATCTATTAGATATATTTACAACAAAAAGATATTTTTTTTATTTTTTTGAATTATTTAGCTGATGATATCTTAGCTATTAATCGTATTATCAAATCCAAATTCTATTTAAATATAGAGAAACCAGAAATAAAAGAAGGTTATTGCTGTGATAGTGGTTATTAATATAGGGTGAAATTTCTTACTCAATGCAGTTTTGTCACATCTACTTGAAAGTTTGTTGGTGGTTGAAACAACTATGCTAAAAAAGGAAAATTGTCAAATACACCCCTAATATTACATATTAGGATCAAATAAGTTTTTAAAGATTTTTTAGGTACAAAAGCCCTTAATGTTGGTAATTATTAACATACATTTCCCATCCCTACTATCACCACTCAAAAACAGTTTGTGCCAAATTTTCTTCCATTTATTTTAAGCTTATAACCAAATTTTCTCCAATTTCTCTATATTTTTTTATATATTATGTCAAAATCATATTTATGTTTATATTATTATTATTATTATTATTATTATTATTATTATTATTATTATTATTATTATTATTATTATTATTATAAATACTAAATATTGAAATTTTATAGATTTTTTTTAAAAAAAATTTATAGATTTTGTTTATTTTAAAATAATTATTATAATTATTACTACAATGTTTTTGTTTTTATTTTTACTTAAATTAGATTACAATTTATCTACTATCCAATAAAGGAATATATTGTAACTTGTAAGTAATTATCTTTGATATCGGACTTTGACAAATTTAGTCAGGACATGTATCCAATCAATAATAATGAGGTAATTATACCAATAGAAAGATCAAAATATAATAGTAAACATTTTCTGGCGTGACAAAAAAATAATAATACTAAATCATTTTAACTAAAAATATAATGTGTGTTGAAAAAGCATTAGCCTATATGGTTTAGTTTTATTATTTTTAAAATTGAACTAAATAAATCAAATTAAAAAATTCATAACAGAACAAAATTGAATTAATTTCTCTTAATAATTGAAAACTGAAATATTTGATTTTTTTTTCAGTTAAAATTAAATATGATTTTAATTAAATATAAATTTTAATAGTAATATACTTATCTAATTCGATATTTCGTTGTTTTTTATCAATTTTTTAATGATATCTGTGTTTGGGTGTCAACAATTTTAATGGCATAATTTTTGTAGGATTTAAAATATTATTGTAATAAATTGTAAAATTTAACACAACGTTTGCCCCATTTTGCAATTTTCGTATAACGTTTAAACATTTGCAATTAATATCATAACCTTTAAAATTTTTTCAATTGTAACACAGTTTAAATTTTCTGGCAAGACCCGTCCTATGTGTTCTATTTTTTCCATGTCAGCAAGCTATGTGTACGCCACATCTACAATTAATAAATGATGTCATTTTAGAATTTAGGGATTTTAATATATCTCTCACTATGGGATCGGAGTCACGCACACCAGAATTTCATTTTCTTTTCATTTTCTGAAAAATCAAAGAACACAAAATCCCTTTTCAAAATATCTATCGATCAACACAAATTTCTCCTCTTCCTCTTCTAAAAAATCGAAGAACTCAAAATCGAAGAACACAATTATGGGTTAGGGCATATTACTGAACTTTTTCTCTTCTAAAAATTGTCATTGTCCTTACTCGTAATGGGTTTAATTGAAGCTTGTATGCATGGTGATGGTTCCAATTGAAGAATTTTTGGGTTGGTGGTCCTCATTCTAAAAAAAAAGATTGTGCAGCGGTGGTCCCATTGAAGAATCGCGGTTCTGAATATGTCGAACAGGTAGACCCCTTTTTCATTTTAGTTGTCGGTATATTTCTTATTGTTATGTTTCTTTACTATTGAACATTGTATTTAGATTATCAACATTGAAAAATCAAGTTTATTTATCATATAATTGTGGAAAAAAGTTTGTCCTTTTGCACTTAAAAATGAAAATTTTATCAATTTTTTTTTACAAATGACTAGGTTCTAGCTTCTGCCATATATTTAATTCTTAGTGTTGTGTCCTGAAACTAAGTGTTTCATACACTCGATACAGTTGTAAATCTCAAAAAATTTCTTTTCATTGGTTTTTAAATGCAGTTGTGAATTATCAATTTGTTTTCATCATGTCATTGGTTTTTAAATGCAGTTGTGAATTATCAATCTGTTTTCATCATGGCGGCAGAATAATATATGTGGGTTGTGGTAAAGAATATAGTGGTGGTGAGTTGAAAAGTAAGCATGGACTGGATATCGATAGGTTTGGTTTTTTTGATTTAGTAGAAGAAGTGGAGAATTTGGGATACACTTCTTGGGATAATTTGTATTTTAAAGATCCAGAAACAGGTGAATTTAAAGAACTGAATGATGATAGAGAAGTGATGAAGATGATTTCCTTTATGGTGAATGGAGATAAATTCGTTAATGTTTATGTTGACAATGGAAATAGGACGAGTAAGGAAACTGACATCCATAATGATCATGGCGAGGTTACCAAGGAGGCTATTGAGGTTGGTGGTATTTATTCTGGACTATCTTTGAGAGAAAATTTTGCTGCTGACGATGATGATGAAGGATCAATTTCAGAAGATAATGATTACATTCCTGCAGAAAGTAGTGATACTGAAGATGGGTTAGATGATGATGAATTGGTGTCAGATGATGAAGAATACATTGAAGCGAGACAAAACATGAAGAATTTCAAAGTAGTTATTGATGATGGGAAGGGAAATAAATGTAATGAAATTGTCCATATAGACACACATGGTGCTGATGGAGAAATTATGTCAGAATATGAAGAATCTGATGGGAATATAAACTCTGAATCTAGTGAAGATGAAGATGGGGTTGTTAGAAGATTTAAGCTACAAAAGGTTACTTATGATCCTAAATGTGATCATAAATCACTGAAGATAGTTCTTGGTATGAGATTTCAGGATGGCTTCTAGTGTAAACGTGCTCTTAGAACAAATGCAATAGAGAATGGAAATCCAATTCGATTCATTAGATGTAATGCAAGACAATGTGAAGCTCGATGCATTCCTGAATGTAACTGGAGGTGTTATGGAAGTGTGGTAAAAAGTGATGGACATTTTGTAATTAAGACTGTGGGTGGTCTACATACATATCCAAGGGTTATGAACAACAAACTTGCAACAGCTAACTGGGTTGCAACAGAGTTATTGGAGATATTCAGAACCAAACCTGATATCAAGATTAAGGAGTTGGCGGCACACATCATGAATAGATATGGATGCGATGTGTCTGTGCCAAAATTATACAGAGCAAGATTGAAGGCACAAGAGAATCTAAGAGGTACTCTAATAGAGCATTATGGAAAACTTAGGAATTATGTAGCTGAGCTGTTGAAAGTTGATAAAGATGGACGATTTGAGTTATTGGTTTCTGAAAATATCTTTAAAGCTTTTTATGTTGGGTTCAGTGCTCTTAAAAAGGGATTTTTAAGGGGATGCAGGCCAATTATAGGACTAGATGGCTGTTTCTTAAAGACACTTATGAGAGGAGTTCTATTGTGTGCTATTGCAAAGGATGGCAATAACCAAATGTATCCAATAGCATGGGCAGTCGTGGAAGTTGAAAATCAAGATTGTTGGAGATGGTTTTTGAAAATACTCTTAGATGAGTTGGGCATATCAGATGGATTGGGCTACACTTTTATCAGTGATCAACAAAAGGTATAAATTGTGATTTTTTTTCTTATTTGTTTAGAATAAATAGCTAACTATTTCTTATCATATAGAACTGATTTTCTTCCTTAACTTGCAGGGGCTTACTAACGCTCTCATTGAGTTGGCTCCACATGCTGAGCACAGAAATTATGCAAGACATGTATATTGCAATTGGAAGAAACGATTCAAAGAACCTACACTGAAGAATTTATTCTGGAGGGCAACTAGAAGCACTTATGTTGCAGCTTACAAGAAAGCATTAAAAGATATGAAGGTGGAGAATAAAGAGGCTTATCTGAATTTTATTGAAAGAGATCCTTCCAAATTCTGTAAGGCGCATATATCCGTGTTTCCAAAATGCGATATGGTGGATAATAACATCAGTGAAACTTTTAATGGTTTCATTTTAAAAGCAAGGGAAAAACCATTGATTGACATGCTTCAAGATATAAGATGCAAGTTAATGGAACGACAATATAAAAAGTTAAAAGCCATTAGTGGTTTAACTGATAGAATTTGTCCAACAATCAGAGACAAGCTGAAAAAACTTAAATTGGATTGCCTTTCATGCACCGTTATACCTGCTATAGGAGAAAAGTTTGAAGTTTGTTTGCAAGATGATCGATTTGTGGTGAACGTTCCAAACAGGACATGCACATGTAGGTTATGGGATTTGACTGGAATCCCATGCATTCATGCATGTCGTGCGCTTCATTTTCTTAAGGTTGATGCTGTAAATTTTATTGATGATTGTTATTCAGTACAACGATACCTAGATACATATAGGTATGGGATTGAGCCTTTGGATGGACCTGAAATGTGGCTAATAGCACAAGGTGATACAATAGAGCCACCTCTAGTGAGAAAACTACCAGGCCGACCACCGAAGAAAAGAAAAAGGGGTTTGGAGGAGAAAGAGATAGGGAACAGTTCGAAGCTCAGGTCTTTTGGCCTTCAAATGACATGTCGACGATGTCAGCAAAGTGGGCACAACAAATGAACATGCAAGAATCCACCAGTTGAACTACCACAACCTGCAAATGTAAGAAAACTCAATCTTAACCAGTAGTGTGGCTTTATTTGATATTTTAACTCTTTCTATTATGTTGCAGGCTACAAAGGTTAGAAAGAGTAACCAAACTCTAGGACGGGTGCAGAAATTTACTCCTAGGAGAAAGAGTAATCGTCAAGCTACAAATGCAAATATCAGAAAAGAAAGAGCATTGGTGAAAACTTTTTATTCCATTGTTTTTTTGCTCAGTTTCTATAAGAGTTGTGAATTGATTCTTATGTTGTTTAGGTTAATACAGGATTGGGGGTAGCAACATTCGAAGGAACTGGGCATATCTATATGAAGGTTAGATGTTATTTGTTAAATATGCCTATATATTTATGTTAATATGCAGACATTAATGCATATTTTATTTAATTTCAGATGTCTTGTGATACTCAAGTTCACCATGTGAATTCTAAAAGAGGTGGCATACAAGCCTGGGGAAGAGGACGTGGTAGGGCTGCAACTACTGCAACTGCTGTAGTAGGGGAAAGAAGTAGAGATGTTACAGACACATCTATTTCAGGAAGAGGAGAATGCACTCAAGAAAGTCGGATCTAGAATTAGGAGAAGTTTGTATTTTGGTTAATGACTGGTTTAGGAATGCCTTGCAGTGACATTTTGGGTGTATTTTGAAGTTTGTCACTTGACTTTTGTTTTGATGGAAATGGTAGCTTTGTTTGATGTATTATGACTGATGCAGTTGCTTGAACTCATTGGTAGCTATAATTCGATAATGTAGACTGGGCACCATCTTTTTTTAACCAAAATTTAATTTTGATTTTCCTTTTGGAGTGAGTATAATTGTATAAGCTTTCGAGATAAATATTCAATCTTATATCAATGCATATATTAGTGGTAAAAATAAAATGGTCTGACACTCGAGTAATATGAATTGAATCTTCACTGCAGTTTTATCAGACCTTAATCACATATTTTCACTCTGCAGATTCACAAATGGAAAATATTTTCACTCTGCAGATTCACAAATGGAAATCTACAACTTAATGAGCAAATTCATGTTGTCCAAATTAATCAGCAATTCCCACCACATATGTCAGAAAATGTAACAGCTAACACCTCCTCTGAATCTAGCATTTTTTTTTCTATTTGCTACAATGCAACTGATTTATTTTCTTTTATCACCTCAGAAATCAAAGGATCACACACTACTCTTCATCATGGAGTAAATCAGAGCTTTAATCAGAAATAAAATCATCAAATTACACAATCATATTTCAAAAATCACAAAACACAACAATGTATAAAGAACAAGAAGCAAGAAGCATTTTTATACAAAAATCACAAAACACAACAATGTATATATCATCAAATTACATCAATTAAGCTTTTTCTTATTATTTTTTGAGTGGGAAACACTATCCAGCAAGAAGCATTTTTATACAAAAATCACAAAGCACAACATGATCAAAAGTGAATGCCATCAAACTACTCTAGCATCAATGTATATAGAACAATCAATCAAATCTAGAACAAACAAAAGAATGACAAAAGAATAGTCTCTGTCACTCCTCTCCATCACTAATTTGAATTTCATGGATAAAGAGAAGCTTCAGCTCCCGCTGAAGACCCGCATCAGCCTCTTCTTCCTCAACGCCATCACCGACTCCTCCAGCCGCCCCGATGGCACCGTCAACCGCCGCCTCTTCAGCGTGACCGAGTCCTTGGGCAGCATGAGGGTGCCTGCCGCCGCCAAATCCCGCAACGGCGTCAAGACTTCCGCCTCTTCAGTAATATGCCCTAACCCATAATTGTGTTCTTCGATTTTGAGTTCTTCGATTTTTTAGAAGAGGAAGGGGAGAAATTTGTGTTGATCGATAGATATTTTGAAAAGGGATTTTGTGTTCTTTGAATTTTCAGAAAATGAAATGAAGATGAAATTTGGCGTGCGTCTGTGCGTCTCCATCCCCCAACTAGAGATATATTAAAATCCCTAAATTCTAAAATGACATCATTTATTAATTGCACATGTGGCATACACGTGGCTTGCTGACATGGAAAAAATAGAACACATAGGACGGGTCTTGCCGGAAAATTTAAACTGTGTTACAATTGCAAAAATTTTAAAGGTTATGATATTAATTGCAAATGTTTAAACGTTATGCGAAAATTGCAAAATGGAGCAAACGTTGCGTTAAATTTTGTAATTAACCCTAATTATAATAATTAATTTATAATATAAAATTTGTAAAATAAAGTGTCCGGAATATTCTAATATATAATGTTTTTAATAATAATAATAATAATAATAATAATAATAATAATAATAATAATATCTTTTATAAACAAAATACATATAAATTAGAGCGCGTGGTTATAAATTAAAAATAAATTGAAGAAAATTTTCGCACAAATCTATTTTGGAGTGGTAATAGTAGTGAGTAGCATGTATGTTGTTAATTACCAATATTATGTGTTTATTTGTACCTAAAAAATTTCAGAGGCTTAGTTGATTCTAAGAGAAAACATTATGGGTGTATTTGACCATTTCCCCTATGTGTTTACTATTATATTTTGATCTTTCTATTGGTATAATTATCTCGTTATTATTGATTAGATACATGTCCTGATTAAATTCGTCAAAGTCTGATATCAAAGATAATTACGTATAATATATTCTTTTATTGGGTAGTAGATAAATTATAATATAATTTAAGTAAAAATAAAAACAAAAACATTATAATAGTAATAATTATAATAATTAATTTAAAATAAACAGAATGTATAAAAATTTGAAAAAAAGTATCTCAAATATTTCAATAATAATAATAATAATATAAACATAAATATGATTTTGACATAATATATAAAAAAATGTAGAGAAATTGGAGAAGTTTGGTTATAAACTTAAAATAAATAGAAGAAAATTTGGCACAAACTATTTTGAAGTAGTAATAGTAAGGAGGGGCGGGGGGCATGCATTTTAGCAATTACTAACATTAAAAGTTTATTTGTACCTAAAAGATTTTTAAGGGGCTTATTTAATCATAACATGTAATATTAAAGGAGTATTTGACCCTGTTTCCTGCTAAAAAAGACAAGTGACACAAACAAATCCTTTGTAGACAAATTTAATTTTTAGACTATTGTTTTATTCCACACACACCACCGATTATATCTGAATAATATATATACATATAGATTATCGAATCCTATGTTTTTTTTAGGTCCTTGAATCTTTTATAGTTTAATTGAGTTTACAAACTTTATTATACTATAATTGTTTTTTGTATGATTAGGGTCCTTAACCTTTTTTTGTTGTCCCTTCATGTGACTGTGGGAAACCCGCAATTAGTACTGTTAAGATGAATTGTGATAGATGCAAAAATAGTGTTTTAAGAGAGAGAGAGAGAGAGAGAGAGAATTTGTATGTTCATATCTGTAAAACTTGATTACATTATGAAGATATTTACAAGATATTTATAGACTCTAAACTAGCTAACTAACTTCCTTGAAACAAGGAGCTCTTGCCATGTGGAGCAGCTAACAACTAACTTCTAACTGCTCACTCTTATAAATATCTCAACACTCTTAAACAATGAGAATCCAAAGGATGCTGAAGAAACTGACTAAGCTTATTTACAAAAAATGCAATATCTGGCCGTGTCAAGGTGAGATATTGAAGGGCTCCCACAGTGCTTCTATAAAGTGTGGGGTGATAAAAAACGGCACCATCATACTTAGACAATTTGAGAGCAGGAAGCATAGGAATAGAGCATGGTTTACAGTCAGAAAAATTAGTTCTCTCAAGAATCTCATTAATATACTTGCCTTGAGATAATTCAAACTGCCCAAGATGATGTGAAACTTATATGCCCAGAAAATAACTGACCAACCCAAGGTCCTTTAGAGCAAATTTGCCATTCAAATCTTCTATAACACTCTGAACTTCATCACAATGATCCCCAATTATCAAAATGTCATCAACATAAATAAGAATAAGCACAGTACTTCGAGCAGTAATTCTGAAAAATAAAAAGAAGTCTAATTGAGACCGTGTAAAGCCTGCTGAGATGAGATAGGACTTTAAGGTAGTGTACCAGGCCCTAGGTGTCTGCTTAAGGCCATATATTGCCTTATTCAAGAGAAAATTTCACTTTTGGTCATGTCCGAGTCCGATTTTGGTCCCCATACTATCACTTTTGGTCCTATTTCAAAAAATTATATCAAATGTGGTCCCATAGGACATGGACTATCATTTTTTATCCCACAATTAAAATGGATGTTTGACGAAATAACGGAAAGGCAGTTGCATGTGACTCACGTGTTCAACTTATCCTCAAATTGAACCAAAATTCCCAAATCAAAAGAAAACCCCATAATCCCCCGATTGCAAAAAAAATCCCCCAAACCATTCTCTCCTAATTTTTCCCTGATTTCAAAGAAACTCATCTACAAATTGTTTCTGAAATATTCCGACGGCGACTCATTTTCTGATCTGATTTGATTAGAAAGCATGGAGGTTCATTGGAAGAAGGTTTATGGCTCATACAATGTCGTTTTGGATGACCCGGAGGTGGATGCCGTGTACGTGCTGCTGCCGATGAGCCTGCACATCAAGTGGGCTGTGCTCGCCTCCTAGAAGAAGAAGCATCTCCTTTTGGAGAAGCCCATCGCGCTCAACATTGGAGAATTTGATCAGATCCATGAGACGTGCAATTCCAGTGGGGTGTAGTTCATGGACGGTACCATGTGGATGCACCACCCCAAGACTTTTAAGATGAGGGAGTTTCTCTTTGATTCTTCACACTTCGGTGATCTCAAAACAGTATGTTAATTTTTTTTAGTGTTTGTTCATTTTTATCTTTTCCATTTGATTTTCTTGCTAAAGAATCATTTTTTTTTACTGTTTGTATTGGAGAAATTATTGGGGGAAGTGATTGAAGCTACAATTGATTTTGTTTCAGTCTTGAATGATTTGTGTGGTGTTTTTGTTTTGTATCTTATGACTTGGTTATGTGAATTGTTGTTTAATTTGTTGCTTTGGCTATTGTATATTCCAGGAACTTGAAGTAATGCTTCAATTTATACTCAATCTGAATAAGTAAGGAAAAGAAGAGAAAGAGAAAGAAAAATGAGAAGAAGTGGAAAGGGGAACAATGAATTAACATGCTGAAGAACGGATATAGAAAGAGATAGGGGAGGTGAAAGATGATGAATTGTCATCAATGTCAAGTACCAAGTCAAGGACACTCAGTTTATTGATGCTGAGGTAGTCCACATGTTGATTCTTCTTAGAAGATCTATATGCAGTATATGATAGTACAATTTTCACTGGTCATTATGATCAATACAATTACCTTTCTTCTTGGATTATGCTAGCAGCAGCTTGGATATAGTGATGATTTATATCTGGCTATTTTATGACTTTGAACCCTCTCTGCTCTAGCAATCTTGAATTTAATTAAACCATAACTGCAATTGAGATTCTGTGTATGCTTTGTCGAATGAGTCAAGCACGACAACTTTCAATTATTATCCATGGACTTTATTACATATGGTATTGTGGTTAGGCAATATCTAGTGGAAACCTGTAGGATGCATAAGCTTCTTCATTTTGTTTGTTGATTTTTGCAATGCAATGCTAAATTGAGTGTAATAGTGAAATGGTGGGACTAAAATTGATAGTTCAAGTGCTATGGGAACAAAAGTGATAGCTAGTATGGGGACCAAAATCGAACTCAGACATGTCCTATAGGACCAAAAGCGAAATTTTCTCCCTTATTCAACTTATAGACATACTGTGGAAACTCCTTGTCTTCAAACCTCTTTGGTTGAGTCATAAAAATAGTTTCCTCAAGCTCCTCATTCAAAAAGGCATTATTAATGTCAACTTGCCTGACAGAAGAATACTATCAAAAGATAAGGAAGACTGGGAAAAAGAAGGAATAGGTAAAGGCATAAGAACAGATGAAGTAGAAGGAGTAGAAGACAGCTGAGTAGAAGATGAAGAGAAAAGAGATGCATAAGGAAAGTCATTTTCATTAAATGAAACATAATCAACAATATACAATCTCCCAGAAGGACTTAAGCACTTGTAACCTTTGTGAGAAGCACTATAACCCAGAAAGACACACTTAGTAGATCTGAATTGAAGCTTATGATTATAATAAAGAGTTAAGAAATGAAAACATGCACACCCAAATATATGTAAAAATGAATAATCTGGTGCATGATGATATAACAGTTGAAAAGGAGATATACCTTGAGTAGTAGGAGAGGGAAGTCCGTTGATAAGATAAACAGCAGCAAAAAATGCATCCCACCAGAACCTAAAAGGAAGAAGAGCTTGAGCAAGTAAGGTAAGACCAATCTAAAAAATATATTGATGCTTTCTTTCTGCCTTACCATTTTGAGGATGTATATGAGGACAAGAATACTGAAAAGGAATTCCTAGGTTGGAGAGATAGAGATCCAAAGATCTAAACTCACCACCCCAATCAGTTTGAAGACATTGAACAGCAGTGGAAAACTGAACCTGAATCATAGTGATCAATCTTTTAACAACATTAGTTGCCTCAGATTTGACTGTAAGAGGGAATATCCAGGTAAATCTGCTATAGTCATCAATAAAATTAATATAAAACCTATAACCAGCAGAACTAGGTGATGCAGCAGGACCCCATAGGTCAGAATGAATTAACTAAAAAGGAGTAGTAGTTTTAAGAGACTGAGAAACATGAGTTTGATGCAATTTGCCTAACTTACAAGCTTCACAGAAAAGTAATGCAGAATCTGTATATTTGATAGAAAGAGAATTACAAACTTATTTGAGGACAGAAGAACAAGAATGACCGAATTTCCTATGACATTCATTAACATCACCGGTACAAGAAAGGAAAGACATAGGTACAGAATCAGACTTATTTAGACTATCTGCAACAGATGTTGTAGTAGAAACAGTAGATGTTTGATAGGCTTGAGAAGGAATAAAGCTGGATGAGTGTCTAGTTGATGGCATGGCTGAGAGATCCAGTTGATACAACCCCTTGACTAGAGACCCCTTCATCAGAACTTGGTGGTTGTTGAGATCCTTAACACAACAAAATATAAGATGTAATTCAACAAAGACATCATTATCTTTAGTGAATTGATAAATACTGACAAGATTCTTAGTAATTCCAAGAACATGTAGAACATTACTAAGCAAAAGAGGCTTGTTAGAATCAGGAGAAGTATAACTAGAAGTACCAATATGAGCAATGGATAAGACTGTTGATACCGATTGGTAGTGTGTCATAGATTTAGGGATATTTGTTTAAATCGTGTATTTGGAGTTTTTTTTGTCTTTCTTGCAGGATAAAATCTGTTGAGAGAAAATAGCAGCATATGGGATTTGACCAAGTCCAAAGATCTGCTGAAGCCACGGTTGTTCCGGAAGTTGCGCTGGAAATGTAGGAGTGGAGATCATGGAGATCATGGCTTAGTGGATCGGTTGCTTTGAGTGGGGACCAAGCAACGAGCTGTGTATATATAGGGTTCAGATAGTTAGTGTTAGATACGAGTTTTTAATAGAGCTTTTCAGATATTGTAAAGTTTTGAGATCTCGTATTTATCCATTTCTACTAGATATAGTTAAGACAACTTTAGTCCCAACCTTATGTGAAGGAAGAGATAAAGTGTCTTAATATTTAGTGAGAGTTTATCTGGTAGTGTTTTTGTAATTCACATATTTTATATAGTGAAAGATTTCGCCCTGAGGCACTTCGCGAGATTATAGAAATATAATCTCGTGAAAATTCCAATCCATTGTTTCTGTTTTAAATTTCCGCTGCGTATGCAAAGTTGTCTCAACTTTATACACAACTTTGTACACAACTCTTTCAGAACCGAGAGTTCAGTTTCTTCAATTGGTATCAGAGCAGACACTTGATACACTAAGTGGTGATCCTGTTTTCGTAAGCACAATGGATTGCACGAACCCACTGTTCAACAAACCTCCCGTTCTAGATGGCATGAACTATTCCTTTTGGAAAGTTCGGATGAGATCATGCATCAAGTCGATTGATGCAAGAGCATGGAATGCGGTTCAAAAAGGATGGACACACCCCAAGACCGTAGATGCTGAAGGAGATACATGCCGTACACCACAGTTAGAATGGAGCAGAGAGCAAAATGAAGAAGCCACCTTTAATGACAAGGCGCTCAACGCGATTCAATCCTCCTTTGACGTTCAGATGTTCAAACTTATAAGGAATTGTGAGACGGCTAAGGAAGCTTGGGATATACTCCAGCAGCATTGCAAATGTGATGTTGGAATTAAAGAATCAAGGCATCGGATTCTCACCACAAAGTTTGAAAACATGAAGATGGAGGATGATGAGTCCGTAGGAGACTACTGCAACAAACTACTGGAGATTGCCAACGAGTGCAATGATTTGGGTGATCCAATTACTAATAAGAGGTTAGTTTCAAAAACTTTGAGGACTCTAACTTCTCGTTTTGACATGAAAGTGGTTGCAATTGATACTGCTACAACTACTGGAGCTCTGGATTTCACCAAACTGATGAATGATCTGAAGACATTCGAGATGGAACTAAATGAAAAGGGTGGACAGAAGAAGAAGGGAATCGCCTTGACTGTCGGGACAACTTCTAAGACAACTTCAAAGACAACTTCGGCCTACGTTGAAGAAGAATATGAAGATCTTGAAGAAATCACTGAGAAGAATCCAGATTATGCTCTTCTCACCCGAAGAGTTAATTCTCTCATTCGAGCCAACAAAGGAAAACAACAAGTGGGAGGTAGAGAACAACGAAAGCCTCGAAATGATGCCTCCAGATCTTTGGTTCTTTATGACAAGCTTATCTTACCAGGAAAGGAACCAAAAATCATTAGGCGTGCTGCATCTGATCACTTCCGACCTAAGGAAGTGACGGACTTCTCTACAGTTCAATGCTATGAATGCAAGGGCTTCGGACACTTTGCCAACGAGTGTCCCAACACATTTCACAAACTGGGAAAGCATGTCAACTTTCTATCCCTTAGCGATAATGAGTTTGACACCTCAGGGATTTATGTAGAGGAGATTCCTAATGACCCACCAACTGAGCAGGCAGCCTTAACTGTAGTATGTGTTGATAAGGACAAGTCAAACTTCACCGAAGTTGAGTTAACTTCAGATAGGTATGATGAGTCCTACTATAACACTCTTTTCTGTTTCAACACTGTTGTGTCCATTGCAGAAAATGAGGAAGAAGTCACGGAAGAGGAAACTCTGGAGTTACTGATAAAGATGCAGGAACTTTACAAGGAACTGTACGTCAAATGGTCCAAACAGTGCAAAGTGGTGGATTCACTAACTAAGGAAATTTCTGTGCAAAAGGCCTCACTACAAAAGCTGGAAGTCATGCTGACAAAGAAGGATGCTGAGTTGGACAACATGAGAATTAAACTCAATCGTGCTGATGAAACTTTTAAAAGACTCAACACGGGAACCTCAAAACTAGATGAAGTTTTGTCTCAAACTCAGATAACTTCACATGGCCTTGGGTATGATTTAAGTGCAAAACCAGCCTTCACGCAGATTTTGTCTACTCATGGCAAACCATTTGTGAAAGCCAAGGAAGTTCCCACAACTTCGTCAGCAAAGAAAAAACGTAGGATGTACATTTGTCACTTCTGTTTTCTTCCTGGACACATTAAGCCCTTATGTCATAAGTTTTTTCAGGAACACCATAAGGAGATGCATCTGAAGAACCAAGCATCAAATCCTATCCTCTCAAACAAAGGTGACAAGTCTAAGAAACTGGTATGGAGACCCAAAGTTACGCCAACAGTTGCCTGCCAAGTGGTCTTCACTGCATCGACAGATAATGACTCGACCACATGGTACTTTGATAGTGGATGCTCACGTCACATGACAGGCTCCAGATGTTATCTATCAAACTATCAAAGAATCAATGGCAGTGAAGTAACTTTTGGAGGAGGGTCAAATGACAAGATTGTTGGACGAGGAACCTTGGACAGTCCTGGACTTCCAAAACTGGCCAATGTATCACATGTTGAAGGGCTAACTGCAAATCTCATTAGCATTAGTCAACTATGTGATGACAACTTCAGTGTCATGTTTGATAAAGAAAGGTGCACTGTGATGGACTGCAATGGAAATCATGTGATCTCAGGGGTAAGGTCTTCCAATAATATTTATGAGACTAGCAAAAACAGTTGTCTAAGTGCTCAGGTAAATGAAGTACAGCTTTGGCACCAAAAATTGGGACACACCAACTTTCGCAATATGAAGAATCTTCAAAGACTAAATGATGTTCTAGGAGTTCCCAAGTTGAACATTTCAAGTCCTAGCCTTTGTGGAGATTGTCAAAAAGGAAAACAAGTCAAAGCATCGTACCCAGTTGTGACAACTTCTGAGAGGCCTTTCACAACTCAAAGCTGCTTCGAGCTACTTCATATGGATCTTATGGGACTAGCTGAAGTTGAAAGTCTTGGAGGTAAATGGTATTCCTTTGTGATTGTAGATGATCTATCTAGGTATACTTGGGTAAAATTTTTGAGAAACAAGGGTGAAACATATGATTCCTTCTTGGAGCTGTATGCCACGATCAAAATTTTTTACCATGCTTGTGTCAAGAGACTAAGATCGGATCATGGGAGGGAGTTTGAGAATATTCAACTCCTCAACTTTTGCACGAATGAAGGAATTCATCATGAGTACTCATCTCCAAAGACACCCCAGCAAAACGGTGTGGCCGAGCGAAAGAATAGAACCCTACAAGAGATGGCCACGGTGATGCTGCATTCAAAGAAGTTGGCTAAACGGTTTTGGGCTGAAGCTTTAAACACTGCATGTCATGTAAGCAACCGAGTGAACTTAAGAACCGGAACCACCATGACGTCATATGAGATTCTTAATGGTAAAAAACCCAACCTTAAATATATGCATGTCTTTGGTTGTGTTTGTTAAATTTTGAATGATCGGGACTATCTATACAAGTTTGACCCTAAAAGTGACAAATGTGTGTTCATTGGTTACTCCCTCAACAGTCATGCTTACCGTGTGTATAACCTCAGGACCAAAACTGTAATGGAGAGTGTGAATGTAAGGTTTGATGATTTGGCTAGTCTGTATACTCCTACTGATGATACTGACAGTGTTATTGAGATTCAGGGAAGTACTGATGCCGCTGATGCAGAACAAGTTGACCCAGAAGTGGAGCCAACTTCAGTAACAAACAAGGATACACCCTCCGATGAGCCTAACTCGGATGCTGATCTTGATGATTTAGCAACCCCAGAAGTTATACAAAACAGTGTTCGTCGAGACCCTCCCAAGAGAATTCGCAAAGATCATCCAATCGACCAAGTCATTGGAAATGTTTACGAAGGGGTCCGAACTAGAGGTAACACTGTTGTTAACTACAAGGAAATGGTAAGGATGGTGTGTTAGTCATGTGTCATAAATGAAATTGGGACAATTGTGTTCCTGTCTTTGATTGAACCTAGGAATGTAACTGAAGCCTTAAAAGACGAGTTTTGGATTAGTGCAATGCAGGCCGAATTACTTGAATTTGTGAGAAACAAAGTCTGGACACTAGTGCCCAGACCTTCTGGAGTTAATGTTATCGGGACTAAGTGGATATTTAAAAATAAAACTGATGAGTTTGAAAACATCATTAGAAATAAGGCTCGCTTAGTTGCCCAATGATACACTCAAGTAGAAGGCATAGACTATGATGAAACTTTTGCTCCAGTTGCATGAATAGAGTCAATCAGGCTTTTGTTTGCTATTGCATGTTATCTTAACATCACTCTTCACCAGATGGATGTTAAGGCAGCTTTTCTCAATGGAATCTTGGAAGAGGAGGCATATGTGGAACAACCCAAAGGATTCGAAGATCCTTCAAAGCCCGATCATGTGTACAAACTACACAAGGCTTTATATGGACTAAAGCAAGCTCCTAGAGCTTGGTATAGTCGTTTGACCGAATTTTTGCTTGATTTTGGTTTTTACAGGGGACATGCGGATAGGACACTTTTTCTCAAAAAGGAAAACAACTTTCTAACCATAGCTCAAATTTATGTCGATGACATAGTGTTTGGGTCAACGAGTGAGAAAGCCTTGAAGGAATTTGTGGAAGCCATGTCAACCTCCTTCGAGATGAGCATGGTTGGGGAACTTAGCAACTTCCTCGGCCTTCAAGTCAAGCAAAAAGAAAATGGAGTGTTCGTCTCACAGACGAAATATGCAAAGAACCTTGTGAAGAAGTTTGGTCTAGAAAGTGTAAAACACATGAGAACCCCCATGAGCACAACTGAGAAACTGTCGAAGGATGCAGTTGGGCCTAAAATTGACCCAACGTTGTACAGATCGATGATCGGAAGTCTTCTATATCTGACTGCAAGCAGGCCAGATATAATGTACAGTGTTTGTGCATGTGCTCGATTCCAATCCTGTCCAAAGGAAGAACACCTGAAAGCTGTCAAGAGGATCATTCGATATGTTGCTGGCACCTGTGAACTGGGACTTTGGTTCACAAAGGACACAACTTCAGATCTTGTGGGGTACAATGATGCTGACTGAGCTGGAGAAACTGATGATCGAAGAAGCACAAGTGGAGGATGCTGTTACCTAGGCAACAATCTCATCTCCTGGCACAGCAAAAAGCAAAACTGCATTTCTTTATCCACAGCTGAGTCGGAGTATGTAGCAGCCGGAAGTTGTGCAACACAACTGATTTGGTTGAAGTCAATGTTGGATGACTATGGTTTGGAGAGCAATTCCCTAGTGATGCTTTGCGACAATACAAGCGCAATCAACCTTGCAAAGAACCCCGTCCACCACTCAAAGTCAAAACACATCCACTTAAGGTATCACTTTAATAGAGATTTAATCGAAAAGAAGTTATTAAAGTTGGAGTACATTAGTACAGATTCTCAACTGGGTGACATTTTCACAAAAGCTCTTAGCTATGAGAGATTCTCATCTTTGAGAAAATCTCTTGGCTTATGTTCTATATAAGTTCAAAAGTTGAATCAACTGTTGTCACAACTTTTGATATATCATAGTTGACTGTGAAGTTGAGCAGATTCGAGGATGTAAAAGCCTGTAAAAGGTGAAATCATGATCGTTCTTAAAAAACCATATAACTGGGTCAAAGACCTCAGATAAGTGGTTTTTATGAGACTCTCTTGGTTATACATCTATTCACCATCTGTTCTCTTCTTGAAAAGTCTTCTATGATGTGTCAAAAGTGTTCTGAATATTTCATCTTCTATGACAACAGTTGTTCAAAAATAAATAAATAAATAAATTTGAAAGTCAGTTGAGTGAATCCGGAAGTATATCCTACTCTATCTTTAATTTCATCTTTGACTATATCTTTAATTTATTGATCCCTATTTTTGTGGCGGGACGAATCTGTTTGTTAGTCTATACATTTAAAATTCCCGTCTCTATTCTTCTCCCCTAAGTCTGATAAAACCGATCCTTGCTCCACTATTCTCAAAACCCTTATTTTTTTCACCCTTTCATCTTCCAAAAGCTCTCGCTCTCTCTCTCTCCTGAAATTTCTCCAAAATGACGCCGGAAAAAATAAAGCAATTGGAAGAATTCATGGCGGACCCCGAAGCTTCCGCTTACCTCCGCCACCTCTCGACGTTTTCGCCGCAACCATCTCCTCCCCGTTCCTTCGCACCCAATCCTTTCCGTCTTCTATCACCGGACACCACTCCTCTTCTCCGACCCAGTATCTTGCTCTCGTCTTCACGAGGGAATGCACCGATGGAGATCTCTCCTGAGGTGGGAAGCTCGGAGATTCAGTCTCAACCGCTTCCTCTCCCGGCACCGACTTCAATACCGCTGTCTGTCCTGCCTCTGACGACCGAGCAGGCAATTATCATTGCTCCAAGCGGCGTAGTAATGTCTCCGTTTGATTTTCCAGAGCTCGACACTCCAATTCTTACCGAAGACCAAGAGAACCCAGTCCATCCATCTGAGGAAGCCACTCAACAAGGCGGTAGTCATATTCCTGTCCCGTTCTCCCCTACCGAGGTGAAGCCACAGCCGGAGGTCACCCCATCTCCGACCCCTTCTCCTCCGACGAAGAAACCCTCCAAAATACCTAGGGTTCCTCCCGCTCATCGTTCCAAGCGTATCTCTTGAACAAGCCGTCCCTCTCAGGCTCCCGAGGAACTGATCCACATCGACAGTGATGTCGAGGGTGAGGATCAATTGTGCGCCTCCTCCGACAACTCTGCAGAGAAATTGTCCTCTCACCAACTCTCAGAAGCCGAGGAGGACGAAGAGCTTGAAGAGGAGATTGCTGCCTCTCGGAAAGAGAAGAGGAAAATGCCTTCCTCGTCACCGTTGAAGTCGAAAGGCAAGACAGTCAAGAAAGTTAAAAGGGAAGCTTCTCCGACCGAGACCGACACCGATTCCGACTCTGAGCTTGAGGTAAATGAGGCTTTGAACGAATGCTTTTACAATTAGGCTTCTAAGAAGAATTGGGATAGTTTTAGGAAAAGAGAGTTCATTAATGATAGGGCAGTTGATTTGAAGGATTTTGCACAATATAATTTGCTCGATTTTCTGCGTAAAAGGAAAGTTTTTAGAAGTGTCACTTATGTGAAACCCTATGTTGCTGAGATTGTGAAGTAATTTTATTCTAATTTGCCTGTTGATTTTGCTAACCCCTCCTCCAAGATGTTTGGAAAAGTTTATGTCCGTGGGAAGATTTTCTCTTTCACTCCCTCTCGCATTAACAAATTACTAGCTGCTCCAAATGTTATTGAGTCTGATGTTGAGATTGATGAGGAGCTAGAGGTTGAGATGGAGAATTTGCTTACGGGTGGCTATGCAGATGTGTGGACAGTGAACAAAAGGCCTATCCGCATAGCTTCGGTTCTCACTTCTCTTTTTGCAACCTTGCACAAGATTTCTGTGTCAAATTGGATTCCTACATCCAATACCATAGTTGTGCCTTTTGAGCATGTGTGCCTACTCTACAAAGTATTTAAGGAAGAGAAGTTTAACTTGGGCACTCACATTTTTAATGTTGTTGCTGAGGTTGCTGTGGCCAAGTCCACCAAAAAGTTGATCGTACTTTCTCTCATCTATAGTATGCTTGTTGAGCAAGGGTTGAAGCCGAAGAAGAAAGATGTCCTCACATCCAAGCTCCCTCTCCAAACTGTGCAACCTGCCTTCTTGAGTGAGAAGAGGCACAGAGATCTCCCGTGGATTGATGCCTCAACTGAAGAGGATCCCTCGGTCGAGTTAATGTGTTCTCTACCTGTCTTTGTTTTACAGGAACAAATAGTCTTCTTCTCCTCGCAGATTGCTATCCTTGAAGGGCAACGAAGGATATTTCAACGACTTCTTTCTTCCCAAAAAATGGGAGAAGGCCCTAGCCGTCGCCACGGACCAAGTGATGAGGAAGATGAAGATGGGGAGTGAGGGGGAGAAGCATGAAGAAAGAAGACTGCAGTGTGTTGCAGTATTTTGTGATGTTGTTGGATGATTGTTGGATGAAACAAAAACAACTATTTTATTTGCTGCACAACTTTATGAACAACTTTTATTTTCTGTCTAACTCTTATATATTTTTGATTGCATGCAGATATGTATGCATTTGCTGTGAATATATTGTGGTTATGGTTGTTTTATGTGTTGTGATGATATTGTGTAGATTCTGTTAGTCTTGGTGACAGGGGGAGCAACTGTTTAGCTAACATTTCTCTAATCTTTTCATGGTTGTTGTGATTTGATTATGTTGCTTTAGGGGGAGTAATTGTAACTGTTGGTTTTTGTTTGGTTTTGGGAAGAAAGCCAAAAAAGGGGAGATTGTTGATACCGATTGGTAGTGTGTCATAGATTTAGGGATATTTGTTTAAATCGTGTATTTGGAGTTTTTTTTGTCTTTCTTGCAGGATAAAATCTGTTGAGAGAAAATAGCAGCATATGGGATTTGACCAAGTCCAAAGATCTGCTGAAGCCACGGTTGTTCCGGAAGTTGCGCCGGAAATGTAGGAATGGAGATCATGGAGATCATGGCTTAGTGGATCGATTGCTTTGAGTGGGGATCAAGCAACGAGCTATGTATATATAGAGTTCAGATAGTTAGTGTTAGATACGAGTTTTTAATAGAGCTTTTCAGATATTGTAAAGTTTTGAGTTCTCGTATTTATCCGTTTCTACTAGATATAGTTAAGACAACTTTAGTCCCAACCTTCTGTGAAGGAAGAGATAAAGTGTCTTAATATTTAGTGAGAGTTTATCTGGTAGTGTTTTTGTAATTCACATATTTTATATAGTGAAGATTTCGCCCTGAGGCACTTCGCGAGATTATAGAAATATAATCTCGTGAAAATTCCAATCCATTGTTTCTGTTTTAAATTTCCGCTGCGTATGCAAAGTTGTCTCAACTTTATACACAACTTTGTACACAACTCTTTCAGAACCGAGAGTTCGGTTTCTTCAAAGACATTATCATTGCCAACTTGAAGAAGCTCAGAACCAGAGTATGGAGAACTGAGTTGCAGATTAGCCAAGTCATGTCTGATGTGTGTAGTTGCTCCACTATCAGCATACCATTGAGTGTCTTGTTGAGCATAATACGTCTCCTCTTGAGCAGCATCATAAGCATAGTCAGCATAGAAGGCCTGTGGAGCAGAAATACCAGTAAAATGCACATCAAACCTCTTAAAACACTTAATAGCAACATGATCATTCTTTCCACATAACTGACAAATGATTTTAGTATCTCTAGAGACAGCACGACCCCCTTTGCTCCTAAAGGAACCACCTCTACCAAAAGAAACAGAGAAACCACGACCTCTGCCAGAAGAGAAATCAAGAAATTGAGCAATGTGAGCACTAGGAAGAAAGGCAGACAATTGACCCATCTGTGACGTACTCGATCAGTTTTGCATATATATTCTGCCGCCACACTCGCCGACTCACTCCTTCATTGTCCAATATTCCTCTCTTAATTTTCCCAATATTTGTATTTTTCCTGATTATTGAACCCTAGAATTAGACCTAGTGAACAACTAAGGAACGAGATTGTGAGTTTAGAAACAAATTGGGTTTCCTCAACATTTGAAGAGCCGTTTTGGCAACTAGAAGGTTTTTGGTGATTTCATTTTGGAAATGAAGGCATTTTGAGATGAGAATTAAGCATTTATGTGATAAATGGATATGAGAGGTAATTCGAATCGAACTACGAATGTGTGTGATTTTTTTATATATTTCTAGTTTGGTTTTGAAGTCTTTTTTGATATATGAACATTGCTTTTTAAGAAGCCAAAGAACTCTTTTTTTTGTTCTAATATGATGATTTCATATGTCTGCTTAGATGCCCCTGTGAAGATAAGGTTATGCTATTGTTGTGATATTTACTCGCAAGTTTTTGTTCATAGATTTGTAACTGTTTCATAGCTGCTCATTCTCTATTTTTATTGACCATTATCTTATTATTGATTTTTTTATACCTTAAAAATGCAATCACCTTCGCTTCCCCATGTCATTGATTGGCTTGCTATTTCATCTACAAAAGAGAGTATTAATATTTGATTGTTATTTGATAGTGAGAACTTGCAAAATGAATGTTATAATTCATTCTGCTGAAAATGTAAATGGCCTAATGTTTGAATGTGCAAGGCTCCCTTGTATATATAGTAGAGGCGTTTCTGTTGTTTGAATGTGCAAGGTGCCAATATATATGGCAGAGATAGCACATCAAAACTTGAGATAAAACCTTGAATATATAAACCAAGTTAACTTACTGCTGCATTATTAGTTTTAACCCTTTAACTTCTAGTTTGGAATATGGATGAATGACTAATTTAATCCAATTAACTATTGTCCCCTTCAACTTTCAGTCATAATTAATTAATTTGTATTTTTTCTAATTTTCTCATTTCTTTTTTTATATAGTTTGCATAGGATGAAGTAAAGTTTAAGGTGGAGTTGTTAATTATATATAAAGGAGATGTTGTTCTCCATGTGGTCTCAAGAAGGTTAGTCTTCGACTCTTGCGACGATTTATTAGTTTTTTTTAAAATTTTTCTATAATTGGCTTTCAAAAAGATTATAGTTGTCACCAATAACAAGTTTACTGAGCTATGTATCTATCCACGGCTTATATTAACTTATTCGTATGTGACAAAAATTTAATGATTTATTGCTGTAATCACGAGAAAAATATCCTACTGTTAGATTGTGGTTCTACATAGTGCATATATTCATTTGAGAATCGATGCACACACAAATTTCCAGTGCGTGCTAAGTGCTAACTCAAGGAATCTGAGTGATTTTAGCATTTCATGGATGGTGAGAGTTGGGTTCAGAATCAATCTTGAATATAATAGGTTTGTTTATATGTTAAAGGTTGGGTCTTTTGCAACAACATTGAGTTTGTTTATATGTTAATTAATTAATGTTATTTGACCTATTATTAATGTGTTTGAAATTTGAGATTTTATCTGCTCGCTCTCTCTACAAATCCACCGGATTCTTTCCTTTTGAAGTTTCCACAACTTCCACCGGAAGCTACCTCCCCACCTTCGACACCACTTGCGCCATCTGTGCATTCTCCCCCTCGTCCCTCGTTCAATGAACAGTCGTGCCACAGTCCCCTCGTCTACCCCTCTCCCATCGCTGTTGTTGTTGAATTCAGATAAGTTATGTTCGTACTGCTAGAATTTTAAATATGAAGACAAAATTTCAGTTCTTTGAAGAAAAAAAAAATCTCATATTTTGTTATTTGAATTTGGAAATTTTGCGCATTTTGTTGGAACTCTGTTTGTTCGTACTCCTAGAATCTTAAATATGAAGACAAGATTTCAATTCTTTGAAAAAAAATTATCCTTATATTTTGTAATTTGAATTTGGGCATATTGTGTCTTTTGTGGGACTCTGTTTGCTAGATTACGATTTGGTTTGTACTCAAATTTCTTATATGAGTTGAAGGAGATGTGAGTACTTCACCTCAAAATATTTGTATATGTCACCTACTTGTCTCTTTTCTGTTCTCTTTTATTTTTGTTGCATGTTATCTGGAAATAAAATAAATTAACAGAAATGATTAAAGTTCTATGATGGTGTTGATATTTGTCGCTTGCTGAATGTTGCTCTTGGTTACCAAAATTTTAGCTTATTGTATATTGGAATGAATCTAGGTGAGATATGAATTATTTTAGTTCGATAAATTGTCTGAGAATGTATGTCTAGAATGTCAAATAATGTTATGTACCATCAACATTCCAAGCTTAACTCAATATATACTAATTGCACCTAACTCTTAAATTACTGAGATAAGATAATGTGATTTTGTTAAACCGGCTTACTTTTAAGCTCCCTTTTGAGCCACTATTCTTACACATTAAATGACTATTTCTAGATTGTGCGTGGTTCAATAGCCAAGGGTTTATATTTGCAAATAGAGGTTGTTAAATTTCTATGGAGAATGGCTCAGGTAATATACTTTCATTATAAAAAATTAAGATTTTTGATATCTCTCACTTAAATTAGTTTGATATATAACTTCGATCATTTTGGCTGAAAATAGGTGAAGCTCTATCTATTCTACTATTAACTGAGACAATATTGCTCTACCAAGTTGTAATAAACTATGGAAGTGAATACATAGATTATGCACTCCATCAATAAATAAGATTTCCTCAACTGAATTTTAAAGCAATGGATTGTTGTAATACATGTCAAAAGCAAAGACAAATGAAAGAACAACATCATGCGTTCATTTCCACTGTGGAGCCTGCTCTAGTACAGAAACTAGCTGATAGAAATCACATATCACTCGGCAGTGGAGTCTTGCACCACATTTGGTTCACAGAGAAGGACAAAGAGGAGAAGCAGAAGATCTTGGAGAGCAGCAGCAAGGAAAATGAATCAGCAAAAACCAAAGACAGAAAAACTGATCAACAGATCACTGTGGTGACTGCTGCACTTACTTACTTGGCCAACTTTGAAGATGTTTATAGGCCCTGCACTTTGGTAGCTCAGTTCCTTGATGTTGACTTTGTGGGAGAGATGGAGATACACTGCCCCCAATCAAAAGACCATAGAAGTGTAAGCCTACAAAGGTGAAGAGTTGTCAGCACAAACTGTAATTTCTTGAAAAGACATTTGTTCGATTCAATTTCCAATTTTCAATCTGTGAACGTGATCATTTATATGGGTTTTGCATCTGTAAGTTGAAAAGCTCAAGCTAATATTTTGCACACGTATTTCTGTGAATCATGCATGTGAAATGGTCTCAAGATTAATGAGTTGATTAGGCGATAACTACACTTTTAGAACTATTAATCTCTTACGGACATATCATCAAACACTTAATCAACAATTTCGACAAAGGGTAAAGGATAATAATAATTAAAGAATTACCATTTTGATGAGTTCACGAACCGCATACCAATCCAGTCGAGAAGTGAAGTTCTCAAGAGGATGATAATTCATCATTTAAAAACTAAAAATTTATGCCCCTTGATGATAATTTATTAATCCAGATGAGAAGTGAAGTGAAGTTCTCAAAAGCAAAGATAATTCAATCAATGTAGATAGGTCTCACATGTAAGAAAAATCAGGACGTGGTATGACTCAAATACATCTAAGCATGCCAGACATCTAGGACATGTACGATCCATTCTTAGATGCATTTTTACATTTGTATTAATATCAATCATACTTCAAAAAAAGAGCAATCTTGAAAAGAGAAAAAGAAAAAAAAAGATGTGAAAAGAAGAGAAAGAAATGAAAGCATACAGAGTCCATCGATTACCATTATAGAATTTCTTGTATTGAGTACACAAGTTGTGTAGTTCATACTTGAGCTCCAGCCCATGCTGATGAGAAGCAGACTATGAAAAGCTTCTCATTTCTTAGAAAAAATAGAATCATGATCACGAAGATTGCATTAGCATAGTAACAAAAGTCATGCATTACAAAAACTTAAGTGAGTCTGAATTTCTTGTTGTCCAATTATTCTCTTTGTATAACGAGAGGTCCTATAGGAAACCAGAAATTTAACCCAAATATGCAACCAGAAAATTAAACTCGGATACTTGTCTACTGTTGAGTGTCTAAGTAAAGTACATCAAGAAAATTAAATAATACAGCTAAGACGAAGCACCATTCCTGTAGATTAAGGACTAGAATCAAATTATAGAAGCCCAGTGGTTTTTCTCTGCTAAGACAAATAAATTGTACAGATGACTCAAAACTTACCAAAAGATAACAGTGTAATTTCTTGTATTCGTTATATATCCATCGAAGGGTAACAAATATCTCGTAAAACAAACACTACAAGTACCAGACATCTTGTGGCCCTCACAGATAGATGAAGCAGAGAAGCGAATCATGAAACCAATTCAACGAGAAACATACCAGCATTTCATAAAAGAAGTTGAAGCAAGAAATGTTCTACCCATTTGCAGCCAAAACAAAACAAAAACCTTCAAAGCCAAGAACACCTATCAAACGTGTCACCTGCACACCATTGTCACCACCACAATCATCACTTCACTTCAAACATAATAATAACCTAAAATTATGTTGCTTCAAAAACCAAAACTATCAATTACCATATCAATGTAAAGATATTTAATTAGAGCAAGTTCATAGTTGGTGCACCAGTAGCATATATTTTCCTGCCTATATCGAATCAAATCTAATACCCCAATCTCCTTTCTCTCTCTCTCTCTCTCTCTCTCACACACACACACACACACACACACACACACACACACACACAGAGGCAGGCAAGCATGAGAGGTTAGCTAGATGTATATATCTTATTTATGAATCTTTCGTGCACTGTAGCTTGTTTGGCTATCTTGACTGCCTATTTGGACGAAACCTTTCTGGTCTGCTTCTTTAGACAACATCTACTTGGTTTCAGCCACTTTCTACTCCAAAATCGAAATACCTCACCATCATATAAAACATTCACCACATCGATAATCCAACTCCCAAAATCGAGAAGACATGCAAAGTACACAAACATCACAAAAAAATCAATATTTCTAAAAATCACTCCGTCAATTCAAGATTAATACAGTTTAATTCCAATTTCTAAAATGATGTCAAAATAAATTCACAATATAAAGGGGCAAATCTTACAGTAGAATACCCATATACATTGATATGAACATCACCAAGTTGATATCCTTGTTCTTTTTCAACGCAATCAGTTGGAACTCACCTTGTTCAAAATAAAACTTTTCCTTGCAATAAAATTATAAAATGTCAATTCCTACTATGAAGCATAATTTAACAATCACAAGAGAGCTAACAACAGACTAGTGTAGTGCCGGTATCTCACCAGTGGTTGGGAGCGGCGTTTGCAGTCTTGATTGGGGGATAATCAGTAGTGGTGGAGAAATCGTCACTTATGATTAGAGAATATATCGGCGGATGAATGGGCAGCAAAATAACCGGTTGTGGTGATTTTTGTATGAGTGGCTGGGACTGCGTGAGAGAAGAAGAGAACATTTCAATTGAATGATTTTGTGAGAAAATTGAACTTAGGGCAAAAATAATCGACACTTACGACTCAAGAATTGAATGAATGAAGCGTTGGTGGGCTTCGTCGGTGGTTGTTGATCGGTGTTTGGCGGCGGTGAAGCACCGGTGGTGATGTTGTGAGTCAGCTGCTAGTGTGAGAGAGAAAGAGCTTATGGGTTGAATTATTTTAGAACAAAATTGAATTTAGGAGAGAGAATATGGATGCCAGTCTGTGTGATTGAAAAAAATTCAAACCTGGAGCAGTGTAACTCCTGACACAAGGTAACCCATGGTAAACTATGGTTGGGCAAAACCAGCACTGTAGTCGCCCGAATTCTGGACCGGAAAAAGCATGACTCGATGACTTTTATTAAGAGACCTTTACACGTGTCATGATCGCAGCGGGGAGATGCAATAGGTTTTGGTCTAGCATCGAATTTGCCTTTGATTATATACATTATTTAAATGCCAAGACACACATTTCTCTCACTTCTGTATAATTGCATATCATTTTAATTAAAGTAATCCATTAGGAAATTCTATGTCGCGTGAGAATGTAGTATCACAATAGATCTATTATGATATATCGAAGTGTCACATTAGGTCTATTGAGACACGTAACACACTACGTGAGCACGCGTGATAGAATTTCCCGCAATCCATCACTCTCATTCTCTCCTTTTTGTAATGAGACAATCTCTCTCATCCTACTGTACTTGGTTAAAAACAAACTAATAAAAGTCTTCCTCCTACTACAACCCATGTAGACACATCACAGTTACACAAAATAATAGATACAAATCAATTCTTTTCTTTCTTTCACCAGCACAAACCCGTCAGCCATTGAACACAACCAAACCCCATTTTTATATTTTTCTTTCACCATTTTTCAACACATGCAACCACTCACACACACATAAACCTAAATAAAATAGTTTTTTTAAATAGATAAAATCTCAAGGAACACGAAATCAAATAACAATGGAGTTTTGTGAAATTTTTCCAATCTTTGATTAATTCAAGTTCAAGCTCGAATTTGCCCCCTAGATCTCAATAAATCATAAAATAACTTAGGAAAAAATATAGAGATGGAAGAGACAAAGGAGCGGATGAAGTTCAAGCTCGAATTTGCCCCCATAGATCTCGATAAATCATAAAATAACTTAGGAAAAAATATAGAGATGGAAGAGACAAAGGAGCTGATGAAGTGGAATAGTCATTTTTGAGAAATTTTTGGCTGGAAATAGAAATTCTGGCGACAATGGACGACGATCCAACAACGGCGCACAGTGGCGCTCCGTCTCAGGCCATCTCGCCGGAAATCATCATGAAGAGGAAGAAGGTGGTGGGGAGAGTTTACCACTTATGGGTGAATGGATAATAATCTTAATCATGAAAAGAAAAATATTTATATTTATGAGGTGTTGGGCAACAAGCCCAAAAACTGAAGTTTAAAGCTGAGTGGGCTTCTACTAATTAATTCGTGTCAAGCCCATTAGGGGAAGTTGGGCTCTGAACAATTAATTCTATTTGTCCAAATAAATTGACCCAAATCTAATACAATCCAATATCAATGATTTAGGATATTACAATATATATATATAATATATATATATAATGCATATATAGTCCCTTACTACAATGTGCATATATATATATAGTGTGTGTGTGTGTGACTATGTGGTAGTAGTATTGGAGAGCTTTATATCATTTCGAATAAATTTAATGCATATATAGTCCCTTACTGCAATGTGCATATATAATTAAAATAAAAATATCATTATGATGTTTTGCAAACTCAACATAATATTTTGAAATTTAATCCATGATAGAAAGATCATAGATATATATAATGTCTTTATTTCTTTTGGAGGAATCCCTGTGCTGGATCAAAATATTGAGTCATGGCTCAGACTACTACGTGTGAAGTCATTTGATTTTGGCAAGAACTTGGTGTACCCAAGTTCTTCCATAAAATAGACTAATTCTCGGGTCAACCAGCGCCAAAACTGCCTTGACCCGCTCAAGCAAAAAAAAATGTCCGGAAAAATATCACTCATTATACTAAAAAGTATTAGTATGTTACTTACTTTATATAAGGTTCATTCATCACTGTAGAATCAAGATTTTGCAATTAAAGATGTTCGGATCCGGGCTCCGGTGATATACAAAATAAAAACAAAAAAACATGAAGCTGAAAGACCTTCGGGGGTTGACGATCGAACGGACTCCGATGCTCAAGTCAGAATCGGAACTACTAAATATGTAATGTCACAAAACTAAATTCAAGCCCAATCTTTTATTTAGCGCCCAATTATTATAACAATCCGCTTTATTTTAAAAATAGGCAAGTATGAGACTTTTGATCCCCACTTTGAGCTCGTCTAATATATTAAATTTATTTTCAGCCCAATTATTGTTGGAACAAGAATAAACTAACAGATTAGATGATAGTTCTCGTCGAAACTTGATTTTGGCCCAATTTCTCGGCACATTTCAAGATCAACGTTGAGTTCATTTTATTCTAATCAAAGTACATTTATTTTGAGCCCAAACTATTTTATATCGAGGCTCAAAGATAATCTAATCGATATAATTTATATGTGTGTGTATATATATATTTTATTTCCCCAACTTATAATATATGAGAAAAGGAAAGAAAAGAAAAAGGAGGTTGAGATAAGAGAGAAAGAGAGTAGCAGATCGAGTGATAGAAAGAAAAGGAAGAGAAGACAAAGAAAAAGAAGAGGAGAGAGAGAGAGAGAGAGAGAGGCAAATCGAGAGAGCGGGAAAAAGAAAGAAAAGGAGAAAGGGAAGGGAAAGAAGAAAGAGGAAAGAAAGGGTGAAAACGAGAGTCGAGAGTTGAGAGAGGAGGGGAAAAGCTGCTGGGCAGGAAGTTGCCGGACCTGCCACCGGCACCGGAGTAGCAGCAGGTCATCGGAGTGCCGACGAGCAGCCGCAAAGCTCACAACCGTCTGCCACCTTCGTCATCATCTTATCGGTCCATTCCTTATCATTTTCACTTGATTTTTGGATATGTCGTGTATTTATATGTGCTCTATATTTTGTCTTTTGTAGTCGTTGTTATTCGGTGGTTGAAAATCGACCAAATGCCGAAAAACAGAACTGTTACTGTAGCGATCAGATTTAGTACTCGGCCATTTCAGGGCATTTTAATGTTCTGAATCGAAAAAGTTTCAACTGAAAAATTGTCCGAAATATTATTTTACGCTAGGATTGCATGTCGTTGAATTTTATTTTTGAGTATTCCGTCATTTGGATTTTTGCCTAAAGCGTTAAGATTGTTCGGATTTTATTTTGAAATCAAAGGTTGTCGAGTAAAAATCTCAAATTTATAGGGTTGATTTATGTTATGATAAGGGTCATTCTTTATTTATTTCATAATTTTTGGATGAAAATAAAGTGTCGTTGGATTTTATTATCGAGTAGGGTTGGGTTTACTAAAAACTTTAGGATTTTAGGGGTAAAAACAACCCTAACGTTGCTGAAAGAAACATATTCTTTTTTAACATATTTAGAGCAAATATCACCTTAACATTTATTAGTTGGTACAAATTCCTCCCTTCTAGCCTTCCCTCTCCAAAAATTGGATTTTCTTGTGGGAAAATATTATTTTATTAACTTTGTTATTATTTTTTTAATACATAAAAAACTATTTATTTGTTGTCTTATTTTTGTTTCCAATCTCGATCTCTTTAATTAAATGCTCAATTGAGATACGTTTGAATCATGATAAAATCATGTCAGACTAATTAAGTAGGCGTCACTTAATTTTAGTAGGTGCCAAATTTTAGTTTCCAATTAAAACGGGAATCTTTGTTTCATAATGAGTAATTTTATACGATATAAATAATTCTAGAATGAATAATATATGGTAATTTTCCTTTTATTTTTTTAATTAACATATTATTATTGAAGTTGCATGATCAAATAATATATTGTAATTTTATTAAAACTCTTACAATATTTTTCATACATTTTTTTCAATAATTTAATTCACAAAAGTACAAACTCAATAATTATAAAATAATATTAATTTTATGCACATATATATGATTTTAGGTTGATAATTAAAGGGGAATTCTATTTTTTTTAAATAAAGGAAAATTGTATAAAAAAATAATTTTGTAGGGATAAAAAAGTGCAAAAAAAATATTAATGAAATAGTATTTTTCCACTAATAATCTATTTTTTAGGAAGGGAAGGGGGATTTGCACGTACTAGTAAACAATAGGGTTAGCATTTGCCCTAAAAAACGTTAAGGGGGAATTCACTACTCAAGATAAACGTTACGAGTCTTTCTGTGCCTTTTCCTTTTTATAACAACAACAACAGCAACAACATTCAGTTTTCAGTTAACAAATGCCACGTGCATGGGATAAGGGACCACCAGAGTAGAATTTCAATTTTTCTTTTTAAATTTATAAATTTTAAATTTTTTTTTAGTTTGAGGAATGGGGACCGTATTTATGGAACCTGAAAATAAAGTGTCGTTGGACTTTTTAGGAAATTTAATTAATTTATTAATTTATGTGCATTCATAAAAAATAACATTTATATAGAAACAGATGATGCCAATTCAGCGAACAATAATGCTAGTGCCACAAAATGTGTCGTGCCTTGGGTTTATAATGTTCATGTTAACTTTTTTCAAACATATATGTTTTCTAACCCTAAGAATGACAATGATAATGCTAACATCTGACATGATAATGATAATTCAACAAACTATAACAACATTTGTTATTGGTTGGTTTATAATGTCCCTAGCAAGTTGACGCGCGGTCGTTTCGCGCTCAAAATGAATTTGTAACTCCTGTGCCCACAACGAGCGTAGCTAGCTCATGAGTACGGGTCGATCCCACAGAGAGCTGTTGTGATTTCACCTTCGAGTAACCAATCACAAAAGGGGTTGGTTGTGTTGTCACCTTAACTGAAAATAAATCTGCAAAATAACACTAAAGAAAATATCAAAATATAAAGGTTCCGGTATTTGAACTAGAATTTGGTTTAAATATAAATGATTCAATCATAGGCATACCGATTTTCATGCATGTTAAGTCACCCAGTTATGGAGACCGGATTCCTCTCTGCGTCTCCTTATTCATCCTTTCATTTTATGTTTAAAAGCGATTCCTCGTCAAGTAAACCCTTAACCTATCACCCACTCCCCGGTTCCCCAAAGAGATGTAAATGAATAGACAGCAGTGTGCCCTAGATGAACCTAAATTTATTATGTTTATCGATTCCTCGTGTGCCCACAATAACTCATCAATTCCCTTATTACTATATGAACCAACACACAGTCATGATTCGTCAATTCAATTAATAGTGGTGTGCCCACTATGCCTAATGAGTGATCAGACACATTGGGCATTTCAGACACACACTCACGTAGAACAGGTTCAAGAATTGACAGAAACTTATCATGCATTAATATGCCCATTTCGGCCTCACGAGTCCAGTTTACAATTTAAACCATTTTCATTGTTCAAATATCAGAATTAAATGATCTAGCCACTCATGCTAGATAAAACTAAAATTACAGAAATGAAAGACATAATTTAAAATGAAAACTTACTGAATTAAACGAGCAAAAATACTCAACACCAATGTTGAGATCATACAGAAATCCTAAGTACCAAAGGCCTAAGGCCTATTGGATTGTTTTTGCTGCCTTGGCAGCGTGCAAAATAAACTAGAACTAAAGTAAATATTGTAGCAGTGTTTCGGCCTCCAAAGCTTACATTTCTAGAAAATAGAACAAGTTTAAATAGATACATTTCCAATTCGAATTTTCCCCACAGGTGGGGGCCTTCTACTGGTTCCCGAGATTGGCGTGCCCATAGCAACTGACTGGATAAACCTTATCCAGTTTGTTGATTAAATCCCTATTTTTTAGGGATTGAGTTTATCTCTTAATCCCCACGCCTCTTAGGAGTCCAACTTCACTCAAACTCTCATTGGATCTACATCTACTCTTTATACCTCCTTCACTCCAACTAAATTTCGGTTTTCCTGCATGTGCCCATTTCAGGCCTGTGGTCAAGTCTGCACGAGCAATGTGGACACGGCATCATACAGTCAGCTTCATCCATCTCTGATATGACCATTCTGCCTCCCGAATGTAGGATGAATTCTGAAGAAGTCTCATGTGCCTCTGAATGATTTTTATGGCTTAGATTGTGCTTGAAATGCTAGGCAAAATGCCTCTTTCACCAGACTCGACCTCCTGAAGTATGTTTGACCCCAAACCTGGTTCTTTTCGACTCAAAATAGACTAAAAAGGACATTTATAAAGAATAAAATGCCCATAAAAAATATGAAATAAATGGACTTATCACACCCACACACTTTAGGCATGATTGTCCTCAAGCATGGGACGCAACGCGTCCAGAAAAACAAAACAAAACAAAACAAAACAAAAGAGAAAAGAAACAGATTCAAAACACAAGCATGCAAATTGCTAATCAGTGTGGGCACATCACCTTCAATAATTCAACATAATTGCAAAGTTTTAGCATACCAACGATAGGTCAAAAATGAGTCAGTGTGGTAATCCTCACAGTCTTTCTTCACTCAGTGTTTAAGTTCAGTGTATACACTCAATTCAATGCATTCTGTACCTATTTATCCCATAAGCTTGCTAAAATTCTGCCTTCAAGTACAAGAAACCATAGATGCATAGGTATCAATAGGGCTTTTTAGGCTGAAGAGGTCATTTCATATGAGGTGGGGCTTTATTCACTGTACAGTTTTCCTCCATTTTTTTCTTTTCTAGCACTATCCTTTTGTGCGTTGTTCAGACAGTAAATATTTCTTTACTTGGGCATTCTGAACACTTAAGACCATGGGGAATTTATTCTACATTTCTCTTTTTTATCTATTTCTTTTATCATCTTTTTTATTTTTTGTTTATTTATTCCCACATCTTTTCCTGGCCCCTTATTTTTTATAACAACCACCCCCCCAAATTCTGCATTCCCTTTTTTTTTTATTTCTCAGGCTCTTATGATGCCCTGTCTATATATTACCATCCCAAATAAAAATCTGCTAGGGTATTTCAGAGGCTCAAAAGGGGTTGCAAGACTGTGTTATTGGTGGTTTGATCTTATATAGGTGGCTCAGTGAAAGATGGCCTATATCATCTACATATGCATCAACAATTTCAAGACTCTAAGCAGAACAATAGCAAGTTCTAGGACCTCTAAGCACAGACTGTCAACACACATGAAGTAAAGAAAGTTGTGAAATAGGCATACAACATATATGCTCAAATCTCACAGGGCATGCTAACTCATTCATCATCCATATCTTACTATGGTCAAGCTGATTTTGATAAAGCAATTAAGTTGAAAATCAAAATGTAATGGCCACACGAACTTCACAGAAGCATGCTTGACTCAACTGACCACCTATACACTTTGCATTTTGCAAAGTGTTAAAACAGACTCAACAAAGAAACAAGACTAAAACACTGAAATGCCCCCACCCACACACTTTGCACGAGGTAAAGTGGGTGAAACAGGGACGGTACACAAATAACAAAAGCAAAAAAAATCTAAACTATTAAAAAGAAAGAACCAGATTTAATTGGTCTCAGGCATTGGGTATGTAAACCCAACGTGTTTGAAATACACCTTCAGGGCCTTCTCTATGCGGGTCAACTTCTCGTTTGTCTGAAATTGGGCATTCTCTACCATCTCCAGTTTCCTCATCATCATTGTGACTGGATGCTCCCTTGATGTGCCCTCCCTGCTGGTGGTTTTCTTGATGTACCTGCAATCATCAAAAGGCTCGAGGGGTCTGCCCTTGGCACAAAGAAAACAGGCATTCCCTCTTCGTCATCCACCACATCTTGCATTCTCTTCAAACATGCAATATCAAAGAATTCAAGAGATAGGGGGTTCAAGGTAGTGGTACTTAAATCAAGCAACCTAGACCTAACAGCAATTTGGGTGATCAATTGGGCATATGAGATTCGATATCTAGGGTGTGTCTTAATCTCTCTGAAGTGCGCAATGGCCACAGAGCCAAAATTAATTTTAATCTTTTTAATCATGCACCAGAGAATATATAGTTCCTGATTAGTGATAGAATTGGAACTATCTTTCCTTCTGAAGAAGCTGTATGCAATCACCCTATGACATAATCTTAAGACTTCGTTATTCAAACAATAGCCTTTTATGGCTCTACTATGATAAGTGGAGCCATCCCCAATGGCATGCCATTTTACATCGACTAAACTCATAACCCTAGTAGACATAGCAGTTTATTGACAGCTTTTATTTTTAAATTCTGAACAAACTCGCTTGAGAGAGCAGCAAAAATCACACACTCCATATCCAGAAAAAACTCCCAACCTATAGCAGCATAGAAATCTCTTACCTCTTGCTCCATCACAAGAGCGACGAGAGACTCACGGTGGACTCCCTTGTAGTTTATAATGCCCCGAACTGACGATGTGTCGCTTCCTGGCTTGCTTGGTGTGGGGCTCCCTGTTAGTTTTGTATACTGGAAGAACATGTCTTTGTATACTTTTCTGATGATATGATGATATAGATTAAATCTTATTGCAGTCACTATTTGCATTTACATTATTATATAACTGGTTATGCATATTGAATATACTTACACTGTAGATGATATGGTGTGGGTAAACACACAGTAAGATCATATCATCAGATCCTTGTATTGTATTAAAAGGCTCACGACTTAGATGGTTCTGAATACACCATCAGTACACCGTAAAATAATCTGATGATTAGTTTATCTTGACTGATTGATTATTCTAATACACTTGTTAAGTGTATTGAGGAGGATCACGATAGGATACTGTTCTCTACTCTGACACTATAAGTTAGAGAACAAAGATTCACAAAGTTCGGCTTCTTAACTTATATTTATTGGCGAACATATGTATGCTTTATTTGTTGCTTTGATTTATCCATGGGTGAGATTCTCTTATAGAATCAATAAACTCGATATCTTGGGTAATGGCATTTGCATACAGGATTTGTTGTGCAATATATATAAGCACCGTGTCCTGGTGCGTCAGGTTGATGATGTTCTCTTGAGAAAACACAAGTTTTTGTGAAACCCTGTAGGTGAAATTTATTCCATACATAATAAAGCTTGTGTGGTACTACTCAAGATTTTAGATGTTAATTAATTATAGCTATCAGAGGCTTACATAATTAATTAATGAACATTAGATCTTAAACACGGGGAATGACTGAACTAAAGGAGAAGACATATTCACAAATATGTATTAAATTGATAGGTCAGTATTACTTCTTTAGTGGAATAAAAGTAATATTTAATTTATTTAATAATATCCTAAGTTTATTGGATATTGAGAATTAAATAAATTAATGGGCCAATTTAATATTCTTCTAGATCCCTGTTGTAGCCCAATATGACTTTAATGGATTGAAAATAGAAAAGGAGATTGAGGCTCAAACCCAGTAGGGTTGGAGCACTGTATTTTCGGCCACCTCCTTATAAATAAGGATGTGGGGATCGAAAATACACACACACACACAATATCATCCCCTCAATTATCTCTTTATCTCCACAGATTCCATAATTATCTAGTAGATTTATGTCCACCCTGAATCTAGATACAGTCTGGAAATACAGCAGAAATCAAGAAGTCGAATTGCTAAGATAAGGGGCGCCGTTCATCATCATCTCAACAGCAAGATTAGACCTTTAATTTTGTCCTCAACCCGACATTCAATTATAAGTAGTTTTTCGATTGTCTATGTTTCCGTTTTCAGTAGAATCGAAAAACTGATTTGCATGTTTAATTGAACTTGGTTAATTAAAACATATGTGTTGCATAAAATATGAATACATGATATTAGGATTAAAGAACAACCAAATAGATCCTGTGGTGGTTTAATTCGAAAAACCCCAACACTCTCTACCCCTCTGCCCCTCTTAGGCTCTGGGATTGGTGTGCCCTCTCCAGCCTTCCTTTTCCTCGAAGAGGGCTCTCCAGCCAGCTTTTCCCCAGCTCTAACTAAAGTGGCCTTGCCCACCCTTTGCTTGGGTGGTGACTCTTCAGAAGGCTTGTTGATGCGCGGTCGTTTCGCGGTCAGAATAAATCTTAAGAGAGACTTATCCTTATGCCCACTGCAAGACGTAGCTAGCAACGAGAGTAAGGGTCAATCTCACGAGGAGCTCTGAATCCTATCTTCCAGTGTCATTTTTCCCAAATTGAGGGTTTTTGTGGTCTCCGTACTTCTTAATGTAAATACTGTAAAATAAAATAACAAAACAAAACAAAACAAAACAAAGAAAAGAAAATATTAGTAGTAACGTATTCCGGATTAGAACTTAGATTTGAACTTAAATAACACTTGACCGATCATGGGCACGCTGATTACTTATGCAAATCTAATTATCTGGTTAAAGACACCGGATCTCTCTCAACGTACCCAATCTATCCTTGCAGTAAAGACTAGAGGTGATCTCTCGTCCCCTAACCCTAACCTGTTACCCAATCCCGATCTCTCATATGATTGTAAACAACAAAGCAGCTTTATGCCCTAGACACTGATCTCTCAAATGCCCTCAGTACCCGTGATGTATCCCATCCCTTCATGACCAACACACATCTACGATTATTGACCATTTATAGAGGTAGTGAACACAATTCTAATTAACGAGTGATCAACTACAATTAAGTAGCTTAGCCCACTTTAATGCAACAAAGAAAATGATTACACGACGGAACCAAATTCATACAGTTTATGCCCATAAGCCTCACGGTTCTCACGTGTTCATTAAGTTCTTATCCTTGTTCAATCCTGAATAACGAGTTAGCCGCTAATGCTAGACTTAGAATAACAATAAATATAAATAAACAAAGACATAATTTAAACAAAAATTTACTTGATTAATAAGCAAAATAATCCAACACGAACGCTGGAATTAAGTACATAAACTGGAAATCCTAAAGCCTGCGGGTATAAGGCCCGAGACGGAATACAAAAAATAATACTAAAAGTAAAAAATAAATTATAAGTGTTGTGTTGCATTCTAGTTTTTCGGCCTCTGCCATAAAATATATATATATATATATATATATATATATATATGAGTACAAAACACAAGGTAACTTCCCCCACAGGCTGGGGGATCTTCAGCCCAAATCCGCAGCCGCCGTGCCCAAGGCTTTCCATATCTGGCAATTCTTTCCTTATTTAAAAGATCTGTATCGCAGATTATGTACTCTCCATGCCCTAGAGTAGCCGACATTCAACCTTCCTTAATTAGCCGATCCACCTTTTAGAATTCAGAAGATGCGATCAGAATTTCCTTGTGAGCTCCTCTTTCCTTCGATGGCTAGGGTGAACTGCTCCTACTTCAGCTGGTAATAATTACTCTTGTGCCCTGTCTCATCTCCTTCTCCTTCAAGTCATTGCCCATCTATGGTATCATTGGCATCTAAATGCCCTCCAGACGTGATTTTGCTGCCTCCTGCCCCCTTCTGCCCACACTGGCTCTTTCTGACTAGAGATGTAAATGGGGCGGGGCGGGGTCGAGTATTGCTCCCCCACCCCCATACCCGTGTCCTAAACGGACCCCTATCCCTGCCTCCATCCCCGTTTAAATAGAGGTAGGTGCGGGGTGGGGATTACCCGGCGGAAAAAGGGTACCCATCGGGTACCCATCATACAGTTATTTTTTTTTAAATATTGAAAATTCAAGCCTCAATTATGTTCCTCAAAAAAATATATTCAAGCAATATTTAAAGATGATTTAAGAAAGATTGATATTAGCATAAATAAATCATTGGACAAAAATAATAAAGTTTGAATTATGTTCCTGCAACTATGCAAGAAAACAAACAACAGCTAGTATAATTCACAAAAAACAAAAACTTCAAATAAATAATAGCCCAAACTTCTTCAAATATATCTTCTACTACAGTCATCATCTTCACAGTTCAGAAGCCCCATCAAGTTTTTATCAACAAAAATGCTTTATTGTCAAGTTTCAAAATCCAAATAACTTGGTCCCTATAATAAAACACGAGAAAAATATATCAAAAATCATAATTAACAATATTGAATATTTAAGGTAAATAACATAATAATTAAATTATATTTACCTCTTCATGGTCTTTTATACTATCATTTACAGTTGAATACAAAGAAACTTTTGCAAATGAGTCTAATAATAAGAAACAAAAATAAATATTATTATAAATAATTCAAATAAGAGAAATATATATATATATATATATATATATATATATCAAGAAATATCATACCTAGTCTCTCAGTCCATAACCAATCTTGTTCACACACTAAAGTTTCCAAAGTGTTGGGATGTAGCCTATTACGATGAGGAGTCACATGTCTCCCACTAGTGCTAAAAGCTGACTCGGAAGCAACTGTAGTCACTGGTATGGCCAAAATATCTTTAGCAATACTTTGTAAAGTGGGATATTTCAACCCATTGTTCTTCTACCATGCTAAAATATCAAATTCAGAAGTTCTAGGCAAAACAACCTCTTCCAAGTAATACTCTATCTCAGCCTTGAAAGTATCCATATTGGTTGTGCTAGTAACGAACAAATCATAGTCATCCAAATCATCCACAGATTCATCAACATTCAAAACTCGCTCAGAGAAACTCAAGGAATGACCAACATTAGTACTTCCCTTATCTTGATTGGAATTGTACTCTTTTACCAAATCAAGACACAATTGTCGAACTCTTTCAATTTCAATTGAAGACTTCTGACCATAAATTTGAGGGAAGTAGAATTCAATCAGTTTCATCTTAAATCTTGGATCTAAAATTGTTGCCATAGCCAATATCCCATGTATCACAGACCAATACTTTTCAAATTTGTCAATCATGTTTACTGCCATGCACTTTATTTCAGGATATTCTGATTCAAGACATTCATTAAGCACCAATCTAATCTTACATATCTTGGGGAAAAAGGTTGGCAGTAGGATACTGGGAGCTAGAAAACATTTCAGTAATATTGTAAAACAACTTCAATTTATCACACATCACTGTTGCTAAGATCCAATCACATTCATTAGGTAAGTGTTTATATTTTTTCTCACTGATTGTTAGGCGACTAAAAACATCCTTATAGATTAGGGCACTAGTAATCATCAAGTAAGTAGAATTCCACCTAGTCTTACAATCAAGAACCAATTTTCTAGTGCATGGAATTTTGATTTATCTTGCTGCTTCCTCAAACTTTTCAACTCTTTTAGGAGGTGTTGTCCAATAAACTACACTCTCACGTATATTTTCAATACCATTTTCAATTCCATCCAATCCCTCCTTAACTATCAAGTTCAAAATATGCGCACAACAATGCATATGAACAAGCTTCCCTCCCAACATCAAATGAGAAGGGGATAATTTCTCCAGCATAAAATTCACCATGGCATCATTCGTAGAACAATTATCTAGAGTTAAAGTAGACAACTTACGATCAATACTCCACACAGCCAAACATTGCATCAACACTTTTGATAATGCTTCAGCCGTCTGAGGAGAAGACACATATACAAACCTACAATAAAAATATACAGATAAAATTTCAAGTTCACAAAAACTTCTAAATCCTTCATGATTAACCATATTAAGAGGATATTCATGCAGAATAATCATCTTAGCAAGTTGCTGCCTTGAATTCTCTTGATCAAATGTATATGTTCCAAGTAAAGTACTTCCATCTTTTTTCTTGCTAGGATTCAAGATTGACTGTTTTATATCTCTATGTTTTCTGAGAGGACATATCTTGAAATGTTCATGCAAATGTTTCATTCCATTTTTACTTGAACCCACCAATTTTTTTTCACAGTAATTGCACACTGACTTATCTTCTCCATTGATTTTTTACTTTTTAAAATGCTGCCAAACAACAGAAGTTAATTTCCTTTTTCTAACTTCACTCTCCAAATCATCAATTGTTGGTGGGGTTGATTCACAAGTATTCAAAGATGGAGTCAAGCAATTATGGACTTCAATCTGTCCTTTATTAGAAGGAATTTCTACATGATTACTTTCTATAGAGCCATTTTTTTCTGCCATTCTTTGTTTCTAAACCCTATAAATTGAAATAAACTAATAAATAGACATATATTTAAATCAAGTTCTATGAAAAGAGTTTAATATAAACACCTGAATCAAAATCGAAAAAATTGTGAAGCTTGTTCGCGTCGCTGGTTTGCATTCTTTATGGAGTGAAGAGAGAGATAAAATGGTGAACGCTTTTTTTCTTGTGAAGAAGAATATCACTCTGACTCAAATGAATATACCGTATATAAGAACTAATAGATGTATATCAGATACTAATATGGATGACGATGATGATGAATTTGAAGAGTCTCAGATCAATAAATGTATATTTTTAAATTAAAGAGTTTTGAAAACTGAAAAGTCTTATTAGTATAATTAATAAAAAATCTTTAAACATTAATTATATTTTTAAAGTATATATTTATTAAATATATAATTAAAAATTATAGTATATCGGGGTGAATTCAGGTCAGGTATCTATTCCCCCACCCCGATCACGACCCGGGTATGAAAAAATTATACTCGTCCCGATTCTATACCTGAATTTTGAACCTGCCTTCGCCCTATTAGGGGCGGGTACCCGCGAGTATAATTGCCATCCCTATTTCCGACTCAAAAAAGAGAAAAAAATAAAGGACAAAGGAACGAGACAAAGACACAAAAGCATGAGAGAATTTGAACTTATCACACTAACCCACTTTAGACATACTTATCCTTAAGTATGAGGGTACAATGTGCCTAAAAGAAAAAATAGAAAAAAGGAGGAAAAGACAGACTCATTGACAAAGACACGACAAATCAAGCATGTAAAGCATAATCCCTTGCGGGCACAGAGACCTAAGTATCTGTTCACAATCAATAGCATATAAATAATAAAAACATACATAATGCCCACTGCAAATCAAAATGACTAAGTGATTGGTTCTCTCATGTTTTCCTCACTTAAGTATTTTGTCTAAGTGTTTACACTCAAGGAAAAATATAATTGAACCGAGGGTCGCCATAGGCTTGCAATTGCTCTTGTTCCTTCGCCAACTGTCGGAATAATGGGTACACTTATGCTAAGGTCTTAAAGGTTGTAATGGGGCTACGGGTTCAAGGTAGGAAATATTTGGTTCTGGCTCAGTTTTTAGTCGAATTTTCCCTTTGAGAAATTTCCTTTGACTCTTACTGGCCTTTGCCACCGTGCCCATTTTATTTAAGCACATGTCCCAGATTTTTTTTATTTTGTGGGCATTTTGTACTTTTATTTTCTTGGGTTTCTTTTTCATTTTTTTCTATTATTTTGACCCCTTCCTTTTTCTTTTTCTTTTCCTTTCTTTTTCTTGGCATTTTATGCCTTGTAACACACCAGATTTATCCTCCCCTAGTGCTCATGGTCTTTTTGTGGTTTTTAAGAAAGAACATGACCAGGGCATAATTCATTTTTGGCTCAAACAGTGTTGCAAGGGATAATATCAGGGTGGTTTTATGTGGCTTTGTGGGCTCAGAAAGAAAATTTGCCTAAGCATTTCAGTAGCATACCTAAAATTCCTTGTGACCTCGGAATAGAGCAAAAGCAAGTTCTAGTTTACCTAAATTAAAAAATGCAAAAATCACACAAGAAAGAATAAGCACATGCATCGTGAATTTAGGCTCAATTCCTCACAAGGTACTTAGTTCATTCATCATATAAGCAGTAGCATGGGCATGCTGAAATGAAAATACAGTAAGATATGTTGTCTTATGGTCACAAGACCCTAGATTCCATGCTTACAAGTTTAAATATTTACACATGCTTGACACTTAAAAAAACACAAAGAAGGCAGAGTAACCCCCACCCACAAAGATTACCCTACGAACCGCAAACTCAACGAAACATTAGAGAGCCCCCTACCCACACACTTTGCCTTAAGCAAAGTGGGTGACGTTTATGGATGCTCCAAGATCAAGCATAACCTTTTCAATCTTCTTGCTTCCAATTATGCATGGTATGACAAACATACCAGGATCTTCACACTTCTTTGGCATTTTCTTTTGTAGGACCGCAGAGACATTTTCTCCCACGAAAAGTCTCACATCATCTTCAAATCACACCTTCTTGGTGCATAGTTCTTTTAAGAAATGGGCATAACGAGGAACTTACCTTATTGCATCCAGTATTGGAATATTATATTGATTTCCACTTTTTGAAAGACCTTGAGAAGGTCCTTCATCTCCTCTTCTTTTCTGTCATGGGCAAGACATTCAGGAAAGGGAGGCTTTTTCTTTGTTTCTTGCCTTGTGGGCTCCGCAACCTCTTTCTGTGTCTGCTCTTCTTCTTTCGTTATGCCTTCAATGTCTCCTTTTAGTTAAGCTTTCATCACTTCGTCTTCATTCCTTGTGGTCACATCATTCACTTATTCTCGAGGATTTACCACTTTAGAGGATAATTGTCCATTTCTTTCCTTTAGTTGGGCAAGGTCTTGAGCTAATTGGGAAATTTGTTTGCTCACATGTTGTAGACTGGCCCTTATTTCTTGTTTGAACCTTTCATTCTTCTACTGTGACTTTACATTCTCCTTGGCCAACGCATGGGCTAGTTTGGCCAGACTAGGTTCTTCTCGTGCCCTCGACGGTGGTGGTGGAAAATATGGCTGGTGGGCATCATTCCTTTTCCATTTAAAATTCTCGTGATCCCTCTATCCAGGATTGTATATTTGAGAGTGGGGATCATATCACCTGTTGTTGTTGTTATGCCCATCGAGAGAGTTAACTTCAGCGAGGTCCTCCTCTTGTAGTGTTGGGCATACATCAGTGAAATGGGCCATACTCTTGCACACTCCACACACTCTTTTCTTCGGTGCCCCAGTATGGTTCATCACTTTCTCCATCTGGTCTAAAATCCTTTCTAATTTGACCTCAAGGTGCGTTGATTTTCCATCATCTAAAATTGTCCTTGTGCCTTTGGCACTTTTATCTCGATTTTCATCAGCCATTTCTGACAAAATTCTAAAGGCTTCGGTTGGTAATTTATTCAGAATAGATTCTCCACATGAAGCATTGACAATGATTTTGTCCTGTGGTCTCAACCCATATACAAAGTATTGGATCAGATCGTGATCTGTGATCTGATATTATGGGCACTTTGTCAGCATGTTCTAAAATCGACACCAGTAGTCGTAGAAATTTTTATTTATGCCCATCTTCAGACTACCAATCCTTTATCTCATCTCCTGAACTCTGGATGTGGGGAAATATTTTTCCAGGAATTTCTGTTACAGTTGTACCCACGTGGTTATACTGTCAGTTGGTAGTATGTATAGCCAGTCTCGTGCCCCATTTTGAAGAGTAAATGGAAACGAGACAAGTCGCGTATATTGTTCTTTTCCTCATTCGTGGGTTGGGTTTGACACACCATCTCAAAATCTTAAATATGCCTCTGAGGGTCTTCTCCAGTCTTCCCATGGTATTTGGGCAAGATATGGATGAAACTTGCCTTCAACTCCCAGCTTCCAGTGATCGCTGGGAGCGTTATGCCTATGGGACGTAAATTCATGTTAGTTGGAAAGACTAACTGCCTCAGCATTCTACCTTCTTCTTCAGCCATCAGGACTATCTTTGGTTGTTCATTCCTTTCTTCTTGAGCTCTTTCTTGCTCCAATTCTCTTTTACGAGCAAGTCTTTCGGCTTGTTGTACCCTTCGTGCTTCTGCTCTCCTCCTCTTCAGAGTCTTCTCAGGTTCTGGATCGTACAAGCAATCTCCTGTAGAGGTATTGGACATCCACCGGCCAGGATAACAAGTTGGGAAAATAGAATTTCTAGAATCAGCTCCCCGGTAATGGTGTCAATTCTGATGCGCGGTCGTTTCGCGGTCAGAATAAATTTCAAGAAAGACTTATCCTTATGCCCACTGCAAGGCGTAGCTAGCAATGAGAGTAAGGGTCACTCCCACGAGGAGCTGTCTTTCAGTGTCACTTTTCTAAAATTGAGGGCTATTGTGGTCTCCGTACTTCTTAATGTAAATACTATAAAATAAAATAACAAAACAAAACAAAGAAAAAAAAATATTAGTAGTAACGTATTCCAGATTAGAATTTAGATTCGAACTTAACTAACACTTGACCGATCATGGGCACGCTGATTACTTATGCAAATCTAATTATCTGGTTAAAGGTACCGGATCTCTCTCAACGTACCCAATCTATCCTTTCAGTATAGACTAGAGGTGATCTCTCGTCCCCTAACCCCTAACATGTTGCCCAACCCCGATCTCTCATATGATTGTAAATAATAAAGCAGCTTTATGCCCCCAGACAGACCCAGATTTACCTAGACACTGATCTCTCAGATGCCCTCAGTACCCGTGATGTATCCCATCCCTTCATGACCAACACACAGCTACAATTCATTGACCATTTATAGAGGTAGTGAACACAATTCTAATTAACGAGTGATCAGCCACAATTAACTAGGTTACCCATTTTAATGCAACAAAGAAAACAATTACACAACGGAACCAAATTCACACAGTTTATGCTCATAAGCTTCATGGTTCTTACATGTTCATTAAGTTCTTATCCTTGTTCAATCTGGAATAACGAGTCTAGCCGCTTATGCTAGACTTAGAACAACAATAAATATAAATAAACAAAGACATAATTTAAATGAAAGACTTGTTTGATTAATAAGCAAAATAATCCAATACCAACGCTGGAATTAAGTACATAAACTGGAAATCCTAAAGCCTGTGGGCATAAGGCCCGAGACGGAATGCAGAAAATAATACTAAAAGTAAAAATAAATTGTAAGTGTTGTGTTGCATTCGAGTTTTTCGGCCTCTACCATAAAAACTATATATATATAGGAGTACAAAACACAAGGTAACTTCCCCCACAGGCTGGGGGATCTTCAGCCTAAATCCGCAGCCGCCGTGGGCAAGGCTTTCCATATCTGATAGATTCTTTTCTTATTTAAAAGATCTGTCTCATAGATTATGTATTCGCCGTGCCCTAGAGTAGCCGACATTTAACCTTCCTTAATTAGCCAATCCACTTTTTAGAATTCGGAAGATGCGATCAGAATTTCCTTGTACACTCCTCTTTTCTTCGGCGGCTAGGGTGCACTGCTCTTGCTTCAGCTAGTAATAGTTACTCTTGTGCCCTGTCTCCTCTCTTTCTCCTATCAATCACACTGAGTTTGTTGTGGGCACGATCACGAACTTCTCCTTCAGCGATGCTGGAATGGTGGGCATTTCTGCCAGGCTCAAGAGAGAGCTTTCTGTTGAGAAGTCGTTACCCATCTATGGTATCATTGGCATCCAAATGCCCTCCAGATGTGATTCTGCTGCCTCCTGCCCCCCTCGTGCCCACACTGGTTCTTTCCAACTCAAAATAGAGAAAAAATAAAGGACAAATGAATGAGAAAAAGACACAAAAACATGAGAAAATTTAGACTTGTCACTCGTCCACCAGTGTGTGAGCCTGAGATCGCTCACTTGGTTCTTACTGTTCAGAGGCTTCATCCTCGATCTCTCCCTGCTTGGATTCATCCGGTTGCTCTGATTGCTCTGGAATGAGCTCTTCAACCTTTTTCTTTCCTTTCGCCTTCTCCAGAGCCCTCTTATTGATCTCAGTGGGTGGTTCTTCATCTTTTTGGGAATCAATTCCTTCCAGCTCCTCTACAAAATCATCCAATCCTTCATCTTCCTCATCTTCCATATCTTCATCGTCCTCAGCTATTTCCTTAGATGGCTCGGGTGTCGGAACCCTAGCCGGTTTCTTTCCATTTTTCAAAGTAGCTTTCTCCACCTTCTGAATAGGCTCCGTTGTGGGCTCTGTACCCGCTTCTTCTTCTTGCATGCCCATGATGGTAGCTTCCTTCTCAAGCTATTCGTCTTGCAATGGCATTATAGAGCTCATCTCTGCTGTCTCCGTCGCGGGTTCTTTCTCAGGTAGATTCTTTTCAGCAACCTTGCTAGTTGTTCCAGCAGTAGCTTCTCTCTTTCCCTTAGGCTTTGCAGCTTTTTTAACGACCTTGGGTTACGCAGGCTCTTCAGCAACAGTCAGAGTTTCGAACTCCAACTTACCCTTAGCCTTGGGAACAATCTTCTTGTCTCATGTGTTCACCATTATTGCAGCTTGAGAGGATGTGAGAGTGTTTCTTGTTGGAGGGTTTCGAGAAGAAGGTTCGAATGTTTCAGAAAAATTTGAGGAAAGTGAAAGTGATGGTTTAGATTTTGTGGGGTGTGTTTTTATCATAATGTTACTATAGCTTGATGTGACCGTGAATTTTCAGATTCTAAGGGTTTTATGTGATCGGTATGCCCACAATAATGGATAAGCCTTATGCCTGAAAAAATCAGAATCCAACTATATCTCTTCAGAGTGCCCTGCTTTAGAATCCATATTTTCAAGAGATTATCTTTATCTCTTACTTATCTTTCCTTATCTTAACCTGTAGATCACATCTTATCCAAATCAAGAATAAAATTTTCCCTAAACTAGTTTAATTAACTGAAAATTTTATTTAATTAAAATAAAAACAAATTAAAGTAAATAAAACCTAGGTTGCCTCCCAGTAGCGCCCTGATTACTGTCGTGGGCACGACACCATCCCTTCTTAGACGTAAATGGGCTTCACGAGCCAGATCACTCTGGCATCCTGATCAGAATGCCCTAGGTAAGGTTTCAAACGGTGGCCATTAACTTTGAAACGCCCTCCAGTCTCGGGATTTTTTAGCTCAACTGCCCCATTGGGGCATTCCACATATACTCCAAATGGACCAACCCACTTAGTCCTCAGACTTCCTCACATCAATTAGAACCTTGAATGATACAAAAGAACTTGCTGCCCTAGGAAAAATCTCTTCCTTCTAATCACTTGATCATGGAGCCTCTTCATTTTTTCCTTGTAAAGCACAACATTATCATAGGCTTCCATTCTCATCTCTTCCAGCTCTTGAATTTGAAATTTCCTGAAATGTCTGGTTGCATCTCTATCGATATTCAGCTTCTGAAGTGCCCATCATGCCTTGTGTTCCAGCTCGACTGGCAAATGGCAATACTTTCCAAATAACATCTTGTATGGGACATCCCAATTGGAGTCTTGAATGTAGTTCGGTATGCCCACAAGGCATCGTCCAGATGAATACTCCAATCCTTTCGACTTAGATTCATTACCTTTCCAATGATGGCTTTAATTTCTCGATTTGAGACTTCAGCTTGGCCATTCCCTTATGGATGATAGACTGTTGTGACTCTATGATTCACCCTTTAATGTCAACGCTAATAAAGGGTTATGCTAATGCTAAAATGAGAAATGACAATGCTAAAATTTTAAACGATAATGCTAAAAGCAACAAAATTTACAAATAAATACACTTTGCCAACAGTGATAGGTTTACCAAAAATAAAAATGAAACTGCTAAATCATCATGAAACATTGCTAACATAGGGTTTTCGATATTAATAATTCAACAAAACTGTAATAGCATTGTTCATGATTATTTTATAATTCAATGACAATGCTAAAATGATATATGATGATGTCAATTCAGTGAATTATAATACTAGTACCACAAATGTGTCACGTCTTGGGTTTATAATGTTCATGTTAATTTTTTTCAGACATATATGTTTTCTAACGCTAAGAATGGCATTGATAATGCTAACATCTGGCATGAAAATGATAATTCAACAAACTGTAACAACATTTGTTATTGGTTGGTTTATAATGTCACTGGCAAATTTTTTTATGCCAATGCTAATAAAGGGTTATGATAATGCTAAAATGAGAAAAGACGGTGCTAAAAATTTAAGCGATAATGCTAAAAGCAACAAAATGTACAGATAAATCACACATTACCAACAGTGGTAGCATTGCCAACAATGCTAACAGGGGGTGTACGATATTAATAATTCAACAAAATGTAACAACGTTTGTTCATGGTTTGGTTTACAATGCTCATGGCACTGTTTTATGCTAATACTGGACAATAGCTATGCTAATACTAAAATTAGAAATGACAATGCTAAAACTGTAAATTGAAAAAATATACACATAAATCATACATTGCAAACAGTGTTAAGTTTACATGTTCATAAAAGTTTCCCGTCGCCAACAGAACTAAATGAAACTGATAAATCATCATGAAATAATATGAACATAGTTTGTTCAAGATTAGATTTTGTATGTTTCGGAAAGTATTGTTATACTAACAAAACATGAAAGAAAGTGCTAAATCATCATAATATAATGCTAAATCATTTTTTCTACAAAAAAAATGAACGAAATTTGAAAAAATAACTGAACGATATATCAACTTGATTTTTCATCTTTTCTGGTTCGAAAATTTAATCTTTTCGCTAGTGTTGTTGTTCTTTCAAAATATTTGAAAAATCTATCGAACTGATTTTGCTTTTCTCTTCGATTTTTTCTATGTTGGTTTGCGTAAGTAAGCTTTCTATGGAGCAGTTATCATAATTTGAGCTTATCTCTGCAAATTCTGATTATTTGTATATTTTCAAAATGTTTCGATATGATTTTGCCTTTACTAAACTTCACGAGCAGTAAAGTGTCATGTTGTTACAATAATGCCACCACATAAAAATTTTAATCTGGACTATAGATCTTGATTGGATTAGATAGTAAAGATTAATTCTTAATTCTCAAACGGGGACTACTGACTAGTTCTCACTAAATCCACCCTCAATATATATATATATATATATATATATATATATACTGCTCGTAATCAATAATTTATAAGGGTAGCGAATCATTTAATTCTACTTTCAAGTTGATACAACCAACAGGTCAACAATTTCCAACTCCAAATAAATAACTACATAAATCAATCCTAATTAAGCACAGTTTGATAAACTTGGCATCCAAAGTTTACATAATAAATAAATACAAAATTAAGCACAGTTTGATTCCTCTAGATAGTGCAGACTGTGTTTAATTAGTCTCTTTGTCTCAATATTATTTAATTACATGATTTCATTAATTATCTATATTACATCTCATCTATCTTGTTTCACTAATAATATACAAATTAAAGTCTCGAGTCTGAATATTATTAATTAAAACCTTCCGATTTCGAATTGTGTTACATAAACTCATGATATATATATATATATATGAAATGTGTAGCTAGGTACGTATTAATTATATTAATGACATGGTGAAGAAATAAAAAAAAATCAGTAGTTGAGGTGAGCTTTAGTAAGAGATTTGAAGGTGACAGTGGGAGCTAGAAGAAACTTCCCAACTTGGACAGTAAACGTATCGTAGCGCAGGAAAAACTCAACCAGCATCATCCTCGACAGCAGCACCACCATATCCTTTGCCGGGCATTGCTTGTTCTCAGCCGTCGGATTATCCGTTTCTCTCTCATTCGACCAATAAACGTACTTGATCAGCTCCTCCCCCTCGCCCACAAACCTATCCGCCACAAACTCCGACGACTTGCTGAAAATCTTCGGATCCTTCGTCGCCAACGGCTGAAACCCACATATCGTCTCCCCTTTCTTGATCACGAAAGCTGCGTCGTGGCTCCTGATCGTTAGGTCTTCCCTCGCCTTCGCGTATTGAAATTGCACCGGCGGCTCCATCCGCAGCGCCTCCCACACTGCGGACTTCACCAACCTCATCTTCTCCACCGCCGCCACCGTCACTCCGCCTTCCTCCTTCACGCCGGCCCTTATCTCCTCGGCTAGGCGGCGGTGCAACTCCTCCCCGCCGAGGCCAACGTATTTCAACAGAGCAGGGAACAGGATTTTCATCCCACCGTACGCATTGAACCCCGTGAAAAACATCAAGTTGTGTGAGGCTTCGTCTCTGCTCAACCCTAGCCTCTCCGCCTCATCCAGCAGCGCCGCCGCCGCCTGATCAAATTCGCGGCGAATTTTTTCATACCCTGATTTGACAATAAATGAAGGCAAAGGAAACGTGTGAAACAGCAAATCCTCCACACAGTTGGGCAAGTACTTCAGTCCTAATGTGAACAAAGGCGCAAGCTGGAAAAACAGCCACTTATCAATATTAGTGTTGGCGTCTCCGCCAACACTGGTGTCGTACGAGCTCTTGTTCCCGAACAAACGGAACAAGAGGTCGTACGACATCTTATCGCTAATAGGGTTGAAACTGGCTTCACCATTATCAGATAGCTCGGCCTCAAGATCATCAAACAGTTGAGTGGCCGAGCTACGAAATACCGGGATAAGTTTGTTGTGCAGTCTGTGTAGAATGGAGAGGAAAAAGGATTTAAGAATGGCGTGTTTGGTTTCGGAAGGATCGAGAAAGGCGCAGACGCGATAACCGCCGGTGAAATGAGTGGAAGGCATGAAGGTGCCGGCGGTTAAGTTAGTTTTATCAACTTTGGAATTGTCGAAAAGAATAGGGAAACTGACGGCGTCGAGGAGAACAATGACTCTAGAGTCTTTGGCGTTGAACGGGCCGGGCGGGGCGTTAACTCTGTAGACGGTGGAGTTGTATTTCTTAATTCGGGCCGAGAAGAACTCTTCTTGCCCCTGGTTGTAGTAGTAGTCGAGGCGGTCTTTTATCGGCCCGAAAAAAGGTAAGCCATAGTTGCCGGGAATTTCCTTCAGCGGAAGGGAATGATCAGATGCTGAGGATATTGATGGAGACATTTGTAATTTGTTAGGTGAAAGAAAATTCTGGATTGTTGTGGATGATGAAGTAATATTGCATGGGTCTATATCTATATATAGATATATTTCTATTGTTTATTGGAAATTGTTGTTGCGCGCTCAATTGAACGGGGAATTCTGGGTAGCTGGGCTACTATCTTAACCACTAATATATTATAAGAGGCAGACTTGGATGAGACCGTCTAATGGGTCAATACTCACATACGGCGATCATTATTTATGGGTGAAGTATCATTAACTCACATGTGAGTATCATTATTTATACCCGCATGTGAGTATCATTATTTATGGGTGAAGTATCATTAACTCACATGTATCATTATTTATGGGTGAAGTATCATTAACTCACATGTATTGATCCGTCTCATGTATGAGACCGTCTCATACAAGTTTTTGTCATATTATAATTATTTTTTTTATTATTTATTTAATATAATTTTATTATTTTTTAAATAGTGTATTAGTGGTTGGGGCACTACCCCAACCACCAAAATAGAATTTCCCCAATTGAACTTAACCACGTGTGAATTTCATTTCTTCTCGTCCACTTGCTTTATTCCATTATCATGTTTCATTATCAAATTTTATATTTTAAAAATATTTATTACAAGAAGTGAAATTTTTATATATTTCTATTATTTCAATCCCCAATAATTGATTTGCTTATTGACCTAAATCCAGTTTGTTATTGAAAATATTTTAAATTTATTTCCTCCACTTTGCAAATTGGTGAGTTTATAAATTGTGCGCTAAGCAGTGCATCTCCACGATCTTTCTGAAATCGATTGTTTATAGATAATTATCTAAAACGTATTAATTTTACTCACTTTGTTTTAGACTTTTAGTAAATGACCTTGACTCTCTGCTCAGTAATGTTTCAGGGGTGCTAAGCAGTGTGTCTAGAACTATATATTGACATTTTTTTGGTATAGTTTGATCGAGAACGCATGCAACATCAGAACTTTTGGATGCAGTATGAAAAGTTAGAGATAAACTCATACTAGATTTAAGTTTTAAGAAAAAACAAACAATACTATAATCACATTTCACTAAAATGACTTAATTATGCTTCTAGTTTTACATAATTATTAATTTATAATATTGAAGATACAATATATTTATAGAGGGTCTTCCAAAATTATATTATATTATTATTTTATAGATAAGTATGATATTGAAAATTGGCCCAAGTCAGAACTGGATAAAAATATTATCTTAAAAAAATTATTAATTTAACGAGTATTAATTTACTGAATTTTTACTGTAGATCAGTTAAATATGGTTTAGGTTAACTATTTTGGAATTATGTGATAATTATATATATTCCCACATTACTAATTGTACCTGGCTTCGTGATGGCGATTAGACTTCGAGTGTGTTTAGGAGGCTGCGCATTTATTAGTTGTCCTAGCTAGTTTATTGTTAATTAATTAGGTTTATTTCAAAGTTATAATGGGATACATTATATTCATTAGTTTGCTAGTTTATTGTGTTAGTTTTATTTTAAAGTTATAATAGGACTAGGATTCTCTGCCTAGGTGTTTTATTCTCAATTGCATGTATAAAGCTTTTTATAATTACTCTTTTAAGGTGGTTGAATTAATATTTAATTATGAATTATGAAAAATTATGGTTTAATTATTTCTCTGCGTTCCTTGCTTTCAATTCTTCCATTAATTTATTCAGTCGAATTAATGAATTTTCGTTGTGTTCTTCACACTTTACTACATAAATCGAGCATATAGAAATCCAAACAAATTAATATGAACTTTGTATATATATAAATTTCTCCATTAATTATAATCATGAGCATGCAGTAGTAGTTATATGCCTAGCTGGTACGTAGCTCTTACAAATTTGAGGCGTTTCACAATTTAATTAATTGATGATACTTTCAAAATAAATAATTTGTACGTAATATTGATATATGCATAGAATCATCTTTACAAATTTAAGGTATTGATGATGTTAATTAAAACTTGTACATACTCTTTAATTTCTGAAGATCGTGTTTAATTAATTAAGTTTACACTCCTTAATTTCTTGGTTGTTTGATAAGCAGCAGTCTTCGTGTGGATAGTCCAAATTAATTACTTCTATATCCGTATCATCCAGGAAAATGCATGTATGACTGTACTAATATATATATATATATATATATATATATATTGATATTAAAAAAGCGTAAATTAATTATGAGTAACTCCGAATTATGGAGTTATCTTCATTACAGCTTGATTCATTAAATAGCTATAGCAACCGGCCGGAAATGTGTACAGACATTCAATGCAATGCTGCTCACAATATAATTCACATAGTAATAGTAATATCTAGAGTAGCTTCATCGATCGGTGTTCATAATTAAATCAGTCCACTTTTATTAATTTTTCCCACCTTGCACTGAGTGATGATAAATTGATAATCTGTTTGGTAAAGGACAATATTTTAATGGCATATATTTAATATAATTATATTTTAATTATAACATTAAAAGATCATAATAAATATTTAAATAAATGAAGTAAAACTGTATTTGTATGTATGCGTGTGTGTGTGTGTGTATTGTGTCGACATATTAACGTAAATGTGCATTAGCCAACTTGGTTGAGCTGCAAATGATAGATCCCTGCATTTCTGGGAGGACGTGATTACTAAAACATAATTTTTTTGATGTGGTATATGTATACAACGAATAGTTAAATATATACTACTACAAATTTTTGTGGATAAGATTACAAAACTAATTATTATACGAAGTGGGGGTCACCCATCTTACAACAATGAATTGAAGATCTGAAGAAATGAATTATTGATCTTTGACAAATTAAAGCGTTATCAATATACATGCCATGGCATGCAGTAAGTATTACATCCAAAACCACGACTTTTTATTTCTTTGCACAAGAAAGGGAATATCATGTTAGCTAGGTCACATGGCATTAATCTAAGATTATATTTGAGAAAATATGAATATTATATCATAAATAAGTATAAATCGAAGATAAAGAGATTAATTATAGGAATGGCAAAGATAGATAGAGCGAGAAAGATATAATATATTAATAACACTAAAGAATAAAGAACAAGGGGATTTTTTTTTTTTACTCACACACCCAATATGTGTATTGAGAAAATTCGAATCCGTGACTTTTGGTCTTCAAGCAATCTCACTTCACTACTAGCCATCCCCACCGGAATATAAAGAAGCAATTTTTTTTTTTACTCACACACCCGACCTGTGTATTGAGAAGATTCGAACCCTTGGTCTCCAAGCAATCTTACTCCACCACTAGGCCATCCCCACCGGAATATAAAGAAGCAATCTGACTCCAAGCAATCTCACTCCACCACTAGGCCTAAAATTAAAATTAAAAACTCCACCACTAGGCCTAAAATTAAAATAAAAATAAAAATAATAATAACTGAAATATAAAGAAGCAATCTCACTCCACCACTAGGCCTAAAATTAAAATTAAAATAATAACTGGCCCATGCAAGTTTCAAACTTGTGACCTTCACATTATTAGCACGACGCTCTAACCAACTGAGGTAATAAGCCAATATATTAACATTTTCTATAAATAATGAAATTGATTGTACCGATAAGAGATCCACGAAATAAATAAATAGTCACTTTTTTGGGGAAAAATAAACAATCATTTACTTTGTCAGTTAAAAAAATCAAATTTAAATTTCGAAATTGAAAGTTATAAAGAATAATAAAAATATTTAAAATAGAATGGGGTAGATTGTTCCAACTGATCTATCACTTTTGTTTAACCTTTGAGATCTAAATTTAATCAAGTGTAATAATTGTTAACTTAATGGCCCAAAAGTATGTTAAACTTCACTCCAGCCCTTCACTTTAGTTTAATTACAGGTACTTTTTTTCTAAAAATTTTAATAACAAGTACTTGGTAGCTAGCTGGTAACAACTAACAAATGATAATTAGTATGAATTGATCATATCCTTGCACTTAAATAAATTCTTAAAACTCGATCGTGTACAATAACTGACTATTAGTTGAAAATGTACACAATTAACACTATTTAAACAACTCATGTTAGCAAGGTGCCTCACAAATGCAAGGAATACTTATACAACATTAGTTTGCTATATATTCATCCTTTAAATATTCCAATTTAAAATCAAAAGCAATATTAATGATTTTTATATGCTGCATCATAAGAGATCAATACTCATACACCAACCCCATGATAATGGAAGCGAAACTCAAAGTTTAACACATTTGAATTTTTGAGAGAAAAATTATTCATATAGTATTTGTATAGATGTATTTACAAAAATTAAAAGAAAAATAAGGATAATCTAAATGGTGATTTTTGAGCGCAAAGTTATTTATTCACTGACAAAATATAGTGGAATTATATTTTAGTTTTATTTAGTTTAAAGGGCTTTAAAGAGAGAAAAAAAAAAGTATAAGTTTACATATAGAATTATGCGGATAGAATTATATTTGAGTTGGAAATTAAAGTAGCCACTTCATTAAAGTAAAAACCTCTTTCACCCAATATAAAAAAAAAAAAAAAAGCATTTAATAAATATCCACTTTTACTTATATAATCTTGCATTTTCATTTTCCAATGCAAAAGGACACGGGCCCCATATATGTAAGAATGTTAGACGACTTTTTGCAGGTGTTTTGCGATTTTAAAGGGAGTTAGAAACATTTAATATCAAAAGTAATATCTCCACCAACGCCTACATACGTGCAATAAATTAAATTACGATCATTGGGACAATGTCGGAATAAGAATATCGGGTTTCCTTGAAGCCTATCGGGATTTTGATCGTGATTCGATCGTGATTTATACGCAAAGACCATCAGGTTTTCTATATCCCGATCGTGATTTGATCGTGAATACTATCCTGATTTCTATCGGGATTCACACTGTGTCAATATCCATTATGAATTTAATTCAGGATCTCCTTACTTGTGAGTGGGAGACATTCAATTATTTAGCGTGAGAATCTTAAAAAGCTTTGGAAGTTACTTTTTCAACTTTTCAAGACCGCATTAAGCTTGTTTGACCTATTTTATAATTAAATACTACTTGATTTTTGAAGAATATTTACTCTTCCACCAACTCCCTTAAATACTTAATCCTTAATTTTACTGCTATAAAAAAATTATGAATTGTTCTCAATTCTCATCATGATAACGATCGTAAGTCTTCAACTGTCGTCCGGATATCGATCTAAAGCTCCACGGCCCGTGAAGAATCGACAACAATGCTCAACATCCGAACAATGGCATTCAACAGTAGTGAAGAGGTTAGAAATCTGATTTTTACATTTTTTGCTTTCTATTATTTTTTTCCTGAAAATTAAATAAATTCATTGTCTAAAAATCGTTTAAAATTGCGATGGGTTCTCGTTGGATGTGATTGTTATTCTTTAGAAAATCTAATAGAGTAAATTTTGATGGGTTCCTGATCGAATTTCGTCTCAAATTCCTGATTTTATGTCGATATATTTCCTGTAATTTCCTGTAAATGATGACAGTAGTAAAGATGTTATTTTGAATTTTGGATAATTGTATATAAATGCCGACAATAGTGAAGAGGTGATTTTGAATTTTGGGTAGTTGTATGTAGATGTCGACAGTAGTGAAGAAGTGATTTTGAATTTTTGGCTAAATGTATGTTAATGTCGATTAAAAAATGATGAATGTATCGCGAATCAAATCTCGGCCATTCGCGATCTGGATTTGATCGCGATTTATTTTAAACACTAAATTACTTGTGTTTTTGCTAATTAGTTAGAAAACTCGATGAATCTCGATAGCTTATACTGGCTCTTGCCCCCCCTTGTGCCCATACTGACTCTTTCCGACTCAAAAAAGAGAGAAAATAAAGGACAAAAGAACGAGAAAAAGACACAAAAACACGAGAGAATTTGGACTTGTCACCCCCGACGCCTACATGTTGGGGTTTTTTCGAATTAAATCACCACAGGATCATTTGGTTGTTCATTAATCCATGTTCATGCAAATCATAATTTCATGTAACATGCATGTTTATCACAGTCTATACAAAAAGCATACAAAGCAGATTCGAATCTAATAAAGCGGAAGACATAGAAACGAATCTACTTACAAATCGATAGACGGTCTGTGGACAAGATTAAAGATCTAATCTTGTTGTTGAATGAGCACAGTAATGGCGCCACCTATGACCTCAAAATCGTGCACCACAATATTCCACTCCAAGATCTTCTGTTGTATTCCCGGACTGTATCTAGATTCAGAGTAGGCTGAAATCTACTAGATAGAATTGTGAAATCTATGGATAACTTTGAGAGACAAAGAGGGGTTGATTTCCTATGAATAATATCATCAAAATTTCGTGCCCCCTCCCCTTATATATAGGGAGGGGCGAAATTTCATGTTCCAGCCCTATTGGGCTGGGCCTCTATCTCAAGTTCAATATCCAGTCCACTTTCAGTCAATTGGGCTACAACAGGGATCTAGAAGAATATTAAATTGGCCCACTAATTTATTTAATATCAAATATCCAATAAACCTAGGATATAATTAAATAAATTAAGTTTTACTTTTATTCCACTAAAGAAGCAAAACTGACCTACCAATTTAATACATATTTACGAATATGCTTTCTCATTTAGTCCAGCCATTTCTCGTGTTTAAGATATAATGTTCATTAATTAATTATGTAAGCCTCTGACAGCTATAATTAATTAACATCTAAAACCTTGAGTAGTACCACACAAGCTTTATTCATGTACGGAATAAATTCCACCTACAAGGTTTCAACATGAACTTGTGCTTCCTCAAGAGAACATCATCAACCTGGCGCACCAGGACACAGTGCTCATGCATACTGCTCGAGACATCATGTATACATTGTTATTACCCAAGATATCGAATTCGATCTACGAAAAGATCTCACCCATTGATAAATCAAAGTAATAAACAATGCACACATATGCTCGCCAATATCACATGAGTTCAGAACCCGAACTCTGTGGATCTTTATTCTCTCAGTAACTGGGTCAGAGACAGAGAATAGTATCCTATCGTGATCCTCCTCAATACACTAACGAGTGTACTAGAATAATCAGTTAGTCAAGATAAACTAACTTATCAGATTATTCTACGGTGTACCGATGGTGTGTTCAGGACCATCTAAGCCGTGAGCTCTTTAATACATTACAAGGTTCTAATGATATGATCTTACCGTGTGACTCCCCACACCATATCATCTACAATGTAAGTATATGGAACATTGCATAAAACAATTATAGAACATAATCTAAATGCAAACAGTGACTGCAATAACTTTCATTTCATATCATCATATCATCAGAAAAGTATACAAAGACAAGTCTTCCAGTATACAAAACTAACAATCTCCCACTTATACTTGAAGCATGTCTTTCAAGCATAATAACTAACTGGCAAACTCTCCAATCTAAGACTATCAACTCAAACTGCGCTACCGGGTCTGCATCTCACTCCCATTTTCTCCACGTGACCATCAAAGGTCTTAGCCGTCAGGCTCTTCGTGAATGGATCAGCCAGGTTGTCCTCAGATGCAATCTTGACCACCGCCACGTCTCCTCTCTTAATGATTTCTCGTATAAGATGGTACTTTCTCTCTATGTGTTTACTTGCCTTGTGTGCTCTGGGTTCCTTCGAATTTGCCACTGCACCAGAGTTATCACAGTATATCGTGATAGTCTTAGGCAAATCAGAAACCACGCCCAAGCCCACTAGGAACCCGCGGAGCCAGACAGCCTCTTTTGCAGCCTCAGAAGCAACTACATACTCAGCTTCCATGGTGGAATCCGCAATGCATTTCTATTTAATGCTCCTCCATGCGATGGCTCCACCTCCTAATGTAAACACATAGCCCGAGGTAGACTTACTCTGATCTTTGTCGGATTGAAAATCTGAGTCCGTGTAACCCAAAGGTACTAGACTATCAGAGCGGAAAACCAACATATAATCTCGAGTCCTTTTAAGGTACTTGAGAATGTTTTTGACCGCAGTTCAGTGACTTTGTCCAGGGTTAGACTGATATCTGCTTACCATGCCAACGGCATAGCATATATCAGGCCTAGTGCATAGCATAGCATACATCAAACTTCCCACAGCCGAAGCATATGGTACTTTCTTCATTTCCTCTATCTCAGACTGTGTTTGGGGACACATTTCCTTGGATAGATGAATTCCATGCCTGTAAGGTATAAAACCTTTCTTGGAATCTTGCATGCCAAATCTAGCTAGCACTGTATCGATATAAGTCGCCTGGGACAGACATAACATCATTTTCTGGCGATCTCGAATGATCTTGATGCCAAGGACATGTCCGGCTTCACCCAGATCCTTCATATCGAACTGTTCAGACAGCCACACCCTAATGTTTGACAACGCCTTCTTACTGTTTCCAATAAGCAAGATGTCATCAACATAAAGTATGAGGAATGCCACCACGTTTCCATCACATTTCTTGTACACACAGCTCTCATCCGGACTTTGCACGAATCAATATGACTGGATAACCTCGTCAAATCGGATGTTCCAAGATCTCGATACCTGCTTAAGTCCATAAATGGATCTCTTAAGCTTACACACCAAGTGCTCTTGGTCCTTAGCAATGAATCCCTCTGGTTGTTTCATGTGAATGTTTTCCTCAAGACTTCCATTTAGGAAAGCTGTCTTGACATCCATCTGCCAGATCTCATAATCCAAATGAGCGGCAATAGACAAGAGAATCCGGATTGACTTAAGCATGGCTACCGGCGAAAAGGTTTCCTCATAATCGATCCCTTCTTTCTGAGTATACCCTTTTGCCACCAATCTAGCTTTGAAGGTTTCAACCTTCCCATCAGATCCTCTCTTGCGCTTGTAGACCCACTTACAGCCAATGGGTTTTACCCCATCTAGTGGTTCTACAAGTTCCCAGACTTGATTGTGATCCATAGATCCAATCTCAGACTCCATTGCAGTTTTCCAAGAATCTGCATCTTTATCTCGAATTGCCTCGTCATAGGTCCTGGGATCCAATTCATTGAGACCCTCTGGGAAATTTGAAGCCTCTCCCAGACCAATAAATCTATCAGGTTGGCGTACAACCCTCCCACTGCGACGAGGCAGTTCTTGTACTTCTGTGACACGTTGTGCAGTGTTTGGTGGTTCCTCTTCTTATACAACCGGTGTAGGATTCGATCCTCCCCTTAACTCCTCAAGGATAATGTGACTCCTTGGCTTGTGGTTTATGACATAGTCTTCCTCTAAGAATCGAGCATTGGTGCTAACAATGATCTTCTGATCCTTAGGACTATAAAATAAACCACCTTTCGTTCCTCTAGGATATCCAACGAACAGTCTTACATCAGTACGAGGAGCCAGCTTATCAGCTTCCTTGTCCAACACGTGTGCTGGGCTACCCCAAATCCGAATATGGTTCAAACTGGGCTTTCGTCCAGTCCATAGTTCTGTAGGTGTAGCAGGAACTGATTTCGATGGAACCAAGTTAAGAATATAGGTTGCCGTTTCCAGGGCATATCCCCAGAACGAAATGGGCAACTCAGAATAACTCATCATCGATCTAACCATCTCTAACAATGTACGATTCCTTCTTTCCGCCACACCATTCTGCTGTGGCGTTCCAGGCGCAGTCAACTGGGATGTAATCCCATTCTCTGCCATGTAATCCCTAAATTCGCTTGAGAGGTACTCACCACCACGATCAGAACGTAGTGACTTGATACTTCTACCTGTTCGCTTCTCCGCTTCCGCCTTAAACTCTTTGAATTTCTCAAAGCATTCAGACTTGCGACGTAACAGGTAGATATAACCGTATCTAGAGTAATCATCAATGAGAGTGATGAAATACTCGAACCCTCCTCGAGCTTGAACTGATATAGGGCCGCATAGGTCAGAGTGAATCAAATCTAATAGCCCTTCGGATCTATTTCATTTTGACTGGTAAGGACGCTTGGTCATTTTACCTTCCAAACAGGATTCACACAAAGAAAACGATTCCAGTACCAAAGAAGACAATGGTCTATCGTTTACAAGCCTTTGTATCCTCTTAAGGTTAATATGACCTAGCCTTAGATGCCAAAGATAGGTTTGATTCAATCCCGAAGGTTCTTTTCTTTTGTTAGGGTTTGTGATCGATGTATTCAACAGTTGTCTATGCGTAGTGTTTTCAGTTGGTTTAAGAAAGTATAAGTGTCCATCCAATGTGCCAGAATAGATAAAATGTTTACCACTAAAGATAACTACTTTGTTATCAAAAGAAACAGAATATCCATCCATAATCAATTTAGAAACTGAAATCAAGTTTCGCCTAAAACCAGGCACATAAAGACAATCTTTCAAAACCAAAGTTCTATCACTACTGAAAGGTAAAACAACGTCTCCCACTGCAACAGCCGCCACTCTCGTAGCATTGCCCATGTAGACGGTGATCTCGTCCTCACTCAGCTGTCTTTTTACCAGGAACCCCTGTAAAGACATGCAAACATGATCAGTAGCTCCAGTATCTACTACCCATGACTGGGTAGAACAAGTTGCTAAACATGTTTCCACAACCAGAGTGTGAGATGTACCTCTCTTCTTCTTCTTATTAGGACACGCCGCCTTCCAGTGACCTGGTTGGCCGCACTTGAAGCACTTAGTCTTCGACTTGAATTCCTCGGGAGGAATCTTTGCCTTTGGCTTCTTCACCTTAGGCGCCTCATCTGCAGCCTTCTTAGGTACGTTTCTCTTCTTCCTTTTTCCACCAGAAGAAGACGCTCCTTTTTCAGCTATGTGGGCCTCAAGATTTCTCTTTTGGAGCAATTCAGCCACCTGAAGGTCTATGAGCAGTTCAGTCAGGCTGACATCCCTTTTAATCATGTTAAAATTCAGCCTGAACTGCTCAAACTTCGAAGATAAGCTATGAAGAACAATGTCGATTTGAGAATCGCCATCTAGCTCTCCACCCAAGGTCTCGATCTCAGATAAATACCCTATCATCATGAGAACGTGATCCCTAACAGGTGTGGAGTCAGACATTCTCGCATCCATTAGCTTCTTCATTGCCAAATGGCGTACCGAGCGGTTCTGATGACCGAATAGCTGCCTAAGGTTGTACATGATATCATAAGGGGTTTTCATAGGCTCATGCTGATGTTGCAACACACTTGACATAGATGCCAAGATGTAACAGCGCGCTATCTTATTAGACCTAAGCCACTTATCATATGCAACCTTTTGGGCTTCGTCAGAACCCTCATCTGGCGTCTGAGGACAAACCTCTTCAAGCACAAACTTGTGTCCCTCAGCAACAAGAACTAAGTTAAGGTTACGAATCCAATCATTGTAGTTTTCACCGAAAAGTTTGTTTTCTTTGAGGATTGAGGACAGATTGGAGAGTGCCATTGATGATATGAAATAACTGAAATTAAACATGCAGTACAGTCACAAAACAAGTTTAGGATAAACAGTATATAATCGAAAGCCTCATAAAAATTATATACTTTTCCACCGACACTTTAAAAATGTCTTTCGTAAGCCACGATAGTGTGGACGTTTATAAAAAACATCTTTAAATAGGTTAAACCTTTAATTTGCCTCCAGTTGAGTTTCCTTACAACAAGCAAATTAATAGCCGGATAATTAACACGGTCATGTAATCGTCTAACTGATAAGCCACGATCGTGTGGACGTTTATCAATAAATTACATCTAAGTGTGCACACCATTATATTCGCACCAAGATCACTACTCGAATTTAACCGCTCCAGATGGAGGAGTCAGTTAGTCCTAATAGTGTTCTACAGCTATCCTTTTAGGAGATTTAATTTTTTCTAGAGAAATCTGTGATATGACACATCCGATATGGAGGAAGACCGATGTCAACGCGCATGCCCATCACTTCTCAATTAAACCAGATTTTAATGGAGACCGTATGAGATTTTCTACATACTTTGGTATGAATCTCTCCCACTTAGTTATTTATGTTTGAGGTTTCATTTTATCCCATTATCGAACATGCAAACATCACATAAAATGATAAACATCTATTGCATGCTTCAACATAATAAGCAACAGTAATATTCCAACTATCATGGCTTATATCTCATGTTGATTGATGAGATAAAACTGGAAAGTCAGCTCCGGAAACAGGCTTGGCCGCCCCCTTCACCGCGCCTCGCCGAAAATCCTAGCTCCATTTAGGGTTTTTGGGACGTGAACCGGTGAACCTTCCCTTTTTGGTGCTGAACCACTTTCCTTCTTTTGAGTTGATCTCCGATCTTTATTCAATACAGACTATCTATTCCGAAAGGAAAAATCTAATATTGCTAGAATAAAAATTACAACTCAAAAACTCGTCTAATAGTTTTATATCTATTACATTAAAATAACGTAAAATAAAACCTAGACCTAATCCATGGATTTTCTCATGGATTAAAATCACGTAGCCAAACCGGCATACGGCCAGCATCCATTCAACATAAACATACATCACATAAAATAAAGGAGCCATGATAGTTGGTAAACCTGCAAACAAACACAGTCTACAAAACCAACAATCATGTATTATATGATCCACATAAAATAACATATGATATCTATGCATGAATATTAAGTAATATTCGAATTTTACAATTAATTAAATTAATTAATTCGATATTATCCACAAGATAAAAAATGGAAATTAAAATAATTATCCACCAATTTAAATCTTGTATATTTCGAAAATATCCTTAAAATAAATCTGAAAATTATTTATAATTATCCACCAAATTTATTTAATATTTTCTAACCACCCTAATTAAATAATAATTGGATATATTGATATAAATCAAAAAACTAATCCAAATATTATCCATAAGAATCTAAATCTTCAAGGATAAAGTTTGGAGATTTGATTCCAATCCAAAATCTTCCAAAACTTATCCAAATTTAAAATCTTATCACAATTGGATTTTGATAATTATTCAACTATATCCAAAATCACCTTATCCAATTTAAATCATATAGATTTTCGAAAATTACCAAATAATAAATCTGGAAATTTGATCCATTTCAAATTCTTCCAAATTTAAAATTCTATCTTCAAATCTATCTAGATTAAAATTAGGTAAATTAAGATATACATCAAATAATATCAAATCTTAATCCAATACACATTATTTTCGACCTACATTATTAAATAAATCTGAAAATTTAATTTTCATTAAAATCTTCTCCAAATTTATTTAATAAAATCGAAAACAACATAGAATTAACATATTTGGAAATTTTGACATAAATCAAAAAACTATTCCGAATAAAATACATAGGTTTCGAAAATTGCTAGAAAAATAAATCTGGAAATTTTGATCCACTTCAAAAATTACCAAATTTAAAATTCTAATTTCAAACCTATCTTGATTAGAATTTTGTAACTTTTGATATACATCAAAAATCACCAAAACCTATTCTAATCATACTAAATTTTTGATCCTACTCCAAATTAAAGTTGGAAATTTGATCTTGATCAAAACATCATCCATTCTTTAATTAATATGACCGAAAATTAAAGGAACAAATTAGGGAATTTTATACACATCAAAAATCGAAATTTTTGAGATCCAAATTTTCGAACCATGTGAAATAAAATCTGAAAATTTGAAGATCATCAAATATCATCCCAAATCTTTATTCCACGGTGGCCGAAAATTCATATACCTCAAAACTAGAATTTTCGATTTTTACATCTCAAATTCTTCCAAGTTTTGAATACCATAAAATCGAAATACATAGCCAATTAAATCTGAAAATTTAAACACCATAAATTTATCATCAAATTTAATCATGCAATTCGAAATTATGCTCGGATTAATCCTAGAACAGTGCCAAAACCCGCGCTGATACCAGTTGTTGGGGTTTTTTCGAATTAAACCACCGCAGGATCATTTGGTTGTTCATTAATCCATGTTCATGCAAATCATAATTTTATGTAACATGCATGTTTATCACAGTCTATACAAAAAGCATGCAAAGCAGATTCGAATCTAATAAAGCGGAAGACATAGAAACGAATCTACTTACAAATCGATAGACGGTCTGTGGACAAGATTAAAGATCTAATCTTGCTGTTGAATGAGCACAGTAATGGCGCCACCTATGACCTCAAAATCGTGCACCACAATATTCCACTCAAAGATCTTCTGTTGTATTCCCGGACTGTATCTAGATTCAGAGTGGGCTGAAATCTACTAGATAGAATTGTGAAATCTATGGATAACTTTGAGAGACAAAGAGGGGCTGATTTCCTATGAATAATATCATCAAAATTTCGTGCCCCCTCCCCTTATATATAGGGAGGGGCGAAATTTCATGTTCCAGCCCTATTGGGCTGGGCCTCTATCTCAAGTTCAATATCCAGTCCACTTTCAGTCAATTGGGCTACAACAGGGATCTAGAAGAATATTAAATTGGCCCACTAATTTATTTAATATCAAATATCCAATAAACCTAGGATATAATTAAATAAATTAAGTTTTACTTTTATTCCACTAAAGAAGCAAAACTGACCTACCAATTTAATACATATTTACGAATATGCTTTCTCCTTTAGTCCAGCCATTCCCCGTGTTTAAGATATAATGTTCATTAATTAATTATGTAAGCCTCTGACAGCTATAATTAATTAACATCTAAAACCTTGAGTAGTACCACACAAGCTTTATTCATGTACGGAATAAATTCCACCTGCAGGGTTTCAACATGAACTTGTGCTTCCTCAAGAGAACATCATCAACCTGGCGCACCAGGACACAGTGCTCATGCATACTGCTCGAGACATCATGTATACATTGTTATTACCCAAGATATCGAATTCGATCTACGAAAAGATCTCACCCATTGATAAATCAAAGTAATAAACAACGCACACATATGCTCGCCAATATCACATGAGTTCAGAACCCGAACTCTGTGGATCTTTATTCTCTCAGTAACTGGGTCAGAGACAGAGAATAGTATCCTATCGTGATCCTCCTCAATACACTAACGAGTGTACTAGAATAATCAGTTAGTCAAGATAAACTAACTTATCAGATTATTCTACGGTGTACCGATGGTGTGTTCAGGACCATCTAAGCCGTGAGCTCTTTAATACATTACAAGGTTCTAATGATATGATCTTACCGTGTGACTCCCCACACCATATCATCTACAATGTAAGTATATGGAATATTGCATAAAACAATTATAGAACATAATCTAAATGCAAACAGTGACTGCAATAACTTTCATTTCATATCATCATATCATCAGAAAAGTGTACAAAGACAAGTTTTCCAGTATACAAAACTAACACTACATTCAAAGTAACCTTCGCCTCGCCTGATAAGAAATTTTAGCAGAATGATGGCAACAGTTGTGGGCCCTATGCGTGTATGTATGTTGATCGACTTATCACCGGTACACTTTCTATTGAATGGAGCAACAATAGAGCCAATGTGAAGGAATATTGATGTCAGATAATTCTTAGGACATTTGAGTTATGTTATGAGTAGTCATGTATCAATATTGTAGTGAATTCGCGCATTTTAATTTTTTTATGTTTTAAATCTTGTTTTAATTTAAAACCCGATCATATCACGATCACATTCCGATGAATGTCCTGATCAGAAAACTGATCGAAATCCTGATATATAATCACGATCATCATTCAGATAATGATCACAATCTAAATCTCGATCGTAATCCCGATCGCTAATCACAATCTATATGGAACCATCAATCCCGAATTGATCTCTATATGTGTAATCTCGAATGAGAAGTCACAAACGCAAAACATGATTTAATACATACATTGTTCATTCCAAAAGCATAGTATGAATAATTAATTGTCTAAATATGTTCTTACAAAACAAGGGCTTCAATCATCAAGCTTAACCATTGGAGTGATACAAACAATGAAGACATCTTTACTACGTATAATTCCATGGTATTCTTGGAATGTGAGGACATCACCGTGCTTAACTTGTAGAAACACAACAATATCACTCCACCCATTAGTGAGTCGAATCATGACACTTGGCTCTTTTTTCTTTGAGTGAATCCGCCAGTATTCGTAATCAACTTCCCATTCTTGAAAGCCCTTCCAAGTCCGAATTTTAATCTTTCTGGACTCGAATCCAAGTACCACATTATTGTTTACAGGCAAATACTACAAAGATAATCATTACAATTAATTAATCAAATATTACTAATTTTAAAACCAACGCAAAATGGAGATCGTGAGTTTACCATTCGCCTATGATATTCACTTGAGTGACATTCTATGTCAAAATGATAATTGTGAGCTGAAATAAAAAAGTGAGATTTTTGAAAAATGATTCACAATACACAATCTGAAATTTCATACCTTCAAAGCGAACCCCTCTAGATGAAGTTGGATCATTTGTTTTTTTATAGTAATTCTTGTAACATACAAGATAAAGAAGGAAATATTTGAAGTAAGGTGAGCAAGATACTCAAAAGAGGCATTTATATAGACAAATAAATACACAAAAGTGAATCCTGATCACATCTCGATTGGGTTTCAAACGGTTTCCCGATCGTAATCACGATCGCAATCATGATCGGAATCCCGATATGTTTGCCATTAACAATCAGATTTAGGTCCTTTCGAAGAAACTTTTATATTTCCAAGTATTTTGGACTTATTGAATCAAAGACAAGTCTGCTAAGAATCAGATATGGACCTCTTGTCATCAACTTTTTTATATTTCCAACGTGTCCTTTGTATCTGTAGGATTCTCACTTGGACTATTATTATTCAAAGACAAAAGTAAGTAAATTCCTCACCAATCACACACGTGAATTCATCAATCTCTTTCAAAGAAAATTTGTTTTTTTGTTTCATTTCATCCCGGTGAAGAGGCCGACCGTGAACAAGACACCTTACAAGTATAGCATCAACAAGTCGGCAACAACATAACGGAGAGGTTAGCCCTTGATTTTTTTAAGAAATTGCTTGATTTTTAAGAAGTATGGAACCCTAATTTTTTTCAATTAAGTTGGATATACTAATTATCTGCATCCCGATCGATTTCACTATTTAATCCTGATCAGAAGCCATAGTTCTCCATCGAGATTTTTAATTACTTCCCGATCTTCTATTTATTTTATTTTTAAGTTTTTCACCAATATAGTTTTCTCAATCCCGATGATATTCATAATGGAATCCCGATTTGCTCTCGATCAAAATCTCGATGGGTTCCTAATCAGGATCCCGATACGATAAGATTGGGATCCTAATTTCTTACTCATTGGGATCCCGATTTGCTCCCGATTGAGATCCTGATCGGTTCCCGATTACTATCACGATGTAATCCCAATCTGTTATTGATATTTTCCTGAGTTTGCAATTTATATTCTCTTATTTGTTAATTATGTTCTACAGTCATCATGGGCATGGAAAAGGTTCAAAATGTAGTATGATATGCCTTACCCAATAACTCTATGACTGATACATTTTATTAGTGTTATATTGTTATGGCCTAAACGGCTTCTACCCTACCCCTGCTACTCGAACTTGTATGGCGTAGTAGTTTCCTCCATTGGGTTTGTTCAAGGTTTTATACTTTACAAATACTTGTACAGTTTTACTACTTTATAGTAAACTTTTTTACCCATAAAAAAGATTCGAAGTGCAGGGGACCGAGTCCATCATCAATCTTTACTACAAGGTCGGTATATGGATGACCTACTAGGCCGGTATATGGATGACAATACAAACGATGTTAGTGAGAAGGGATAACATCTCATTGTTAGAGAGGTTTCAAGTCGGGTGCTTTGGACACCTTTTGAAATGAAGAGAAGACCTCAGTTGTGACAGAGCATTACATGCACTGCTCGCTTATGAGATCAGCATTCCTGGTGCTCCACAACATGAGGTATGGTTCCATGTTGGTGGAAATCATATTAGGTTCTCATTTTCAGAATATGCCCTTTTCACTGGATTATAATTTAGGTCTTCCATATTTGATATGAACATAGAGTACAACTTGTCCAATATTGGTTTGTTTGGGAGATATTATGGAGGCAGATTGATTGCTATAAAGGACTTGTTGCTCGTCTTCAGGGAAGGGCATGTAAATGGTGCAAATGGTGATGATTACTTGAAGGTGGCAAATATTTTAGCACTGTATTCTTTCGGATTAGGATATAATCCATCGAGAAGGGTTGAGAGCTTTGCTTGGGCTTTGGTAGATGATTTGGATGCGTGAAACAAATTTTCATGGGGTGCGTACACCTTTACATCATTGCTACACTATATTTCACTGTTACCAAAGACAAGGAAAGGATGTGGGACTAAGTATCATTTTTATGGTCTAGTGTGGGCTTTGCAGATATATTCTTAAGTAATTTTATGAAATTCATTAATGTTTTTTTGATGAATTTCACATGAGTATGTTTACATTTTAATAATATAATGTTGATTACTGTATCTAGATTTGGGTATATGAAGCCATCCCAGAGTTTGGGCTAGCTGTTGCTAAAAAGGACAAGCCGGATATGTAGTCTCATTGTTTGAGATGGTTTTTTGTGAGGTTAAGAGCATCTGATTTTTATAGATTGTTTAATATAGAGGTATATAATTTATAATTTTACTAAATCCGAGTGTAATGATGAATGCCATCAATAAAAATATAATCCAACTTTTTAATTGATGAACATTGCAGATTAGGTGTTATGAGACGTTGATGGTAGATGAGGCTGAATAGGAGTGTCCTTATTGGTATAGCATTCATTGTCCTGAATCAATTGGGGCTCTTTTCCCTACTCCTTTAAATCCAATTGACAGTCGTCGGGATCCTGATCAGAAGTTGGGTAAGCATAAGAGAGCTCATGAGACACGATCGTCCTACTCAAGCAGTGGTGATTATGATAGACGTATTAGTTCTCTTGTTGGAAAGATTAAGGAGGCGTTGATAGTTGAGATCATTAATTACTTAAAGCATGATTTGATTGGCGACGTGAAAAATGCACTGCTACCAAACTTGAAGGAGTTTATTCAAACATTTAAGTGTGATTCTAGACAATCAGCCGCCCATCATAGCCATTGCCACAGATCACCTATCCAAGATCATGACAGTGCTGAAGGACATCAGAGTCATCATCCTCAGCTATCTATTCGGCCTTCACCTGATCCCGCACGTGCCTCATCCTCTATACATGATGAGAGTAGTCATCATAGTCATCACCCTGAGATAGCTAGGAGATCTCTGCATATAGATGTTAGTCGTACAAAGCCTAGACAGAGAAATCGTGAGCAGGGTTCTCTACAAGTAGAGGATTTTTGGAGGTGTGATGTAGCCTTATCCACTCATGAAATCAGTCACGAAATCAAAAAATATTTAGTTTGGCGAATAATAAAAAAATATATGTTGATAGTTCAAAATAAATTCGACTCATAACTTGTGCAATTTCAGTCCATTGGACAACATCCACATTGATGCGTTTGGTGTATAAATTAAGATGATTTTCCCCTACATAATTTATTAACCAAGAGAACATTTGGTACCTCATGACGCCAATGATCAACGCGATGCACAAACTCTGAGATCGGTATATCAACTCGGTGACACGCCTGGATCACTTCTTTAATACAGGGAAGACAGTTGGGGTTTCGTTGATCTTGACCGGGAACCCATTTTGCCGCAGTGATAGTAGAGAAGATGATCAAGACACACACGATCGATTTCACGAGTCTAAGATGCAGTGTAGAAAACTACATCTTGTGAAATAGGCGTTGGTAAAGCCATTTTTTATGGACGCTGGTAATGCAGTGTAAAAGACTTTTTTTTCGATATTTATATACTCAAAATGCAAACCATAATACACACAGTTCGAATCCCGATAAGAGATTTCCGATAGTATCTCGATGCAATCCTAATGCTGATCCCGATCGAGGGATAGGATAAAAATGACTCCCGATCTGAATCCCAACATACTCCCGATACGATATAAAATGACTCCCGATGTAATCACGATCGAATCTCGATAGACTCCCAATCTGAAAATTTCAGATCACAATTGTATTATTTGAAATCCCGATCAGAATTTAAAATGATTTCACTTTCTCATGGTTTGTCAGTCGTACCAGTATTCTTACTTTAATCATGGGGACTTTAATGCAAGGACAAAAAAATTCTCATTGCTAGTATAGTCACATGTTTATTTGTGCAATTCAAGTACATTTATGTAACAAATGTGTAAGAGACTCACATGTGAACACTTTTTAGAGCATTTTAGGCAAAATGAGTACTTATTGAATGGTAAAATAGGTTTTTATAATACATAAATTTGGTAGTTTTATGCATTCACACATTATATTTTTTCAGCTTAGTGAAGATCTAACCCGACCCGGCTTCAGTGAAATCCCCAGATAGAGAGAATTTGGAAAAGATGCCGGTCATGGAGAAGCTGAGGATGTTCGTGGCACAAGAGCCCGTTGTGGCGGCTTCTTGCCTCATCGCCGGCGTTGGTCTGTATTTCTATTTTTGATGCAAGCACATTTTTTCTCGTTTTCACGCATTTAATTTCATGGATGCAGCCTGGATTCCATTTTACTTTTTAAAAATGTGTTTTTGATTAAATTCATCAGAGCTATTTGCTATTATACTATAGTAAAATCGAATGGATTTGGAATTGCGGAGTCAATCTGTTGTAATTGGGATGTTATTAGTTGATCTGGAGGCCCTGGTTCCAAATCAATATTTGATTGTTACTGAGAACCCATTTCAGAATTCACTAGGAATTAGGGCAAAGCTTAAGACTAGATTTATATTGATGCACGAAAATTTCAATTGGCAGATTTAGATATGTTGAAAAGAAGGCCGTATTTTTATTGATGCAAATTAGGGCAAATCTAAAGACTGGATTATTTTGTACTTTTATTAATCAGATTTTGCTTTCAGTATGTATGTATTGTGTTTGTGTAATGTCTTGGTAAGTTGATTATCTTTTGCTAAATGGATGAAGAGAATGTTGCAAAGCAGCCTGTGTTTGTTAGTAACAATATCAATATGTGTGATGTGTCCCTTTCCATTTCTAAGAGATGTGAAATTTGTAGGACTCTTCCTTCCAGCTGTGGTGAGGCCTATACTGGACTCCTACGGTACATCCAAGCAAGACGTGCCTAAGACCTCCATGAGTGATGTAAGTGATTTTGTTCAGTTGTATGTCGAGTTAATTACAGCACAATTTGAATTGCATGGATAGTTACTGGCTAATAAGCATGATAACCAATGGTTGCCTTTTGTATTTATGTAGAATCTAGTCTCCTTCCTCCTCTTTGTGGCCTCTCGATACATGCTACTATGTATATGTATATAGATTCTTTTTAATCATCTGCCATTTCCTTTAGCACCAGGAACTCATCTTCTATAGAAGAATGATAAAGAATGACTAGCACATCTTTTCAAATGCTCTCTTGGTGTATCTTCATGCTTCTCTTCTATTGACTTCAGCTACCACCATAACACTTAGATAGGCAAGGAATCTTTAGGAAAGATTATTTGGAATACATTGATACCTCTGACATATGTCGTTTCAAAGTTCATACAATAGAGCAGCCTTTTCCTCAGTACAAAGGAATGAACTCTCTTCTGTTTTTGCAATTTTGCAGATAGCTGCTGGTATATTTGATAAAAAGAGGGTTTGAGAAGAGATAATGTCAGCTTGAGTTTTCTGTAATTGTGCTTGCAGCTCCACGCCAATAATGTTTCCCTAATATGTATGTTCATCTGAAAGCTGCTGTTGTGCTGCTATACATGTATGCTTTCCATTTGATTTGAGTATAATAAACATACGTAGACTGTCTATGCTACTCCTACCATTTGCGTTGTCACATGTAACAAATTTGTCCAACCCAAATAGAGCTTTGTGTTCTTCTCAATTTTTTGATAAAAATCTCTGTTTTCTTGCCGCCATGACCTAGCCATTGCTCATTTCCTCTGGTTGAAATCTTATGCTGATTTTTTTTTTTAATAATTAGAATCGAACATATGTTTCATTATTGGATGTGATATTAAAGGCCATAAGCATTACCATTATCCATTCAGTCTGGTGCAAAGTTAGGGAAATTTTGAGTGGATTAATTGGATACGAAAAAGGAACTCATATATCAACAAAATCATTATATTATGTTGCTATTAATTAGTAGAACCATCCAACATTAGAACTCACTTGAAAACAGCAAGTGTTGAAACACTTCACAGCAGACGAACATAAGTGAAAGCAAAACTGTTCTTGCTTCTTTTTTTCTTTTTTCTTTTTTACAAAGATACTTCCTTAAATTTGCTAATGATTTACAATCGAAGTGGGAGTTTCCAAGGTTTGCCTTGAATCTTGATCTACATAGCGCTCCTTCAGTCCCGGCCTTCTTTATTTGATTTCTTGCTGCTTTTCCATTGCATGACTTGCTTTATGCCTTGGTAAATATTAGTCTGTAGTCAAGCAGAGAGAGAAAGAGAGAACAAAATCTTAGCTAAAATCCCCCATTGTATTGTAGTATAATAAAAATTATCAAGAGACATAAAAAATAAATTAAAATAAATGCTGCCATGCTTTTCTCTTCTCTTCCGTCAAATCTGATAACAGTATTTCACAGCTGTCTTTGCCTGTAATTTGCAGAATTCTACCCACCCTGATAAATTATGGACCATATTTTTCAACAATATTTTTGGTTTTTTCTGTTAGAGATTTTAAGGTTAGAGGCCCTGCCTCATCAATACCGCCATATAGATTTATATCTCCCACATGACTATTAATTCTTGCAATGCATATATATGACAAAATGTAATGATATTTACCAGTAAAAAAATCACAATGGTATTTGTAATAATGAGTACAAATAAATCATAAGCAATAAAAACTGCACCACACCCTATTCTAAAAACAATACATGTTCCTACCCAAATGTTGCTAATTTCTACAGACATCAGATTTATTTAGATTAAAGTATTGAATTTATTTCAACTTACAGTATGTAATTAACTACTTTAATGATATAGATAGAATTGGAAAATTGATCACCATTAATCATATTAATAAAGAAATTGAAAGAATTGGAGTGGAGTGAAAAGTTACCCATAAGTGAGAAGACTTAGCATGAGAGTTGATGGTGGAGAAACTTCCATTTCTTGTGATTTTCACCCCGCAGTTATTTTTCACCGCCGCAAACCTGTCATCACTGTCACAGCTGCTAACGGAAACAGACGACGGTGAAAACCTGCAACTACCGCCATCAAAATCCCTTTTACCGCCCTTGAATTTACCAAAAAAACCTCTGGATTTAAGGCCTCCACCGCTCTTCTTGGCGCCAAGCAATGCGTCGAAGGCGGTACCCTCAGGGCTGGTGTGGAAGGAGGAGTCAATAATATGGGAGTCTCTGAAGAATCTGAAGGAGGAGAATTTGGGGCGGCCGACAACGACATTGTACGGACCATCAAGAACGGTGGTGGGGGAGGGCGTTTTGGTAAATCTCGGTGGAAGCTCCAAGGACTTGGCGGGTCGGCTGATCATGATGTCGGAGCAGGGTCGGGGCTTCCCGGGTTGCTCCTCCCATTTGAATGGGACTGCTGCTGATGCTTGGAAAGGTGGCGTTGATGGATGCTCCGGTGAATTGATGCCGCCGGGTATCTGTAAAAATTCAAGCTTTAGTGCTGAGAAATTTAATGCCTCCTTTCCATCCTCTTCTCCCATGTTATCTAGCTCTCCCATTTTTCTGTTTTTGTGTGTGTGTCTGTGAGAGAGAGAGAGAGAGTGAGAGAGAGGTTGAAGGGGGGCCTGGGGTTTTTGTAACTAGAGAGAGATGTGGATGGGACTTAGATCATGCTATCTATCCTGTAAAGGTTTGATGCAAACAAATGCAATTTCCATGAAAATTTATATGCTATTAAATGGGTAGTAATAATAGGTATATTGTGACATTTCGAGTACTATAAAATATTTAGTATATATATTGTGTTTAAGTTTGACTTTACATAAGTTATTCATAGCCCCATTATACAGATTATGTAGGCTGTTAATTATTTAAAAAAAAAAAGAAGACTGTGTAGGGTGCTATATTTGAGCCATATTAAATGGTGATAAACGTGGTAACATATCTATCTTTCATTTTATATCTTAATTAAATGTATTAACTATAATTTGTAGGGAAATATTTCATATGTATAAAATATACAAAGTTAATAAAATCACGATTAAATTAAACGCCATAAAAATTAGAGAACTGCAGGCCCTAATATACAATTATTTAGAACTTCCTGATTGGGACAGATATTGCTTTGGACAAAACATTTCCATTCACCTCTTTTGAAAACTCCAACGGCTTGACTAAAAAAAAGCATCACGACTTCAAATAAAGATTGGGAGATAAATCAACACATTATGATCCCCAGATATATGTACACACTACACACACACACATATAAATGCATGTATTAGCATACTGCGTGTGTTTGGATGGCTGTTACCTGTGATTCTTTATAGAAATATTCCGAACTAAAAATTATTGATAAGATTCAAACTCATAATTTTTTAATCATGAGATCATCATTATTGATATTTGATTTTTTAGTTATGAAATAAATTATCACTTCATTGAGTTGATTCCACTGAAAAGGAAAAGAGAAAATTTGACCATGCTCAAGGAGGTACTGGCCACATGCCTCTCCTCAAATCAACATTTGTTGAACAAGCTAGGACAACCTCAAAAAAAGTTGTGCAGTTGAAATGTAAGTACATATTGACAAGGTGCATATGTGTGTGTGTATATATATAGAGAGAGAGAGATGAACACTTCCATGCACAACTTTTTATGTGTATCAATATCAGACGGGCGCGAGGCCCACACGCGCGGCCGCTTTGGGCCCACAGGTGGCACATGTAGCAGAGCGCCCGCATTTTTTTTTTTTGGTGATTTTTTTCTATTTTTTTATTTTTTTTTCAATTTTCTATATTTTCTTTTTCTTTTTTTCCCCTAAAATTAAAGTGAATTGATTTCATTTGTTTGAAATAAATATAAATTTATACCCTAAAATGAAAATAATAAACTCTAAAATAAAAGTGAATTAATTTGATTTTTTTGAAATTTGGCGCCTCGCTGAATACACAATGTACTCGTCCGACACTAACATGTGGACTCGTGTATTGCGCTTGACAATTAATTTTTTCAACTTACTCATAATTGAGATTAACAAAACTTAGAAAAAAAGACATAAAGCCTAAAAACACAAAATAAACCCTTAAAAATCTAAAAAATGCTAAAAAAACCCCCTAAAAAACCATTTGAACTTTAAACGTTAATTGGAATGGAAAAAATTACAATTTGAACTAAATAAACTAGTATAAGATAACTAGCAGACCTCTTATTTTTTTATGGATACATGTGATACTTTTTGAATTTTGAGTTATACTTTTTAGTGTTATAATTGATACTGATATTGTCGATTTTTTTTTTTGTGGGTTGACCTGCAAATTTAACTCGCTCGTCTGAAATAAATATTATTTACACCTAGTGAATGACGATATATATATTATAGTTATAAGGAGTCGAAATTTCAGAAAAAGAGCTACATTTTGTATAGTTAAAGGATGTATGTATCATGTATGTAATCATGATGATTTGTCAACCCATTATATGCATTGGATTCTATATTAGCGATAGTGAGTGTCAGCTCTTTTCAGTTTTTCAACCCGTATCGCTTGGAATTTACTATCTCAATCCGACAACATTTACAGTTTATGGGGTTTTTTTTTCTCTAACTCTTTAAATTCTCAAATTCTACTTATTCACCGAAAATATTATTCCTCATATTTTAGTATTATTGAAGAAACTTCAAATGGAAAACGAAAGTAAAACATTTGAAATTAAAAGGGGCGGGTCTTCACTGTAAAGTGAGGGAAGATAACACCAGCCTTTGTTTGATACTCATTTTCAAATTAAAGATGGAAATAAAATACATGCAAAGACAAAATGGCAGGAAAGTAGAAGAACGATGCGCCTTTTTTTTCATTCCCCTTTTAATTTCGCCTTTTTAGTTTTCACACAGTATAAGAAATATTGTTAGTTTCACACATATATGTTAACTTTCTTATTTAATTAATATAAAAATGTGTATTTGTTATTTGATATCATCTAAAATATGCAACACGTTGTGTATGTTGATGGTGATTAAAAAATTAAATAAAATATAATTAATACAAGAATGCAATAGAAAATCTCATACTCATACACATACTCAAGTCATATCATCTTTTTGTTTGTCGAGAACAAAAGGAAAAATCCAAACGAAAGAAGAAAAAACTCTGTCTTCTGAAGTACGCCATTAATTTTCATTTGAACTATTTCCGAGAAAATTAGAATATATGTATATATTGAATTGTTATCATGAAGAATAAAGTAATTAATTATGGGAATAAGTAATTCTAATATCTGATAACGTTGGCCCCAGATTTACATAAATACTCGATGTTAGTTAGATCGATTGCAGAAAACAACTTAAATACAATTTGTTGTTCTAAAAATTCAATTATAACTTAGTGAAGTTGAAAAAGTAATTAAAAATATTTTAAAGAGCCCACCCATGTATGGTTATTCAAATTAGCAGTCAAATAAATTTAGACACCATGTTTAAATTGGATATAGATTTAAATAGTAGTGTGTTTGAACTCGATTGGATTCTACACAATTTGCACCCCACTTCTCTGAATTAATCTTAATCATGACCCGATTATAATGGAAACAAGGAAATTATAGTGTCTCGGGCACGTTTACTTTGAGTAATATGAATTGATTGATTTAACTCACAAAATGCCAAACATGATTATTAGTATTCCTTCGGTTTAGTCAAAAATCATTTCAATTCACATGAATATCATGTGCACTTTAATCTTCCTTTTCCTCTTTAAAAGGCTAATTTTTTTTTAAAAAAAAAAATTCCTGTGAATTTTAGAAAGAGGAAATAGAGAGACGAACCAACAATAATTTTTCCTAGCCCATATATAATATGACCAATACAACGAGATATTTAGCCTGGCATAATTAAAACTTGGGAAATTCTAAACACAGCCCCCGTTTTTCTCTTTGTAGCCCCCAAAATTATTTAAAATATAATTTATATTTTTTGGACAATTTTGTCCCATTATTTAAAAAACCCTAGAAATTAAAATAAAGCACCCCAATACAAGTATATAGCCCCCACACCCTTGTAATTAAAAAAATAGAGAAAGAAAAATGAATAAACTCGAGCTCTTCTATTTTGCCACAAACTCTAGAGATTTCTAGCATGCCATGTTCAAGATTAGTACCCTTGTGTTAGGCTCAATTGAGTGTAACCAGAGGAAAAGAATAGTGCAGATAGCTGCAACGTCAAAGGATATTTGAGTCCTTCTATGTGCCAGTTCAGTGCAGCAGAGGAGATTGACGATGTTCACATGCTTCATTCCTGAATGAACATCTATCAACTGTCGAGTCCCCCCAATCTCATCTGCTTCATCTCGATCATCATCACCTCCTCATCATTCTTCATCACCCCCTTTGTAGATGTTGCTGATGATCTGAGCATCGTCACTGAAGCTCTTCATCGCAATTATCAGCTCTTCCGCCGTGGACCTTCTCATTGGAATCCAACATGAGCTAAATCTACATTTCACCGACGATTGAATACTTTGATCTTCACCCCTCTTCAACGCCTTGATATACAAACCACAAGAGATTTTATATCGAGGGGCTATACATATATTGAGGGGCTTTATTTTATTTTCTATAATTTTTTAAGATTATAAGGATAAAATTGTCTTAAAAATATTAATTATATTTTAAATAATTTTGGGGGCTACGAAGAGAAAAATGGGGGCTGTGTTTAGAATTTCCCTTAAAACTTTCATTTAAGAGAAAAGAGGCCCAATATTTTCGATAAATTCAACGGGCTTCAAATTTTAGCAGAGAGCCAATACTACAGTGATTTATAACTGCATTAATGGGCCTCTACGAATGTACAAAAGGGAACGAATTTCTATTTGTCAAGAAAAAAAATTAATTAATTCGATGAGCACAAGTATGTCACCAGTCAAATTTATATATAGTGAAGAGAAAATTTTATTTTTGGTCTTACAGGACACGTTACTCTTCTATTTTGGTCCCATTGATATCAATTTTAGTCCAAAGATTTTGAACTATCAGTTTTTATCACTTCGTGACGCTTTCCGTTAAATTTGGTCTCGATTTTGATCCCATTTTACTATCAGTTTTGGTCCAAAACGAGAATTATTGAAAATATCTTTAACAATTTTTCCAAATTTTTTCCTAAAGAAAAATTTTATTATTTTGGTTGATTATTTCATAATTAAATTCTTGTGTCGTAGATATCAAGGGAAAATTTTTATTTACTTTAATTTAACAATATTGTTTATAAGGGTTCACCATATCTAATTAGAGTTTATAATTATTTTTAATATTTAATTTTCAGTTTTCAATTAATAATTCATTATTATGAATGATTTTCAATACAAAAAATTCGCGTTTTAGCAACGGAAGTGCGTCAAGCCAAGCCAATCCCAAAATATGAAAAAATAATATAAAATAATAAAAAAATTATAAAGCAAAATAAATAAAAATATTAAAAAAAATTATATTCATAATTAATTAGTAATTGAAAAATAAAATGTATTAAATACTAAAAAATAGTATATAATATTACAAAATTAAAAAATAAAATAATTTTTAAAATGAAAATTAAATAGATAAGTTAATAATATTAAAAATATTAATTTCAAATTCGTAATTAATTAGTAATTAAAAATTAATAATATTAAAAAAATTAAAAATTAAAAAGTAAAATAAATAAAAATATTATAAAAATTTTATATTCATAATTAATTAGTAATTGAAAAATAAAAAATATTAAAAAATAGTATATAATATTAAAAAATTACAAAATAAAATAATTTTAAAATGTTAAATAAATACAAAATTAATAATATTAAAATGATTAATTTTAAATTCGTAATTAATTAGTAATTGAAAAATAAAAAAAATATTAAAAATAATATAAAATATTGAAAAAACTAAAATAATCAAATAAATCTGAAATAATAAAATAAATAAAATAAAAATTGAAAAAAAAATTGATTTCAAATTCGTAATTAAGAATTAATTGAAAAATAAAAATAATAAAAAAATTAAAAAAATCAAAATTAATTTAGCTACGGAATTATTTCATAACTAATCCGTCGCTAAAATTAAAAAAAATTAATATTTAACAACGCATTTTTCCGTCTCTAACGTAACGACAGTAAAATTTGTCGTTATTCCATTATTAACATAAAAAAATAAAATTTAAAAATTTAAATATGACGTGCGTTCGCCGTTAAGTTAGTGACAAAAAAATCCGTCATTAAACATCTCAATCATAATCCGTCATTAATTTATTGGTATTTTAACGGCGGAATATAATACGTCGTTAAATCACGTTTTTCTTGTAGTGTTTTTCTTTAAATAACCCAATTTTTTTTAAAAAAAAGTAACAAAAAGTACTACCTGTTTACAAATCTAACATTTGATTAATTTTTTACCTCAAAAATCGTTCATAGCTTATTGCATTTTTAAATTTCTATTTCAAAGAAAATTTCACTTTCGGTCACATAGTATCTATTTTGGTCCCAAAAGTGGCGCACGTAACTCACGTGTGAAGCTTTCCGTCACTTCACTTAACTTCCATTAAAAATCTAGAGACTAAAATTGATACTGTCAAATTTATGAGACTAAAAATGAGCGATTTTTTTGAAAAATGACCGAAATCAACAACAATGAAACTAAAAAAAGAAAGTAACGTGTCTTATGGGACCCAAATAAAATTTTCTCATATACTGAATAATCAATCAATTTAAAGACTCAATTTACACAAATCAAAGTCGCAAAAATTCAATTTTAAAATAAATAAAAATGTAGAAATTCGAATGTCTCGATACGATAACTCAATTTCAACATAAATTAAAATATAGAAATTTGATAACTTAATTTAAAAATACAAGCACTCATTAAATATATAAGTTTCCCTATGAATTATTATTATTATTATTATGATTATTATTATTATTCATCTTCTTTTTCTTCTTCTTCTACTCTGGGAAGACTAAGAAATGAACAAAGTGTGGCAAAAGTGACATGTTTATTGGGTAAGAGTGTGCGCCTGAAAGAATAAAATTCAGAGTGCTTGATCTCTATTTGGATGGTCATTTCAATCATATTTTATCTAAAAGTAGTATAGCGTAGGGTATAATTATAATTTTATTTTTCGTCAAAATTGATTAATAATGATATGTCATTAATGTTGATTATATTATTTTATTTAGATTATATATTAATCTATTATTATGCATATATTCGATATAGTAGGATGGGATTTACATTTTATATTTAATATAATATAATAGTTTATATATATATATATAATATCATATACAAACCAAAAAAATAATATAATACAATGTAATATACATATATATATAAAATAATACACTTGTGGAGTATCTTTTTTTCCCGCCCATCTAACATCATCTAATTACATCGAATCTAACATTGATAAATTAGTCAATAAATCAATTTATATTAATCGTATTATTAGTCGATCAACATTAATGAATTACAACTAATACACCAATTAGCCATCATTTCCGTAGAGTTAATTAGATTTTATGGAGATAATTAATGATATATTATATATACATTACTTTCAATATACATGTATCGGATTTTTTTGCTACACACCCACACACATGTTATTATCATCACATTCACAATCTCGCTATTTTATTTTACCTAAAATATTACTCGCAAGAAAATGAGATAAATTATAGTAAAACTGGAATGACCCTTCGTGCGATGCACGAATAATATATTTACAGTTATTATTATTTTATTAGAAATTGTAAATATGAAATCAATAATATACAAAATATTTAAACTAAAATCTATAAAATAACTTTTAAAAAACTGCGAATTTCAAAGATATGCGAGCTTTGGTCATCCTGACTCTTCGCGAAGACCTAAATAGTAGAAATCGTGTTTAAAAATGAGACATCTTGAATCAAAATCTACCGGTTGCCAGTTACCCTAATTCGAAAATAAAAAGGAAATGATTAGTTTTATTGCATGTTTAGTTTTTCATTATAATTTTATAAAAAATATAAGAGATTTTTGTCTTGTTGATTTTAAATTTTTTATTTTTTAATTTTATGTAAATTTAAATATCTTAAATTTATATTTTTCTTCAACATAATGAATGGGTACACTGGTGTAATTATTTTTAGATCAATAAGAAAATATTTTCAATTCATCAATTTCAAGGTTCATTTTATTGTATATGTAATTTGTTATTTTTGCATTGATAAATAGTTTAATTTTCAATTTGTGACATTATTATTTATTAAAGAAAAAATGATTCGTGTTTGATTAAATAATATATATATATATATATATATATATATACATCAAAATTATATAAAAAGACGACCAAAAATATAAATTTGAATTTTTTGAAGAAATCTAAACTGACTAATAATGTGATGAGAATAAATAAATAAATATTCAAGAAACAATATGAAAAAGAAAAAAAAAGCGTAATTAGACTAAATAAAAATGATTTAAGAGATGAGACGTTGTTTCAAAAAAAAAAATTGCTCCATCAAAAATTAGGATAATAAGTATATTAGTACAATCATTTATTTATGTACATACATTATATGTGTATGAGGCAAGTATCAAAAGTAAATGAAATTAAATGTGATGATGCATAATTCTACATATTACTATAATGCCCACATAATATTAAATAAAATGTCTACAATGCCTTTTTACAAATTGGCGGAAAAACAAAAGTGTGTTATAATATATATGTAGATAACAGTGAGCAAGGTCGTATCCACAGAAACTACCTATGCAACCCGACTAAGTACTCAATTCTATTGTTTCACTTTATCTAAAGAACCGAATTAAATGTCAATTTTAATAAACTAAATACTGTAAATAAATAAATAATTCAAGCGCAGAAAACTAGATAAACAGATGAAGAAACGGATCCCAGGGTCTTGCTGCTAAATGGATTTCCCGATTTTCAGATAATTTATTAAACCAATTTAATTCTAAATCTTGTAGGAGAATCAATCAATTAATCATAGTCTCTCTCTCTCTCTCGAGTAAGTTATGAAAGTAGATTACATTCTAATTCTTATCTCTCGATCTCGAATTATTATCTAACTCCAATTAGCACCTCAAATTTATTCTTCTCACGACACATACCAATCTCTCGATCTAGCAGACTCGTGTTGTGCAATCTTAATCCATTAATCTACCAACCTCTCTCGAGTGAATAATAAATTAACTATACAAGTGCGAAAGTTGATCAATTCAATTACACAAGACAACAATACACAAGGATGCACTGTAGCGTTCCAAATTTTAAATTTTCAAGTCACTATTATTTTTTAAATGATATATATATATATATATATTCAAAGCATGATATTATTTTTTTTAGTCCTGTAAGTCGCACCATAGCATATATATATAATAATAATAATAATAAGTGAATTTAATTTTATTATCTCATGTTATTAAGTGTATTAATATTTTTTTGATTAAATTTAAAGCTTCATTTTATTTAGCCCAAACATTATAAAACCCAAAACTATTAAATCAAAGCCCACTTTTTCCAAAGCCCAATATTTCTTTCATCCCCATCTCAACGTGCTGATACTAGAGAATGGAAATGGCGGATCGTTTGTTCCCGATTGAGCAAAAATTCAGTCAAATCACACAAAACTGCAACCAATTGATTCATTCTTCCATTTTCCAATTGAAAATCAACAGTATAAATAGACCAATTTTTTATTCACAAAATACACAACCAAAGATCATTCAAAGCATTTGGAGCATTCAAGTATTTCTCTAGAGGTAAAAACCTTCATTCATAACATATGCATGCATTAGGAAGAAGTGGGGAGTTTGAGTGAGATTGAGGAAGTAAGAAGTGCGACGGCGGCGTGGCTGCAGCAGTGACGGTGGCTGCAGAGGTGGTGGTGGCTGCAGTAGGCGACTCGACGGAAATCATGGGCGGCAATAACGAAGGAGGGTGGCGGTGAAATAGAGAAGGGAAAGAGTTGTTGTGAGAGTTGTCGTGAAAGAGAGAGAATGAGTTATGCAAATGTGTGTGTGTGTGTGTGTGGAGAGAGAGAGAGAAAGAGAGGTGTTAGTGTGTTACTGCTGCTTGGGAGTTGTTTATCGAGAAGGGTGGGTAAGGGAAAGTGTTAAGCTTTTGTTTTCTTTTCTTTAATTTGATCAAATATGGTGGGCTATGATAGAATTATTTTATTAATGATGAAATGGGCTAGAATTAGAGTTTTGGTTGGGCTTGTTATTTGTTTCGGCCGAGAGGAGTTGGGCTTGGGAGTTAGCAATTAACTCATGCATTATTATTATTATTATTATTATTATTATTATTATTATTAAAGTTATGTTGATTATTATTTTTAATATTTAATACTAGGCGGTGCGCACGGATCTAAATAAATTCACTTTCAGTCAAGTTTTAAAGTCAAGTAAAGGTGGGGTATCTGACGTTAAAATTAAAGTACATTTATCCATATTATGCTTGTATATGATATGCAGGTGCTATTGATGACACCCTCCGGGTTACTTGATGATGGCTTATGGGCTTTATGCTTATGATGACTCCCTCTGGGTTATTTATGATGGCATACGGGATTTATGTTTATTGATGACATCCTCCGGGTTATTATGATATGACGGCCTATGGCCACTATGCTATGATGACTTGTTATGTTATGTATTTGTATAATTCGGATAAATATGGACCACATTGAGTTAATAGTACTCACCCCAAAGCTGTTATATTTTCAGATTTATGAAGCTCAGACGATGACGTGGAGACGGGTGATGGTCAAGATTAATTAAATATTATTTTATTTTGAATATTGCTTCCACTGTATTAAACTCTATTACTTGAATAAATGAGGTATTTCAATTTATGAAATTTTGGACGTCACAGTTGGTATCAGAGCGGGTCTACGTTTCTGTAGACTTGCTAAAAATGATTTATGAAAAAAAAACCATCATCACGTCTGCCGCATCGCGCTGAGAAAAGGTAATGAGTTCAAGTTATGCTAATATTTATGAAATTATGAAATATTTTATATTTATTTATTTTTAGTCCTCGGAATTAACTATGAGAATTATATGTTTAGATGTCTGGTTGGAAATTAGTACCCAGGGAAGGACCGGGAGACGTGTGCAAGCCAATAGGAAAAGTCCATCACAAATGACAAAACATATCATGAGTAGAAAAGAGATGCTATGGAATAAATTCATGCAAATAAAATGGAATTACGAATTCGAAGTGGAAGAATATTTGCTAAAACTACGAGTAAGATGGGAAGTTATAAAAAAAGAAGGTGGCCGATATGGACACGTGAAAGATATCGAGAAAATAATTAGCATTGTTCCGCCCAAATTAAACATTGGGTTGAACTGGTTATTAAAGAGTTAGTGGAATATGTATCCGAAGAAGATGATTTGTTCGACACATTTATATCCGATACTTTAGGAATTTGGTGAGATTTAGTATATGGCGAAGGATGGAGAGTTAAGAATCAAGATTCTAATAAAGAAAATTCGAATCTAGTAGTGAAATCTAATAAGAGGCCGAGAAACGATTGATATGGGACATGTGGAAAAAGAAATAAATTCTTATCTTTATGTTGTTATTTTGGATTAAGTTTTATCTTAGTGGAATTATGAATGAAATAATTATCTACATTTGGTTTTAAATTTTAATTCTTTGGCTAATTGACTCAAAAAATAGGAACCATGGTCAACAGACGCCGTCACATTCGAGTTGATAGTGAGGAAACTCAACCGGATAATGACAATGCAAGACGAGCCCCTCATAACCATCCAACCTTTGTGCAAGAGTTAACATAAGCATTGAGGCAAGCCATACCTCAAAATGCCCCTCTACCGAGGAACAACGGAAACGCTATGGTGAAACAATTCCGACAGATGGCTCCACCCAAGTTGAAGGGAAATGAAGGACCACTTGACACGGAGGAGTGAATATTTGATCTGGAGTGAATTTTTGAACACCTCGACTATACGGATGCGGAAAAGGTATCATGTGTTATTTTTCAATTGATTGAGGATGCAGGGCATTGGAGGCAAAGTTTGGCTCGCGTTATGACAGCTGAACATCATCGAAATCTAACTTGGGCTGAGTTCAAGAATTTGATCTTGGGAAAGTTTTTTCTGAGGGCCTACCGAAAGCAGAAGGAGCTGGAGCTGATAAATTTGCGGCAAGAGAGCATGACGGTGCTGGAGTATGAGAGGAAGTTCAACCAATTTTCCCGATATGCTCCGCACTTGGTGGATACTAAAGAAAAGAAAGTGAGTAACTTCGAGTACAGGCTACGCCCAGAGATAGAAGGAATCTTAGCCGCTCGAGGAAACATTGCAACCTACTCGGAGGTAGTGGAACATGCTCAAGCTGTGGCTAGTTGTCTAAATTTAGAGATCTTTACTTCCAGGCACTCAACCATCCAAGGTAAAAGACATCGGGATGAAAATGACGAAGAAAGAGAATCAAATTTTGAGAAGAAATTGAGTCAGATTGAGGATAGAAATTTCGGAATGACATCGAATAAACCGTTTTGTCCACAATATCATAGACATCACAATGGGGAATGTCATTTCAAATGGAATGCGTGTTATTGGTGTCACGAGGAAGGACACATAGCCCCGAATTGTCCCAAACTTTAACAAAGGAATTTTCCGAGAAGATGAAATTCAGAAAGGAGAGAAACAATGAAGGGGGAGGAATGTTGGAAGAGAAGAAACCATCCAGAAGAGAAGAAAACGCGAGAAGGAGAGGTAACGCTCGTGCATATGCCATGAACCGTGAGGAGTAGTAAAGAGAAAGACGACGCTATGTTAAGTCCCCCGCTCAATATTCTCGTAGTAGGTAATTTTGTTTAAGAGACGTTTTAATTGTAATAAGACCGTGATCAATAAGGAATAAATTTTAAGCGGATTGCTAGGGATGAATTTATATATTATATTTTCAGAAATAACGATGAATGCATTTCTCAAAGACATAATTCTTTTAAGGAAAAGAAGAGAATGAAAGATTGGTGATGTAGAAGCTTGTTGAGGATATCATTAAGAGGCCTTTTAAGGTAACCAACTTAGAATTCTATGGAATATCTAGCGGTCAATTTTATTTTAGAATATAAGTGAAATGAGCACGCTAACGTTTGAGACAGTAAAAGCATTTAAGTTGAGAGGACATTATGTTTAGGTACATTCGATTCAAGGGTAAGGTAAGTAAATTTCAAGGACGGAATTCTTTTTAAGTGGTGAAGGATGTAGTGTCCCAAATTTTAAATTTTCAAGTCGCTATTATTTTTTAAATGATATATATATATATATATATTTGATGGGAATTGTGAGGGAAAAATTGGGAAATATGATGAAATTTGAATCCCACATCGGTTGTCTCAATAAGAAAGCCTCAATCCTTTTTCTTTAAATAGGCTTCTAACCCATTTTGATTAAACACACCAAAAAAATGAGCTTTTTAGTCTTATTTTCAACCTTCTCGATGTTGCTTAATTTTTTGTGCTCATATTTCGAGTCGGTTTTAGTTCAAAAATTTTAGTTCAAGTTCGGGTATATCTTAGTTCGTCGGAAGTTGCTCCGGTTGGTCCGTTGTATCCTGGGAATCAGACGCTCATACGGGGCGAATTTGGTTTAAAAAAACTGTGATCTCCACAGGCTTCGGGTTTCTTCTAAACTTAATATTGTCATTTTATTTATTCTAGTTATTTAAATTGTTTTAGTTATTTAAATTGTTCTTATTATTTAGTTTTATCTGTAGTTTTACTGCAGGTAGTGTTAATTTTATTAGTGCAATATTTTGTATTGCATTGTGTAATTTTAGCATTGTATTTCTGTTCAACTTATTATTTTTAATAAGCTATTGTTGCATCTTATTATTACTGTTCCGAGTGAACTAGTAAACCAACAATCTTAAACCAAATTATTACTCGAAAACTCTTGTTTTCAAAGATGTCTACTGAACAGACAAACAATATTGCTGCTGCTACCACTATGAGGATCGGTGCTTTTAATGTTCATGTAAATCATGCTGATAAACCAGAGAAATTCAATGGTTTAAATTTTAAACGGTGGCAACAAAAGATGCTGTTTTATTTGACAACGTTGAACCTTGTGAGGTTTTTGGGAGAAGATGCTCCGACCTTAGGGCAAAATGTTGATGCTCAGGCTGTGACTGCGCTTGATGCTTGGAAACACTTTAATTTTCTGTGCAGGAACTATGTGATTAACTGCTTGATGGATACACAATATAACGTGTATTCATCAATCAAGAATGCTGATAAACTCTTGATTTTCATAGAATTCATGCGAGTTTAAGGTCTAGTTTGATGGGAGTTCATGTGTATTGCATGCACATATTGAGAAGTTGTGCATAGTTGTCCATATTTTGTGCAGTGTCACGTTTTTGCTCTTTTTGAAGGGATTTAGTGCCACATATTGTATGAGATGAATTTGAGCTTGAAAAGTACCTACAAAGTAGAGGATCCAGTAAGAAGCGTGTTGCAACTTGAATCGGATCAATCGGATGAGAAACGAGCGAGAACGGAGCAAAACGGTGAAGTGTGTCGGGCGACGAAGAAGAGCACGGCCCGTGCTCCTGTCTCGGCGAAATAACTTGATTTTTAAGCAATTAAAAGCACGGACCGTGCTCCCTGTTGCACGGCCCGTGCTCATTTCGGTGATCAGTGACGAGTTTCCTTTTGGATCGGGCTCTTCTTCCTTCTGTGGGCTTCCATCCCTTCTACTATTTAAAGGCTTCCCTTGGATGAAAATTGCACAACTTTTTACCCCAATGAAGAGCAGAGAACATCGTGGAGAAGACGGAGAACAGACTACAGAGAGATTGAATAAGCACATCATAGACTAAGTTTATTTTATGCTTTATTCAATTAGAACTATCATGTTGACTACTTTTGTGTATTTGTTCTCTTTGGATTTTGAATATAACATGAGTAGCTAAATTTCTAGAGATCATAGGGTTGTTGAATGTTGACGGATTTATGATTTGAAGTAATTTATTATTCCGTTCCATTTCTTGTTTATGCATCCTGGATTTCTGTTGTCTTTTGTGAATGAATTGATCAGTATTTACAATTGTGGAGTTAGTTTATTATTCACTCGAGAGAGGTTAATAGATTAACGGATTAGGATTGCATAACACGAGTCTACTAGATCGATAGATTGGTAGGTATCGTGAGGAGAATAAATCTGAGGTGCTAATTGGAGTTAGATAATAATTCAAGATTGAGAGATAAGAATTAGAATCTAATCTACTTTCATAACTTACTCGAGAGAGAGGCTGTGATTAATTTAGTGATTCTCCTACAAGATTTAGAATTAAATTGGTTTAATAAATTATCTGAGATTCGGTAAATTCATTTAGCATCAACACCCTAGGATCCGTCTTTCTATCTGTTGATCCAATTATCTCTGTTTGCTTTATTTATTTTATTTCCAGCATTTTAGTTAATTAAAATTCAAAACTTTTAATTTGGTTATCTAAATAAAGCAAAACAACCGAATTGGGTAATTAGCTGCTTTGCATTGCTAGTCTCTGTGGATACGACCTTGCTCACCTTATTTTGCTATAAATTACCTCGTACATTTGTGAGTAGTATTTTAGGTGAAATAAAATACCGATCAAGTTTTTGGTGCCGTTGCCGGGGACTGGCGTAATTGATGGCTGATATTTGATTTAATTGTTGAGCTTTAATTTAGAGTGTATTTTATTTTATTTCAATATTTTTTATTTTATCTGTTTATTTTAATTCTCTCTGCTGTGTTTTGGTTTTATCTGGTGTTTGGCAGGTAGTGCATGAATTTGAGGTCTAGAGGTTCAACTGACTTAGTGCCACTAAACCCTGAGATCGAGGCTTCTGCAAGACACAGGAACGCAGAGAGAATCAGATTTGAGAGGATAGCAGCCACTAGAGAAGAGGAGATGGCTACTATGCGCCAAGAGATGGAGGCGCTAAAGGCATTGCTGCAGCAACAACAGCAGCAAGAGCAGCCCGCAGCCGCACCACCAATCCGACAGGCTTTGGATCCTGGGATACTGGCCACTATGGAGGACTGAAGATGCCGACTATTGCAGCAAAAAATTTTGAGCTCAAGCTGGCTCTAGTTTTAATGGTTCAACAGAACCAATTTGGTAGTGGAGCACTGGAAGACCCACATGCGCATCTGGTGTATTTTCTGGAAGTTTGTGGGACAATTAAGATGAATGGAGTAGGCGACGATGCCATCAGACTTCACTTATTCTCATTCTCTCTGTGAGATAAAGCGAAGCTGTGGTATTAGTCATTGGTGATGCGGACACAGATACAACTTGGGAGAAACTGTGTAAGAAATTTCTCACCAAATACTGTCCACCAAGCAAGACTCTGAGAATGAAGAACGAGATCACACAGTTTCGGCAGTTCGACCCAGAAGCTTTGTATGAAGCTTGGGAAAGGTTCAGAGATCTCATCAGAAAGTGCCCACGACACGGATTTGGAGCAGACCAGCAGGTGTGTTATTTTTACAATGGTCTGATGGAGCACACCAGAGACCGGATTGATGCAGCTGCCGGAGGAGCTCTGTTGGAGTTGTCTGCAGATGAGGCCATGGAATTGTTGGAGATGATGGCTGCAAATAGTGCTCAGTGGCCATCTCAAAGGAATTCAGTTCGCAGAGTAGCAAAAGTCTCAGCCTCTTCTGATGATTTGAAGGAATTGACAGCGCAGATGTTCACCATGGTGAAAGCCATCACCTTGTTGACTAAGAACAGTTCAATGCCCCCTGAAATGGCATCAGATCAAGTTGCAGCAGTTCAAGATAATATGGCCGATGTGAACTACATGCAAGGTCGAGGGTACAACAACAATTACCGACCAAATCAAGGAGAGAACCCCTACAATCAGTTTGGGCAGCAAAATAATGTCAAGTTGAGTTATGGAAACCCCAATAGCTTTCAACAACCGCCGCCTGGGTTCTCCATTACAAATGGGGTGATCAATAAAGGAAAGAAGCCGGATTTGGAAGAAATTCTGGGTTCCTTTATGACTGCTACCAAACAGAGGATGGATGTCGAAGCTGCAAAGGTGGACAATCTGACAATCGCATTCAATAAGTTCACTGTCAACACGGGGGCGCAGCTAAAGTCTATGGAAACTCAGATTGGTCAGTTGGCTAAGATTGTTGGAAGCCAGCAGCAAAAAGGCCAATATCCGAGTAATACAAAGGTCAACTTGAAGGAGCAATGCAATGTAATTCATGTGTACAGTGATGTAGATGAAGCGAGTGAGCAAAAGACTGCAGCTATTGCTGACGAGGTGCCTGAGCCCAAATATGTGCCTCCGCCTCCGTATGTTTCTCCACTGCCATTTCCCCAACGGCTAAAGAAGCAAGAAAAGGAGAATCAATTCACTAAAATTCTCAAGATCTTTAAGAAGTTGTCGATTAATATCCCATTTGTGGAAGCTCTTGAGAAGATGCCTAAGTATGCTCAGTTTATGAAGAGGATTTTAGCTAAGAAGAAAAAGATCAGAGAAGGGGGACGGGTGTATCTAACAGAAGAGTGCAGTGCAGTGATACAGAAACCAGTGCTGACAAAGCTGAAGGATCCGTGAAGTTTTTCTATCCCGTGTGTTATTGGAAGCTCTGAATTTGATCGAGTCTTGTGCGATTTAGGAGCTAGCATCAATCTGATGCCTCTGTCTGTATATCAGCAGCTGGGACTGGGCCCATTGAAGCCAACAGCTGTAACTCTGCAGCTAGCTGACCGGTCTCTAAGATCCCCAAAGGGAATTGTTGAAGATGTGCTGGTGAATGTTGGAAAATTTATTTTTCCAGCCAATTTTATTGTGCTAAACATGGAGGTAGATCACCGAGTTCCTTTAATTTTTAGGAGGTCGTTCCTTGCCATGATGGGCGCGGTTGTTGATGTGAAGAAAGGGACTCTACTGTTGAAAGTGGAAGATGAAAGTGAAATTTTCACTGTTTATCGACCGCTTGAAAGCTCGGCTCATGCGGAGGTAAAGATGGTGGAAGTAGTGAAAGCTCTTAAAGAATCTGAAGGACCTCCGGTATCTGTTAATCGGAAGAGGCCGCTCCAAACCCGAGAAGATGGGAAAATTAAATCTAAGAAGATGAAGATGATGAGATGAGGTTTTGTGTGGCATCGGGTTGCACCAAGTCCTCCATAGTTAATCTTCAGCAGTATGTCGAGCTAGAGACAGTAAATCAAGCGCTGATTGGGAGGCAACCTAATTTTTAGGTACTCTTTCTTTTTGGTTTTTGTTGTTTATTTTATTTTATGTTTTTTTTTAATTTTCGTGCAGGTTTAAAAAAAACGCAGAGACCATGCTTTTGAATGCACGGACCGTGCTTTCTTCTCGGCAGTAGTGCACAATTTGGGAGAAAAAGAGCACGGACAGTGCCACCATGAGCACGACCCATGCTCAATTCGGCGCTTAAAAAAAAAAGCGGCCCGCGCAATGTTTCCGCCCAGCAGTTTTACCTTGCGGACTCCAGGTCAGTTTTTCTTTTTTTTCTTTTTTGTTCAGGATACCCCACTTATTTTCCCTCCAAACTTATTCTCCTTTCATGTGAATAAGTTTGGGGGAGGGGGTTGGTGTGGTGGTATCCTGAATCTTTTTTATTCGTTTCTTTCGCTTAGTTTTATTTTAATTTTTTTTATTTTTGTTAGTATTAACATGTCGCTTTTGATTATCTCTGGATTTCTCTTCCTATCTAAGAGTGGTTTGTATTGAGATATCGGAGAATATTTGTAGAATGTGAATCTATGGAGTGTGGAAACTTGAATAGCTAATGATGAGATTGTTTTTATTTAAAAATTTGCTAATTGAGTATGTTGTGATGGATTGCTTTGTGCTTTGATAGATTTCTAGAAATTTTGCCTTTGGAAAGTGATTGAGCATGAGAGATTTTGAGCCTAAGACTTGTAGTCTTATTCATTTCTGGTGTGATTATCAATCTTGTGTGTGATCTCTAGAACTTGCTGTAATCAATTAAATTGTCATCACCAATCAAATGGCGCCACGTGGAAATTAAACAATTGAAATATCCAAATTATATTATTTATTTATATTTTAGGGATTTTAATTCCTAAATTAAATAAATAAATTGATATTCAATATGTGGAAAAATCTCAACCAATAGAAATGCGACACATGACGAGCTCACACAAGAAATGGCCACAATATTGTAGAGAATCACAAAGGGCACAAGGAACCAATGAAACGATGCCACGTAAGCCCTAATGAACACACCAATGGGATGATGCCACGTAAGCCCTAATACACTCTCATTTGCCTATAAATAGAAGGCTTGGCCTAAGGAAACCACACAACTTCAAGAGCTCAAGTTTGGAGAAGGATTCGTTAGAGAAAGCTCTCTTCAATCTTCAAGGCATTCAAGTTGGAGATTCAAGACGTTCTTCGTGTTCCTTGCCAAAATCCTCTCAAATTCGACGTTTGATCCGGATCCAAGGTGTTCAACCCTCCGATCGGCGTTATCAAATTCAAATCCTCAAGAACAACTTGAAGATTCAAAGCGTTCTTCAACAAATCATCCTAAAAACTACGTTTGATTTGGAATCAAGATGAAAATCCTTCGAATCGACGTTATAAACCTCAAAACATCGGGTTCCTGAAGATCGAAGAGTAAGAACAACTTGAAGATCATGAAGAACGACAATGAACAAATTTTGAAGAGAAGAATCAGAAGACTTAGATAGAGATTCGAACCACAAATTGTAATTTCAATCCGAAATATTTTCTTTGTACGATTTTTCGGTATTTATTAATTTAAATACTCAGAATTTGTGTTACAAATTCTGGCACGCCCAGTGGGACGGCTCTACTTCTCATCTCTTCTCTTTCTTACATCCAAAATTCGAAGATTTCTTAACATCTCAAATACTTCGGAGTCCGCTGCAAAAGGTGTCAGAGTGACTACGAGAAACATGGCTAAGCAAGCATTGAAGATGACTATTGTTGAGGAAGAAGAGCCTCCTTTTGTGGGAATCAATGAAGGAATGGAAAGCGGTTTTCCGCCACAAGCAAGTGGCTCACTCGAAGTAGCTGTCATGATGGCAAACGACTCTACTGTAGATGATCAGCTCGCAAATATAACTAAACTCATCGAGGGACTTCACAAACGTATGCAATATCAAGACGACGAGATCTCAAAGCTCAAGAGAGAAAAGGGTTAAGCGAGTCGTGCAAATGATGAGAATCATGAAGAAAATGGTGAAAATAATGGCGACGAAACACCTGAGAAGCTGGAAATGAATGATGATGCAAAATCATTTGCTAACGAGTTGAATGTTTCAGTTGATGGTTCTATTCCAATCAACCAACTCAAGGAGTTCATTGAAGGAACCATAAAAGATAGGTTCGGTGAAAGTTCCAAGTCAATGGCAGTTTATTCTAAGCCTTACACTCGAAGGATCGATAACTTGAAGATGCCTGTAGGTTATCAACCCCCAAAGTTTTAACAGTTTGATGGAAAGGGCAATCCAAGACAGCATGTAGCCCATTTTGTTGAGACATGCAATAATGCTGGAACCTATGGAGATTATTTGGTCAAGCAGTTTGTTCGCTCTCTAAAAGAAAATGCATTCGACTGGTATACAGACTTGGAGCCTATCATAATTGACAATTGGGAGCAGCTCGAGCATGAGTTTCTCAATCACTTTTACAGTACCAGAAGAACCGTTAGTATGGTAGAACTCACAAGTTCTCGCCAATAGAAAGAAGAGCATGTGATTGATTATATCAATCGGTGGAGAAATCTTTGTCTCAACTGCAAAGATCGTTTGTCTGAAGCATCTGCCATAGAAATGTGCATCCAAGGAATGCATTGGGGTCTTCAATACATCTTGCGAGGAATTCAACCAAGAAGTTTTGAAGAACTAGCTACCAGAGCTCATGATATGGAGCTAAGCATGGTAGCAAGTGGAATTGATGGACCACTGATTGGGGTCAAAATTTACACTTATATTTTCCGATTTATGCTCACTAGACACTACTTAGGACCACACCCGCAATTGGACGGGGTCAATTGTAGAAGCAATAAGCTTAACCCGAGTCGATCTCTCAAGGAAGACTTTATGTGAAAAAACTATCTAAAGACTACACATGCTTTCAAAAAAACAACTAAAATAAAATCTAAACATCCTAACAAGGGGGTTTGATGATGATTTAAGCTAGGAATTTAAAATAGACAATCAAATAAGACAAGTGAACGCAAATGCACAAATTGAATTAAGATTAGAGGAAATAAGTTGGATTAAGGTATTAGGGTGTAGATTCTCTCAATGGTTTTATCACTATGCTTAATTCGAGTTGATAATGCTATTCTCACAAATACGATAGACCCTTCCGATTAGTTTAACTTCAATTACTGTCACCGTCTATCCGTTAAACCTCTCTTAGCTATATCGTACAAGCAAGATTAACATATTAGGCTTAGGAACCCCATGCACCTAACATCGAAGGGACCAATTTCCGGATTTAGATTCACAATCAAGACTCCTCTAAATCCTATCAATGTTCAAGTAGTGATCAAGTACCTAAACATGAAAAAGCACAATTCCAACAACAACAATCAACAAGAACATGTATAGATCAAAACCACATCGATCCTCTACCCCCTAATAGATAGATTAGCCACTAAACATGCTTAAAACAACACATATATCATAGATGAAAGTCATTTCATAAATCAAATGCAAACAACAATAACTTCTACAATATTACGTATCCTTCAAGAGTTTATAACAAATCCCCACAAACATCCAAGAAATACAAAGAAAATACAAAAGGGAAACCTCCTCCGAGCTTAGCTTCCGCGGATGGCTCATTGTCGGTCCGTCTCGTCTTCTCTTCTTCTTGCTTGGTTTTGGTTCCCTTCTTCTCCTCTTCTCTTTTGTGGTGGTGTTGATGGTGGAAAATGGTGGAGGAAAATTGTGTAGAGATTAGTGTGTGTAGTATGTGTGTAGAGAGAATGGAGAGAATAGAGAAAATGGAATGAATGGAATATCAGATGGTAGGTGGAATGGTAGTGAATGGAGTTAAGAGTTGATTAATGAATCCCCCAAAAATCTCCAATAGATATGAGAGAGAAGAGGGATACGAGAGAGAGAGAAAAGGTGATGTGAGATTGATGGTAAGAGATCAATTAATGAAGGGGATTTTTGTGAAAGATTTGTGCCCAAAAGTCCACTCTAAAAATTTAGGTAATAAAAAGCTATAAATTCTAGGAATTAAAAATGCAGCTCAAAAGAGTCCTTAACTGATTAGAATCAGTTGGAACTGGAGTGAAAAGGAAACATGGGGGAGAACTAGACCCGAGAGGGAGAGGGAGCAGCCCGCATGCCCGACGGGCTGCAGGGCGCGGCGGGGCGCACAGCGCGCGACAGGGGCGAGCGCGGCGGGGCGCTGGGGCGCGGTAGGGGCTAGCCCCGCGGGGCTGGGGCGCGCGGCGGGGGCTAGCCCCACGGGAGCCTTGGGCGCGACGGGGCTTGGGGCGCGCGGCGGGGGCGCAAGGCTCTTGGCCTTTTCGCGCCCCGCCCTCGCTCCTTAGCCCGCCCGTGTGGGTGCTTTTTCCTCAAATTCTTTAGCAACCTTGATCTTCTTACTAAAATAATCCAGCTCAAATACTCGATTTGCACTTGCCACCTTATTACCGTAAAATACCTGCTTTTATGATTAAAAGCTCAAGTTTTGCAACACTTGGCACAATCCACCATTAGAGCAATAAACACATAAAATCAACACATAACAATATAAAATTAAACAAAATAAATACTTAACACAATAAAATAAATAAATTAAAATAACACAATTAGACACTAAACAACTCCCCCACACTTAGCTCTTTGCTTGTCCTCAAGCAAACAAGAAATTAAAAAAATGAAGCAAGAAGGAAATATTCGCAAGGCGATCATTAATTGACAATTTGCATGGTTCCCACAAAAACGATCATTATCTAAGAACGTGAACACAATATCCAATCTAGTGAATTGCTTGCCTTCCCAAGTATAGGAGAAACACGTTAGCCCAAATTCAATTAATTCACAAATCACATCCACATTTATTAAGACACTTCATTAAGCGACAAAGGGGATTGCAACACAGGACAAGGATCATTAGGTCAAATCATCGAGCATACCCGAGCTTCCTAATGTGGTTTTCCATACTCATCATGCAACACGTGAAAGGATTGACACACACATGAGAGGAGTAGAATCCAGAATGCAATCCCATTTATTTAAACACATTCATGGGGGTATGGATAAAAAATCACAAGGTACAACCATAGGGAGGACATCCCTAGTGTCCTTGCGTGGTTTCCCATACTCATAGTCGAATAAATCAACTAGAGGAGTAGAGATCCTTATTCCCCCCTTTTTTATGATTGTTTATTTTTTTTATTTTTTTTATTCTAATTATTTTTTTTATATATCATAAATACTAGGATGAATGATTAAAGGGAGAAGTTTTCAAGAATAAGGCCAAGCATGCTTCCTATTCTTTTAAGGCAAGACTCTTCAAGTCAATCATCAAATTGTGATCATATTCAAAAATAATTCATGCTTAAGAGTGACACCACGAAACAATTCCTTCATTCATGACCAACTTGAAAGTAATTCCTTAAAGATTCATATCACAAATTTTTCAAATTTGACCATTGGGCAAATAAGATACTAAGAGGGAGAATCACAACAAACCTAGATAACTAAAACAACATAATCAACATCAACATAACCAACACTAAAATATGAAAACAAAAACTTCACAAGAATAACAAAATTCACAACATAAACATAAAGCTCCCCCCCACACTTAAAACATGCATTGTCCTCAATGTATGAAAACAAGATGGAATAAGAGAAAAGGGAAGAGAAACACATTACAAATCGTAAAAAACCGGCAACAGGCGCTGGTTCCTACAAAACACACGACAAATACAACCAAAGAACCACAGAAAGAGTGAACTGAAATAATAAAAACACGCAAACGAACACAAAAAGAAAAAGTACACAAGAAATATGAAAGAACTTCACTGCTAAGGTGGATCATAAGATGGTGGAGGAGGCTGCGGGTACGGATAAGAGAAAGGTGCAAAAGTGGCGCAAGGGTTGAGTGAGGTTAGGGCTCCCACGAGTGGTCCCCTTTTATAGAGAGGAGGGCGCGCGGCGGGGGCTTGCGCGGCCGCGGGCCATTACTTAGCCGTTTTTCCTCTGCTTTGCCCAAGCATCACTCCGACTTGTTCCTGCAAAACAAACACCAAAAATACGAAAAACACACAAACACTAAAAGAGATTAAATAGCATAAATAAAAATAAGATAATCATGGGTTGCCTCCCATGCAGCGCTCATTTTAATGTCTCGAGCTAGACGAAGTCCTTGGCTAGAGGTTATGGGGGTTCGTGGAGCGCGATGACTTGTGCTCCTTGACTTGGATGGAACATTTCGTCCATGGGCTGAAAAGCTCGAGTTCTCCACAAGAAAATGCTTCTTCAGTCATCGACTCCCTACTCCCTTTAGACTTGGATTTGCCCGGGAACAACCTCTTGTGGGTATTGGATACAAGCTTTTGAAGCTCTTAGGCAACCTTCTTCCTCGAGGTGTATTTATCAGGAACTTTCTTCACTTTTTCCCTCTCAATCTCCTTGCACTCGCTTTCCGAGCTTCCTTCCTGCACAAAAACTTCCTCGGGCCCGGCATCAATATCATCAAGGGAAGAGAAATTTTTGATTATGGGGTTAGCAGGCATAAGAGGATCAAACATAAAGAAAGATACAGTTTCTCCAAAAATAGACATTTTCAATGTTCCATTTTTAACATCAATGAGGGTATTTGTGGTAGCCATGAAAGATCTACCCAAAAGCAACGTGTATTCTTTCTCATTTTCTTGGACTTCCCCTACGTCTAAGACAACAAAGTCAACGGGGACTATCAACCCACCTACTCTCACAAGGATATCCTCAACAATTCCGTTGGGATATCTAATAGATTTATCAGCAAATTGTAGGCACATTGTAGTGGGTTTCAAGTTCCCTAACTCTAGTTACTTAAATAAGGAGTAAGGCATCAAGTTTATTCCTGCCCCCAAATCTAACATCCCACATACTTCTTTACCATTCCCCAAAGCAAGTTTAAGAGTAAAACTACCTGGATCACGAAGCTTTGGTGGTAGTTGTTGTTGTAAGATTGCACTCGCCACTTCGGACACCACAATCTTTTCATCCTCCACAAACTTCATTTTCTTGGAAGCTAGTTCTTTAAAGAACTTGACATAGGCCGGCACCTTTCGAATGACATCAAGGAGTGGAAGGTTGACATTCACCTTTGATAAGAGTTTGTAGAACTCTTGAAATTGGGTGTCTTGCTTCTCATTCCTCAACCGGCTTGGAAATGGAATTGGAGGAGTGTAGGGATTTGCGGCCTTATGGAGTGTGGGCCTCTTCACTTCTTCTTTTTCTTTTTTGGGCTCCTTTTGTTGTTGTTGAATAGCCTCCTCTTCTTTTTCAAAGGTAACTTTCTTCAATTTGGGCTTTCCAACCTTGTTCTCCTCAATGCCGCCACTTTTGAGCACAGTTAAAGCGTTCACTTGCTCGGGCTGGCTTGGCAATTTTCCGCTCTTTAGCTGCTTGGACAGGTCACTCATTGTATCTACAACTTGGCCCACTTAGACTTCAATCCACTTGACAGAGGCTTCCACGGACTCGAATCTTTGTTGAGTGGCCTGCATGAAAGCTTGTAGTGTTTCTTCTAAGGGCGGCCTTGTGGGATGGTTTGGTTGATTTGGAAATTGGGGAGGTCTTGCATATTGTGCAGCTTGGCTACCTCTAGTTTGTTGAGGGGAAGGTGGTTGTTGATGTTGAGGAGGTTGTTGAGGTTGTTTCCAAGAGAAATTTGGATGATTTCTCCATCCCAGATTGTATGATTGAGAGTACAGGTTGTAAGGTTGGCGTGGTTGGAATTCTTGAAGGGCATGCACCTGCTCTTGAAGAGCATGGAAATGAGCCTCTTCACTTAACTCTGACTCGATCGACCTTTGGCACAAGTTGGCCCCATGGCCATACTCTCCACAAATCCCACAAGTCTCAACAGTCATCGCTTGTTGGGGGGGTCTCTCAGAGGTTCAAAGTATCTCTACTTACCTTGTCAACTCCGCTAGTTGTCTCGTCACATCATAGCTAGGGTTGGCTTCATTGACGGAAGCTCTCTTCCCCCTAACACTCTTTTGTTGAGAAGTTGTGGCCATGATCTCATAAATATTAGAGACCTCTTCAGCGGTTCAAGCACCTATATCTCCTCATGCGGCATTATCCACCATGTATTGAAAGTTTTGAGAAAGCCCGTCATAGAAGAATTGGTTGAGCAACTCGGGTGCGAGGTGGTGGTGCGGACATTGTTGTTGGAGACCTCTAAATCGATCCCAAGCTTCATGAAATGCTTCATTCGGAGATTGGGTAAAGGTGACGATTTGAGCTCTCAAATATTGGGTCTTTTGATTTGAGTAGTACTTGGCCATGAACTTCTCGCAGACGGCATTCCAATTGGCCAATGAATTGGCTGGGAGTGACATGAACCACGTCTTGGCTCGATCTTTCAAGGTGTAAGGGAAACACCTCATCTTCAATTGATCTTCGTTCAAACCTTGTAGAGGAAAGGTTTGAACAACGGAATAGAACTCCCGGATGAAGTTCAAAGCATCTTCGGCCGGCATCCCGTAGAATGAGGGAAGTTGGCTAAAATGAATGTTCTTCAACTCGTAGTTCCTTGCGGCTTCACCAAGAACTATGCAAGAAGTCAACACCCCAATCACGGGACGAGCAAAGTCTCTCATGTTCCTAGCTGCATTGGCATTGGCATTGGCATTGTCGGGGTTGTTGAAATAGTTAGCTTCCATCTCTCTTTCCCACTCGAGCACGTCGAATCTCCTCGGTCGATGGATGTTGTCAAACACGGGGGCTAGTCTCCGATTGAGGCTTCGCCTCCCTAGCATACACAAACACAAACAAAATGGAGATCAAACGTACCTTGCGGAAAGAGGGGTGAGACCAAACAATCAACACAAGAAAATAAAAACAAAACAACAACAACATAAACACAACACTTAAACAAGATCACTTTCACAAATACAAACAAATAACATAAAAGCAAATATAGCACCAATAAGAAAATTCTTAAAAGCCTCCCCGGAAACGGCGCCAAAATTTGATTGGGGTCCAAATTTACACTTATATTTTCCGGTTTATGCTCACTAGACACTACTTAGGACCATACCCGCAATTGGACGGGGTCAATTGTAGAAGCAATAAGCTTAACCCAAGTGGATCTCTCAAGGAAGACTTTATGTGAAAGAACTATCTAAAGACTACACATGCTTTCAACAAAACAACTAAAATAAAATCTAAACATCCTAACAAGGGGGTTTGATGATGATTTAAGCTAGGAATTTAAAATAGACAATCAAATAAGACAAGTGAACGCAAATGCACAAATTGAATTAATATTAGAGAAAATAAGTTGGATTAAGGTATTAGGGTGTAGATTCTCTTAATGGTTTTATCACTATGCTTAATTCGAGTTAATAATGCTATTCTCACAAATACGATAGACCCTTCCGATTAGTTTAACTTCAATTACTGTCACCGTCTATCCGTTAAACCTCTCTTAGCTATATCGTACAAGCAAGATTAACATATTAGGCTTAGGAACCCCATGCACCTAACGTCGAAGGGACCAATTTCCGGATTTAGATTCACAATCAAGACTCCTCTAAATCCTATCAATGTTCAAGTAGTGATCAAGTACCTAAACATGAAAAAGCACAATTCCAACAACAACAATCAACAAGAACAAGTATAGATCAAAACCACATCGATCCTATACCCCCTAATAGAGAGATTAGCCATTAAACATGCTTAAAACAACACATATATCATAGATGAAAGTCATTTCATAAATCAAATGCAAACAACAATAACTTCTACAATATTACGTATCCTTCAAGAATTTAGAACAAATCCCCACAAACATCTAAGAAATACAAAGAAAATACAAAAGGGAAACCTTCTTCGAGCTTAGCTTCCGCGGATGGCTCATTGTCGGTCCATCTCGTCTTCTCTTCTTCTTGCTTGGTTTTGGTTCCCTTCTTCTCCCTCTTCTCCTCTTCTCTTTTGTGGTGGTATTGATGGTGGAAAATGGTGGAGGAAAATAGTGTAGAGATTAGTGTGTGTGTAGAGAGAATGGAGAGAATAGAGAGAATGGAATGAATGGAATATCAGATGGTGGGTGGAATGGTAGTGAATGGAGTTGAGAGTTGATTAATGAATCCCCCAAAAATCTCCAATAGATATGAGAGAGAAGAGGGATACGAGAGAGAGAGAGAGAGAGAGAGAAAAGGTGATGTGAGATTGATGGTAAGAGATCAATTAATGAAGGGGATTTTTGTGGAAGATTTGTGCCCAAAAGTCCACTCTAAAAGTTTAGGTAATAAAAAGCTATAAATTCTAGGAATTAAAAATGCAGCTCAAAATAGTCCTTAACTGATTAGAATCAGTTGGAACTGGAGTGAAAAGGAAACATGGGGGAGAACTGGACCCGAGAGGGAGATGGAGCGGCCCGCATGCCGACGGGCTGCAGGGCGCCACGGGGCGCACAGCGCAAGGCGGGGGCGAGCGCGGCGGGGGCTAGCCCCGCGGGGATGGGGCGCGTGGCAGGGGCTAGCCCCGCGGGGGCCTTGGGTACGGCGGGGCTTAGGGCACGCGGCGGGGGCCCTTGCGCACGGTGGAGGCGCAAGGCTCTTGGCCTTTTCGCGCCCCGTCCGCGCTCCTTAGCCCGCCCGTGCGGGTGCTTTTTCCTTAAATTCTTTAGCAACCTTGATCTTCTTACTAAAATAATCCAGCTCAAATACTCGATTTGCACTTGCCACCTTATTGTCGTAAAATACTTGCTTTTATGATTAAAAGCTTAAGTTTTGCAACACTTGACACAATCCACCATTAGAGCAATAAACACAAATAAACACATAAAATTGACACATAACAATATAAAATTAAATAAAATAAATACTAAACACAATAAAATAAATAAATTAAAATAACACAATTAGACACTAAACAACCACCAATGCAAGAACCTCACAAGTTCAAACAAAGGCAAGATTTCAAGAGAAATGCCAAGTCCGTCGATAAAGCACCGAAGAAAGAGTCTATGGCAACGAAAGCAACACCCGTCAAGTTCATCAAAAAGGATGCTGAAAAGGATTCAAGGCAGAATATTCAGCCAAAAAAGAGGATGACCCTAAAAGAGATGCAACAAAAATAATATCCTTTCCTGGATTCAGATGTCTCAGGGATTTTTGATGACCTACTCAAAGAAGGACTCATTGAATTGCCATAAATGAAGCGACCCAACGAAGCAGGGAGAACTTATGACCCGAAATACTGCAGATACCATCGATTGGTTAGACACCCAATTCATGACTGCTTCATATTGAAAGACAAGATTATGCAACTGGCTCGTCAAGAGAAAATATCACTTGAAGAAGATGATGCCACTGCAAATATCATTATCACTAAGTCTAGTAATGTTGTGAATGATGAAGAAGATGACAAGCGAGTCGGAAAAGAGACTCATATGGCTGATAATGATCGTATATCTGCAATAACATTCACCGATGAAGATTTGCAGCTTAGGTCTAATCCTCACAATAGGCCTTTATTCATGAGTGGCTATGCATGTGAAAAATGAGTCAATAGAATACTTATTGATGGAGGATCTGCAGTGAATATCTTACCTTTAAGAACATTGAAAGAATTGGAAATTCCTATGGAGGATCTTTCAGGTAGTCGGTTGATGAATCAAGGATTCAACCATGAAGGACAAAGGGCTCTTGGCGCCATAAGGTTGGATTTGCTAATGGATGATATGAAATCAACCGCAATGTTTCAAGTGATTGACGCCAAGACTTCGTATAACATGATTCTTGGATGACCATGGCTACATGAGAATGGAGTTGTCCCCTCAACATGGCATCATTGCTTCAAGTATTGTCGGGATGGAGTTGTAAAAATGGTAGTTGGCGACCACAAGCCTTTCACAGAAGCTGAATCATACTTTGCCGATTCAAAATACTACCTACCTAACACAAAGGCAGGAAAAAGGGCAGCAATCCATCAAAAAAAACCTGAAAATAGCCAAAAGATCAAGAAAGAAGCATCTGGAACAAAATCACTGAAAGGACTCACTTTGCCTCTAACCAAAATTAATGCAAAGAAGCCAATCCCACCACCACTCAAAGGGTCCGTTCGACCAACACAAGGTGGTGCTACTGAACATGGAGAAAGTGTGAATGGTGATGCCACTCAATATTTTGGTCCAAAAGCATTTAAACTTCTCGTTAAAGTTGGATATAGTCCAGAAGAAAGCCCCGTGATGGAGTCCCATTCAAAAGTTGTAGATCAACAGAACTACGGACTTAATGCCACACAAAAAATATTGAAAAAGAACAGCCATGATGTCCCAAGCACTAAGGCAGGTTTGGGATTTGTCCCACAAAGTCCAGTCCGTATCACCATCAAAAGGGCTATAACAAACCATGTCTTTGAAGGAGAATTTTTGTCAACAGAAGGTGCAGTTGGAAAATACAAAAAGAAAGATCCAAGAACATCTGTCTTCAAGAGACTTGGTAAGACTCCAAGGGTGTCTGTCTTTAAAAGGCTTGGTAGAAAATGTGGTGGCGAGATCACACAAGTTGAAAGTTAAAATGGATTCAATAAACCTCGGGCAACTCAAAAGCTGAAGAGTTTAATCCCTTCCCGTAAGAAGAGATGCACTACATTAACTGTGTCATGTGGAAGAGAACTGAAAGCCAAGATGAAGACAGTCATCTTTACACAACACATTGAAGATGAAGACGACAGAGAAAGTGTAGCTTCATCTTACTATGCTGCCAGTGGTGTTCAAAACGTGATCTCTCGTGATGTTCAAGACTAGTTTCAGCGAGACATTTCCCATCTGGTTAGAAAGGGTGTGATCAAAACAAATAATATGGCACACATAGTTCGGGTGAGATGAAGGGACGGAACAATGAGAAAATGCATAGATTTCAAAAGTCCCGAAGAAATGAATGAAGAAGTTGCCTCATCACATCACATTATCTCAAGTGAAGAAATGACTGTCGAAGAGGAAGATGCAGAGATAGCCCCTCCTCAGTTTGAAGAAGGTATCAAGTCCATTGTCGATGAGATGAAAGAAATCAATTTGGGTGATGAAAATAACCCAAGACCCACCTACATAAGTGCACTTTTGACCGCCGATAAGGAAAACCTGTATATTGAATTGCTAAAAGAGTTCAAAGATGTATTCGCTTGGTCATACAAAGAGATGTCTGGATTAAATCCAAAGATAGTTGTTCATCATTTGGCAGTGAAAAAGGGGATACGGCCTGTCAAGCAAGCTCAAAGGTGATTTCGTCCAGACTGGATCCCACCCATCGAAGCTGAAGTAAATAAACTTATTGAAATATGGTTCATTAGAGAAGTTAAATACCCAACTTGGATATCCAGCATCGTCTCTGTGAGATAGAAAAATGGGCAAATTCGAGTTTGTATTGACTTCAGAGATTTAAATGAAGCATGCCCAAAAGATGACTTCCCACTACCGATCGTCGAACTGATGATCGATGCTACTACTGGACATAAAGCACTGTCTTTCATGGATGGATCTTCTGGTTATAACCAAATTCGCATGTCTCCAGAAGATGAAAAGCTAACGGCATTTCGTACCCCTAAAGGGATATATTGCTACGCAGTCATGCCATTTGGGTTGAAGAATGCTGGTGCTACATATCAAAGGGCTATGCAGAAAATATTCGATGATATACTCCACAAAAACATTGAATGTTATGTGGATGATGTGGTGGTAAAGTCAAGATGACGAAGTAATCATTTGGAAGACTTGAGGATGATCTTCGAGCGACTCAGAAATTATCAAATAAAGATGAATCCTCTGAAGTGTGCATTTGGAGTGAAGTCTGGAAAATTCCTTGGATTTATTGTCCACCACCAAGGAATAGAAATCGAAAAAGCCAAGATTGATGCGATAATGAAGATGTCTGAGCCTCGTAACCTTCACGAGTTAAAGAGTCTACAAGAAAAGTTAGCATATCTTCGAAGGTTTATCTCAAATCTAGTTGGTCGGTGTCAACCATTCAGCCGGATCATGAAAAATGGTGTGCCTTTCGAATGTGATGAGTCATGCAGTAATGCTTTCAAAAGCATTAAAGGCTATCTCATGAAATCTCCTGTGTTAGTGGCACCAATGGCAGGTCGCCCGTTGATTTTATATATCGCTGCACAAGAAAGATTCATGGGGGCATTACTTGTCCAAGAAAATGAGAACGACAAAAAGAGTTCTCTATACTACCTCAGTAGAATGATGACGCCGAACGAGTTGAAGTACTCTCCAATTGAGAAGTTATGTTTAGCTTTGATATTCTCCATTCAGAAATTAAAGCATTACTTCCAAGCTGACACAGTCCATCTCATCTCTAAAGAAAATCCCTTGAAATATGTAATGTCAAGACTCGTTCTGTCAGACAGGCTTGCATGGTGGTATCTCCAACTGCAACAGTTTGAGATCATATACGTCCCCCAAAAGGCTGTGAAGGGACAAGTTCTGGCAGATTTTCTGGCTGATCATCCAATCCCCGTTGAATGGGAACTCACCGACGATCTCCCAGATGAAGATGCACTTGCAGTTGAGATCTCTCCTCCCTGGTTAATGTATTTTGATGGTACGGCACATAAAGAAGGAGCTGGTGCCGGAGTGTGTTTGTAATGCCTAAAGGAGAAGTATTGCCTTATTCCTTTACCCTGACAAAGAATTGCTCCAATAATGTAGCTGAGTATCAGGCGCTTATCCTCGGATTGGAAATGGTAGTATATACATAAAGGCTGTACATGAAAGTGTATGGAGATTTTAAGTTGGTGATCAATCAAATCAACGGGGAATACGAAGTAAAAAAGCCCGAATTACTACCATATGTCGAGTATGCCCAATGAATGATTGGATGGCTCGGAAATGTGGAAATTGAACATGTTCCAAGAAAAAAAATAAACAAGAAGACGCATTAGCTAAGCTTGCATCCACAATAACCATGGATGATGGCAAAGTTCTCATACCTGTTTGTAAGAGTTGGGTTATACCGTCTATCTTCGAAGATGAAGATGGTGAAGAAGATGAAAATAATATCGTGGAAGTGTTTGAAATTAAACAAGAAGACTGGAGACAGGTGTTTGTTGATTACTTGAAGTATGAAAGGTTACCAGATGATCCACGTCGAAGAATTGATGTTTGTCGTCGTGCTGCTCACTACATATACTTCAAAGGCACACTATATAGACGGTCTTTTGATGGTGTCTTTCTAAGATGTTTAAATGATGAAGAAGCCACAAAAGCTATGGAAGAAGCACATTCCGGTGTTTGTGGTGCTCACCAATCCGGCCCAAAACTGCACTTCCGAATTAAGATAATGGGTTTGTAACACCCCAGATTTTTAATTAAGGTTTAGAGGATTCTTAATGATAATTAAGAAGTTAAGGAAGAAATTTAATTAAGGTTAATTAAGGTCAGATGTCAGTCACGACTTTAAGGGTCAGTTTTCGTGGAAATCGTCTTTTCGAAAAAGTTGATCTTAATTATTTTATGGCCATTCGTGGTCTCGTTAGAAAGGTTTTAACTCAAAGAGTATGCCGGTGTTTTCAGATTTTAATTCTGAAGTCAATTGAGTTCCCGATGATGAAAAGTGTATTTAAAGGATGAATGAATAGTAACTTTTGCGTGCGTTCGTGTTTTGAGAAATTTACGAAATCCTCCTCGTTGATCCGAGTCTAGTTCTGTCAGGCCCCTCTTATGGGAAATGACCCAAGGATTCCGTTGGCATTCACGGATTACCATTCTGAGGTCAATCGAACGCTCGGGAGTAAAATCTGCCAGTCTAAGTGAATAGTAAAAAGTAATTCCAAAAAGGGAATCTTTGCTCGTCTTTCTTCTGACGACCCCGTCTTTTTCACAAATTAAGTTAGTTCACTAGTATTCGAGCCAACAAGTCTCCCGGTATTTTTAGATTTCGTGTCTGAAGTCATTTGGACCTCGACATCGAATAAAGCGGCTTTTAACCGAACCCGGGGTAACTTTTGCAGTATTCTTGCACTGAAGTGGCTTCCCTTAGAAGCCAAAGCTTTTCCTATAAATACAAGGCCACCCCTTTGCATTCATTTGCTCATTTTCCATCCATTTCACTTCATAGAGAGTGGGAAAGCTCGTGAGAGCCGGGAAAGCTCGTGAGAGCCGAGAAAGTTCTGTCAAAGTAAAAAGCGTTCTTCGTGAGTGTTCTGCAAGACGGCGAGTGGAGTGGCGTGGAAGGGATGTGGTGAGGGAAGGTGCTAGGGGCGCCGTTGGGTTGTAGCGAGCGGCTCTACCGCCGTTGCAACTCGACGAGACGCTGAGCTAGCCACCTTCCTTTGACGCACCTAACCCCGTCCATTCTTGTTCGTCGGTCTCGATCTCCATTTCTTTTTCCGTCTTTAAATTCCGCATTTACTTTCCGTTTTTTACGTTCTTCGTGTTCTTCATTATTGCTCGTTTACCTTCCGTCTAAGTTGTATTGTAATTTTTATTGAAGTTCCAAGTTAATAACGTTTATGTTATATTTCTTGCTTTATTTTTATCATTATTCTTGAGATTAGCCTCGTTTATTCCGTTTAAATTCCGTTCAAGCTTTATTTAAAGATTTCATCGTTATTCTAAATATTTAAAGAGGATTATCGTGTTTATATCGTTATAATGCCAAAATTCTTTTTAAGTTAAAGCATGTTGTTGCATGTTAATTTCAAGTACGTTGTTTTAAAGAAATTTCGGGTTAAATGTTCTTTGTGTTTGTCGAAAGAATCAACGAACACGAAGAACCCAGTTGAAGATCCCCCAGAACTGGGCTAGAGAGAGAGAGAAAAGAGAGCCCCGCGGGGGGGGGGGGGGGGAGTGCGCCGCCGCGCCACGCCCCCCTCAGCCATCCCAAGCCCACCGGGGCTGAGGAACCCACCGGGGCAAGGGAAGCCCGCCGGCGCACCCTGTCCCGCGGCGGGGGGGAGCCCGCCGGTGCCCATGTGCGCCACGGCGGCCCCCCCTTCCCCGTGATGTTTCATGCTGATTCTTTTTCTGGCTATATTTGTACCCTCTTTTCGAGCCTTTCGAGTTATGTTTTTCCAATCTAATCCCGAGTTATCCCAAGTTTAATTTAAGAAGAATTTCAAGCTAATTCCGAGTTATTTCAAATAAACTTTTCAAGTTAGATCCGTCTAAATTCTAGTATCGAAAAATAAATTCTCCAAGTAAATTCTTCTCAAATTTTATGAAGTCATTAAGTCATGCAATCTGTATTTAAGTCTTAGATTTTAGTCTTCGTGTTAGATGTCGTTATTTCTCGCTTTAGATAGTCGATTTCTTCAAAAGAGGTCGCTAAGTCGATGATTCGACTTTTGTAGGAGGAAGTGAGCCTCGTAGAAAATCGGAGAAGGATCTTCAGCTTGTTACTTCATCTTCTGTCCAGTAATCGAGGTGGTTAAATCTATACTCATCTAAAGTTGAGCTAATAAGCTCTAGAAGCATATAGGGCAAATGAAATATCCAATAAAGCATTTTTGCTCTGCCTGATCGATCTCTGTACAAAGAAGGAAAGAAAGAAAGATATTATGTTTAATTGAGCTCTTGAGCATGTTTAGAAATTCTAGAAATATTAAAATATTATTTATGCTTAGCATGAGATGTTTAGAATAGTCTGTAGTTGCAATTCGTATTCATTTACGTTCATCTTCTTGTATTGAATGTTTTTGCTATGTTAAGGCTCGTAAGTTAAGAATTAAGGATTGCCTTGTTAAGGGTAGCGTTAAAACTCTTATAGGCCAAGTTTATGCTTTATTAAAGGACTAGCCCTTAGACGTTGCTCTAAGATTGGTTTTGCTAGCAAGATTAAGGAAGAAAGGAACTTAGCATTTCGCTTAAGCAAGAATTGAGCTCACAACTTTTAAAAGGAGTCACTGCTGGGTTAATTCTCTCGCAAACTTGTTAGATATTTGAGGTAACCCCTCTTCTATCATATGGCATGCCTAAGGGTATAGTTGACATCAGGTTTGAGCCAAGGTTGGGCCCAAAAGTAAAGAAAAAGTTTTACAGATATGGAGAGGGCTTTTGTGTTTTGCTCTCCATATACCGCTAGTTCATTGTTGGATATTTCACAAGTTATTAAAGAAGCTTTCATTAAAACCCACTGAGTACATTAGTGCTCACGCCCTCTTTTTCAAATGTTTTCAGGTTGAGATGCCGAGGATGATGGTGGTTGTGGATGTGGGTTGGCTGCCAAGATTGTTTGCTATTATATAAGTTTCTTTGAAATCCCATTGTGTGTTCTGCTACTCTGATTAACTCTTTCTAAATTCCGTTTAAAGTTCTATTATGATTATTTGAGACTCTAAGAATATTCCCAGACATGATTATAAATATAAGACGCATATTAAGTTTATTTCCGCTTTCCAAGTATGTTTTTCTTTCGCCTATAAAAGGGCTTATGCTTGTTGGTATCTGATTAGTTAGCCATTTTATTCCGTTAAAGCATATTTCCTTCTTAATCGAGTAAACCCGAGTATCATCATCTATCTTCAAAGCGCACATTTATTCTTAAACCTCTTCATTAATCTTCTGACTTTACTCCTTAAATCCCTTAATAACACCCTGTCCCCATTCGTTAATCCTTATCTCGGGACCGGGCTGTTACAGGGTTACTACTGGCCAACCATGGTGAGAGATTGGTTGGATTATGCGCAGAGATGTCAACCCTGCCAATTTCATGCAAATCTCATTCATCAACCACCAGAGCCCTTGCATCCTACTGTTGCTTCATGGCCATTTGATGCCTGGGGTATGGATGTTGTTGGACCGATGACTAAGTCTTCAGGGGGGGCATTTATATATCCTGGCAGCAACTGACTACTTTTCCAAGTGGACTGAGGCTATCCCTTTGAGAGAGGTAAAGAAAGAAAATATTGTTTATTTCATCAAAGGCAATATAATCTATCGCTATGGGATCCCTCGGTATATCATCACTGATAATGGAAAGTCGTTCAGCAATGCATTGATAGATAAGTTGTGTAAGAAGTTTGGATTTAAACAAAGAAAATCATCAATGTATAATGCCGCCGTTAACGGACTCGCTGAAGCATTCAACAAGACCCTGTGCAATTTGCTCCAAAAAGTGGTCGGAAAGTCGAAGCGTGATTGGCATGAAAGAATTGGAGAAGCATTGTGGGCATACAGGACCACTCATCGGACTCCTACTCAAGCAACTCCGTATTCGCTGGTGTATGGTGTGGAAGCTATCATTCCCCTCGAAAAACAAATCCCATCTTTGAGGATCGCAATCCAAGAAGGTTTAACTGAAGAAGAAAATGCAAGGTTGCGCCTTGAAGAACTGGAAGCTTTAGACGAGAAGAGGTTGAAAGCACAACAAAGGCTCGAGTGCTATCAAGCACGTCTCTCAAGAACCTTCAACAAAAAGGTGCGGCCACGCTCTTTCCAAGTCGGGGATCTGGTGCTAGCAATGAGAAGGCCAATTGTCACCACTCACCATATTGGAAACAAGTTCATCCCTAGATGGGACGGTCCGTATGTCGTCACAGAAGTGTATACAAATGGCACTTACAAATTGATCTTTGAAGACCGTGTGAGGGTTGGCCCGATAAATGGGAAATTCTTGAAGCGTTACTATCCCTAAAAGAGAAAGAAAAAGAGAAAAAAAACAAAAATGTACAAAAAAAAGAAAAAAAAGAAAAAAATGTACAAAAAAAAAAAGAAAAAAAAAGGGAAGAAAGAAAAAATACAAAAAAAAGAGAAAGAAAATGCTCCGTGACGCATGACCCTAAACTGCATGTTACTCCTGACCCGCATGAGTATAAACTGTGTACGGTAACCACTAAAAGTTAAATTTACGTGGCTAAACTGTTGTTATTTATCCCACCAAAATGGTAAAATTGATGTAGTTAAACTGTTATTTACTTCACTTTGTCTATATAGTGGTTAAATAAATAGTCACTCCTGGCCCGCATGAGTATAAACTGTGTACGGCACCCCTTCCAAAAAAAATTTCATTTGAACTACGTTTTGACTTGATCCCTCTTATGGGTACGTAGGCAGCTTAGATGTTTTCTAAGTTCAGTGATGTTCCATAATCTGTGTTATGTCTTTTACATTATATAATTATAACAAAAAAGGTTACGACACTAAAAAGAAGAGAAAACCAAAAGTGCGCAAGTCCAAACATGTCTCAAAAGAAAGCATAAAGATAGAGATGTTTGTTACAAGGAACAACTGAAATACAGATGGCAACTAAAAAAAAGAACAAGTCCGGACGAAGCCCTAGATAAAGGGGTCTTGATCCTCCAAAGCCTTCTTGGCATGCTCCAATGAAGACTTCGAACTCTTCAACTTCTTCTCCGCCCTGCCATCGAAAGAACCTCTGATCTTAGAGAGCTCTTCTTCATGCCCATGAATCTCATTCCGGAGAGCTAGGCGAGACCCCACATGCCCTTTCAAGGACATAGTCAAATTCTTCTTCCGCTCATCTAAGCTAGCGAGCTCTTCTCGAACAGAATCGATCTCACGAGTATTTTTCTCCTCCTTGGCTTTAGCAGCATAAATGCGATCGTTGACTTCCTTATAATGCTATGCAGAAACCTCATCATGCTTAGAGGACGCCAACCTTGCTTTATCATAAGCTGTGGCACTTGCAAAAAGTGTCTCCACACTCTTCGTTAGATGAGTGAGATCGAAGTTGTGGGGAGTGTTCTTCATAAGTAAAAGCCCCTTAAGTGCCGTGTCTCGAAGTGATGAGATGGAATCAACGGGCGTCCTCATCAACTTGTCACGGAGATCACCCCAATACATCTTGAGGAATGATTTGCAATGGTCATCAAACACCGCTTTGCCGTCAAACTCAGTAACAGCTTTAACTGGTAGGATGTGCTCACTATCCGCATCTTCATTGGGGTGACAAGCTTCAACTGGTGCGTCAGAATCTCCTTCATCATCAGACCCAAACATCTCTTTCACCAACTAAAAATGCAAAAAAAGTATTATTGGTTAATGGAAATAATATAAAATAAAAAAACGGAATAAAAAAAGGGGATGAAGATATGGAAAATCTCTTCGGTAGATGCACCCGCGTGACTCGGGCCATTTCCACCATGTTCATCAAGATAAGGGGAGGATTTGCGATTGGACTTTTCCCTCTTCCAATGACGATCCGCGTTGCTACTAACAGAGGCCTCCGGATCTACCTTTCTCTTACCCTTGCTAGAAAGATTGGCTTCTTCCACTTCCCCTCGACTTAGTAGGAGGCCATCTGGTTTAGGATGAGCTAGAAGCTCAGCATTCTTCTCCAAGAAGTTGTCGAAGACTCGATCCCACCATTTCTTATATTCGACATCAAGAGACTTCCTCAGATTTGAAGACGGAGACAGAAAATATGCTCTTGCCATAGACTTGCGCAGTAAGCAAATACGCCAGTACCTGAGGCCACCCACCAAAGAGGCCTCTCGAACATCCTTAGTAAGAACCCCTGGAACCACCTGATGGTATCCGAATTGCCGACTAAAGCGATGCGGGTTGTAAAGCTCGACAATGAAACGGTCATCTATCCTCCTAGGTAGAAAGTTGGAGCGGATAACTATGAAAATTCCACGATCCAAGTCGTTGGTGTTCTCATCATCAATAAACATGAAATCCTCAGTTCTAGAAGGCATGAGGCAGTGCCAAGGAACAAGCTCGGCTTTATGAACCCTCTTGCGAACCTTAGTCGGGTCACAGAATCTAGCTCCTCCTTCTCCCGAATACCGAACCATCCTGGGGGCATCCGACTTTCCTTCAAGACCAAAATGAGTCCAAAAGTAGCATGCCATCCAACCGTAGACAAAATGGATGGGAAATGCTAAGTGACCTTGGGGCGGATTAGCAAGGCTCGAGATCTTGTTCAGCCCGTTGTAAATGCTCGCTAACACCGGTACAGCAAGAGATACCCTTTTACCACTTGCCATGACAATGGCTATCTTGAAGACGCTTGGCCGGATTAAACTACCATCACCTTCAGGAAGGACAAAACTGCAAAGCCAACAGGTGAGATGGGCGGCCAAATACGTCTCATCTTGATGCTTCTCTTTAACTTCAAGCTCTGCAAACGGAGCCCTTTCAGAAATAGTCCACTCTTTGTGATCCTTGATTTCTCCGGAAGGATTGTGCGTCGACTTGAGGCGTTGACTCTTCTTTTCCTTACGAAGTGGAAGTGGTCAATACCTTGATTTTTGTCTCGACCAGAACTCGACCCATCTCTCAATTGACACGGAATGATACAAGACTTCATCGTCCCCCTTTCTGAGGAGGTGATAAGCATGGAACAAATCCCTACAGCTCGCGGGAATGAACAGCTTGCCCCTCCTGTTAACTCCAGTAAGTTCATCCGCCCGGGGCACCATCTCATCGTAAGGAATTTCGGTTAAAGAAAGACCGGATGTCACATACAAGTCCCATAAAGAGATGGATAATTCGCCAGAGGAAGTCAGCAAAGTATTGGTCAAGGGGCACCATGCTTCATAAAAGGCTTTGACGACCTCGGTATTTTGATTATACGTGAAGAGAGAAGCGTAGACAGAGTCGTATATACCCGCATCGTGGAGTTTATCACGGCAGCAACTAAGCACGTCCTCAGTCCATTCCCAATACCCTCCAAAATGATGGAATTCTCCAAGAAATTCGACTTTTTCGTGCCACTTCGCTTTACCCTCTGCTATCTGGCGCCCTAGAAATGGGAAGAAGTCAACTCCGTCGCCCTGTTGATGATGAGCTGATTGAAGAGCCCACACCCTCGTCATCCTCGTCAAGGAAACCTCGTAACACCAAAGAGGTTTGTGAAATGGATTCGTAAGCTTAGGCCATTCATGTGCATAGTTCCCGATAAGTGGCTCGCGGGCTCGCAGGCGAGTACCTCTCTTCACAGGCTGCTGGTCGTCATCTGTGATCACTAACTATTGTTTCTCGGAGATACTCGTGTCTTGAAAGTGAACCACACCTAAAAACAAAAAGAAAAATGAATAAAGTATGAAATATGCTCAAAAAAGGAGGTATGAAATACACTAAAAAAAGAGGAAGCTTTACCTCTGAATTGAAATCCTCAAATCCTTGGGCATAAATTTGGACGTCTCGATCAAATTCACGAGCAAATCCAATCAAATACAAACTCCTGCAAAAAAAAAAAGAGAAAGAGAAAGATTAAAGCCCAAGTTATTCACAAAAAGGAAAAGCTCAAATAAGAAGAGAAAAACCCAAATAAAAAAGGGAGAAGAATAAAATAGAAGGCCCAAAACCCTTTTATTTGGCCCAACCTTTTTTTAGAGCTCAAGTAATTCACAAAAGCCCAAGTAAAGAAAAAAATGGCCTAAATATAAAATAAATAAAAAGGCCCATGTTTTTTTTCTTTTTCCGTGGCCCAAATTGTATTTTTTTTTTAAAAAAAATGCCCACAATTTTAGCCCTAAATCAAATAACACTTTTCTCTCATACGCGAGAATGAATCCCTCTCTCTCATATCGATTCTCAGATCCCTTCTCTCTCTGTCTCTTTTTCTCTCTCCTTCTCCATCTCCATCTACTTCGAGCCGAGACAAGCGTTCGAGATGATCAACAGAGACGGCGATGAGAAGATAACGAAGCAGGAAGAACTGAAAAAGGAGCTGAGATTAGCAAATATAGACTTAGCTTCTCGAGCATCCGAGATTGGTGAACTTAAGCTTCATCTTAAAGAGAGGATGAGGAGATTTCCGCTTCTCAAATTAGCACTAAGAAGAGGAAATTGTAAAGATAAAACAGGAATTGATGAAGAAGACTGATGAAGCTGAATTGGAGCTCAGATCCAAGTCCCGGCTCCTGGATGAAGCAAATGAGGTTGAGGAGAAGCAAGCCGTTGAGCTCCAGTATCTCGAGAGGACAATGATAGGACGCATTTCACTTGCTTTTATTCTTATCTTTTGGTGCCATTTCTCCTAGTTAATTGCCCTATACTTGTGTATTTTGGATAAATGATGTGTTTGTTGAGTTGTGTAGAGATGTAGTACAAGGTTGGAGAAAAGGTCATGCTTTTGATGCAAAAAGAATCTAAGTGAAGAAAGAGCAAAATTCGAGTCTGAGTAGATCCGGCCGAAAGGGCATGCAGCTGGATGATCGAAGCAAGTTTCTAGAAACTGGGCTTGGATATGCGTTTTAGGCTTGCAAAATACAACTCTCGGCCCAAGTTCAGACCTGGACGCGGAAATCACCTCTTGACCGCCTCAAGAGTCCTTCTTTTGCTATGTTTCCTAGTTTAGATTGATTAGGATTTTATTTCCTTATCTAATGTTTTAATTAAGGATATTATATATAGATTAGGACTTATTTCATTATTATTCATTCATTATTCATGCAAGAACGCAGCAGAGTAGCAGAGAAACGCTAGGCACCAGATTCTTAATTCATCTTCTTTGTTATTTTATGGTGTTCGATTATTATTTCTTATTGCGATCAGATTTTAACATGCAAGTTAGCTAAGTTCTTCGTATTCCGGTGACGACGACAAAGCTCCACTTATATAACTGTGAGATCTAATTGTTGTTTATAATTAATTGATGCATGTATCTGTTATTCTTAGATTTCGGGTCGTAATTATTCTAAGTCTATCGAGTAGTTGCAAATATTTGGTAGGTTGTGATTAATTACTAGCCAATTTAAATCGGCCATACATAATCGTGGTCTAGGTTTAATAAGTGGTAAAACAGTCGCTCAAAGGCTAGGGGAATAACAGAGTTAATTTTACAGTCCTGCGTCAGAGTGTGTAATTTAAGAATCGGGTCTTTCTTGTGCTCATTGCTGTCGGCTCATTAAACTCATAGAGCGTCTCTTACAGTTGTCAGTTGATTAGGGAAGTAATTAATGAAGCGCCTTCTTAATTATCGAAATAGTATGGAGAGATGAGGTCATGCCAGAAGCGTCTTCGGTGACTATAACTGATTTGCATGGTTTAATTAATTAATTCTTGCATCTGTGATCGGTGTTATAAGTGGAGTGGAGTTCGTTGGATCCGGAATACCCTTTTATCATTCATTTAATTCAGTTCATTTGCATAAGTATTTTCTTTAGTTTGTTATTTCATTTTATTTTGTTATAAAATTCACGCGATTCTGGAGGTTTGGGCACGCAGACTGAAAGTCAAGAGTAATCCTCACCGGTCCTTTGGGAGACGATCCTGCTCGCCACTGTACTTTGCAGTGTGGGCTTGCCGACGAAAGTCGGAACATTTATTTTTGGTGAAAAACGACGCACCAGACAATTCGAAAGAAAGGGAAGGAGCTCGAAATTTCCATCCGCATACAGAAAACTGAATCTGAAAATTGAAGGTTGCTGAAGCAAACTTGGAGAAAGCAAACAACGGATTGGCTAATTGCACAGAGAGTCCTCTCAACACGAGACTGGGCTCTTCATTTTAGTGACGACACTCACAGCAGAAGCAGAGTCTTCGGCCCACGCTTGATTCATCGACGGCGCAGCGGTGAAACGTCGGCGAGCATGTCGGAGAGAAAGGGGATTCCAGCGGCGGTGTTTGTTGAAGATGATGATCTTCGTGATGTTATGAAACAGGGCCTCAACTCCTTGAGAGTAACTGTTAAAGTGAATGGCAATCAAAATTATTCAAGTGCAAGTTCACCTCGTATTCCAAATCTGGGTGCTGGTATGTCTGAGATTCTGAGAAAGAGCGCAGGCATCTCTGAGGTTCAGAGAAAGATTCCAGAAAATACAAAAGCAAGTTTAGAGGTTCTTATTGCTGATCTGCAACTGCTCAGATTGCTATTTTGTTGTCTTGGTCAGAGATATGATAATAGAGGGAGCGTTGCTTGGCGACGAGGTAGGTAATGCTGTGATATAGGCAGTAGTCAGAGAAGGACGTCGTCAAGTATGATACTACCGAGTCAGGTGGTTTCTTCTAATACACATTCAATGGGATGTGTTTTGCTTGCTTCAACAATGTCACTCCCAAAAAGAAAAAGGCTTTGTAACTAATGTAGAATAGAGCACTATGGTTTCTGGTTGTTCACAGATGGATGAGTCCAAAAGAGAGTAAGAAATCACATCTTAGGGACAATTAAGAAAGAGTAAAGCTACTGAGTGCAACAGGGTATCTTGAGAGAAATGGCCACTGATTTGTCTTTGCACCATTTATCAAAGACTAGGATTTTAGTCACTGTTTATCAAAGGCTAGGATTTTAGTCATTAAAGATATCAAGAGGGATGGCGCTGGGTTCATCACTAAGACTTTGAGCTACTTGCCTACCCCTAACATCGAAGAGTTGGAGTTTCCGTGATTTGGGCAATTAGAAAGCTGCTAGTCATTGGGAATGACAATAAGGAATATGCATCATTAGAAATAGGGACGCTGAGGAATTCTTTCTCACAAAAATGGAGTTTTAGCAGGTTATGGCTCTAAGGATGTCAAAGGTCCAGTACTTCCTACTGTTACTATCTATAACCAGAATAAGACAAGCAGGAAGAAGCCACTGTACAGCTTAGTATTGTTGTGATGTCAAGGGTTCAATGTTTCCTACTGTGCTATCTATAGCCAAAACCAGGAAGTGTGCTATCTATAGCCAAAATCAGGAAGCCATTATATGCAGGGAGAAGCCACTATACAACAAGGAAACAACCTATGACTACATGAATTCTTTAGCATGCTTCAAAGTGGAGAGTGAAAGAAAAAAAAAACAGTAGGAAAGAAGAAGGAAAAACTCACAACAAGCCTTCATTATCACAACAAAAAGCCTCCTGGATCACTCCTCCCTCCAACGGACGCAGCAAGATCGCAGCCTACTGTGAAGAGAACAACAACGTCCCCCAACCTTTCTCCTATCTGTGACAGCAAAGTGAGCCGAGTTTAGAAATGGATGGAAGATCAAATAAAAAAATAGAAGAAGAGCCCTGCATGGCAGCTCACCACTTCACCGCCGAACGGTGACTTAAAGCTAGGAGCAACGTTAGCTCTTCAAAGGTGGAAATGAACGGAGGAGGAGGAATGGATATTGTAGTTACAAACTTGTTCTAATAACAATGAAAGGCTTGAAGAAATATAGAGAGGTAATGCTAAGGTTTTTATAGGATCGAAAACCTATAGATGGATGAGTATGGGGGTCTGCTAGCTGTTAAAGGAGGTGCCTGGCAGCAAACAAACTCCACAGAAATAAGCAGCAAAATAACATACTCGTACTCTCAATGCAGGTGCTCCTAAATCAGTCCATGATACATATATGTGTATATGTATGCACACATATATGTATATCCTTCAAGCAAAACAAGGGTGCCATTAAATGCACCACAGAGTTCATACCATTTCTTGTTGCAAAAGTATAGACAAAGTTGTTGGAGGTATGAAGCTTCAAACAAAATCCCTCTGTTGTATAAAAATGCATATACATACATAGTAAAAGTCATCCAAGGCAGTAAAGTTCCCAAGAATGGTTTGTGACATTTTTGGAAAGCAAACAAGAATCCCATGTAGTGACATTAATACTCACAGTCCACCTCATTTCAAGAAAATTCGGTCGAAATTGGATTTTGAGAAAATAAGCCATTTAAATAGGCTCATCTTTTTAAGGGTTTGGGCCATAAAAGAAAGTTGGGCCCTAAAAAAAAGGAAGAAAAATAATAATAATAATAATAATAATAATAATAATAATAATAATAATAATAAAAAAAAAAAAAAAAATTGATTGATCGATTCAGATGATTGGGCCATTTGAATATGAGTTTCATTCTAACAAAATGGAAGTTAAAAAAAAATGGGCTTCATTTTAAGTAAAATTTGGGCCGCAAAAGGAATTTAGGCCATAAAAGGAAATTGGGCCAGAAAGAAATAAATCCCTCTTGCAAGTATTCAATAGACCAAGGAAATGGAACTTTGGGCCCACATATGGATTTGGGAGCCCAATTACAAGCACAAGCCCGCTAAGAAATTAACGAGAGAAGGAAAAAAAAAATACAAGAACTCCTAGATACGAGTATAAACTATCTAGCAAATTTTAAATTGAGCTCAAGAACTCCTAGATACGAGTGTAAACTATCTAAAAAATTTTAAAATAAATTGAAGAACTCCTAGATACGAGTATAAACTATCTAATAAATTTTAAATCGAACTGAAGAACTCCTAGATATGAGTTAAAACTATCTAACAAAAAAATTCAAAATATGAGACTCGTCCACCGTCAAGGCAACTTGCTCATGAACTCGTCTCATGGGGGCATTTGTAATCAATTAAATTGTCATCACCAATCAAATGGCGCCACGTGGAAATTAAACAATTGAAATATCCAAATTATATTATTTATTTATATTTTAGGGATTTTAATTCCTAAATTAAATAAATAAATTGATATTCAATATGCGGAAAAATCTCGACCAATAGAAATGCGACTCATGACGAGCTCACACAAGAAATGGCCACAATATTGTAGAGAATCACAAAGGGCACAAGGCACCAATGAAACGATGCCACGTAAGCCCTAATGAACACACCAATGGGACGATGCCACGTAAGCCCTAATACACTCTCATTTGCCTATAAATAGAAGGCTTGGCCTAAGGAAACCACACAACTTTAAGAGCTCAAGTTTGGAAAAGGATTCGTTAGAGAAAGTTCTCTTCAATCTTCAAGGCATTCAAGTTGGAGATTCAAGACATTCTTCGTGTTCCTCGCCAAAATCCTCTCAAATTCGACGTTTGATCCGGATCCAAGGTGTTCAACCCTCCAATCGGCGTTATCAAATTCAAATCCTCAACAACAACTTGAAGATTCAAAGCGTTCTTCAACAAATCATCCTAAAAACTACGTTTGATTCGGAATCAAGATGAAAATCCTTCGAATTGACGTTATAAACCTCAAAACATCGGGTTCCTAAAGATCGAAGAGTAAGAAAAACTTGAAGATCGTGAAGAACGATGATGAACAAATTTTGAAGAGAAGAATCAGAAGACTTAGATAGAGATTCGAACCACAAATTGTAATTTCAATCCGAAATACTTTCTTTGTACGATTTTCCGGTGTTTATTAATTTAAATACTCGGAATTTGTGTTACACTTGCCTTCATATCTCTCTCGAGACTACGTGTTGTGTGCTGATAGTTTGAAAATGATTTAAGGCCATTTTTGTTAGCCAATTTTGCCCGTACACTTATCCTGATAAAATAATTATCCTTAGTCAGCCACATTGAACCTTAAAGCCTATTTCCTTGAGTTACCTGTTCATTGAAAATTTGTGGAGAAATGATAGTTGAAAATTTATGGAATGATGGGTAGTTGGGGTTGGTGTAGAGGTTGTAATGCCTGGAAAATTGGTATGGATTTAGATGCTCGCATTGATTACTTCAAAAGAAAAAAAAACAAAAGAAAAAAAAAAGAAAGAAAGAAAGAAAGAAAGAAAAAAAAAAGAATGGAGCATGGAAATAAAAATTTATACCAAGGGAATTAAATGGGACTTGAAGAGTCTAATGGGGCTGGAGTTTGTTTGACAAGGTTGGAAGAGGATCTAAAAGAGATCCTACTGTGGAGTGTTATTTGTTTGGAGGGTGTCGGAGTTCATTTAGCTTAGTCACTTAGCCAAAGCCTACATTACAACCAATGAAAAGGTCATTTTTTATTCTTACTTTTAAGCACACATGTTTGTAGTAGAGAGATGAGATCGATTGCAAGCCTATGGTGGATTATGTGCACTGAATTGATTTTGAGCGTAAACATGTCCTTTTAAACACTTGAGTGTTGAGAGAAAATATACACACTGAGAGGTTCATTTTTTTGAAGGCATGATTTCTTTGAGTTTGTCTCGGTGCATTGCGGTTTTTGATTTACTTACTTGATTGGGCAAAAATTTAGTTTTTTTCTCTGAAGCATTGCACGTTTGATGATCCACACTTCTGTTCTTTCATATTTCTCAGATGTTTGAGGACGAACATGTCTTTAAGTTTAGGGGAGTTGATAAACTCTTGATTTCCATAGAATTTATATGAGTTTAAGATCTAGTTTGATGGGAGTTCATGTGCATTGCATGCACATATTGAGAAGTTGTGCATAGTTGTCATATTTTGTGCAGTGTCACGTTTTTGCTCTTTTTGAAGGGATTTAGTGCCACATATTTTATGAGATGAATTTGAGCTTTAAAGTACCTACAAAGATAGAGGATCGAGTAAGGAGCGCGTTGCAACTTGAATCAGGTCAATCGGATGATAAACGAGCGAGAACGGAGTAAAACGGTGAAGTGTGTCGGGTGGTGAAGAAGAGCACGGTCCATGCTCTTGTCTCTGCGAAATAAGTTGATTTTTAAGCAATTAAAAGTATGGACCGTGCTCCCTATTGCACGGCCCGTGCTCATTTCTGCGATCAGTGATGAGTTTCCTTTTGGATCGGGCTCTTCTTCTTTCTGTGGGCTTCCATCCCTTCTACTATTAAAGGCTTCCCTTGGATGAAAATTGCACAACTTTTTACCCTAATGAAGAGCAGAGAACATCGTGGAGAAGACGGAGAAGAGACTACAGAGATATTGAAGAAGCACATCATAGACTAAGTTTATTTTATGCTTTATTCAATTAGAACTATCATGTTGACTATTTTTGTGTATTTATTCTCTTTGGATTTTGAATATAACATGAGTAGCTAAATTTCTAGAGATCCTAGGGTTGTTGAATGTTGACGGATTTATGATTTGAAGTAATTTATTATTCCGTTCTATTTATTGTTTGTGCATCCTGAATTTCTGTTGTCTTTTGTAAATGAATTGATCAGCATTTACAATTGTGGAGTTAATTTATTATTCACTTGAGAGAGGTTAATAGATTAACGGATTAGGATTTCATAACACGAGTCTGTTAGATCGAGAGATTGGTAGGTATCGTGAGGAGAATAAATCTGATGTGCTAATTGGATTTAGATAATAATTCAAGATCGAGAGATAAGAATTAGAATCTAATCTACTTTCATAACTTACTCGAGAAAGAGGTTGTGATTAATTTAGTGATTCTCCTACAAGATTTAGAATTAAATTGGTTTAATAAATTATTTGAAATTCGGTAAATTCATTTAACATCAATACCCTAGGATCCGTCTTTCTATCTGCTGATCTAATTATCTCTGTTTGCTTTATTTATTTTATTTCCAGCATTTTAGTTATTTAAAATTCAAAACTTTTAATTTGGTTCTCTAAATAAAGCGAAACAACCGAATTGGGTAATTAGCTGCTTTGCATTGCCAGTCTCTGTGGATATGACCTTGCTCACCTTATTTTGGTATAAATTACCTCGTACACTTGCGAGTAGTATTTTAGGTGAAATAAAATACCGATCAACTACTAAGGAACTGTGGGATTCCTTAGAGAAAAAGTACAAGACTGAAGATGCTGGAGCCAAGAAGTTTCTTGTAGATCGCTTCCTCAACTACAAGATGATTGATTCAAGAGCTGTAATCAGTCAAGTGCAAGAGCTCCAAATCATTTTGTACGACATTCATTCAGAGGGAATGCTTGTAAACGAAACTTTCCAAGTGGCTGCTATCATTGCGAAGCTACCACCGAGCTGGAAAGATTTCAAGAATTACTTGACTCACAAGAAAAAAAGAAATAACTGTTGAAGAGCTCGTTGTTAGACTTTGAATAGAGGAAGACAACAAGAGCTACGACAAAAAGTTGTTCAACCTTCCACTAGCTAAGGCGAATGTGGTTGAGTGTGGCGAGAGCTCAAGGCAGAACTCTAACAAGAATCCTAAACCTGTAGAGAAAAAGGCATTAGGACCAAAGAAGGAGAATTTCAAGAAGAAATTCCACGGGAAATGCTTCAAGTGTGACAAAACTGGTCACAAAGCCTTTGATTGGACTAGTCAGAGCCAAGAGGCACATATGGTGGAAAATCTCACCATGGATGTTGATGAGATGCACCTCGCTGCGGTGATCTCTGAGGTGAAACTTGTTGGTTCAAACCCACGTGAGTGGTGGGTTGATACGGGTGCTACCCATCATGTGCATTCAACTAAGGAACTGTTTGGTGTCCTTGATGAACAAGTGGACAGAGATAAACTCTTTATGGGGAACTCTGCTACATCCGACGTGAAAAGCCTTGGGAAGATGGTCCTGAAGATGACTTCAGGGAAGGATCTGACTCTCAACAATGTGTTGTATGTACCAGAGATTCGAAAGAATCTTATGTCTGGTTCACTATTAAGCAAGTTTGGCCTTCGCATTGTCTTTGATTCAAATAAGGTCATGTTGACCAAAAATTGAGTATTTTTCGGAAAAGGGTTATGAGTGCAATAGACTCTTTAAACTTAATGTAATGCTGTTAAGTCGATTATTAATGAGAAAGTGAACTCTTCCATTTATATATTTGAGTCTCCAATTATGTGGCATGGTCGACTAGGACATGTTAACTTTAAAACCCTGCGCAGGTTAATGAGTTTGAAAAGCATTCATATGCTCCATATTGATGCAACACTTAAGTGTGAAACTTGTGTTGAAGCCAAGTTAGCTCGGTTATTCTTCCAAACTATTGAGAGAGATAGTGAACCACTTGACTTGATTCACACAGATGTGTGTGATTTAAAGGCTGGGCCTACATCAGGTGGCAATAAGTACTTCATTACTTTTATAGATGATAGCACTAAGTTATGTTATGTGTATCTTCTTAAAAGTAAAGATGGAGCAATAGAGAAATTTGTTCTCTATAAAATTGAAGTTGAGAATCAACTCAGTAGAAAGATTAAGGTATTGAGAAGTGATAGAGGAGGTGAATATGAGTCACATTTTGCTAATTTCTGTGCTGAAAATGGAATAAGGCACAAGACCACTGCACCTTATTCGCCGCAATAGCACGGCACTGCAGAGTGAAAAAATAGAACGTTGAAAGAAATGATGAACGCGTTGTTATTAAGTTCTGGACTATCTTTTGGAATGTGAGAGGAAGCTATTTTGATAGCAAACTACCTTTTAAATAAGCTGCCCCGTAAGAAGTTAGACAAAATTCCATATGAATTTGTAACAGCCCGGTCCCAAGAATGGGGACGGGGTTGTTGTGCGTAAAATAGCACGAAAAATCAGAAATCCAGGGGGATGCTTTTAGATTTAAACTAAGTTAGTGTCCCAAGAACTTAGGCAACTTAACTTTATGACTTGGAAGAACTATCGATTTGAACGAATCAACAGGGTCAAAGGGGTCAAACAAGTCGAAGGGGTCAAAGGATTCAATCGATTCAAAGAAACACCATATCATAGGCTAATCGAAATTTAAACAGAATCCAATGACGAGCAGATAAGAATTTGACTATTTAAATAAACAAGATCTCCTTATAGGTTGACTGAAACTGAATAGATATCAATATGCTCAATAAGTGTGACTCTTCAATTAACTTGGAATTAATGAAGGAATAACTGAGATGTCAAAAAAACATGCTTCTAATTCTCAAAACTTAATCAATAATTGGAATCATAACATTTAAGACATGCTAATATCAAGAATCAAGTTACATCAATCAAGACTAAATACTAACATCAGAGTACTTAGCAGAAACTTAGCGGAAGAAAATTCATGTAACCATATAGAGCAACAAACTTGAAACCTCAAACAACTCAGACAACCCCACCAGCAGCACATCACCGGCCTCAGCATCTCAACCTGAAAATATTTGAAAAAGAGGATGTGAGCACTAATGTACTCAGTGGGGTTTTATGAGAAAACTTTTGATAAACTTTAGAAATATCCAATTAATAACTGGCGGTATATGGAGAGCAAAACGCAAAAGCCCTCTCCATATCCGCAAAACCTTTTTACTTCCTTTCTTGGCGCTTTTTCTGGCTCAAACATGTTGTCTACTGCACCCTTAGATATGCTTTAGGATAAGAGAGGGGTTACCTTAAGTATCCTCTGAGTATGCGAGGGGATTACCCAGCAGTGACTCCCTTTACATCAAATGCTTAACTCGGTGACTCGAAGGTCACGACATGATAATGCAAATAAACTGTTCTTTGAGCTCAATAACCTGCTTACAGCAGAATTTATATCCTTTCTTAACTTCCTTCCTTACTTAACCTTAACCTTCCTTACTTAAACTTAACCTTCCTTACATACTTGACTTAGCTAGCAATACCAAGCCTAGAGAAATCGTCTAAGGCTAATTCTTTAATTGACCATGATCTCAGCCTATAAGGAATTTATCACTACCCTATAAGACAATACTTAGCTAAATAAGCTTTAGCAAAAATCCAACATTCCAATATGAGGAAATGAACGCGGATAAACATGGATTGCAATTAAAGCAATTCTAAACATCTCATGCTTGCATAAATTATATATAAATAATTCTAGCATATTCTTAGCTAATTAAGCTTAGCAAAACCCAATAATCAAATACTAGGAAATGAATTGGCATAAATATAGATTGCAACTAAAAGCAATTCTAGATCTCATGCTAGCGTCAATTGTATTTAAACAATTCCAGCACATCTAAACATGCTTGAGAGCTCACCTAACTTATAATAACTTCCTTTACTTTATCAAACTCAAATAACAATTCAACAATATCATGCATATAACTTCCTTCGTTCATTTCCTTGTACAGAGACTAAACAGACAAAGCATAAAATACTTTTATTGGATATTTTCCTTGCCTTAACATGCTTCTAGAGCTTACTAGCTCAACCATATATTTAGTTTAGAATCACCCACCTCTATGACGAGCACCTTGATAACGAGCACGTGGAGGAAGCAACGAGCTAAAAATCCTTCCTCGGGCCTCCTTGGGGTTCATCTCCTCTTAGGAAAGTCAATCAATGACTTGAAACCTTATTCGAGATCCTAACAAGAAATTGAAATGATATCTAAACCCTTGACCCTTAACTATAACTTAAAACACGAGAATTTAAACGATTAAGACATCAGAAATTACCACAAAAGGGGACGGAAAATCAGACTCGAACAATCAAGATTCCGGATGATTTGCCACTTCTATACCGTACATCTTTGAAAGAGCTTCGATTTGAGTACTCATAGGCCTCGTGGTTCTAACCGAGGTGAAAGTTATGGCCTCCGCACGAAAATGTGCCGGAGCTGCCGAACCAACCCGCGCGCCCATGCGCCGAGGCGGCCCTGTGCGCGCCGGCGGCCCCAAGCGCCGCGGCGGGGGAGGGGGGTGCGCGCCGGCGCCCTCCCTGCCCCGCGGCACCCCCTTGCTCCGGGGAGTCCCCTTGTGCCGGGGGGCCCCTTTGCGCACCTGCGCGTCTCCTGCTCCGCTCTCTCTCAACTGTGAGGTGCCCTCACGAAGAGGGATCCTCAATCTCTCTCTCTCTCTCTCTCTCTCTCTACAGAAATGGGGATGGAAGAAGTGAATGAGCAAGAAATGAGGGAAGGGTGCTCCCCTATTTATAGCCAAATTTTTGGCTTCCTCGAGAAGCTTCTACAGTGCAACAATACTGCCTTAAAATATCGGGTTCGGTTAAAAGGCGTTTTATTTGATGGTGAGGTCCAAATGACCTCGTTCATAAAATCTGAAAATACGGAGAGGTTCGTTGGCTCGAGTACTATAGAACCAACTTGACTTGGGATAAAGAACGAGTCATCTTGAAGGAAAATGAGAAAAGATTCTCTTTTCAAAAATACTTTACTATTCCACACAAGGGACAAATAAAATTCCCGAGCGTTCAATTGACCTCAGAATAAAAATCTGGGAATGCCAACGGATTCCTTGAGAAATTTCCTATAGGGTAGGCTTGAAAAAACAAGGCTCAAGTCAACACACGAGATTCCGCAAATTTCTAATGATCGCGCTCCTACGGAAAAACACTATTCATAACTTCTTTAAACGCGTTTTAAATCACCGGGAACTCAAACGACTTCAAATTCAAAATCCGAAAGCACCGGCATGTTCCTTGGGTCAACGTCTTTTAAACATGACCAAAATCAGCTATAACTGAGCTCGGATCGAAATTCTCGAAAAGACGATTTTACGAAAAATAACTCCTAAAATCGCGGTTTAGAACCGAAACATCTTTATCTAGGCTCTAATTAATTTCTTAAATTTTCTAAATGAACTCTGAAAATATGGAATGTTACAGAATTATGGCATGGAAGACCACCATCCTATAAATACTTGCGAGTATGGGGTGTCTTGCCAAGGTAGCGGTACCTACACCAAAGAAGGTGAAAATTGGACCAAAAACTGTTGATTGCATATTTATTGGTTATACACAAAACAGTAGTGCTTATCGGTTTCTTGTACATGAGTCTAAAATTGAAGACATACACAAAAAAATGATAATTGAATCGAGGAATGTTTCATTCTTTGAACGCGTGTTTCCACGAAAGTCAGAAATGGAATCTGCTTCCATTAAATGAACTTTAGAAACAGTGGAAGAAGAACAACTTGAAGATTCAGTGGTGGAACCACGAAGAAGCAAGAGAGGTAGGATTGAAAAATCATATGGTTCAGACTTTTTAACCTACATTATTGAAAGTGAGCCTCAAAGCTTTTCCGAAGCAGTGAAGTCATCAGATGGTCCTCAATGGAAATAGGCAATTCAATGTGAAATTGAATCTATTTTGCAAAATTAGACTTGGGAGCTAGTGGATCTTCCTGAGAGAAGTAAGCCATTTGGGTATAAGTGGATTTTCAAAAGAAAAATGAAAACTGACGGAACAGTTGATAAGTATAAGGTCAGACTTGTAATTAAAAGTTACAGACATAAATAAGGTCTTGATTACTTTGATACTTATTCCTCGGTGACGAGAATAACATCCATTAGGATGGTTATTGCTTTTGCAGCTTTGAGAAGTCTTGAAATACATCAGATGGATGTAAAGACTGCTTTTCTAAATGGTGATTTAGAAGAAGAGATCTATATGGAGCAACCTGAAGGATTCTCTGCTCCTGGGCAAGAGAATAAGGTTTACAAATTGGTGAAGTCTTTGTATGGCTTGAAACAAACACCAAAGCAATGGAATAAGAAATTTGATAATGTCATGATGGGATGTGGATTCAAAATTAATCAATGTCATAAATGCGTCTACATTAAAGAAATGAAAAATGGATATGTAATGTTATGTCTTTATGTAGATGACATGCTTATTATTGGGAGCAATGATAAGATGATTAATTCCACAAAAGAGATGTTGAATTTAAGATTTGACATGAAAGACATGGGTCTAGCTGATGTGATACTTGGAATTAAAATTCTTCGTACGTCATAAGGGATTGTGTTGAGTCAGTCACATTATGTTGACAAAATTCTCGAGAGATTTAGCAAGAATGACTCTAGTGTTGCTAGAACCCCGATAGACACAAGTCAATATCTATCAAAAAATAATGGTGAAAGTGTTTCTCAAGTGGAATACTCGAGTCATAGAAAGTCTGATATACTTAATGAGTTGTACGCAACCAGACATTGCCTATGCAGTGAGTAAGCTAAGTAGATATACTAGTAATCCAGCTGATGCACACTGGAAAGGTATAGTGAGACTACCTAGATACTTGAGATATTCACGTGATTATGGACTGCACTACGGGACATATCCAGTAGTTGTTGAAGGCTATTGTGATGCCAACTGGATATCTGACATGAAGGACTCTAAGTCCATAAGTGGATATGTATTCACTTTGGGAGGTGCAGCCATATCATGGAAATCTTCTAAGTAGATGGTTATAGCCAGATCCACCATGGAGTCTGAGTTTATAGCATTGGACAAGGGTGGTGAAGAAGCTGATTGGCTACTTCATTTCTTAGAAGACATTCCGAGTTGGCCGAGGCCAGTGCATACAATCTGTCTACATTGTGACAGTCAATCTATAATTGGCAGGGCACAGAGCAATATGTATAATGGTAAGTCTAGACATATACATCGAAGACACAATACCATTAGACAACTACTCTCAACTGGTGTTATCTCTATTGACTATGTGAAGTCAAAAGATAATTTAGCGGATCCATTAACCAAGGGGTTAAATAGAGAGTTGGTTGCAAAATTGACAGGAGGAATGTGATTAAAGCCTCTAGAAAAGAGTTGATACAATGGAAATCCAACCTAGTTGACTGGAGATCCCAAGATCTAGGTTCAATGGGACAACCTAATTGTAAAAAGACTCGTATGATCACTGTGGGGGTTGTTATCCCTTTGTTAAGTGATACCCGAATAGAGAAGAATAAGCTTGTGGCATTTAATGATTCTTATGCGTCGATGAGTCGAGCGAAATAGTATGGGCTATTTGAAAAGAATCACTTATGTAAGAGAGAAGTGGGGCCGCTTCGAAGAGAATTGTGTAAGGATCAATTCTTAGATCCTCTTACAGAACCAGGCGAATTTTTAGTGCCATAAATGAACATAACAATGAGAACTAAGATATGTTAAGGAGAATAATGTGTAAAGTATATCATCATTTACACAAACAGCAGACCAGTTCAAGGACATCGCGTCTACTGAGAGCCAGTAAAATCGATATATTTTATAAGGAAAGCTTCAAAGGGTTACACCTACCTATCCTATGCCGGGTTCAACTGTTGAACTTGATCGAAAATTTCCCTCATGTGAGGATTGTTGGGAATTGTGAGGGAAAAATTGGGAAATGGGATGAAATTTGAATCCCACATCGGTTGTCTCAATAGGAAAACCTCAATCCTTTTTCTTTAAACAAGCTTCTAACCCATTTTGATTAAACACACCAAAAAAATAAGCTTTAGTCTTATTTTCAACCTTCTTGATGTTGCTTAATTTTTTGAGCTCATATTTCGAGTCGGTTTTAGTTCAAAAAAATTTAGTTCAAGTTCGGGTATATCTCAGTTCACCGGAAATTGCTCCGGTTGGTCCGTTGTACCCTAGGAATCAAACGCTCATACGGGGCGAATATGGTTTAAGGAAACTGTGATCTCCATAGGCCTCGGGTTTCTTCTAAACTTAATCTTGTCATTTTATTTATTCTAGTTATTTAAATTATTTAGTTATTTAAATTGTTCTAGTTATTTAAATTGTTTTAGTTATTTAAATAGTTCTTATTATTTAGTTTTATCTGTAGTTTTACTGCATTATTATATAGGTAGTGTTAATTTTATTAGTGCAATATTTTGTATTGCATTGTGTAATTTTAGCATTGTATTTTTGTTCAACTTATTATTTTTAATAAGCTATTGTTGCATCTTATTATTACTGTTCCGAGTGAACTAGTAAACCAGCAATATTTTCAAAGCATGATATTATTTTTGTTTAGTCCTATAAGTCGCGCCATAGCATATATATATATATAATAAGTGAATTTAATTTTTTATCTCATGTTATTAAGTGTATTGATATTTTTTTTATTAAATTTAAAGCTTCATTTTATTTAGCCCAAACATTATAAAACCCAAAACTATTAAATCAAAGCCCACTTTTTTCAAAGCCCAATATTTCTTTCATCCCCATCTCAACGTGTTGATACTGGAGAATGGAAATGGTGAATCGTTTGTTCCTGATTGAGCAAAATTTTAGCCAAATCACACAAGACTGCAGCCAATTGATTCATCTTTCCATTTTCCATTTGAAAATCAACAGTATAAATAGACCAATTTTTTATTCACAAAATACACAACCACAAATCATTTAAAGCATTTGGAGCATTCAAGTATTTCTCTAGAGGTAAAAAATTCATTAATAACATATGCATGTATTAGGAAGAAGGGGGAGTTTGAGTGAGATTGAGGGAGCAGGAGATGCGGCGACGGCGTGGCTGCAGCAGCGGCGGTGGCTGGAAAGGTGGTGGTGGCTGTGAGAGTTGCCATGAAAGAGAGAGTTTGAGTTATGCATGTGTGTGTGTGTGTGTGTGTGTGTGTGTGTGTGTGTGTGTGTGTGTGTGTGTGTGTGTGTGTAGAGAGAGAGAGAGAGGTGTTAGTGTGTTACTGTTGCTTGGGAGTTGTTTATCAAGAATGTTGGGTGAGGGAAAGTGTTAAGCTTTTCTTTTCTTTTCTTTAATTTGGTCAAATATGGTGGGCTATGATAGAATTATTTTATTAATGATGAAATGGGCTAGAATTAGAGTTTTGGTTGGGCTTGTTATTTGTTTCGGCCGAGAAGAGTTGGGCTTGGGAGTTAGCAATTAACTCATGCATTATTATTATTATTATTATTATTATTATTATTATTAAAGTTATGATAATTATTATTTTTAATATTTAATGCTAGGCGGCGTGCACGGATCTAATTAAATTCACTTTCTGTCAAGTTTTAAAGTCAAGTAAAGGTGGGGTATCCGACGTTGAAATTAAAGTACATTTATCCCTATTATGCTTGTATATGATATGCAGGTGCTATTGATGACATCTTCCGAGTTACTTGATGATGGCTTACGGGCTTTATGCTTATGATGACCCCTTATGGGTTATTTATGATGGCCTACGGGCTTTATGTTTATTGATGACACCTTTCGAGTAATTATGATGTGACGGTCTATGGGCACTATGCTATGATGACTTGTTATATTATGTATTTGTATAATTCGGATAAATTTGGACCCCACTGAATTAATAGTACTCACCCCAAAGATATTATACTTTCAAGTCTATGAAGCTCGGGCGATGAAGTGGAGATGGGTGATGGTCAAGATTAATTAAATATTATTTTATTTTGAATATTGCTTCCTATGTATTAAACTCTATTACTTGAATAAATGAGATATTTCAATTTATGAAATTTTGGGACGTCACATGCACAAATAAGAAATAGAACGGAACAATAAATTACTTTAAATTATAAAATCCATCAACATTCAACAACCCTAGGATCTCTAGAAATTTAGCTACTCATATCGTGTTCAAAATCCAAAGATAATAAATACAAATAAATAGACAACATGATAATCCCAATCGAATGAAGCATAAATAGAACTTAGTCTAGATGGTGTATCTCGATCCCTGCAGTCTCTTCTCTGTCTTCTCCATTGTGTTCTCTATTTTCTCTATAGGGTAAAAGTTGTTGAATTTTTGTGCAAGAGAAACCCTTAAATAGTCAGGGGATGGTCCAAGCCCGAGATGGAAATGAACATGGCCAAAAAGGAAATCCGCGAAAAAGGCTGTAAAATAGCACGGTCTATGCAGTTCAAAATAGCATGGGTAATGCTCACTGGCTGTACTCTCGATGTGCATGTTTCTGAAATTAAGGCTCAACGTGGCAACAGGACATCAACTATAACCCCAACTACCCATAACTCTACACTTCTCAATGAACAGGTAAATCGAAGAAATAGGCATTAAGGCTCAACGTGGCTGACTAGGGATAATCATTTCATTAGGACAAGTGTATGGGTAAAATTGGCTAACAAGGATGGCCTTATATCATTTCAAACTATCAACACACATCACGTAGTCTCGAGAGAGATATGAAAGCATGTTTAAGAGATCACACATAAGATTAATAATCACACCAAAAACAAACAAGACAATAAGTCTTAGGCTCAAAATCTCTCATGCTCGATTACATTCCAAAGGTATAAATTCTAAAAATCAATCAAAGCACAAAGCAATCCATCATAACATACTCAGTTAGCAAATTTTCAAAAATAAACAATCTCATCATCAGTTATTCAAGTTTCCATAACTTCATATTTTCACATTCCACAAATATTATCCGATATCTCAATACAAACCACTTTCAGATAGACAGAGAAATCCAGAGATAATCAAAAGCAACATCAAACTACTCCTAAAAATAAAAACAACCTAAGAAAAATAAATAAAATGGATAGATTCGGGATACCACCACACCAACCCCATTCCCCAAACTTATTCACACCCCAGGAGAAAAAGTTTAGAGGGAAAAAAAGTGGAGTATCCTGAAGAACAAACTCACTGAGGCGGAGGCTGAGCAAACTGAAGGCCTCACTGCTGCATCATGGCAGCAATATTCATGTTGATGGAACTCATGTCACCTCTCATCTCATGCACATCAGTCTCAATGGAGGCTATTCGACCCTCCAAAGCCTTCATCTTATCCTCAGGACTCAAATTACGTCGCCGACACCTCCCAGACTGTGAACTATTGGACTAGGTCTCAATCGTGGGAGCACTAGAGCTGGCTCCAACTGTGCTTCCTCCTTCATACTGTTGCTACTCCTCTGTCACCTCTTCCTCAAACTAATGGCCTACCCGTGTAGTGAAGGGTCGGACAGGCGGGTAGTCAGCAATGACCTGTAGATGGGCTGAGGAGATCATTCGCCAGTTCTGGCGGTCGTGCCAACCAGACACACGGGTGAGAGCGTGGTTCGGCAATGGAAAGTGGCCTCACAGCTAGGAGTGAGCAAACAAGGGCCCGAAACCGACCCGCCCAACCGAACCGACAGGTTTCGGTCGGTGCGGGTCGGTGGTGACTAGATGTCGGTTGGTGATCGGTGGTTTAGGGAAAAACCGAATGAAGGTCGGTGCGGTGGTCGGTGGTGTGGTCGGAAACCGACGGCCACACCAACCCGCCCGAAAAAATAAAAAATATAATTTGATTTTTAATTTTATTATCCTTCATAATCATATTACCCTAAAATCTAAAATCCCTAATTTAGAAATAGAATCGCATCGGTCTCTCTTAGTCTCTCTCTCTCTCATTCACTGTCACTCGCCGCTCGCGGCTCACCTCTCACTCTCCGACTCTCATAGCCGGCGCTCACCAATTACCCGTCGCTCGCCATCTCCAACGCCCAAACATCCTCATCTCTGAGATTGCAAGACCGCACCCTCAATGCCGTTGTGCAGTCTCTTCCGCTGGCCACGTCTCACGAGCACGACGTATTGACACCACAAGTCACTGGTCAGTAATCTTTTCTCAAGTCACAACTCACGAGCACGGCACTGCAGTAGTGCACTATTGATTTTTTTTTAATGAGTATTTTTTGGGGGATTTTTTGAATGAGAATGTATCCATGGAACCTTGAAGATTATGTTCGACAAACTGCTGCAAGTATCTATATTTTATTCTTCATGTGAAATTTGGAGGAATAATTCTTGATAATCAGGTAACCAGAAATGATTAAGCATGAAATTTTCTGAAGTTGGTTGTATATAATTGCATGGTCATTTACTTCTCTTTTCGTAATTTAATTTTTTCAATCTTGATTTATGTTAATTTATATATTGATATTAATTGATTTTTTTTCTTGAAAGGTGTAATGCGAGAGGAGGGTGATGACAATTGACACATGATTGGAAGTTGGAGAATGGAGACTGGAGATGGGAGTTTGAAGACTTTGGAGTTTAGAGACTTTGAATATTGTTTTATGACTTTTATCTAGTATTATTATTGCAAGTTTGGAACAATTATCTTTTGAAGACTTAAAGTTTGGAACTCTTTAAAGTTTAAATTTGTATTTTGAAGACTCAAAGTTTGCTCTCTTTCTCTTTGTTGTAATGAGTGAAACAATGGTGAAACTCAAGACCTTTCTGATCATCGTAGTTCCTCAACAATTATTTAAGTTGTCAAGTTGTCAACTCCTGCTACTTAATTCATAACTTGTTTCAATGTCTTAATTCAAATATTCATTAAAGTTGAAAAAACTTGATAAAATTCGATCTATGCTAATAGATGAACTATTTGAAATTTAAGTCGACAAAAACTTGATATAATTCGACTAATAAGTTTGTTAATAGTGGTTTTCATTTTATATTTGTTATTTAGTATTTTATCTTATACATATTATTAAAAAATAATATATTATTTTTTAATTCCATAATTAACTTCCAAATTCTGAATAATAAAAATATGAAATAAATAGGGTAAATGAAATAAAAACAAGTTAGGATATAATTTCCCATGTCAAATACTACATATATATTTTGTGAACACAAGAAAATAAATTAGAAAAAAAATTAAAAAAAAATCGGGCAGCCGACCGAATTGCCCGAACACCGTTGGTCAGTGATCGGTGCGGTGGCCGACCACCATCGGTTCGGTGGTCGGCCGGAGAGTGTATGGGCGGTTCGGTGGTCTCGGTGGTGTGAAGGTCGGTCGATTTTTCACCAACCCGCCCGCTTGCTCACCCCTACTCGCAGCTTCTAGGTAAATTAGCATCGTTGTGCTCTATCCACTTTGATGAAGTTCATATTCATCAGGACTTCGAAATTCAGTGTTGAATTACCTTGCAACTCCTCCCAATCAGTGTAATCAACTCCACAGTAGTCGGCTAATGGAGTGATCATGCCTCCGCATTTTGTGGAGGTTCGGCTCAAATGCTCGACAATGTGAGCCCCTAAATCGAAATTTAAGACCCACATCCAAAATTTAAAATTAAATATATTTGAAATTTTATTATTAAATGTATTAATTAAACTTATCAATTTAATGTTACATATTTGTGAAATTTTGAATTAAACATATTTAACTTATCAAATTTAAATATATTTTAAATAGTTAAAAATATACATTTTTATTTTTAAACTAAATTTATCTCACATCGAATAACTAACAAATATTATTCTGCATAAATAAATTATAAATTGTGACGTCCAACACTGGTCTATCCACCTTTCTCACAAACCATAAACATATGAAATAACGAAATGTATCTTAAACAATGAAATCATAAAAAATATTAAGATTTAGTTTTGCAATTTTAAATATATTTTAGTTTAATTTTAAATATAAAAAATATATTTTAAAAAAAATTAAATATTATATATTTTAATTTTTTATTTATCACATGTTAAAGAACTAATGCAACTTGAAGTGCATGGTCTAGCAAGAAGCATTATTAAATCAAGTTATCATCCTTGAAAAAGCTTATTTAATTATTTTGAATTAAATACATTAGAAAATCAAATAAATTTATTTGATAAAAAATTTAGATATATGTTCAATTTTCAAAATATAAATATATTAATATATTTAAAATAGTTAAGTCTTATATATTTTATTTTTTCAAACTAAATTTATGCTACATCAAAGAGTCAACTGGTAATGTTTTTTATGAGAAAACAACAAACATATATGAATATTCGGACTTGGCTAAAAGAGTAAGCTATATTGGACATCGAATAAAATAATGAGATTTGGCTAAATGCATATCAATTATAATTTTGGGAAACGATACAAAAACACACTTAATGTATTGACCATGTCCTGGCTATATACTTAAAAGTATCACTCGACTCATTTGGCCCCTTAAACTATTTAAAATGGTACAAATAAACACTTCCATCAAAAATATTAATTTTTTATTTGTAATTAATGTTAATTAAATATGCAAAATTTCTACTATATAATTCCGGGTTATTAATGATATAAAATCTTACAATGTTGGGTATGGATGGAAAGCTCTCACCATAGGTTTTATGATGATAGCCTTGATTCGTCAATTGAATATCTGATAATGGAGTAATTGGACGGATAAATCTCAGAGGCAAGAGGCAAGGGTTTGTGTTCATGATTTAGATTGAATATATCTACATTGATTCAACGTCAAATATCAAAATTGAATGAGGACTTTGAAACTCCAAAATGCAGACTGTATAACCATGCATAATTTCAATTTGTCCAATAGACAACTATAGACGATACAATCTAGTCTCAAATGACAATATACCAATATTTGAATGTTTAATTAACATTAATCACTAACAGAAAATAAATATTTTTTAGCCTATAAAGCCGAAAAGTAGTTTAAGGCCCAAATGAGCTAAGTCATACTTTAAATGTCTAAATGAGACCGAGTCAATATTTTAAGTGTGTTTTTGTACATTTTTTCTACATTTTTTTATTCGTCAAACAATGCCCATGTTCTATCCAGAGCTCCATAAAATTCAAATAGTTGATTGTATGAATTGAAAACGTTCTCAATATGATATATATTTTTTAATGAGTTCAAATCTTTAAAGATAATGTACTTCATATTTTTATTAAAAAAATATATAATTTTTACATCACTCTTTATTCCATTTTTTTTATTTGTGAAGCTCTAAAGAGACATATGCAATCCTAAGCCACTGTTTTTTTTTACAAGTGGGTCCACAAAATCACATATAATAATAAATTCTTAGTTTAGGTACTGATATAATTCATATAATAATTTTATACAAAATTCATGATTGATTTATTTTAAGCAATTTTTTTTAAGCAATATTTTATATCATGATAACTTTGACTTCCATGTTTTGGGAGAATTCTCTCTCTCTCCACAATCTCCAATGTACCATTTCTCTCTCTCTCCATGATCACTCGATCACCAATCCACAATTACATCCCAACAACACACCCCAACACCAAATCGCCATCAATTTTCATGTCGAAAGTCAATTTCAAACCACACCAACCACTATATCATGTCCTTCATTCCAATCCCAATCTCCCAACTTTCACAAAATATTTATCCTTATGTAAATTCGATGCTATCCTTAAGTACATACAGATAAGTAAAGTGTTTTTAGAATAGAACGAATTTAAGCGAATACGACAATAATTTTGCCTACTTTATTTTATACCTTTTAGAAAACACAATGCTTATCCGTATTTGCTCGAGGATAGCATCGAATTTACATAAGGATAAATATTTCTTAAAAGTTACATGAATGTTTCATAAGAGTTGGGAAAATAATTTTGTGTTCTCCTACACTATACATGAATGTAGCTCTATTGACATTATTTTACATATACTTGCCTAATAAAAATACTTATATTATTATGAATATAACATTACACCTGTAATCTATTTCAAATATATATTCTCTTTTATTCTCATATGACCAGTTTGTGTTGTGCATTCAAACATATCATCTATCTCAAATATTCTCATGTTAATTACCAATGAATATGCACATAGCTTGATAGCGTCAGCCATAAAAAGAAGGTTGAATTATGTTTGTAATAGTAGAATACTATACGCATGAGTTAGTCAAGTGAAATAAGTGATGAGATTTAAACAAAATACTTATAAAATAGTGAACATTCATGCACATAACCATGTATACACTGTCAAGTCTTTCCACAAACCGCATTTAATAATTATCATGGCCTCATCTATAGCTGAAAATGAAAGCCAACAATTTCCATTTCACATTTACCCTTTTACCACAACAATAAAATCAATCCAATAAAAAATAATAATGATTTCAAAAAATAAAAATAAAACTGTAGATAATTTTGGGAGGGACCACGAGCAACAGCACAATAATTTGTGAGAAACAGAGGACCACAATCCAGTTTCAGGCATTGAGCAGATTTGGCAGTCTTCAAAGTTTGGCAGATTAAATCAGAAAATTCAAATAAATAAAAAAGGAAACTCTAACTTAATGCATATACTGACAGAATTAAAGCAATTGCCCACACAAAACTACAAAAGATTTCCATGTTTACCATGTATACAGATTTATACAGACTGATGAGAGCTATAAATCATCAACCAAAAAAATCCAACTCAGCTGAGCTACCTGACCCGATTCGTTTACATTATCGGACCACTTACCGACTCCAAAACTACCTAATGACTTGATTAAAACACCCACAGACATTGTATTTACAACTTCCAAGAGCTAGTCATTCATCTTCTTGTTTTGGTTTCTTGATGAATATGGCATCATTCCTAGTCCACTTAACCTGCTTCAGCTAATGCTGCATAGCAAGCTCCCAAAAACACGAGCACCACGCGTTTACCACATTGTATACCCCAAATCTAAAGGATTTATTTGAGAAGAGCATGTAGATGAGAGGATATACGAACTTCATACTTCTGGCTTGGGTTGTGATTCTGAGCTCATGATTGTGCCTTCCCCGTCTAGAGACGACAAAGGAAGCTTGCATCTCGGGCTCATCTTCTTCACTTCTTCACTAGAATAGATGCAAATCTTTTTAGCCATTTTACAGAATTCCCTGAAAACAGAAGAAAAATGAGGGTGTTATAATTGATCATGAAAGAAGTAAAGTGATTTACATGACTTACTGCCAAGGATCGTCTCCCACAAGCATCATGTCTCCCTCATTGTCGGTGTAAACCACTTCCCATTTGTTTCGAGGGCAAAGCTCTCCCTTGATATCAAACATATTCTCCAGTTCTGCGATAAGATCATCATAGCCACCAAAAGCAGACAAGTCCACACCACGTCCCACAGCAATCCCTTGCATTTGAACCTAATGGAATATGTAGAATCCTTCATAAGTCATAACTAAATACTAAATACTAAATGCACTTTCAGAAATTCATTAACTAAGGAGAAGTTACCTTGATCCGAGTTCTTGAAGACGGAGCAAACGGAGGGACCTCCATTTGAACATCCTTTATTTCTTTTGATGAAGCCAAACTGTCCATGCCTTGTTTCTCCTCAGTTTCAGAGCTCTTAAGTGGCGAGTCGCATTCTGGAATAATGCTTGGACGAGGAAAAGACACTTCCTTCTCCACTGGAGGGATTTTGTTCGAGTTGTTCCTCAAATCAAAGCCAAATAATCGGCATGCAGGCGCAGTTTCTGACTTTTTTATAGGGTGAACTTGGTCTAGACAATTACTTGCCCTTGATGAGACAGGAGAGTGATAATTAGGAAGAGCAGATTGCAACAAAACATTTTTATTGTCGTCTGTAGATTCTCGAAACAGGCTTAGAGACCCATTCAAATTCGACACAGATGGCCATACTCCACTAGAATGTGGTGCAGAACTTGGGAGTCCGCCATGCACATGATGGTCTTTCTGCTTAGGAGGCCAGAACACTTGTCTTTCACTGCTTCGAACATCATTAGTACTAGTTAAGTGGCTCAATTCCACGGACGTGGTTGATTTTGGATACCAGATTGGAGATGCGGCAGAAGCAGTAGTAGTTTCTACATCAAGAACAAATCTCACCAGTCAACACAGGTGTCCACTAGTGCTGATTTATGACTAGAAAAATGTTATAATGTTCTATACCAGTAAGAGGTAGATCAAGAGGTCGCGGCCTTTTGATTTTCATAGCTGGCTGCAATGCATCAACAGAAGCCGAAGCTACAAAGGGCTCTATCTCCCATGCTGAGACTCTGTCTGGCCGTGGTATAGTTGCTGGTTCATCCCACTGCACCTGATGGGCCAATCCAATCATAGAGAAATTTATCTTATATATCTTAAAAGTGGTACATTTCCACATGTAAGCTATGATTCTGAAATTGATAGTAACCTTAAGTGACCGCCATGCAGAGTCCGTCCACTGTGAAGAGAAGTCTCCAACACCAACAATAGTGCCCGTGAACCTGAAAAGATGCAGTTTAGTACATTGATAACCGAATCATTAAGCTTCACGGTCAGGTAAGAAACGGGATAAAGAAAGAACTTTAGCACCTTCTCTCAGGAGAATCTTCTCCTTCAAATCTCATTTTGAAACGCATGCCAACCGAATATCCTTGTTTCATAGCCTCTTGGTACTTGTTTAGCCCAATAATGAATTGGCTTGTCCTGGTCATAAAGTATATACCAGAGAAAGCTAAGATTTCACAAAGATGCAGTAGCAAATTAAGAGAAATTTAAGAATGCGAGAAAGAAATACCGTGGCTTGTAGTATACCACAAATAAGGTCTGCGTTGTAATAGCATGTGATGCAGTTGCAAGCACACCAAGATGCATGCTTTGGCTGGAAATGACAGATGGTGGCATAGAGCTCTGATGTCGAGCAAGGTGGCGAACCCCAACGCGTAACTCCCCATTATCACCCCTGTAATTCAGAGTTGTGATTCAAATTTTTAGCACTGATAGAAAAAAATAAAGAGAAAGCAGACAATGAAAGAAGATAAAAGAATACCTTAAGAAAACAAAACAATCACCGGCAATCAATCTCTTTGAGGTGACAAATGTACTCCATCCAGTTGTAAGTAAGTGTCTCCTCGGTTGACCTGACAAGAAGCAATTTGGAGGTCCAACAAGGGTTAAAAGAGATATGCATGTTTTCATTGTAACATAAAGTGCTAAGCTCTCCATCCATGACGTTGAAGACACTCCAGCATCAAATTCAAAACAAGGAAAACCAAAGTAAAATGCAAGTCTACATGTGACAGTTATACCTCTGAATATGTGCTTGAATCGCCACTCGTACCCATGCAGATCTTTGGCAACCAAATCCTGGGTTGGGGTTGGTTGAGTCATATCCTAGGAATCAAGAATACCACAACAAATATTAGTAATTAGCTGTTAGTATTATGATAGAGTAAGAATGCAAGAAAACAATGAAGCGCATAAGAAAGCTTCACTTAAAATTCTTTTAATTCTAAGATCTCAGTAAATAAAATTTGCAACTCAAGGCATGAGTAAAACAACGTTTAGAGATTCAAAACTATCTGTGTACAATCTTAGCATATTTAACTAGATTTCCTTTTCATGTCTTGTCCATCTGAATTTCTAAAAACCACTAGCAATTCTTTTTCTTTGTTTCAAACTGATGCAAGTAGAGTGTACACACAAGAAGAATTACTCACTAATGGAGGCAGGCATTCATTTGCATGCTTCCGAAGGACAGAGAAACCCCCATGAGTGCTTGTATCAGATGCTGTCAAAATCTTACAAAAAGAGTGAACGGCCAGCTTTGGTGGATCAGGTGGGGAAGGGTCCAGACTCGTGGGCTCAGTTTGCTACAAGAATACGAGTGTAAGATCCACGGACATTATATGTACAATACATTCAAGTACCAATAAGTTCAAAAACAAACAATTTGCTAGCTGCATAATTTCACGTCTCATAGGATGTCAAATTGACTGCCTAACAGAGTGCTTACATCTAGTTCCGGTTGTAAAGTGATCTGGGCATAAACTTCATCTGTTTCTGGCTCAGCCTATGAATTGAGACCACCGAAAAAAAAACATGTGTAAATTTTGAGACAGAACTGAAGAAGATTAGGGACCAACAAAAAGAACTATGCAGAAACAATACCAATAACTGAATGTAAACAACATGGCAAAGGATCTTCGGAGGGAGATTGAAGCGAGGGATATGTTGATTCAGTTCCTGATTTGTTGATGCCTCTAACTGTAGATTAATACACTCCGTAAAGCAAACTGCAATACAGAAAAATGAAAATATTCGCAGACCGGGTTATGGAAGCTTACTTGTTCCATGTGACCCTGAGGAAAGTAGTAAACTCTTTCTCCCATACAAGGAACATCCACCAAAGGTCCTGCACATGCCTTCCATAGTTCTGTGTACAGATCATCACTTCCTACACCTACCAAAGATCAATCAATTCAACGAAGATTTAACAAGAAAACGTAAGTCCACAAATCCCCAATTTCCCCGAAAGCTAATAATCAAAACACGAAGATCCTTTTTTCTCAATAAAATGGTTCCTTCTTCGATACTTGAGACCAAACAAAAACCAAATGTCAAGAACATAGAGCACTTTTAGCTTCAAATACAACATCCCAACTAAAGATTTTTTTTTCTTCTTCCACGTTCTTGTTTCTTATGGAATAAAACCACAAGGCTAAATTAAAGAGGACAACAAAAAATCACCTGCAACCAAAAACAATGAAACATGATGATAACGTTCACTCTAGTTCCAAATCCTCTGGTAATCAACCAGAGGCAGTAGACGAGGAAAAACTTTCACGCAATTAATCAAATGAACTATATCAAAGCACCGTTTGAAAAAAAAAAAAAAAAAAAAAATCCAAGAAGAAGAAGAAGAAAAAGAAAGAGAAATAGAGAAGAAAATTGACAGAAACCAACCCAGAATCAATATTATGCTAACTTAGGAGCGGAACAGTATAAAAATAAAATTTATCAAGCCTTTCTTTTTTGGTGTCCCAACACTAAGAAAAAATAAAATTCTAAAAACCCAAAAAAGATGAAACATTTTCCTCACCTCTTTCATGAGAACCTTCCCTTATCAGCCCATCAACATGCGCCATTCAAAGCTCACCGAACTGAGCGAAAGCACCAAAAAATAGAACTTGAGAAGAAAGAGAAAAAGGGACTCTGAAACTTCAACTAGTGATGTATAATGAGAGATCAATAAACAAAAATAAAATCGTGATGCTTGAAGAAGAGAGAGAGAGAGAGAGAGAGAGAGCTCCTTTCCCACAATTCAACCTACCCCGTTTAATATCATCATCAATAATCCAAGCAAAACTAATCCGTTATTATACATCCTCGTTCACATACAAAAACCACTTAATCCCCTCTTTCAATGCATCCCTATCTCCTCTCCCTCTCACTCTATCTCTCCTTAAATGTGTATTGCAGGTCTGTCTAACAGCTTTGGAGGGGTGTAACAAATGCTGTGTGTTTTTGTGTGTAATGGATGCAGGAATTCAGCTCATTTTCTCTCGCTTTTCAGTTACAAAACCGCTATTCGCTTTTGTCTCTTCAGTAACCAATACCACAAGCCTTTTCTTTTTCCTCTCAGCAGCATTTACTTCAAAAATCCTCTCTTTTTTCTTTTTTCTTTTTTCTTTTTTCTTTTTTCTTTTTTCTTCTCTCTCACAACACCACCTGAATCAAACGTTACCAAATCCCAAACCCCCCCTCCCTCTCTCTCTCTCTCTCTATACGTACATGATACATACAAATAAAATTTTCTATTCCCACTTCTTTCTTGCTGCAATTTTGTTTATATGTTGGACAATAAATCAGGTTTCTTGCACCTTAATTGAGTTAATTCTTAACCGCAGTTGACTAGTGGGTGATTAACATTTCATGTTTCTTTATTTTATAATTATAATAATGTAATAAAAAGTTGAGAAAGCATGATAACATATGGGAATCTACATTAAAATACGTCGTACATGAATAAAATACAATTACGAACACGTTATTGGTAATAATAATAATAATAATAATAATAATAATAATAATAATAATAATAATAATAATAATAATAATAATAATAATAATAATCACACTGCATACTGTATAGCATACCCGTTTTTTTTTTTTTACTTTTATGCTATCTTTCAACTTCAAATTTTCTAAGTTGTAAGAATCCCATGAAAAGTTTCTTTCTTTTTTGCTTTAAAGGGGAAACTCTATAAATATTAATATATGTAGAATCTTAATATATATAAAGATAAATAAGTATACTTAAAATAGTAACTCTCATTTTCCCGCCTATCTGTACTTGCCACATATGGAAATTATAACTATCCCACATCGAATCTTAAAGAGAGTTGTTTTGTTTTCACATACTATAAATTTTAATGGCCAACAATGAATTTCTCACACATTTCTTGGTCTCTTATTTGAGAATGAGTACAGTGTTTGATTTTATTAGTTTAATATTTAAACATGTATTAAATTATTTGAATTAAATTTTGGCAATTAAATTTTTATTTTTGAAAATGCATTCAAGTTTAGTAGTCAGTAATTGATCTTATCATTATAAATTTAAAAAATTATTTTCGTTTTAAATTTTAAATTTTAAATATATTTTAATCAATTAAATTATATTTATTTTAATTTTAAAATTAAATATATCCTACATTGAACACAACAAATAGTAATTAATATTTATTGACAATGTATTTTGTGATATTCTGAATTAATAATAATTATGAAATGTACCATCATATAATAATAATAATAATAATAATAATAATAATAATAATAATAATAATAATAATAATAATAATAATAATAATAATAATAATAATAATAATAATAATAATAATAATAATAATAATAATAATAATAGAAGAGAAGTATAATTTACGAGATGTTCAACCGATTGACCCTCATTTCTACTAAAAGAGACAACAACTCTTATTTTGTTTATATTGAATTTTCTTGCCTCAATAAATTATACTAATAAACAAACAAGTCAATTTTGGAGTTTGCACCTTCAAATTCATATAATATATATTTTAAAAAGAAATAAATGAAACGCTATTGAAAATATATAACAAACCTTTTGTGAACTCTAGCAAACTTATATGCTATTTAATTTGAATTTTGGAAAAACCGAAAGAAAGTAGCAAGTAGTCAAATTGTTGTAAATGACAATTATCCCACATCGAACTTTGAAGATAATTATTCTACTTGAATGTACTATAAATTTTAATAATCAACAATGAAATTCTCACATCTCACACGTTTCTTGATCTTTCAATTGAGACTTGAGAAACCTATCAGTTTAATATGTAAATATGTATTTAAATATTTAAATTAAATTTTCAAATAAAATATGATTTTTTAAAAAATTAATTTCTTAGTATAACCTCTTTTTTTTTTTTACATTTACATATACTAGCCTTGATTTGCAGTAGTTGTACTTTGTGAAACAAAGTGCAAATATTAACTTGATAAATACCTTAAATTAAAGAATTACTTCAAATCACAATTTAAGTTTAGATATTTTTAATCATCCACAATAATAAAGTTGATATTAGATATGTTTGGATCATGGATGACATTCATAAGAACATATTTCAACTCTAAACAAGACATATAGCTTCCTTTAGTATATATATGCAAATTAATTTTAAAAATAGTCTGGATAACGTGTAGAATTTTAAAAATCAAGACCCACATAATTTTTTTTAAATTAAATACATTTAAATTTTTAGAACACACACACACGCACACACACACACACACACAGATATATATATATATATATATATATATATTTGAGCTTATCAATGTGCTCAACTTTCTATATATCTTAAATACTTATAACTTGCATATATTAATTTTACATACTCAATTCTCTCACATATAAAAGAACTCACACAATTTTTATTTTTTTTAAATTTCTAACAAAATAGACACCTAAAAAATTTAAAAGATTAGAAAATTGACTTTGCATAGTAGAAATCCTCCATATTCGACAACCCAAAACAAATTAATCACTACACGTGGAAAAATATTGACACATCATAATTCTGATCATCGAAAAAATAGGAGCATTGATTATACTACAAATAAAAAAAGGGTTATTATTGCAATATTTAAAAAATTAGTATCTAAATTACAAATTCATTCAAATGTAGTGATTCTTTTTAGCAATTAACCCTTAAATATATTTATTTTTTTCATACAAAATTCATCCCACATCAAAGACTCGACAGTGCTCATTCCACATTTCTCAGTCTTTCAGTTGCGATTAATTGTAATATTTTATTATATAATTTCAATATTTTGAAATTAAAATTTTGAATTAACAATAATAATTAAATATGTTTAAAATTTGAAATAAACGTATTAATTGTTTTTATTTATTGTTAAATATTTTAAATTTTTTGAAGGTAAAATATTTACGTTATCATTTTTATTATATTTTAAATAGTTAAAACTTATTTATTTTAATTTTTGAAACAAAATTTATCTCACATTGAAGAATTAACAAATATTGTTGTACATATAAAACACTATAAATTTTGAGACACAATAACAGTTTTTTCCATATTTCCTGATCTTTTTGTTGTGATTCAATGTAATATTTTGATACTTGATTTTATCCATTTAATATTAAATATTCAGTATCTTTTAAATATATAGAATTTAAATATTTTAAAATTATTCTTTTATTAAATCTATTAAAAGATTGGACTAAAATATTATATATATATATATATATTAATTTATTTATTTTTTGGTTTTTAAGTTAATTAAATATTAAAAAAATTAAGACCTACTTCAAAAGTTTTAAATTAAATATATTTAAATGTTCGAATTAAATGTATCAATTGATTTTTATCAATTTAATGTTAAATATATTTAAAATTTGAAGTTGACATCTTTAAGTTATCAACTTTAAATATATTTTATTTGTAATTTTATATAATTTAGTTTTTCAAACAAAATTTATCTCACATTTAAAAAGTAAAAATATTGTTGTGTATGGACAAACTATAAATTGTAGGGCTCAACTACGATCTTTCCATCTTTTGGTCTTTCAGTTAACATCAAGTATAATATTTAATATTTTATTTTATCAATTTAATATTGAACATATATAATTTAAATAATTAAAAATTATAAATTTGAATTTAAAGTTTGATACTTACATTTTGGAATCAATTTCAAGAATAACTAACTCAACGAAACACCACTACTTTTTCAAAACAATTGAAAATATAATATTTGATCAATTTTACGACTCGAATGACGTACATAATTGATTATATTTCAAGATTTCTTGATTTAATAATTTTTTACACGGTTGAGAAAATAGAAATATTAAAATAAAATCAATTGCATAGGATTTTCGAACAGAAAATTGACCAAATGTTAGATTTGCAAAACATTTGAAGAAGCAGTTATTATTTTGTTAATTTTGATAAAATTTGATTTTTTTTAAAAAGAGCACAAAATATATATATCAAAGTGTAATTTTTCTTGAATTAATTATATTAAAAAGTTCAAATAAAATATTTTAAATATATAAATTTAAAATACTTTTTGTTTCTTGAGTTAATTAAATATATTAAAAATTCAAGATCCACTTCCAAAATCTTTTAATGAGTTCAAATCTTTAAATACTATGTATTTGAATTTTTTTATTAAAAATATATATAGATTTTTAAGTGTAATGTTTGATCCCATATCGAAAAATAATGAGTATTGTTCTGTTTGAACATACTATAAATTCCAATATTGAATAATGAAATATTATACATTTATTGGTCTTTTTTGTTGAGATCGAGTATAGTGTTTGATATTGTTAGTTTAATTTAATATTAAAATATTTAGTTTAAATATCTGACAATGTCTTAATTATTGAATATAGATTTAAAATTTAATTTTTATTTTTATGTTTTTAAATTCAAAAATATAAATATAAAATAAATATATTTAATTTTTAAATTTTAAATTTATTTAAGTTTGTAAGTTTAAATGTATGAAAACTAAATCTCAAACTATAAAATATTATATATTTTAATTATTTTACTAAATTTGTCTCACATTGAATAATCAACAAATATTATTTTGAATGAACAAACTATAAATTGTTAAGGCGAAAAATAATATTCCTACAACTTTCTTTGTAATTCAGCAAAGATCAAGTGTAGTGTTTTATCCCACATTGAAAAATAAAGAACGTTCTTTTACTTGAACACACTATAAATTCTAACAGTCAATAATGAAATTTTGATACCTTTCTTGATCCTTTAAGTTTATTTTTTCTTATCAATTTAATATTAAAATACATATATTTTTTTAGTTTAAATATTTATCAACTTCTTATTAATTATATATTTAAAATGAATTTTAAGCTTTTATGTTGTAAATTCAAAAATAGTTATATAAAAAAATCCAAATAAAATATCTAATTTTGAAATATTTAATGTATATAAGTTTGTAATTTAAAATATTTAAAAATAAATCCAAAAAAATAATTTTTTTTATTTTAATTTTTTTACTAAATTTGTCCCACATCAAATAATTAATAAATATTGTTTTGAGTGAACAAATTAAAATCGTGAGACCCAAAAATAGTATACATACAAAATTTTCTATATTTCAACTAAGATCAAGTGTAGTATTTGATCCCGCATTAAAAAATAAAGAGTATTATTTTATTTGAACATAATATAAATTATAATAGTTAATAAAGAAATTTTCACACCTTTCTTGAGTTTTTAAATTGAGAGACGGTTCTAATTTATCTTATTTGTTTAATATTAAAATACATATATAAATTTTTTATTTTAAATATCTATATCATTTTTTGATTAAATATATATCTAAAATTAGATTTTTAATATTTTGTTTTTAAATTATAAAATTCAAATAAATAATTTTAATTTCTAATTTTTTTATCAGTTTACACTTTAAATTTTTTAAAAAAGCCTTAAGCAGTTAAATCTTATATAATTTTTTTACTAAAATTATCTCACATTGAAGAATTAAAAAAATTTATTTTAAATGAACAAACTATAAATATTGAGGTCCAACAATAGTATTCAAACTACTTTCTTCATATTTCATCTAAGTATAAGTTGAGACCGAGTATAATATTTGATCTTATAAGTTTAATATTAAAATATATATTTAAAATTTTCCATTTAAACATCTATTAGATCTTATTAAATATATATTTAAACTTTAAATTCAAATTTTATATTTTAAATTCAAAAATATAAATATATATATAAAAAATTCAAATAACATATTTAATTTTGAAATTTAAAATGTTTAAATATATGAAACCTAAACCTTAAACAATAAATCTAATGTGATAACTCTTTTAGTTGATCTTATCAATTTAATGTTAAATATCACTGATCTTTCAACCTTTCTCGGTATTTATGTTGAGATCACGTGTAATGACTAATGATTGATATTTGTTTTTAGGAAAAATGTGTAAATACACCCTTAATTTAAAATATTTTTAATTTTTAAATTATATTAAATATATTAAAAAAATTAAGATCCACATCCAAAATCTTTTAATGAGTACAAATCTTTAAAGATAGTGTACTTGATATATATATACATATATAATATGTATATATTACCACTTCTCATTTGTAGTTTTTTTTTTGTATATTTGTGAAGTTCTAAAGTTGCATATAAATCATTGAGATCATGATATTTTGTTTCTATACAGGCAGATTTGTAAAGTTACATGTAATAATATATAACAATCTGTATTTAGGTTGCCTAAGCGGAATTCAAGTGGTGCCTGTCACTTTTACTTTTTTATTATATATTATTGAGTATTACTATTTACTTATTAATTTTTCATTTACCCTATATCTATACCGGTTGTATAATAAAAATTGAGATGTAGGATGTTTATAAAAGTACCAATTATTTTTTCAACATTTCCTACATCCCACATCGCTTGTAGAGTGACAAATTTAAATGTGAGTTGTTGTATAAAAGAGTGGATAACTTTAAATTGAAATCTTAAATTATTTTTACAATTTTTTTTCCAATTTCCATACATCCCACATTGATTGTAAATTGAAGAATTGAGATATAGGTTGTTGTATAAAAGAGTGAAAAATCTCAATTTTTTTTATTTAATCATATTTTGAACAAAACAATTCAAAAAAGAAAAAGAAAAAAATTGATTTGTTATCATATATTTAGATACTAAATTTAAGATTAAATATAATTTTATTATTGTTCATAAATATTTTTTTTAATAACATTCACTTCCTGTGCGATGCACAGGTGATATACTAGTTTATATACATATAAATATATATTTCTCATTCTCCCATTAATGTTTCCCCTCTACCACAAGTTTCTCTCTCTCTCTCTCTCTCTCTCTCTCTCTCTCTCTCGCAAGGGTAAAATATTTTTGTTCATTATTGATCAAAATTAAACTGAGTTTTTTAAAATTATTTAAAAGGGAATAGTTTTCACATTTGTTGATATCACTAAAACCTTGATAATAATCAATAAATTAACACAAAAGTATGTGATGGGGGATAACTTTATATATATTTGAATACGTTGGTAGATACATAAAATCAATATGATATAGTGCGGTTTCTACAAAAAAAAAATTGATATAGTGTGGTTAAGAGTTCGATACAAAAGCTAAATATCGAAGTATTATCTCTTATTCTAATATTCCTCGTCTTAATACATTATTTTTTACTTGACATGAACATCAAGCCAGCCTCAAAATCTTTTTAATATTATAATATCATTTTTAGTCAATCGTATATATCAAAAGAACAACCAAAATAATTATGTACAAAAAAATAAAAAAGATAATAGTCAATCTTTTTTAATGGTACATAGAGACATGTTATAATTTACTAAAAATTGATGTCAAAGTCATCTCCAAATATTTCCATGGAATCCCCCAAGCCTACACAGAGAGTCTCAATTCTTATTCTCTTTATCATGATGATTTTTATTTTTAGGGGACTTTATGATGATGAATTGATTGGCCCTCTGTAGACAAAAAAATTTGGTCATTCCCAATTGAAAAGTGCTACCCCTTTAATCTTTATAAACCCTAAAATGGGCACTGAATTGAATAAATTGATTTGACTTTTGGAATTGACTTTGAAAATTGAAATAAATGTCTTAAGTCCTCGTTTACACTATTATTAATTATTACAACGCCTCTAATTTTGAAAGCCTGAGGGATTCGCAATATCATCACGTGTTGTTTGTCCTATATATCTACATGCAATCTAAATTAGTTTTGTCAAGAAAAAGGTGCAAAGTTCACAACCATATTCTTTATATATATATATATATATATATATATATATATATATATATATTGTCATGTATTATAGACATAATCTGATAGTTTGGTTGATAAGTAACTCAAAAATGCTAAGACGTCCTCTCCGTCGGGACAACCCAAATAATAGAGATACATATATAAAATGAAAGTGTATCAAATTCGAAATTCACAACTCTCTATAATCTCAATTAAAAAAAATTACTAAGCTCACTTGTAGAACAGGGAGTTATATATCCGGCATTGTTTATAAGTTTATATGTGTATATTGCGACCATCCATCGACCACAAACATTTATTTTAAATGGACTTCAGTATAATAGTTAGTTTCAACTTTTTATGTGAAATGAAGGACTCATAATATATTTGGTTGGTTAAGGGTTTGAATTTTAAGTCTTTCAATTCATTTACCAAATGTATGTTGTTGCATTTTGTTCGTGGAGGCTCAATTTTAGTTATCATCATCTATTTCGTAAAATAAAGCCAAAAAATAATCCACAAATTCTCTAAAATATATCGTGTCGGGTGCCAAAATTTGTGAGAATGGTATTACTTTTGAATAAAAAATTATTACTGTTTTAAAGTACTGCTAATTAAATTAGTATTATTATTTTTATTGAAAATTGTTACCTTTACATTTACAAAATGTTTTGTGTAAAAAATACTGATTTTATATTCAAAATATTCTTTAATGCTCCATCTAAGAAATTTTAGGCCTTGTTTGTTTTCAGTTTTCAATATGTCCAATTCAATTTATGAGGTGTATTGGTTTTTGAAAAAATGCAATGATTTTGCTATGATGAATGATTTAATGTTTAGGGCATGGTTTGTATGATGGAATGAAATGAGAATGTAATCACATTCTCACGTTCATTTCCATTCATATGGCTGGTATGATTTTTTCAATTGGGAATGGTCATTCCCGAAGGAATCATATTACCATGAACATATGATCAGTGATTACTCCCCACTCTCATGGTATTATGCATTTCCGATTATCAAAATAATTTTTTTTATTTTGCAAAACTATACTTTATTTTTTGTATTAACAAATGAAACCTCATATTCTTATATAAAATATTTTATTAAAAAAAATAAATTTATGAATTTTTCTTAAAAAATCATTAATAATTTATTAATGATTCATAAAATTTTGTAATATTTCACAAAAGTACTAATGATATTATAGGATTACATAAAATATACAAACCCGCTAATCATCAGCGAAATACTTATGTAAAGCATACTCAATTTTTTTTTCACAAATGTTAATAAAGTAAGAAAACCGTATAATATTCAACAATATGTTATTAAAATATAATAGTATCTTTGAAAAAAGAGTAATTTGTTATTTAGAACTAAATAAGCCAATTCGTGTATTTTATTTATTTATTAATTAGATATTTTATAATAAAATTAATTCAAAAATGTAAATTTCATTCATATCTTATTACTTGTGATACCAACCAAAGGAATCACAATAGTCATTTCAGTCCATTCCCATCACCATTCCATTACTAAATTTATTCCATTCTCACTTGATTCCATTCCGACCTACCAGCCATCCCCTTAGAGTTATAGGTTTGGAAAATGGAAATATGTTTATTTGATTTTATTTTCAATTTGAAATTTGTGGTTGAGATGAAAAGATAAATATTTGTGTGGTTATGATGAATTGATAAATATTTAAATAATGAGACCCACTATAATGATTTATATATGATTGAATAGGAAATTAAAAATGAGTAAATCAAATATTTAATCGGTGTTTTGAATAATAAAAATAAAAAAATTCCATTTGAAAATGAAAAGAAATAAGTCCTTAATCACTCACACAAATTTTGTGTTGCAGTAAACCGGGAAAAAGAAAGTTAATATTTAGCTAGGGTTTTAGGGATATTTTCGTAGATTAATTAGCTTAAAGAAAATATATCAGTTTGGACTGGGGCCCATGACACGTCATAAGCATGACTTATTACTGCCACGTGGGTTATCCACAAAAGCGATGACGTGTCATTACCCCACCTGCATGCCCTTGTTCCAAGGGAGGACAGAAATTCTGTGCCCATATGGATTCTCTTTTCTACTTCTTATTCCATAATATAATAGTATAATTTATTGTTTATTAAAATTGATCTTTCCATAGTAGAATAACTAAATGTTTTTCCATGTTATAATTTATGTTGGGTGTGGAATTAAGATCCTTTTTCAGATTTAACGAGACTTCAGAAAAAGTAAATGAGTAATAGTAAAAAAATAAATAAAAAATCTGAGGATAGTAATAATATATTTGCTTCAACTTAGATTGATATATGATCGAGCAATTGCAGTATTTAGAAAGTAAAGATTCAAATATATATTTAAAAAAAAAAACACAGTGTGAGGGCTCATTTACATGGTTGATGGTTCATTATCTCAAACAAAATATTTGTCGCATAGATGATATGATGTTATATGTTATATGCTAAATCTTTGCATCCCACAATGACTAGGTAACCAAAACAAATCTATTATGTGTGGCTTCCTCTCATTTTCACCTATATTAAAATATAAAAATAAATAAAAAAAAAACAATTATGTATTTGCTGTTTTGTCTTATTTTATATGCAATTTCTAGCCAGTTTTGGAGATGTTTTTTAATTTAAAAAAAAAAATGGGCCGGGGGTAATGGAGGTCTCCATCGTTCTTTACAATTTTATACTAAAAAGTGGACCATTAATGTGATTTTTTATATAGACATTGGTACCTTTAATATTTATATAATCTTTAGGCGGCTAATTAAATTTTGTGAGTTTGGAGAAGGCGAGGCCGTGGCCGACGATTGCTGGTAACCTGTAATATGGAAAGGACAAAATAGTGACTAGAAATTACAATAGTGATTTTGTGGATAAACCTTTATTAAAGAGGAGAGAAGTGAAAGAATTACATGATGTGAAATTTTCCAAGATTTAGGCAATATCTTTTGCCTTTCCATTATATCGATATATGTGTTGTACGTATTCGATGAATTACATCATATCATCGTAATTCTGATTCATATACAATTAATTTCACCATTGCAATATTTATAGACTTAGTTATGTATTAAACTCTGGAAATTTTTTAAATAGTTATTGTTACTTAGTAAATAATGTAAATAATTATTTTTTTAAAAAAGTAATGTTTTTAATTGTTATCGTAAAAAAGTACTACAATATTCTTAGCTCCATATTTAAAAGATCTAATTTTTTCTCTCTCATCTGTGCAAACGTCGTTCTCTCGCATCTCTCATTTTTCAATCTCTTTTTTATCAATTGAAACAAAATTATCATTGGCGAAGATCGTGAATCTATAATTTTTGAAAATTATCATGATTTTTCTTCTCTCGATCTAATCCCTATTTCAACACTAAATTATCTGATACAATATAGAAAATTAAAGATTCATTATGAATTTGGGATTTTTTTTAAGTTTTATTGGCATCGCGCATGTTGTTTTGTTGCGGCAATAAGATATATGATATTTACGGACATGTGCTCTTTTTATCCATCTAGATATTTAAGTTTTTGAATCTTTGTGTAGAATGAGTGAAAAAAATGAATGTTCTTTGGTGCACGAATCGATTTTTCCGGTACACGAGTATTGGAGTTTATTCGTACAGCAATTTATTTGTAAACCCGTGCAATATCTCATTTTTAATTGTTGCACGAGGGCACGAATTAGCCGACTCGTGCACTCGAGTATCTATGCATTTTTAACTATTGCACGAGTACACGAAGAGGCATACTCATGCAGTCGTGTATCAGTTTAATCATCAATTGTTGCACGTGTACACGAACTATCCTAATTATGTTTTCATGTATGTGTTATTTTGTTGAACTATCATATTGAACTAATCGTGTACTTGTGTATTAAATTATTATTGAACTAATGCACGGAACACGACTTGGACTATTAATGTTGTTGCACTCGTGAACTTGTGCATTCATTAAGATGACGAGGTTGCGTGAAATCATTATCCATCATTGTTCAGCGATGATAGCGTTTGAACCTTGGTAGAGATGGAGGTTGAATCTTGTAGTTTTCGTTTCCGGTTCAACAGTGACAGATACAACAACAGTGACCAAAAACTGGAAAAAAAAAATTGACAGTTGTGACTTCTGAGACTTTGACGTAGAACGCGGACGGAAGATATAATTTTGTTAGGGTGCGAAAGATAGATTATGAAATCATCGTTTATGATTTTTTTTTTTTTGTTACTACATTAGGGTGTTTTATTTTAGGAAATCATTAAAGTTAAAAATTAATTATATTATTACTAAGGGTATTTATGTATATTCTCATCCTAAAAGGTTAAAAAAAATTTCTTAAAGTGACTATTTACATTATTGACTAAATAATAATGGCTATTTTCTCATATTAACACAAACTCTTTTATGTTGGTGGAAATACTTTTATTTTCTTTAGTGATTTGCTTATGATCATGATTTATATGAATTAAGTAAAGAAAAATTAAAGGATATACATATATATAAATACAGCAATAAAAAGACACAAGTAATTTTGAAAATCTGAAATCATAAATTATATATATTTGTCCTTTTGCATTCTTAAGTGCATGCATTTTATCGAATCCAGCCAAGTAGCCATACCCATAGCTGAATGAATTTAATAATTAATATTTTCGGTATATATATAATATACATATACATATGTATATTATTACTTTATAAAGTGTGAGTGTGACTATCTTTAAGAGGAGACAACTTAGAATGCACAAAGTAATAAATAATTTAAAAATTAATGGGCGCACGGATGAGAATAATGTTAGGGTTAATAAAGAAATGGTTAATGGTGTTGTGGAATCCAAATCATAGTCTTAAGCTCCTTATATTATGCTAAAATGTTTCTCTAACCTTAGACAAGGAAACAACTCTATCAACTCAACACACCCTCAACCTTCTTCATTATTACATCATCACCCTTCTTCTGGGAAAACTCATTCAATTCCCAACCCTTTTTTAAGAAAACAAAACAAAAAAAATAAACTGCATCTTCATATATTTGTAATCATGGACCAATTGTCCCATGAAAAATATGTTAATTTAATTAAGTTATATTTTTCTCATGGGATTCACAAGAAACATCATCATAATATTCTCACCTCAACAAGATTGGGCTCTTTTACTCTTATTAATATGGGGGGTGTCTCATTTCACTAAGTAGATACTTAATTACAGTCACTATTCATGATAGTATTCACAGTAAGTAGTACGCTGATGTAGACAATTTTGTGGAATCTGAATCAATAATCGTTCAATCACGAGATCGTCGCTCCACCAACTAGACTACTCTATATAGATGGTGAAATTGCAATTTAGGGCATACACACAAAATGAAACAAATCATTGCAACTCAACTAAGTTAAATCAACACATGCTGAAATCTTTTTTTGAAGAATAAAAATGGGAAAAGGGAGGGGAGTGTTTAAAGACCCATCTTTAGTATGCCTTACTACAAAGAGGGATATGATTCCCACTTTGCATCTTGTGCTAATTAAGCTACTACATTGACCTCTTGCAAAGATTAATATTCTACTCCCACAATTTACTATATCTTAATTTTCATGATAAGATCTTGATAATTAATCCCACTAGCAAATTCTATGGGGAAAAAAGTTCTACTTGCTTCATGGATTTTAACTTATAGAATAAATATTGACTGAACTGGTCAATATGAAGTGCGTTATACGTAGAAATAAGTATTTTACAATTTCAAATATTGTGAAGAAAGTTCAAATAATGAGATATTGAAATTTTGACTCTGTAATTTGTTGGGTATGTGTTTGTGGGCAATTATAGCATGATTAGATGATTGACTATTTAATTGGTAGTAAAATTGGAGTAAGAGAGATAAACCACTCACATTGAGATATGGACCCTTCAGTCAAAATTGAGTGAATAAATTATATTTTGTAACAGTTAATGTTAATTAAGGATTATAAATGACTCGATGGTAATCTCAAAGGTCTCTTAATTAAACCATTATTAATGATAATTAAAGTTGAGCCAATCTTATCGAGGATTCTTTATCTTCAAACTGTAGATTCCATTTGGATTACTAGATTTTATACCACTAATTTGTCAAATTTGTGACAGTGGGAATGGAAGAAAATGCCCCATTTGGTCCTAGCCCTAGATCCGATTAAGTATTTTTTTTCGGATTCCAATTCTCCAATACCGTTTTTTATTTGAGTAGTGATTTTCAGCTAGATTCTGGCTAGCCAGAATCTTTTATTATTTTTAATAATTAATTAATAAAACACTAATTATTCAATAAATTTACATTGATGCCCTCCATAATAATTAGGGCAACTCTATATGCGCTTCAATTCAGAAGAAATCGAAGATGGAAAAAAAATAAAGAAGTGAAAAAAAGAAAGAAGATAAAGTTGCGCCCCTTTCTTCCGATCCGCTTCTGGAGTGATTTTAATAATTAATTACAAATCACTAATTTCATGACAGAATGATAATATAGTAAAAACATAATATTTAATAATTAACATAATTAATTTATTAATAACATAGTTTTAATAACCATTAAAAAATTAAATTCTGGCTAGCATTATTCTTTTTATTTTTTATTTTAAAAGTATGGGGTATCTAGTGAGAATCTCCCTCATTCCAAATTTCCCATTCATTTACTTGTTTGGCCTTGCTTGTGATAAATTATGTCATGTATCTTTCGAAATAATATCTTATTTATGGGTTAGATATATAAAGACGATGGAGTTTGCAAATTCTAACGACGCTTGTTAAGTCAAATTATCCAACCACACTTATAAATAGTACTTAATTAAAACTTACTTTGTTAATAATAGTTAATTAATTAATTAATTAATTATTGGTGGTGTTGTTTACTAGTATAATATTGTTTAATTTTTCGGTAATAGAGAGAAACTTGCAATCTTACATGTTGCGAACTAAGTAAATTCTGTTTCTACGCAAAATGAATCCTAGAGAAGAGAGACAACCGTTGATCTGAAAATGTATGATCATTGATGGAATCAAAATGAAACATCTCGTAATATGATGAAGAACTAAATATAAATAAATATATGGTCCATGTGAAGAGCGATCAATTTGGATGTGTTCTTTGATGTCCCCAAAAACATTCTAAACCTCAAACATGCGAGCTTAGGATATAGGTTGTATTGTATATTGTTAGGGAAATTAGATCAATCAAAACTTATTTGGTAGCATCAATTTGAATTTCCAGCTAAATAGAATAATATGTATATCAAATATCAACTCAAATCGACTCCTAAATAAAAGCTAGTTTTCTTCCACAAACATCGCCTAGAATGCTCTTATTTCCTACCAACTACACCCCATTTGGCCGAAGAAATTGTATGGAAGAACCCTAGTGTCTTAAAAAAAAAGGAGACTCTAACTCTACCTAGTTATCACTTTCAAAATATATATTTTTTTTTCACAATTATTGCCTAGAGTGACTCTTGCAGCCCGTGGGCCCTCCCGATCACCGATCCAATGTTCTTTTCTTCCTAAAATTTGGTTATTGAATTTAATCTTGAATCAAAAACCGAGTAGTTTTATTTTGTGTATTTGGAAGGGTTGGGAATGGGCTATAAATATATTATAATTAAAAAAGATGGAAGGAATAGGAGCAATAGCTTTTGTTGTGAGATAGAGAATCAAAGATGGCAGCACTAAACATTTTTATTTTTATTAATTATGGTGACTTAGTGGCCACTGCTAGTGGATGGATGGATTCCTTTGGTTTCATTTTAAATTAAATTAAATTAAATTATTGATTCAGAATTGAGATTTAGGTACTGCTATCCGTACAATTTGACCAACTTTTTTGTTTATGTTGACACTTCCCTAACCATTGGATTTACTCATCAAATGGAGAATCTTCTAGATCCCCACTTTAATTGATACCCTTTTGTTTTTAATTCCTTGAATTAAAATTCTTTTACATTACACAAACACAAGTTTCATTACTTTACATGTGAAAGATGGGCTCTAATTGATTTATGGTGATGTAAAATCCTAGCCTAACTTTCCAGTACATCGACATTTACAATATTTATAATAATTATTTTAAAAAGAAAAAAAATGGCAGCTTTTATTTTTGCAATATTGAACCAAATAATATCGTTTGTTCAAACACTTCAATTACTTCAACGGTTTTGCTCAAATGCACCTTGTCATCGTTGGGCGTATTTCCCCAACCACAGAACAATATAGATAATGTCAAATTCACAAAAGTTATCAATCGTAAGAAGCCATATATATATATATATATATATATATATATATATATATATATATATCAAGTTACCAATGCGCTTAAAAGATTGATAGCACAACAGAAAAATAAAATTTCATCACAAGAAATGATAGACAGAAATCGACACATACAGCTTCACCAAAAACAACTGTTAAATACTTTAACCCTCGACAAAAAGAAGACGAGACTCAGTTTCTGTCTGCGCTGCTTCACAGAACAGAACACAAAAGTTCCATGCAGTACATGAAGAATGCATGGTAAGGAAAATCGACAGTCTCCTTGAACCAAATTCATACGATGTACGTGGTTGACAGTTCCATCCAAGGGGACTCAAATATTGACTATATGAACCCACAAGTCGGGAAAATTTTTGATACGTACCGACTTATCTCCCCAGTTGGTTTGATGCAAGTGCAATGGATACCTAAGGGCAAATAATGAAATGACCAGACACGATTCCTTTTCCATCATCTGAGAATGATCCTGTAAAACGAGACAAAAACAAGTTAGAAACTCAAATGCATATTTATACAACAAAATTACCCAGTAAACGAATAACCATGTTCAAACATATGCACTTAGCAAGTAGAATGCAAACAAACAAAAGTACATTCCAACAAACGGTTATGTTTTGCAAGAAATGCTGGTGCTCACTGCCCATAAAGATATCAGAGATGAATGCTCAAAGCAAACAGAAAATTTTGCTTTTTATATGAACGATGCACCCCGTTATGCAGAATAATTTTTTGCAAGGACCACCAGAAACCAAAATTTCTGAACTTGTAATGGCTAATTATTTTTTCAGTGATTTTAAAATCTTCATGTCCTTTTAAAAATTAGATTTCACAAAAAATTCAGATAGTGCTCAGACTGAGTGCAAATGTAAGGTCATGCGATTGGGTTTTCAATGTTACCAACCCTTCTATGAAAGCCTTGGCATTTTAGAAGTCCATAAAATCATCAAACCCAATGGAATGAGATAAAGGCTGAACAAGCATCCAAGATCTTCACTTGACCCATAATTTATAATGATGTCGCAGGCTAGACAGTCACTTGTAGAAAACCAACAAGTAATTTAAGAAACTCATCTGAATTATTTACTCTACAAGTTTCCCATACAATCTGTATACAAACGTTCAATTTTCCCGAATGATGCATAACTACTGAAACATTTAATACATGTTAAAGTTAATATATGGCACATATTTAGTTAAAGTGTTAAACTGCATTAACAGTGAGAACTAATACGTAGCAGGTCCATCGACTCTATACCAATCAATAATGGCCAAACACAAACATTCCAAACATCTCCAAGACAATGTGGGAAGTATTTAGGCTCTAGCTTTATTTAAATGTGAGGCTAATGAGAAAACATGCATATTTGCAACTAGGGTGTTAGTTCAGAAAAGAATTCTAGATGGCAGCATAGCATGTCATCATTTTCTGTTCTCATTATTATGCCCTTTTTCATGGTTTGGCACAGTTAATGCCTTAAATGATTGTCCCGACCGAATAACACTCTCAAATATCGATATGACATGGTTGAATTGAAATGTTTTTGCTATCAATTATGCACCCAACATCTAAGGACAACTTGACTAATATATAAGCTCCACAGTCATGAGCAGAAATGTCACATAGATAGATTCTAGGATAGTTTCACTTAGGAATTCAAGATGGCAGCATAGCATGTCATTGTTTTCTATCTCATTAGTCAGTTTTATCCTCTTTCCTGGTTTGAAACATAGCAGCACCAAAAATGCTTCTCTTAGAAAATAACCCCAATACATAGGTCAGTATGAAATGGTGAAATTTAATTGGTTTCACCATTTTTACATGCTACCCACATTCTTTTGCATCTAAGCCATATTCCCTGGATTTCAGATAAGTTCATAAACCTCCAAAGAAAACATTCTTCCTGTATCACCCTTCCCTAGACCACAACTAACATATAAGATAATCTACAAAGATTTAAAAAAAAATCAACTGTTCCAAATAAATAGGCAATAAACAATGCTCAGCATGGCAGAGGCGCAGAGCAGAAAGAATATATCAAACAGTAAAACTTACATAAGATATATAATTCCTCAAACTATGGTGAGATTGTAGGAAGTGCAAAGTTGAAGTAAAGCAGTTTGATTAGCTGGCTCAAGGTATTCAGCAATGATCCGAGGCAATGTTCCAGGGGAGTGAGCAGAAAGATTTGCCAAAGATGCAACCAAAAATTGCTTTGGGTCATTGATTTCTGGCAGAGGGTCCTCTTCTTTCCTCCCAGCATTGCGCAACTTGAAACGTGTGGCATTAGAGCCAATAGTTTCACTAAAATCTAGATCCTCAGGCTCCTCTGCCACTCTGTCCTCTTCTGGCCGTGAAATGAGTGTAACAATGCTGTTAAGCATACTTCCCCAAACCTTTGGATCTGATGGTGACAAAGACTCACATAAGATCCTGGTTGAAGCTACTGAAGTTAACTTCAGCTCCATTGAACCCATGATTGACTTGAGGTCAGGTATCCAAATTTTCGTCAAAATTTCGTGAAAAGCATTAGGCTGAACTGCATTCATCGAGCCAGCAAGGTTCTCAACACCATGCTTCACCAGAAAAAGTGACAGATATATAACAAGAGACTTGACCAACTTCAAGGTTTTGTTGTTTTGCAGCCGGCTAAACAAGGCAATCCATATATGGCTGATGTAGCGAGAGATAACATCATAACCAAGATTTTCAATCACAGTATTGAGCACATAAAATCCTTGCTCCTCAGTACCTGGAGATGAAACTAAGTTGTTGAATATTCCAAGGATACTAGATAAATGCCCCTGTTGATTTAGCTCATGAGGAGACTTTCTGAGGAAGGCCTGCAGCAAGCAGACAAGAGAAGGGACATTTGCAGACTTCTTCCATGATTCAGGAAGGAGGAGAAGTCCAAAAATATCCATATAATTCCCTGGTAAAGGAGATCGATTGAAGTCCACAAGCTGAGCTAGCAGCTGGAATGCATAAGGAAAGAACTCAGTAATATCTCTAGATAAGATCACCTGTAAGATGGGCAGTAAGCTTGTTTCAAAAGCTGAAATAATAGATGGGTCCTGCTCACAAGCCCTCCTGATTAGAAGAGCCACTGAATCGAACAGATGATGGTTAAAGTCAGGGTTTTTAGGGTTTTCACAAACCCTGTTTAGAACAGTCACCAGACCATTGATACAAGGCAACGCAACCTCATGCGAAATATTAGCAACTCCAAGAACCCTCAAGATGCACTTCATCACATAATGGTTCTCCTCAGATTCTGGCTTTTGCAGGGCACCAAAGAGATTGTTCATTAATGCGAGCAGAAATGGGCTGATGTCTGCAGCTGAGTATCTAGCATTTCCCCCTTCATCCTTGACCAGAAGGAGCTTCTCAATGCAGCTGGCAGCATATGAATGGACCACGTTTGACTCAGAGACCAGGAAGCGGACCACATCAGGGAGCAGTGACACTGCAACAGCTTTTGGGATCTGGTTCCTGAACATGGTGAAGAACTTCAATGCACCAGCTTTCAACATCGGAAATCCATCAACATCTTGATTTCGCAGCTCTGGCACAATAACAGACCCAAAGAAGCTCTCAACATCAATAAGATCGGTGGAAACCGAGGTGCCACCAGCTTTCTTGGTTGCAAGGGACACAACCAAATATATAGCACAGTCTTTGTGCTTCCAGTTTGCAGCGGGATTCTGTGCAAATGAGGCTAGAAGACTCTGTATCTGAGCAGAAACCTTTTCAGCAACATTCTCCTTATAGTTCAATGCAATTCCCTTAAGGAGCTCACAAGCAATCCTCCTCCTAGTTTCTAAGTCACTGCCTTCCATATCTCTCCGAATGAACTCTATGTAATTCATATCAAAAAGCTCCTCATCCTCATCCCTAAGCATCACATTGGGAATCACTACACTCTGACAAATCTGTTGCAAAATATCATCCCTTGCAAACAAAGTATGATGAACACTTGTACTAACTGTAGTCAAAAATTTAATAGCCGTCACAGTGAGCCTCTCCCGACTGGAAGAATTTGAGGCAACCACTAAAAGTCCCCACACAGCCTCCACAAATCCGCCCAAATAATTCTGAAATGGGTCCTCATCTCTCTTCATATACAGGCTAATATTCTCACAGACAGCAGCCCGCAACTCATCAACTACAGCAAGCCCATCATCTCCACTATCTTCTAAAGTAGAATATCTCACCGTCAAATATTTCTTGAACTCAATCATCCATTCATCCATATGATCCTCAAAAAACTCCGGCAAATCCATATAATTAAATGAATGAAAGATCCAACAACATGACCTCTGGGACTCTATATAGCCCTTTAGAACACCAGCATTAGCAGCCCCAGAACCCACAGCATGGTCTATATACCCTGCAGTCCGTTTAAACACTTCTAATAACGGCTTGGCAAAGTTTTCAAGACAAAACTTCAAATCGAGTAACAGGTCATTTGTCTTATACTCGAATCTAAATTTCTTAAACAATGAATCAATCGTTGCTAAAACTCCATTCACAGAAACATAATCATTTTCCTGACTCAATTTATCCAAGGTCACAACTAATTCAGGCAACAACGTGGGCCATTTTCGTGGGAAATCATGATTCCCAATGATAGTCAAAGCTTCACTGAGCTGGGCTTGAATTTTAGGTGATGCAGTAACCATTAGCCTGACTATCAAACCTTTAATTTGCTCCTTTTCCGATTCTGGAACAACAACCCGATCAGGATCGTCCGGCCGTGGGGCCCAGCGACCTTTGAGATGGTTCTTGAAGTTAACAGCAGCGGATTGGCGGATCTGCTCATCGACAGCAGGCTCGGCGACCAGCCGGAGAACCGCCAGCCCATAGTTAGGCCGATCGGCGAACTCCGCCAAAGCCGCCTCCGCACGGCGGCGGGGCTCAGGGAGCGGGGACAGAGTGTTTACGAAGAATTGAGACAGGATTTGTAGGGTTTCATGGTTCCACTCCATTTTTCTTTTCGAACGCTCAGTGCGAGTTTTAGGGGGCTAGGGTTTAAGCTAGGTTTTGGAATGAAATTATAAAAAGCGATCGGCAAGAGATACTCCTCAGCCTCAAAACGTATTACAGTCTACGGATACTCGTAAATGTATGTAAATGTAGAGAGAGAAGGAGAGTACCTGGGAGCTGAGAGAGAGAGAGAGAGAGAGAGATTAGCGGACGCACAATAGAATTTGAAATTAAGGGCAAGGGACAAGGAGGAGGGAGAGATTTTAAGGAGCGTGGGGTTTATTTATATATGGAAACACAAAATTAAATTGCGTATTATTTGTTCGCCTACTTAGGGCCCAAGTAACCCCAAATATTTCTTAAGCCCAATTTCGTAAATCAACAAATCTCAAAAGCCCAAAGGAGGGATAATCAACAATTATTACTCTATTACAATTATTTGATTTATCTTTTGAATTTCATGATTGGAGAGTAACATTTTAGGACCAGTTCAGAAAAACTACTCCCTCCATTTCTGTTTAAGTGTCATTTTAGATGAATGCACATAAATTAATAATCTAATTAACTTACCTAATACATACATTAAATTAGTTAAATATATATGTTTGAATGCATTTTATGAGGACAAATGTAAGAAAAATGCGAATTTTCTATCTCGAATTTGTAAAATGACATTTTTTGTGAAACAAAATTAAAATGTTAAAATGACACTTATTCAGAAACGGATGAAGTACTATTTTGTAGTAATGGCATCCACAGGAACGGATAGGGTGGGTGGGGGCAGCAACTACTGTGTTTTTTATTAAATATAAGTAATTGATTGAATTTTGGTGGGTTTTGTTCTTTTTTTCTTTTAATTTCTTATATTTGTAATATTGTTGTTTATTTAATAATATTAATATTGTTTTATTTAAATTGAGATTCAATGTTATTACTCATTGTTTTTATGAATTTGTTATATTATATATATATATATATATATATATATAGAATATGGAGAGTTTTAACAAAAAATATTAGTAGAGGTGTATCTTCCTCATCTTCCCATTTACCTATTGCTAGTGAATTGGTGGAAAAATAACTTCGGATACAAGTATAACTAAATCTAATTGATATTGTTAGTGATTTGGGGGTTACAAAAATCGATTAAGGAATTTGATATTTTTACTCGATATCAAGTATGAAGAGAGTACTTGAATAAGAGATCCGAAAAAAACCTTATATGTCAATTTTTAGATAATTTTTAATGTAAAAGAAATATTTATACATTTATATCACATTTAAATTTATGATTTTTTATACAATAATAGTTCTTAATATTTATTTATTTCTGTAGATTTTTCATGCACGATAAAATGACGCCCCTCTAAGATTTTTGTTTGGATCCGCCACTGGGCATGCATAATTATTATATGCGATTCGAACTCGTGATTTTTGGTCTCCAAACAATCTCACTCCACCATTAGGTCATCCCCACCGGGACGAGTCGCCAATTATTATTATATTATATGGACTAGTAATCAATATAGTCATATGTGGCATCATTTTATTTTAGGCGAAACACATTCTAAGGTCCCTGTACTTTCATGTTTTATTTCGTTAGGTCCTTGTACTATTTTTTTATTTTAGCAATCCTTCTATTTTGATAATTCATTTTCTCAAGTCCCCGTACTTTTATATTTAATTTTGATAAATCCTTATACAATTTTTTTATTTGAATAAGTCCTACTTTTATGTTTGATATCACCAAGTCCTTATTCAATGGGACTAACAAAGTGGTTAAATTTTTCATTATTTTAAATAATATTTTAGTTATTTATATATTTGTTTATATTATTTATTTATGCATATATATATATATAATTTATAATATGTGAGTTGATGTAGCAATATATTTAAAATAAAGTTATCATGATCAAGACGTGCATATAATCAAAGTTTACACAAATGAAATATTTATTGCATTCAAAAATTCAAACATCTTAATTTTTGGAATTTTGGAGCTAATTTATTGTTAAGTAAAAAAATAGAAGCTTTAATGAATGTAAATATGTATTACGTACCAATAGAATAATCTGTATTTAATGAATTCAAAAATATTTAATATTTCTTTGAATTTAAACATGTATTGAAAAAAATACAAAGCAACTGTAAAAAATTTATAATAATATTAATAATTTTTGTCTCTCTATTTCTTCACCGTCATAATATATTTTAGATGCTTTTTTTAGATGATCATGTGTTCAATTTAGATTTTGCTATATTTTTAATTATTTCATCAAAGCTTCGTTAGTATTTTTTTTTATATATAAATCGGTTAGGTTAAATAACAAAAAAGTTAATTAATTTATTAGTTTAATTAAATAAAGACTTAATAATATCAAATGTAGAAGTAGAAGGACATATTAAAATAAAAAAATTGTAGAATGATCTCTCAAAACAAAATAAAAATGTACAAGGACTTGAGAAAATGTATTAGAGAAGCACAAGGACCTACGAAATCAAAAAAAAATTGTATAGAAACCTATCAAAATAAAATATAAAATTACAAGAACCTAAGAATGTGTTTTGTCTTTTATTTTATTTACACAAGTCATACATGGCATCATTGTCTATTAATATATTAACATATAGTTTTCGAGTAACAATTGACGCATTATATGGTAAAAAAAAAAAACAGAAACGATTATGCTTCCCCTCTATATATATATATATATATATATATATATATATATATATATATATAGGGGTGGAGTTATGTAAAAATAACCTCTTGTGTGAAAAATGAGAAAACATCTCACACCACACATCCATCAAAAATCAAAGGTCCAGATTTGATGAAAAAGGCGGTGGTAATTTTGTAATATCTGAAAAGTTTTTCGCGCGGGGGTATTACTGTAATTTGGTAATTCTTATAAAAATTGCGGAGGATTTGATAACAGATCGTTATGCTAACGAAGTATTATCATAATGCTAACGAAGCATTATAGTTATGCTAATTAAAGTTTTCAAATATTGTTGGCGAAAAAAATATTCTAAAAATTAATTATAAACCTAATTTGATTTAATAAACCCTAATTAAATGAAAAAAATCATAATTGGATGAAATAAACCTAATTAGATGAAATAAACATTGATTGGATGTGGTAAACCCTAAATGAGTTGAAAGAAATCATAATAATAATATATTTATACTACGTTAGCATTATAGTTTTGGTTCGTCAGCATTGCAAATACACTATGTTAGCATATGACAATACTCTATCAACATACGTTATAAATTATAATTGGATAGGATAAACCATAATAATCAATTAAGAACTATAAACAAAAAATTAAATTTTAAAAGAATAATGGTAATTAGATGGAATGAACCATAATCGAGATTAAATAAATCATAACTGAGATTTAATAAATCCTAATAAATTTATATTACGCTAGCATTATGATAATTCTTTGTTAGCACAACGAATACATTATGTTGGCATATGACAAATGTTTCGTTAGCATACGTTATCATATGTTATCATAATGCTGACGAAGAATTATTATATGCTAACGAAAGCATTTACAACCTGGACACGCGTAAAAATTTTCTTTTTCATTTTTCGTTCATATTTTTTCATCTAAACATAGCCTTTCGACATCTTAAATGAAAGAGCATGAAGAGAGCTTTAATTTGATATATTTTTCATGTGCATTGGATTAAAAACGAGTAAGTTATGGTCGGTTAAAGTTTTTAAGATTTTTTTTAATTGCTGACATCATCAATTTTAATGGGTTTGGACGAAAATAGCCCTCCTTCCTTTATTTTTTGCCCTATTATTTACAAAATTGCCACCTTAAATCTCAATCATTGGATCATTAAATTGGATGGTGTAAGATGTGTTCTCATTTCTCACACCAACATGGTGTTCTCATATGAACCATATCCTCTCTCTCTCTCTCTCTATATATATATATATATAGGATTTGGTTCAAATGAGAACGCATCTTCGGGTGAGAAATATGAACTATTTACAGTTGTTAGATCTATTAAAATTAATGGTGCAGATTTAGATTGAGATTTAATATATTTTTTTAATTATAACTTTTTTAATCAGGTATAGATATTATATTGGTTTGACAATCAAATCCCACAATAATAGGTCAAATCATATCTACATTTATTTTTATTTCCTTATTTCTCTCTCCCACTACAACGTGATTTTATGTTTTATTTTGTATAATTTTTTTGTTTGTTTTATCTTCTCTACGGTTTTTATCGGGGTTCTTCATTTTTCGATTTCATTCACCACAATTTTTATCATCCACCAACACTGCCTATATTTTTTTTTATCTTTTATGATTCATTTACTATATATTTTTGTTATTTTTTGTATTTTTTGTTGTGCTAAAAATAATGAATTATTTTTTGTACTCAAAATTAATTAATTCATTTTTCTTATTTGTTAATTGTTACGAATTATTTAGAAATTGTCATCATATATTATTTATTTTAAAATAAAAAGTTATACATTGTGCAATGAAATGATATTTGAGAAGCAATAAAATGTCACAACAGAAGCAATGAACTATTTATGGTTTTAAAAAAATCTCTAATCCATAAGAGCTATAGATATGAATTTAGCAATAATTTAGTGTTTTGCAAGCAATGTATTGATTCTACATAAGCAATGATTAGATATCTCATCATTATAATTTTTTTAAAATTTTATGGGTAAGCGATGATTTTGTTATAAATGAGTAACATACAACACTTAACAAAGCATCAATTGTCATCATATATACTATTTTTAAAAAATCGAATTGTTACGCACCATGCAATGAAATAGTATTTGAGAAGCAATAAAATGTTACAAAATAAGCAATGAATTATTTCTGGCAGAAATTTAAGAAATTATAATATTATAATCATTGAAATGGTACATAATAATAAATAAAATTGTTAATAACATGCATTGCAACATTATATAAAATGCAATCAAATTTCTTATTTTCGATCAATGCATACTATGAGTTTTTGAATGTTCTTACTAACAATGAGGAATTTGTTACTTATGATATTAAATTTTTTAGCTTAGAATGATTAAATTTGGTGCTATGTCGATTTCGTAACTTAGACGGTGATCTGCAGTGGCTGAATAATGGTCGACGACTATGAGAGAGACAAAAAAGATAACGTGAGAGAGAAAAAAAAAAAGATATGAAGATTTATTTGGATATTTCCATATCATTATAGATATAAAATTATATTAATATTATTTTGTTTATAATTTATCTATTAAATTGATATTATGGCATCTTTCCTAATTTTAATCTCAACCATTCATCCATACAAATTGAAAGGTCAGGATTGGTTCCTATTTCTCACACAAAGAATAGTCCTCATTATAACCTATCTCTATATATATAATATGAATATAAAGAATTTTTCAAGTTTAAGTTCCAATTACGTAAATACGAAATACTACGATATACAGTCCGATTATTGTTTCTTAAATTGACAATTGTTTTGCAAATATATAGAGCAAACCAATTTTTTAACCCAAAATCAATTCAAGTATTACTTATCACGAAACAATCTACACAATTTTTTTAAAATCCGTTTCCTAAAGATAAATGATTTTTACCACAGATCAGGTGTGTAGGTAAAAAAAATATATATAAATGATTTTTTTTAGAAGCCTCAACTGATTCATATATTAGTATTTTTAGTTTTAAAATATATAAATATATGACTTACGAGCGTTGCAATATAATTAATATATGTTTACAGTCGTACTAGAATAATGTGTCTCACCCCAAGTACGTTAATTAGTATTATATGGATAACAAAATTATCTTCCGATTATATTATATATTATACAGAGACAAAAACTTATATGAGACAGTCTTATATATGAGACGGATCAATGCATGTGAGTTAATGATACTTCACCCATAAATAATGATACATGTGAGTCAATGATACTCACATGCGGGTATAAATAATGATACTCACATGCGGGTTAATGATACTTCACCCATAAATAATGACCCCCGTATGGGAGTATTGACCCGTCTCATATATGAGACGGTCCCACCCAAATATGCCTCTTATACAGATTACCATCGTAAAAAAATCATCATTAATCCAGTTATATATTTACGTAAATAGTTTGCATCTAATTAATTGTAGATTTGCAATATGCCACAATATTATAATTTCTTTATATGATGTTTGTTAAGTATTGAAATAAATTGATAACAGATAACTATTATTTTTCATAATAAAAAGATATATTAATTAATGTGTAAATGGATAAAAAGAGGCAAAATAAAATAGTAATTGGGAAAAAAAAATAAGATATAAGGCTACAGGAGTTATTTGGGCAATTTGGAGTGTAAATGTTTACAATACCCCTATGACACACATGTCCCCACATTCCAATCATTGTGTGTAAGTGTACTATTTACACTTTTAATAACTACCCAATAAATGCACACACCTAACATATAAAAATCCAATTTCATGAATTTTAGGGTTATGGTTAGAAAGTGCCACACTCTAAAACAATGAAATTTTTATGAAATTTTTTTGAAAAAATAACGATAATTCACGTAGCGAAAAGAATCATAACGATAAATTAATGCACGTATCCAAAATGAAAATAAGCATAACGATTTTTTTTTAAAAAAATAACGTTAATGCACGTAACATTAAATGAACATCAATCAATTATTCTCTCTTTCTTTTTCGACCAAAATGAGGTAGATAGAATAAATAAATATGTATTTGCATAGGTAGATATTAGTTGACCCAAATTAAATTACATTTAATGCATTTAATTTTGTGTAAGAGAGGTTGGTAGCGTAATATGCATATATTGAAGGCAGGGCGGAACATCCAAAACAATAAAACACAAAAAATGTCGATTCCCCTCAAATAAAAGAGAAGAAATATATTGAGAGGTTGATCCAGAAGATTTATGAACGAAGCAACGTCGTCTTCATCAACGAACGGGCTGAGTAGAAGTTCCTAAATTTTGAAAGGTATGTTTCGAGTTTATTTCTTCAAGAAATGTAGAATTTGTTTTAAGTTTAGGCTATCTGATTTTATGTTTCTATGTTTCTAGGTTGATTTTAAGTTTAAAAGCCATAATAATGATATTATTATCATTTACAAAAGCCATGATAACGATTATTGAAAAGCCATAATAACGAAAGTTTAAAAAAGCCATAATAACGATATTATTATCATTTACAAAAGCCATGATAACGATTATGTAAAATCCATAATAACGAAAGTGTAAAAAAAACATACCGAAAATTAAAAGCCATAATATCTGTCGTTATTTTTTTAACAATCGTTATTGTCATTTATATATAATAACGATTATTTAAAAAAAAGCCATAACTAAAATTAAAAATAACGTTTGATTAAGAATAACGATTTATTAAAAGTAATAATAATGTATTATTTAAAATAATAATAACGATTTATTAAAAGTAATAATAATGTATTATTTAAAATAATAATAACGATTGTTTAAAATTTATAATAATGTATTATTTAAAATAATAATAACGATTGTTTAAAATTTATAATAACGATTGTTTATTATGGAAAACATATCGAAAATTAAAAGCCATAATATCTATCGTTATTCTTTTAACAATCGTTATTATCGTTTATATATAATAACGATTATTTAAAAAAAAACCATAACTAAAAATAAAAATAACGATTGATTAAAAGTAATAATAAAGTATAATTAAAAATAATAATAACGATTGTTTAAAAGTTATAATAACGATAATTGAAAGTTATTAATAACGATTGTTTTATAATAATAACGATTGTTTAAAAGTTATTCATAACGATTGTTTTATAATTAAATTTTCGTTATGTTTAAATTTATTTTTCGTTATGTATAAATTTAATTTTCTGTTATGTATAAATTTAATTATCGTTATTCTTTTAACAATCGTTATTATCATTTATATATAATAACGATTATTTAAAAAAAAGCCATAACTAAAAATAAAAATAACGATTGATTAAAAGTAATAATAAAGTATAATTAAAAATAATAATAACGATTGTTTAAAAGTTATAATAACGATAATTGAAAGTTATTAATAACGATTGTTTTATAATAATAACGAATTGTTATTCATAACGATTGTTTTATAATTAAATTTTCGTTATGTTTAATTGAAAGTTATTCATAACGATAATTGAAAGTTATTTATAATTAATTCTGGGGGGTGTGGGCCCTCTGGGAAGCGGGGTGGGCGATCTACGCAGTCGATCCTGAATGATGTTCTCTATCCGCGTAGAAAATGTATCAAACATCTGCCCCACACGACGCATCACTCGGTCTTCTACAGCTCCAGCGACGGCATCAACAAAGCGACCGAACCAGCTATCAGACGACTCCCCCGGACGTTGCCCCGGCATCCTCATCTCGGGCTCTCTACTCCTCTCCTCCTCAGTCCTCCTAGGCCGCTTAGCTCTTGATGCTCGAGGAGGGCTCACTCTATGATCTGACAGACCATCCTCATCCGAGGTCCTCTGACCCACCCCCTGCTCTGAGGGTCTAACACCCTCATCTGACTCATCAATCAATCGATGCTGTTGTGGAGCCTGCTGCTGTGTAGTCCGGGTACTCCTACGAGGCCGTGATGGGCCCACGACGTCAGAGGACCTAGTACATGTCCTCGGGATCACACGGCAAGCAACGTTAGTGAGTAACTTCTTCTTGGAGGGCGCTCGAGGTGCGGCATACCTCACACCCAGTACACTCTCTCCCTCCGAACTCTGAAAGTATGGTCTCTGAAGCTCATCAGCTGATGGCACCATCAGTTGGATATCCAACTGCATCAGAGTATTATCCATGTCAATATTAACACACAAATTTAATATTCTAAATTATTTATATAAAAAAATTACCTATCCATCAAATAATCTAGAGAAATCAGAGCTCCGGGATGAAAATGACCACTTCAAGTATCGAGGTGTGGTCAACTGGCCTCCAACGACGCCCAACCGACGTCCAAGCTCGGGGAAAACCTTACAGGCCCATGTCTGTAAAACAAATTATCATATCTTCTGATTAAAATATCAAGTTTTTTAAAACGTAAATTTAACTAATTACCTGAACGGTCCAAACAGGTCCATACCAATGATACGCTTCATCCTTCTCTCTGCCCATAGCCCGTCGAACTCTAGGGATGAGACTGATAAAGTGCATCAGCATCTGAAATGTGTAGCCCCCCATGGAAAAGAATTCCAAGCATCAGCATCTTCCACCAAGGCCCACACCCAGCCATCGATCGCGCGTGAGGGGTCTATGCAAAATAAGATCCGATACACGACCAAGATGTTCGCAATCTTCACGTAGTCTGGAGGGTGATTGTGTAGCCTCTTATCTGTGAACTTATCATACATCTGTGTCACAGTCGTCCTTTTCCCTTCAAATAATCGGTAAAAGATGCCGTTAGGCGGAATGGGATGAGCCGCATTCGGATCGAAGTTCGACGGGCCAAACTGTAAACCTGACACCAGTGCGAACTCTGAGGGCCCAAAGCGAAGTGTGGTTCCATTGACATAGAACCAACACTCTCTACCCTCACGTGCAGGATCCTCGACACGCACCTCGCGACAGATCAAGGCATGCATCGCCTTGCGTGCTATACTACCTCCCCTAAAGTCTAAAAAATGTCCAAAACATCCAGATCTAAACATTTGGATCGTAGCCTGACCACCAAAATGCTCTAAGACCTCCCTAATATTCTCTATTAGCTCCAGCTTTATGTACATCAAAATATTCGGCTTCAGCCTCTGAAGGGGGCGTCTAATTCACTGAATCTAATATTCACAATAGAAAATTAGACTGTTATTAAATTATTAAATTAAATTTGTAGCTACATGTATTAAACAATTATTACTATTATTATTATTAGATTAATTGTTGTTATTATTATTATTCTTATTAAATAATTATTACTATTTATATTCACAATAGAAAATTAGACTGTTATTAAATTATTAAATTAAATTTGTAGCTACATGTATTATTATTATTATTATTATTATTATTATTATTATTATTATTATTAAAAATTAAACCAGCTATTTGTATTAATTGTTTTTATTTTATTTTTTTACTAATGATATTATTTAGACTATTATTATTATTATTATTAAAAATTATTATTATTTATATTATATATTTTTGTTATTTTTATTTTTTCGTCTAATAGTATTATTTAGACGAATATTATTATTATTATTATTATTAGATTATTATTGTTGTTATTATTATTAGAATATTATTATAATTACTTTTATTATTATAATTATTATTATCTGAAAATTATTACTATTTATATTAATTGTTTTTTTATTGTCTTTTTTTTACTAATAGTCTTATTTAGACTATTATTATTATTATTAATAAAAAAGTATTATTATTTATATTATATTTTTTTGTTATTAGGCATAACGATTCACCAAAAAGAGGCACAACGATTCTAATTTATTAATTAATTGTGATCAAATACGAATAATAATGATTCATCAAAAAAAGGCATAACGATTGATTATAAATAGCATAACGATTAAATAAAAAAAAACTTTCATAGCATAACGATTAATTAATATTAGCATAACGATAGTCGTATTAATAGCATAACGATTTATTATAAATAGGGGATAATGATTAAATAAAAAATAACTTTCATAGCATAACGATTAATTAAAATTAGCATAACGATAGTCGTATTAATAGCATAACGATTTATTATAAATAGGGCATAACGATTAGATAAAAAAAAATTCATAGCATAACGATTAATTAAAATTAGCATAATGATAGTCGTATTAATAGCATAACGATTTATTATAAATAGGGCATAACGATTCATTATAAATAGGGCATAATGATTTATTATAAATAGCATAACGATTTCAACTTAAAGGCCATAACGATTAATTAAAATTAGCATAACGATTTCAACTTAAAGGCCATAACGACTTGTTAAAAATAGCATAACGATTTCAACTTAAAGGCCATAACGATTTGTTAAAAATAGCGTAATGATTTATTAAATAAAGGCCGTAACGATTAATTAAATATAATGATTAATTAAACGTAACGATTAATTAATTAAATAAAGGCCGTAACTATTAATTAAACATAACGATTAATTAAATAAAGGCATTAATTATACATAATGATTAAGCAAGATCTATAATTATACATAACGATTAAGCAAGATCTATACATACATAACGATTAAGCAATCTCTATACATAAAAAATCTTTCGTTAGGCACATGAACTCTCGTTAAGGATCAATATAGTATCGTTTCACATCTAAAAACCTATCGTTACTCTAGATCTCAAAACATATCGTTATGCAAGATCTATAATCGTTATGCAACATTTCTAAACCTATATATTCGTTACATATAAATCATAAAAGTAACTATTCGTCTAACCTCTCCGGCTTCAGATGGTCGGTCTTCACGTCGTTCCTCCATCGCCGGTCGGTCTTCAACGCCGGCGAACAAATTGATTTTTTTTTCTTTCACAGAACGGTAGAGAGGGGAGTTGAAGGCAGCGAGAGTGAAAGAGGAGAAGTGAGAGAGAGAGAGAGAGAGAGTAAGAGAGGTAGTTCACAAATTAAATACCGATATAAATGGAATTGAATTCCACAACCATATCTTTTTTTTTTTCAAATTGAAATCGAGTTCGATAGACATTGAGAGATTTTGTTCCAAAATAAATATTTTATTCCTTTTGCATGGAAAGTACAAATTGTGTAAGATACTTTTCAGAAAAGTGGGAAATATATTATTATTTTATTGGTCAAATGTTCAGATATAGTACAAATTGCCTATATAACTCCTACACCCTTAAAACTTGCCCAACTAAATAAATTTTAAAAATAAATTGTCTATATAGACTTTTCTCCCTTAATTAATTGTAAATTTGGTCAAGTGGCTAATATATCTATTTTTTGGAAGAACGTGTCACAATTTTTTTATAAAATAAAATAAAAACAAAAAAATATAGTGCTATTTTTGTTGGGGGAGAAGGGTTTCAATTCCGAACTGATATCTCCCTTTTATAGGAGGGGTTGGGCTCCACTATCCATAGGTTTCGAATCATAGATATTTCCATTTTATACAAGGGTCTCTACTATTTGGGAATTTATGAAAAACCTAATAAAAATTTATCTTTAAAATATATTGTATTTTAAAAGTTATTATATATATCTTTATAATATTTTTTTATATTTATAATTTCTAATAAAATAACAAAATATATATATATATATATATCTTAGTTGTGCATAGGATGGGTGATTATAGTTGAAAATATAAATAAACCACTATCGGTATGTCATTACCTTTGCATATACTGACGGGCACATTTTATTACACTTTCTTATATATTTTTGCAGACGGTTGCACATGAAAAAAAAAATACTCTAACAGAAAACAAATAGCAACTTCGGATTTTTCATCCTCAAAAAAAATTAAAAGTGAGAAAAATAGTGTGTGTGTGTATGCATATATATTGAGAGTAAAGTGTAAACCATGGTTAGGAAGGGGAAGTAGGTCTGATGGCTCTATCATGCTTTTTGACCACGTGGCACGTGGGGACCGCAGTGGGCAACAAACACGTGAACCGTGTGATTTCCATTCAACTCTTCTACTTCTCATCGCACCATTCTGCCATCAAAATACCACCTCCTTTTATTTTATTTTATTTTATTTTTATTTTATTAGTTTCTTTGTTTTCCCCTTTTATTTCTAATAATATTACAACTTGTTGAAATTTTGAATGAAGTCGCATGTGATGTATTTTTGTTAATTATAAATATATTCCAAATTTATAATTCAACTAAGATAATTTGAGGTTCATCTTAGTTGGAGCCTAGTATACTGAAAAATTAACCAATCCATAATTTATTTGAAATTCCATTATTCAATTTATTTGGGACAACTTCGAAATAAAAAAGGATCACGTTGCGATGGCTCATTTTGAAGTGCATCATCCAAATATTTAATAATAATAATAATAATAATAATAATAATAATAACAACAACAACAACAATAACAGTTGGATTGTCCGATTAATCAATGAAATAGTATATGGGTTCCTGCATTTAAGTAATAATTTTTGAACGTGAACATTGAGTTGTCGGCAACAACTTATATTGCGTTGATTTGAGAATTGAAATCAAACACATTAATAATGTGCGTGTCAAAATCTCTCATGGAATCTTGGATGAGTCCATTCTGAGCTGAAAAATTAAATTTGGTGATATTGTTTAAATGGTGCTATAACAGGACCTTTCCTTATGATATATATTGGATGGTTTATTGAGTATAATTTATTTCAAATCGCTTATTATTTAATGATTTCCAAATTTGATTACAAACCAACTTTTTAATTAATCCAAATATGACCTTAAGATATTCGTTATCTTTAATACTTGCCGACTATTTCGTTGCGAACATATTATAACTTTATGTTAGAAATTGATACCGTGTCTAATTCATTCTCACAAAACTGACATGTAAGGGGAGGGTTGTCCTCATCTTAATAAGTGACACATGCCACTTTTCCAACCAATGTGGGATATTTAACACTTTATAATAGTTAAATTATCCCATGGTAATTAATAATTAAGAATATAATTTTTTTTGAATTGTTCTAATCCACTGCCCTATCATTTATATCCAAGGAGCCTTTTCTTTACATATATGTATATCCTCTTTAATTTATATAAAATAAAAGTAAAAAAATATTAAGTCAACTCTCCCGAGTTGGTTTGAACAATGCCTTCTTCCTTATGATGAAAATATATTATATATTAAAGTCGTTGTCTCCCAATTTATCCCCGTAATCAATTATTCCAATTTATATACAAAAAGTTCAGCCCTTGGACATTACTACGTGATGTTCATATCTCATTAAAAATATTCTCGTCAGAAAAATTCTATAGGGAAAAAAATCAGACGAGGAAAATATTTATGTGTTGCATCAATTGCCTCATTAAAAAAACTTTAACAAAGAAAACCCAAAGGAAAAAAAACTTAGTGAAGGGAAAAATAGTACAATTATTTAGCCTTCAGGACATAATGTAGACCTTCAGGGCCTGAACTTTAGGGATAATTTTTTAAAATTGTCACTCCCCCTGAAGATAATAATCTTCCAAGTCTACGCATTCCAATATTATGAACATATTTCTCAAATATAGAAGTAGGAAGAGATTTATTCAGTGAAATTATCACTAGAACGTACTTTTTGTACAATAATATCACCGCTCTTCAGAAGCTCGTACGGGTAAAAGAATTTAGGTAATATATGTTTCGTTAAATTCCCTTTAACGAACCCAGTACTCATTTGTGAAACACAAGCGGCATTGTCCTCGTAGAGGACAATGGGGGATTTATCTTTTGTTGTAAGACCACATGACACATGGATGTGATGTATCAATGATCTTAACCATATACATTCTTTTGCGGTTTCATATAATGCGATAATCTCTGAGTGGTTCGAGAATGTAGTAACCATGCATAGTCTGTTTAATGGACCACCAAGAAACAGCAGTACCACCATAGAGAAAAACATAACCGGTCTGAGATCTAGCATTATGGGGATCAGATAAATAACCGGCATCCGAGTAGCCCACCAATGTCGTATCTTGATTTATTTCATAAAATAAACCAAGGTCTGTTGTACCTTGAAGATAACGAAGAGCGTGTTTAACACCATTCCAATGTCTCTTTGTAGGAGACGCACTAAATCTTGCTAGCAAATTAACTGCAAATGCTATATCTGGTCTTGTACAATTTGCAAGATAAAGTAGTGCGCCAATGGCAACAAAAAATCTGGCAGTTATCTTTTCTGAGACTTTGACATAGAACGGCAGTGAAAGATATTTTTTTTAGGGTGCGAAAGTTCTGAAATCATTGTCCATAATTTTTTTTGTTAATATATTATGATGTTTTTATGTTAGGAAATAATTAATGTTAAAAATTATTTATATTATTACTAAGGGTATTGATGTATATTCCCATCCTAAAAGGCTAGAAACATTATATTTTTAAAAAGTGGCTATTTACATTATTTACTAAGTAATAATGACTATTTTCTCTTTTTTTTTTGTTGTCGAAGGTAACCCGCAGCCGCTACCAAGGTGCGCACTGGGTAAATCCCGCCCCTGTGTAATAGCCTGCAAACCACACAGGAGAGGTAAACCACACTTGGCAAGTCAGGTGTGACAGGCTCACACCTAGTGGTGTTGGTGAGATTCGAACTTGAGACCTTTGGCCTCAAGATATCACCACTCCACCACTAAACTATCCCCATGGGGACACTATTTTCTCATATTAACACTATAAATTTTGCAGATAGGAAAAATGTATATGAAAAGTCCCTCTGATATTACCTCGTAGCTGAACCGACATGTCCTTAATATGTAAATTAAATCACCCTTATAACTATGATGATATATACTAATGTCAATTCAGTTATACTGGAAACTTTCATTTTTCAAGGCTAGAAAAAATACTTGAGTTTAAAATAGAGACGAACAATTTGAAAGAAATAGAAGAACTAAATTATGCCTTAATTACATGCATGGATAAGCCATGCATCTCGTAAGTAAATTACTTTTGTTGCTAGTGAAAAATGGACACAAAGATATATGATCGTACTTAAAATATATATAAAAAATAATATAGCAGTATTGCTACTTAATTATAAAGCTAAACCGTTAGGTTTTGCACATATATATTTAATCCACCGAAAAAATGAAAAATTTCATTTGCCGTGTAATTAGTAGCAAAATTGAAAAAAAAAAATCATACGGCAGCTTCAACAATGGTAGACCATATCACCAGAATGGGATGTCACCAGAAAAGTTAATCATGGAAACTAATAAAAATCTTAAAATTATAATGATTAAAAAAAAACACATAGTGGATCTAGTGTACTGGTGATCATCACTTACAATTTTGAGACATAAATTACAAATTTAAATTATATGGATTTTACAATAAAAAATAGTCGAAACATGAATCATCATTACAAACAATTTATTCGCACATTCTTTATTCATCAAGATACTAATTTCATAATTCTCGTGAAGGCCAAGAACATAGTTTGAAATCAATAATAAAATGAAAATTCTGCAATTTACGAATCTCCAGTTTCTAACCTCCATGCAGACCTATTAGTTAATTATGCATAAAATTTGGAATCCTAATCCATCCTATTTTCCTATTACATATCAAACAAAAAAAAGGGTGTAGTATTAACTAAAGGTGAAGCAATATCCTCAATCAAATTAATAACCAATTTTTGTTCATATAATTATATGTTGATAAGCGACTAAGCGAGCATGCCAACCTCATAATATGTTTAGAAAATGAAACTGAAAAAATAATCACATAACCATTTCTCTCTTTTTTCAAAACATAGTTTTGGATTAATTCATAAATAAAATTCTATCAGATTTAATCGATTAATCAACAAAACTTCATATAAAAGAAATCTAGAAACTTAACAAGTTTAAATTAGTGCCCAATAAAAAAATGCAATAATTAATGGGGTATTCTTTGTTAATGGTTTTATTTGTATCATAATCGATATTCCAAAACTCCATCGAATATCATATCAAAAATTGTCATATATAATGGCATAAATATTTAATTCAGCAAATAAATATATATTTGTATAATTTTATCAAGAATCACCTCACAGGAAAGACACGATTCTTTCCTAGGGCATATCACAAATATTCACTCAATCGGTTAGAGACTCGTGCTGATAACGTGTTGTAAAACTACTTCTCTCAAACCTCGATCTTCGCATCAAGTACATCAATAATCATATAAACAAGACATATATATATATATATATATATATATATATATATATGGAAGACACAATATGAGAAGGTAAATATGATTTCTTTATTCATCCAATATGAATCCAAACCTTACAATATATAATATTGGATTGGAATACCAAAAAGTTAGGATATATAAAGTCAAGTAATAATGTCCACAATAATTATTTACAACAGCCATTACATGTTTTAATCATCCAATTAATTGGAATCAACAAAAAATTGGAAAAAGAAAATGAAGCGATTGAAATGTGATCTCTCTCCAATATAAATCACATTCCTTTATGACGTAATATATATGAATTAGTAGTAGTTTTTTTTAGTATAAGTTTAGTATATTTAACTATTATGTTCCCTATGATCGGCCCACTACAATTAATCAAATTAAGAGGGTATTGGCAAAGCTTATAAACACTTTAAAATGATTAATAAGATGTTGGATTACTGCCCTAACGCAAAATCTTCCCTGCAGCGGATGCAAATAACACTATTTTAGACGGGTCGGATCCGGGTTTTATCCTATCCGCTGTATATAAAAAAAAAACCCGCTCCTTTCCTCATTCTAATTCACTCCTAACCCTAATTTCACTCTGAAGCGCAGTCGTTGTCAATTTTCCTCCCAATCGAAAACCCTAGTCTGAACATAAGCTCTCACCTCTTCATTGTAATGGAGTTTTCCGGCACTGATATCCTCTAGTTGCAAGCGAAGAGTCACCGTCATTCGTTCAATCTATTTTTCCGACAACCATGAACCCTGGTGTGAAGCGAAGATCCAACGCTATGAGTTCGATCGAGTTCTCTGGTGTTTTTCTTGATTTCGATTTCATTCCATGTTCGTTTCTTCACCTTTTTAGGTTTTTTAATCTCGTTTCTAGTTTACAATTTTTTGTGATTTCTTTTAAGCAACTGATATTTATTTTAAATATGTGTTGCTTTTGTTTGTTTCATTTTCGATGGTTTGAAGCAAAGACCCGACGCTGTGACTTTGATCCAGTTCTCTGGTGTTTTTTTTGAATACGCGCGATTTCATTTCAGGTTAGTTTCTTCACATTTTTAGGTTGTTTGTGTTTGATCCATTTTCGTTGCGGTTTTTTTCCCCTCTCGTATTTTTGTTCATGTTCTTTGTTTGATTTATAGATACATTATGTTTGTTAACGTTCTCAGATTTCCTATTAAGATATCATATGTTTATGAATGGGGTCAGATCTGATATATGTATACAATATATTGTTGCTTCAAACTCGATTTCTGGAGTGATTGGTAGATATTTGAAATAAATACATGTTTGTTATTTGCTGCTCTGGTTTTCTTTGTATGTGTTATTCACAATTTCGAGTGAGTTTATTATAATCAAACCATACCACAGTATCAGTGTTCACACAGTTAAGTATCATTCTATTCACATATATGTAGCAGTTGCATACGTATCTGTCTTATATACATACAATCAGCGGACTGAGTTTTGTAACTTGAAAAATGATGTCTGGATTAATTGAATATAACTTATTTTCATCTCTATTAGTTGATGTTGTGGTTTTCTCTGAATGTTTTCTTTTGTTAGAGTTTAGTATCACCTTTTACCCATTATAGTATCATGCTATTCACATATAAGTATCACATGAGTATGTCTCTGTCTTATACACATACAATCAATGGAGTCATTTTTTATAACTTGAAAAATGATGTTTGGATTAATTGAATTTAACTTATTTTCATCTCTATTAGTTGATGTTGTGGGTTTCTCTGAATGTTTTGTTTTGTTAGAGTTTAGTATCAGTTTTTACCCATTTAAGTATCATGCTATTCACATATAAGTATCGCATGAGTATGTATCTGTCTTATACACATACAATTAATGGAGTCATTTTTTGTAACTTGATATTTGAGGTGTGTTGTTTATGTTTCAGGTTTCTAATGTTATCATTTGATTTTATATTTTGAATGGCAGAAGAATTCTGGCGACTTCGACTGTGGAGTGTTTGTGATGAATCACATGGAGAATTTTGATGGCGAAGTTTAATCATGTCCTGATTTGATGAATGTGAGTTTTTGTTATATATTATTTTTGCTTTGTTTTATTTTTTTGACCTTTTGTTCTATTTTTTTTTCAGTCGTGCGGTCGAAGGAAACTATGAGCACTATATTGTGCTCGTATTGTTCTTGCGGGTACCAATGATCTCAGATTTGAAGTTCACAAATCGGTATCGGTTCTTGCATTTTTGAAGAGAAAGAAGAAATGATTCTGATGAAGTTTTTTTGGATGTGTTTATATCATGATCACAGTGATGTAACTGTTGGATTGTGTATTTTTTTGTGTATGGGGAAAAATATTGTTGATTATGGTTTGTACGTATGCGTATGTTTCTTGGGAGAATACTCTTTTATGATTTTACTTTTTTTTGCCGTTAATGATGAATAGATGGATGTTTCTGAATGTATTAACAATGATTTTATGAAGTATTTTGTTTATCATTTTTATGATTATAAAAGAGTATTTTGGATGTGCAAAAGTTTGTTGTAGGTTTTACTGAAAATATGCCAATTATATAAAAAGTATCAGTTAATATTAAATGAAGTATCACTTAACTTGTAATTTTGATACATTGCAAGTTTAATAAATAGTGAGTGTGTATGAATATTCATAGCTAAATATGCTTCAAATGTAGCTGTAAATTAGTTCCTTCATCATTATTCGTAACTTGAATTTTAAAAAATTAAATCTTTTTTAGACATAATAATAGTATCATGTATGAAGTATAATAGTATTCAAAGAGATAAAAAACAGTACCATTATGCAGATTGAATCAATTGTACTAAAGATAATAGCAATCGTTGTTTTAATGAATAAAAAAAATGATTTGTCATAAATGAACGTTTAATAAATGAAATCACATGATAAAATCTCGAAGTAACAAAAATCTAATCAGTGTTTTTCCAATATAACTGTGACATAAAAAGTACCATGCTGTAAGCAAAAAAGTATCAATTCTAATGAAGACAGGTATCAACCTGATATAAATTTAAAACAATCAAGGATTGGGAATTTTCGATCCAAAGTCATTCAACTGAGTTGAACTTGCTGCATTATTTGTCTTCTTTTTTTTTTTGCCCTTCTCAAGTTGTCCTTTAATCTTCTTTTTCCTTCCCTTTGTTGTTGTTCTTTGAGGATCAAGTACACTTATGTTTGTGACTCCATTCCTTCCTGGAAAGCTTGTGGTTATGTTCTTGAACATGTTCAATGACTTCAAGCAATCCATCTTGGCCTCTCTTTACCCTCAATGGTGTTTTACAATTTGTGCGTGTAATATTTCTTCTCCGTGTCGCTCAAAGGAACAATTGATGTAATATTTCTAACTCCCTCACTGGAATAAACATAATATTTCTTCATCACAGCACCAGTACTGTTGCACCTTTGAGTAAATTTTCTGACACTAAAACCAACCTCCCGAGCATGTAGACAATATAATTCATACATCTCTTTAAAACTCTCTCTCTTGAAACCAATTAGAGAGCCACTTAGGTCAAAAGTATTTACTGTATTGCATAAAAGTAACAATGAGTGCAAAATAAAGTACCACAACATGTAGACGTATTGAAATACATAAGATTAAATTTTTCACCTCTTTCAATCAATGTAATGCTCTGCTCATTTTCATCATCATGTTCATGATTCTCATCTCCAGATTTGTCAAGAATAACTTTATGTAGTTCATTATCTGCAACAATATCATCTACAATGCGAAAAATTAAGATTGGTTACTAAACAAATTTTCGTATTTGAAGTTTGAAAATAAAAACTAAGATTTATTTACTCTGCTCCTTTTCAGCAATACATTCTTCACGATCATCCCCAGAATTTTCATGTATCATTATAGGTTCTTCATCCATTTTTTTTATCGTAACCTTTAATCCAAAATTAAAATAAATAAAAAAATCAGAATTTGAACTCAAATTCGATAAAAGTACCTCCTATGATGTTGTGATAGTTGATTTTACCTCAATTTAGATGAATGTAGATCCAATTCAGATTTTGAGCTGATATTGATTCCGACTTTAGCTTCGTTTGCGGTTGTCGCAAACCCTAACAGATGGAGACGACCTGGTATTTGAAGTTGTTGCGAAGGTTCACGGCGGCGATGATGCAAAGATTCTCGGCGGCGATGATGCAAAGGTTCACGGCGGCGAGGACTTGGCCTTCGCGATGGATGAGGCGCGAGAGATGCTGGCCAATGTTGAGCTTCAGGTTTGTTTTTTATCTTGGGCAGTTAGATTATTTTTTTTTGGATTAGGGTTGGGTCAAATTGAAGTGGGCTGGGTCCGAATTGAAGTGGGCCGGCCCATCTGAAATAGTGTTATTTGCAGCTGATGGAGGGAAGTCCAGCTCCTGCCCTAAAGTTTAGTTTGGTATAATGTGTTACGTGCTTAAAAAAAGGAGCTTATATATATATATATATAGGGGTGGGGTTATATAAAAATAGCCCCTTGTGTGAGAAATGAGAACACATCTCATACCACACATCCATCAAAAATCAAAGGTCCATATTTGATGAAAAAGACGGTGGCAATTTTGTAATATCTGAAAAGTTTTTCGCGCGGGGGTATTACTGTAATTTGGTAATTCTTATAAAAATCACGGAGGATTTGATAACAGATCGTTATGCTAACGAAGTATTATCATAATGCTAACGAAGCATTATAGTTATGCTAATTAAAGTTTTCAAATATTGTTGGCGAAAAAAATATTCTAAAAATTAATTATAAACCTAATTGGATTTAATAAACCCTAATTAAATGGAAAAAATCATAATTGGATGAAATAAACCTAATTAGATGAAATAAACATTGATTGGATGTGGTAAACCCTAAATGAGTTGAAAGAAATCATAATAATAATTTATTTGTACTACGTTAGCATTATAGTTTTGGTTCGTCAGCATTGCAAATACACTATGTTAGCATATGACAATACTCTATCAACATACGTTATAAATTATAATTGGATAGGATAAACCATAATAATCAATTAAGAACTATAAACAAAAAATTAAATTTCAAAAGAATAATGATAATTGGATGGAATAAACCATAATCGAGATTAAATAAACAATAACTGAGATTTAATAAACCCTAATAAATTTATATTACGCTAGCATTATGATAATTCTTTGTTAGCACATCGAATACATTATGTTAGCATATGACAAATGCTTCGTTAGCATACGTTATCATATGTTATCATAATGCTGACGAAGAATTATTATATGCTAACGAAATCATTTACAACCTGGGCACGCGTAAAAAATTTTCTTTTTTATTTTTCGTTCATATTTTTTCATCTAAACATAGCCTTTCGACATCTTAAATGAAAGAGCATGAAGAGCGCTTTAATTTGATATATTTTTCGTGTGCATTGGATTAAAAACGAGTAAGTTATGGTCGGTTAAAGATTTTAAGATTTTTTTTAATTGCTGACATCATCAATTTTAATGGATTTGGACGAAAATAGCCCTTATTCCTTTATTTTTTGCCCTATTATTTACGAAATTTCCACCTTAAATCTCAACCATTGGATCATTAAATTGGATGGTGTAAGATGTGTTCTCATTTCTCACACCAACATGGTGTTCTCATATGAACCATATCATATATATATATATATATATATATATATATAAACACATATATTTTTTTAAAAGTTGAAGGACCTCAATTTTTTTTAACTTTTTTTTGTAAAAAAACATATATCTCTAAAAGCATTTTATTTTAGTCATTTTGATTATAAGTTTGTCATTAATAGCATATTAATGTATTATTTTATTCAAACACGTGAACACTTCTTAAAATAATATCATCAACTTTAAAAACACCATTTAAGATGCAAGAACTTAAACTCTAGTACAAATCACAACGAATTAAAATTATAACCAATCTTTTATGAGCTCAGCCCATCAAGAAAATTCAAAGTCCATGACCCCAATGTACGAAATTAATGAGATCTATTTTTTAGGTACGTATTGATTTGGCCAAATAAAAAAATCGGATTACAACATGCATAGTTTGATTTTCCTAATTCAATGCGAAATATATAAATCGGATGACAACAAAATCTTAAAACCGTGATCATTTATAACCTAAACCATAATCTTAAATTAACTTGAAAATTAAGTAAGGATTACTGAAATTCCACAAACATTTTGTAGTTGGCGAAATCCGCATAGGTTCGAATTCCATAGAGTATTTTATATAATTATAATATAGATGAGATTGCGGAATTATCCATACAAAATCAACAGTAAGTATCTCAAAAAGAACAAATAATTTATATGAAAAAGGATTGAAATCGCTATCACAGTGAAAAAAAAGTGCGTAGGGATAAATAATAGGGACAAACCGGACAATATATCATAAATACATATCGTTTATATTTTTTTACATAAATTGTATAATCTATTGATATTTATTAAAAAAAAAATAATAGCTAATAGACATGCTTCAACAAAAAATATAGTTAATAAAAAATTACCGCACCCACTGACAGTGGCAGGATTACACTGATTTGTGGTGGAGCCGCTTCATGTTATGTTTGCTTGTGCAACCAGAAAAAAAATAATAAGAGGAAGGGATGATTGCAACTCTTTTCTTTTTACATTTTTTTTTTCTTTTCTTGGGCATGATGATTTTTTACTAACACAGTGTTTTCTTTAGTGAAATAATATCATCTTTACATGTAAAATTACTAGTTATTTCATATAACACCAAAACAACATTGTTTTAGACCTACTAAATGTCATCATTTCACGTTTCATAGTGGCCCACTAGAAACAAGTAAGAAATTAAATTCATGACTATGTCGTTTTGATGATGTGAAGTAATGAAACTGTAAAATGGTAAGTATATCAAGAGGTTGAATCATTTATATTAAAAGATGGGAAAATACGAGTTTTTTTTCCAGGATATTATCCTAAATAGTGTGGATGTATATCTCCTAAAAAATAAAAATGTGAATACATTAAAAATAAATGGATAAAATGATGAAAAAAAAAGAGGTCACACGCCAAAAACACTAAAACTACAATAATCGCGCAGCTATATAAGCTGGAAATAGGTCAATTTAAATTGAATGCAGTTGATGTGGTACATCCACGCTATCACGCAACCTTTCATGTGCGTTCATGAACGCACTTCACACATGACCTATTTTACCTATGCATCGCCAATTCATGAGCCACGCCTTGACTTCTTCCGCACCTTCCACGCCATCACTTACTCACTACCTCAAATACTCACCGTTGGATTGAGTTAACGATCTCGTGACTAACATGTCATAATTTCGAACGAGCATGTATAACGGAGGTAGATAGTTGAAAAATATATAGTGAAATAATCTCTCTTGATAAATGTTGTATTAATATTTTGTGACTCGGGCATTAAATTTATTGAGTCCATTGAATAGGACTAATTTGGGAAGCTAATTGTACGTTTATAAAATGCTCCATCTTTGCAAAAGTTGTGTTTTGCCTCTATAGACTATAATTGTGGTCGAATCGTCCAAGGAGTATGTTTATAGAATAAACCAAATGTGATTATAAGGAAATAGGAATTACTAACGGACTAAATTAGGATGAAAAGATAGACATTTTTTTAAAAATAATAAGTTGAATATTAAGTTCAGTTCAAAAATCACAAAATAAATATTTGGCTAGTTTTTAAGGCAATTATTTCAATTTTCAATTTATTTAAAAAAAATATATATTAGAACAAGAGTGATGATACGAAACACGGGCAATACAAAAAATAAATAAATCGCCCGATCTTCTAAAATAAAGCCAGAGCCGAAATTTAAAAGAAAATGTATTATACGGTGGTTCATTTTTAAATCGAAATTAATTTGTTTTAAAAGTCATTAAAATCCAATAATTTACCCACCTAAAACTTAACTATAGTTTGGGGTTAGATAAACTCGTGCAAAATATGGACATTCAATTAATATATTAACTTAATTAATCACATTTAATCTACCAATAATTGTAGGTTGAGGCGGGGCCCAACCTTGCCCCTGAAACATCGCTGAGATAATATTATAAGATTAAATAATTAAATAATTAATTAAGCCCACTGGATTAATTCAAGACAGGTTTTGGAATCGTATGTAAACTTGTGCTTTACTCATTTGTTTTTACAAAAATAATTAATCTCCTAATCAAGTTGTTTAATGTAGCTCTTAACTTCCATCAAATATTTTTGGGATCATATCCTATGATCTTCCATGTTACATTCCGTGTGTCATAACTATTTTTTTTAAAATTAATATACATCAATTAGGAAAGCTGGATAAACCCTAAATGAAAATATTAAATTATAATAAATTGAAAAAAAAGTATAAATTTAGCACATGAAATATCATAGAGAATGACATGGAGATTTGGAGTGAATATTATTAGTAAATCCTAGGACACCTTTTTGCCTTAAAGTTGTTCAATAAAATAGAAAAATAAATGAAAGAAAACTCCAGTTACTTTCCCTTGTGATCAATTGTATTCTCCCACCCAACCAACTCCCCCTTGATTTCTGTAGATTTCATGTTTGAATAAATATAGTATTTATATTATTACCATATAATTACACGCTAACCCTAATAATATTTCAATTTTCAAGCATGCATAAGGTGAATGACAATTTATAACATTTTTTTTAGTCCACTATCAGCTCATCTCGTGCATCAATACCAGAATTATATAGTTTTATCATCAATTTATTCAAGATTTAGAAAAAATATTTATGCCCGTCGACTATGTTTTAACGACATATGATTTGCACCGCCTATGATGTCTCATGTGTTCAATTAAAAATTTAAAACTAATAAACCCCAAATAGAAAAGAGAAGTCAAATCATGTGACAACTCATGGATATTAACACATTCTGGTAAATTCCATGCTACACTAAGTGTAGTGCACACTCACCATGAGTGGTTGACATGTGGCACTTTTTTATTTTTATTATTTTGCTGGAATAGTGAATGAACAGTAATTTAAAGTTAATTTTATTAACTTAATTTTTCATCGTCTTCCATCCTTTCTCTTCCGATGCCTCCTCAACGCATGCCGCCGCCGACAAGCTCAGTGAGATCAACGACATCTATACCATATATTCTTTGCATGAGTACTACGGAGACAACTTCTCCTTCATCGATGATGACTTCTCCGACAGCGACAACAAAATTAGCGGACGAAGATGATTGCGTCGTTTCGCCGGAATTATTTTCTCTCTCCTGGCGGTTCCGACGAAGATAAAGTTATTGAAATCGCTATCTTTCTCCTATGCTCATTGTGACTTCCATCAATCTATCGGAAAGGATCTAACTTTTCGACGATCCATTTAAAATACTGGTTTATAAAGTTCATCTCAGATCTGAAATTCTGAATGACGTTGATAGAATCTGGTTTTAAGTTAATTTTCTATTTGTTTTTAATTATTTTTAAGTTTTTTCTCTTTCAATTTCATTATTTTCACCTAAATACCACTTTAAGTTGTGACTGAGAATGAAGACATGGCTTCAGTGGTTGCTGTGAGTGGAGGGAGAATGATGGTGAAAGCGAAATATATCGGCAATAATGGAGGAAACGGTAAAGAGAGAGAGAGAGACGGAGATGAGGAAGAAAGAATGAAAATATTGTTATAAAATTTGCACTTTGGTCCTTTTGACTCAACATATTCAATTTTCTTAAATATATTAATAAATTAGATTTCTGCCCGTGCGATGCATGAGATCATTCATGTTTTCAAATTCAATTATTACATTTTTAATGTATGTCGAACTCAGTTATTACATTTTTAATGTATGTATTATATCTTCGCGTTTTATAGATGATATATTAGTTAATAAGTTAATATCATTTTTTATTTGTTCGGCTATCTTTTTTTTTACCAAATGATTTATTTGATTATTTTATTTAATTAATTAATATATGTTGGTAATTATTTTTTACATAATAAAATCTATGAAATGTTATCCATGACTTCTTAATATGTGAAAATTCATATATTGATTCATTGTGTGCAACTAAATTTGAATGTCATGCACGTATAAGAAATATGCTATGCAATATAGCAAAAATGAATTTTATAATTAAAAAAATATAACATGTGTGTGGGAGAGAGAAAAGATGAAGAGACAATAAAAAATGAAAAAAATAATAATTTTTTATCTATAAAAACTATTGATGATGTGATATTTTTGAGAGGGAAAACATTTTGGAGGGAACTCCATTTTATTATATTAGATATATATATATATATACATTTAAATAATTATAGGAATTAGTTTATAATTTTTTACTCGAGACTAGCTCGTTTGTTAAACGAGCCGAGCTCGAGCATTCTAAACGAGCTCATCATTTTCTCTAACTGACCTCGAGTTTGGGAGTGCTCGGCTCACGAATTTTTTAACGAACCTGTTTGCGAGTACTTAAACGAATTTATTAAAAATAACTAGTGAAATTTTGATCAAGTAACAAAAAAAAATAAAAAAAAAAAATAAAACTTAAAAAGGAACTCATGATCATCTAAAAAAGGATAAAATATATTATGACATAAAAAACCAAGTTGATCATCTAAAAATATCATGATAAAATATATTTAGTTTTCACTCTTTATTCCCTTCATAAATTATTTTAATCACGTTTTTTTTTTCAATATTGTTTTTGTTTTTGGTGATGATCATGTGTAATTCTCTTTTAAGTTTAATTTTTAAAAAATATTTGATCAAATTTTCAATAGTAAACGTTAATTATTTGGTTAGCTTAAACGTAAAGGATTTAGTAAATATTCATTAATTCAATTAAATAAGGATTTAGTGAAATTAAATATAAAAGTAGAAGGGCCTTTAAAAATAAAAAATAAAATGTACATGAACCTTTCGAAAAAAAAAAAAATACAGCGACTTGAGGAAATGTATTCCGATCGAACAAATTGAAATTAACCATGGCAAATAGCCCACACTATGGAGTTTCAAATCCTTCTTTTAATTTCAAAATCCAACATCGAATTGGTACCGAGATTTAAAATTTAATTCGTAATACAAACCCTCATCATCGATATTTCTCCGTATAATTATTCTATTATTTAACACCCGATTGACAAATTGAGAGTATAATTAGAAAGCCCATGATGAGAGCTTTTTAACCATACCACAATACATGGTATGAACATTTTATTTAACGGAACAAGTTAACGTTGTTAAACAAAAAGTGTGAATTTGATATATTTTGAATAGTTAAAGAGGTCAATTGTACTTTTTCAATAGTTTAGGTGTGTATTTGTGCCAAAAAAATAGTTCGTACGTCTAGGTGGGATTGGGCATATAGTTCGGGTGTTTTTTTTGTCATTTGCCCAAACATAAAAGTACATGGACCTAAGAATGTATTTTGCCTAAAAGAAACTAAGACTAATATTCACAAAATAATAATGATGAATTCTTTAAATAATACATATGGAATAAAATAGGTGATATTAACTAATATTATCCAAATTAAAAAAAATCAAGTGCGTAAGACAAGAGTAAATAAGTAATAAAAGAAATTAAAGAAAAAAAAAGATTGACAATATATTGTATATAATATATAGTCTATCTTAGATTCTTCTGTTCAAGTGTTAAAACTCCTCTCTTGATTTATGAATTAACACAATAATCATGCTATCATGGTGATCAATCAATCAAGCAAACAAGACGAAGAACACAAAGAATAAAAGAAGAATAAAAATCATATAATTAAATATCCATCGTACTTCAAAATCAGCCACTATCAAACCCTAGAATATTAAAGTATTAGTTACTCATAATTAAATAAATAGCTAATAAAAATTCAAGAGAAAACATTGTTTAGAATCAAAAACACGATAAAACCCGGAGGATGAATCTTGATCTTGATCTTCAACTTGTTCTTCTCCTGCTCTTCAATCTCTATCTTTAGAGGAGGAATATGGTGTGTGTTGTTGTGGTTTTTGATGTTATGGTAGGGTTTTTGATGTTTAATTTTCATGCTTGAGAAGATATATATAGTGTAGGAAGTATCCTAGTTGAAAAAGGAAAGAAAACGGGCCCAAAAAAGCAAAAATCGGACTTCCAGGGCACGATTCGCGCCCCCACCCGCGATCGGGTCGGTCGTGGGTCCATCTCGGATAATTTTCTGCACACTCGCGACAGAGAGGGGGGTCTGAAGAACAAACTTCGCGACCCCGGTCGCGAATAATCTGACTAGTCGCGGGTCCACGTGGCAGTCTGGCAGGTTTTCACTATTTTGCTTCGTTCTCACTCGTTTCTCGTCCGATTGACCCGATTCTTTTTGCAACGCGTTCCTAACTTGATTTCCTATCTTTATAGGGTCTTTCCAAGCTCATTTGAAGTTCACACAAAAAATGACATTAAATCTCTTCACAATGAACAAACACGTGACATTGCACAAAATATAGAAAATTGTGCAAAATTCATCACTTCCTTCATACATGCAAATGTCCATCAAATACCACTCAAATGAATCTCAAAACACATACAAAATACGAGGTTATCAATTCGTATTGACAAAATCATAAAAATCCACAAATTCTCAAAATTACAAAAATTTCAAATTTTTTGTTGAAAAATTATGAATTCAAAATTTAAATAGGGATAGATATTAATAAATTAACTAAATATATACAGAAACCCGTCTATATATTGAGATATCTCAAAAAGACAAACAAATCTATTTTGTTGGAACGGATGGAGTACATGTTCCCCTTACTTGACAACACTTCCATCGATAAACTAAATTATCATAAACTTATTTTAATTTTTTCTATTGAATTTTTCAAATATGAAAAGTAAATACTGTTCTCCTAAGGATTCGAATTCAAGTAATACATAAATTTAGTTTTCATCATGTTTTTTAACATTGCTGGAAAAAAAATATGACATACATGAAAAACACACATTTTTATTCTCGTTGAATGTCTGTAATATTTAATTTAATTGTAAAGTCTAAAAAAAATAACAATTTAAATATTAGGAGTATTCTTGATTTTTTTCCCATATTTGCCATCACTTCCATCCAATAAATTAAATTCTCAAAAACTGATTTTATGAAGTTCATTTCATTTGAAGTTATAAGGAATTTCATTTGTATTGAAATGAATTTATATAATGCAATTTCTAATAATTTGAAATGAAATAAATTAATATAAAGTGGTTTCTTATAACGTCAAATCAAATGAATTTATATAACCTATTTCTTTTTATAGTTTGAAATGAAAGAAACTTATACAATGAAGTTTTTTATAATAAAAAATTAAAAATTGCACTCAAGAACTCTTTCCGAGAAAATGGAAATTAGAAAGTTATAGAAAAGGACCAGAGTGTAAATTTTATAAAATATTTTCCTTCTCTATCGGTCTCTCCCCAGTCTCTATTTTTCTCACTTTCTCATTTCTTCCATTATCGCCGATCTATTTCTCTTTCACCACCACTCTGCCTCCCCCGCACCAATCACCTCCACCATGTCTTCGTCCACAACGAAAAATGGAATTTAGGCGAAATAATGAAAATGAAAACGAAAAAACTTTAAAATAATCAAAAGCAAATATAAAATCAACTTAAAACCAAATTTCATCAAAACAACATTCAGATCTGAGATAGACTTTGTAAACCAGTATTTTAAATGAATCGTCGGAAAGTTGGATCCTTTCCGATAGATTAATGGAAGTCGCAATAAGCATAGGTTAAAGACGACAATTTCAATAACTTTAATTTCATCGGATCTGCTGAGAAGAGAGAAAATAAATCCGGCGAGACTACGCCATCATCTTTGTCCGGTAATTTTGTTTTCACTTACGGAGTGGTCATCGGCGGCGAAAGATAAGTTTTCTCCGTCATCCTCGTGCGAAGAGTATGGTGTAGAAGACGATGATCTCACTGAGTTTCTCTGGCAGCTGCGACAACGGAGGCATTTGAAGAGAAAGAGGAGGGAAGACATGAAAAATTAAGTTAATAAAATTAACTTTAAATCACTGTTCATTTACTATTCATGTAAAATAATAATAATAAAAAAAGTGCCACGTGTCAATCACTTATGGTGAGTGTGCACCACACTAACTGTAGCATGGAATTAACCCACATTGTGGGTGCAAAGCACTTACATGTCAATCAACACAATAAATCATCTATTACACCTTTTTTCTATGACATTCTCTACTGTACTCTTTTTGTACCGCACACTCATTTTTTTTTTTTTCATTTTCTTTATTTGATTTCATTTTTTTGAGTTTTAGTTTAATTTTACATTTGTCATTTAATGTTCATCTTACCTAATTAAGATTTATTGTAGTTTTCAGTATTTAACTTTTCAAATAAAAAAAGAATAACTCAAAATTAAAAATTAAATATTATAAATTATAATACACCTTAATTTTGCACCTCAACAAGGGTAAAATTAAATTAAATAAAAAAATTTGAAATCACAAAAAAAGGAATGCAATAGAAAATGCAATACAAAAGGTGCAATAGAGGATCTCGCTCCGTCAATTAGTAACTATTGATTCTTGGAAATCGTGATTGGGATTGGTACCAACAAAATTAGTTAATCAAGCTATTGATATACAAAATATATATGATACAATAAGTAAACCAAAGAACTTCATGTTAAAAAATATACCATTCGTTTCTATATGATTGTTTCTTTATGAGTTTTATTTTGTGTTAAAATATTTGTTATTTTATATATATTCACACAATCTCTCACAATTAACATTATAAATATATGGAGAGATAAAATTTTGTCAACTTTTAGGAAAATATAATTGAATAGATTTTATGTAATATAAAAGAGATGATATATTAATCAAAAAAATTAATTGTTAATTCTAGATTAAAATCCTAAAATGACAAACATATAAAAACGGAGGGAGTATAATACAAAAACATACTCCCTTTGTTTCGTTTTGTTTGTTGTTTTGAAATTTGAATCTAGAATTAATAATTAATTTTTTGGACTAATATATCCATCCCTTTTATATTACATAAAATCCTATTCACTTATATTTTTCTAAAAAGTTGATTTTTTTTTTCTCTCTTCATATATTTGTAAGGTTAAATTTGAGAGAGAGAGAGTGTGTCAAAATATATAAAACAACAAACATTTTGACACAAAAGAAAAAACCTAAAACAATAAACAAAACGAAACGGAGGGAGTACACACACATATTCCTTGTAATTTCAATTATTTTGAATTTTGTATCATAAAAAAAAAATCGTATCATCACGTGTTCTAATATAATATTTTAATATATGCATTGTGTATCAATAAATTTAAAACTATATACAAAATTAGCCAAAACATTTTCCACTCGTTAAAAAAAATGACCCCAATTCAAAATAATTTAAATTAGAAGGAATATAAAGTATATATACATGTTACATATAAAAGTGTGGGATAGATATATACATATTGATCCCTTTTTTATATCGAGAGTAACCACAACTGCTATCTGAGGGTGTGCACTGGGTAAACCTCACCTCACTTCTGTACAATAGGTTACAATAGTTTGTAAACCACAGAGAAGAACACTTGGAAAACCATTAGAAAAGATAAGCCACACTTGAAAAATAAGATGTAACTGACTCACATTTAATAGTGTTGGTGTAATTTGAACTTAAGAAATTCGGTCAAGCTAACGGCACCCCACCACTAGACTATCCATAAATGACAATGTTGGTCCCTTTCTGTCCCCAACACTGCATGCTTAATTTCCACATTTATTTCTAGTTAGGGGATTGGGAGATTTGAGAGGAATATCAACTAGTTACATGTTAAGTTATAATTTCAACATTTAAAATTAAATATATTTTGAGCATAAGTTGCTATGTTGGGCGGTGCATTCATTTGGATATTGAGATATTTACAAGTGGGGAGAATTTGCTGTTATGATGAAAAGCAATAATTTATTGGTGATTTGATTAATTTTGTTATATCACTCAAAATAACGATTTATAGTTACATGGGACGTTGTCAAATTAAGGGGGAAAATAGTGAATTATTGTAAGAAAAGGTTATCTCAAAACGTCATTTTCTTCAACCGAAATTTATCCAGCATGTCTCTCAGGGCTCTTATCCTAATTAATGTTCCGTGAAACAATTTGCTCTCTCTAATATACTATATGTCTTATTTCATTGTCTAAAATTAATATAATAATTAAAATTTTGAAAATTTATATAAAAAATGAAATATATGCAATAGAAAACTCGACCCGAATCCCCGTGTTCATGTGCAGAATTAGAACAAAGGGAGAATCGGAGCCATATAAGTTCAATTGTAGAAAATATATTAATTTCCTTCTATGTAAAGATTTTGTTTACAAAATCACAGTTTTCTTTGGAAATAATATGAATGTCTAATTAAAGTAATCAAAAATCAATATTAAAAAAAATATACTGGTACTCTAAATTCTAAATTAGTTTTATCAATATTTTTTATTTTGATTCTACGACAAGCTAGGAATATATTTTGATTTTTTATTACTTTCTCTTCGAATGAAGTTGTAGTCTTCCCGCAAACATGAATAATTTTTATTTTTTTTAAATATGGCAAACATGAATAATGTGATCATTCGCATGTTGATTACTAGCAAAATACGTAAAATTATAAATTTACAAATTATTTAAACTAAACTAATATTGCTCCAATTTTTGTTTTTGTATAACATGATTATATAAAAGGAAATCCAAACGCAGGACTTTAGGTAGTCGGAAGGAATAAGAAAAAGAAAAACATAAAACACAAGATTGTTGCCGACTGCACACTACTCTCTCTCTCTCTCCATCTCTATCTCTCTCTCTCTCACACACTAACCATGGTTACTTTTTCACTGTTCTGTAAACCTCAACCCAAACTTCATACACATGCAGCAATTTGGGCAAGAAAAATTTAGAAACACACACAGCTAACATATCTTCTTCCTTATTTTTTGCTCTGCGAAAAGAAAAGTGGCAAAAACACAAGCTTATTTTGTTCACTGCTGATCATTTGTTCAATAAAGTCCTGTCTTTCTCATATAGTAATACATACTTTCGAAGAAAGTGGATTAATTTGAGATACTGGTGAGTAATTTCCTTCAATTTCTGCTCCCCTGTATTGCCTTTTTAAATCCTTGAATTTAATGTTTTGCTTACATTTAAATGATATTTCTTGGCTTTGTTTTTGGTCATGCATGTTTCTGTAGATACCTTGTGTTTGAGATCTGAGACTGAGAGCTACGGCTTATTGGGATTTTGCGAATATAGAGTGAATTTCTGTGATGGAGTGATGTTGGATTGGTTTGTGAGATGAGTTTGGTTTCCGTGATTTGGGAAAATTCAATCAGGGAATACTGGATTTATATTGTTGTTTTTTTCAGCTATTTGGGTTTTTGAAGTTGAAGAAATTTTGAGAATTAGGATTAGAATCTGGCATGGGGGTTGTTGGTTGGAGTAATGAGGATAAGGCGGTGGCCGCGGCAGTTTTGGGTACCAAGGCTTTTGATTACTTGATGTCGAGCTCAGTTTCTGCTGAATGCTCATTGATGGCAATGGGAAATGATGAGAATTTGCAGAATAAGCTTGCAGATCTTGTTGAGCGCCCGAATTCTTCCAATTTTTGTTGGAATTATGCAATATTTTGGCAGCTTTCTAGGTCGAAGGCTGGGGACTTGGTGTTGGGATGGGGGGATGGGTGTTGTCGAGAGCCCCGTGAGGATGAGGAATCTGAAGTTACTCGAATTCTCAAAATGAGGCTTGAGGATGACTCTCAGCAGACAATGAGGAAAAGGGTTCTTCAAAGGCTGCATACTTTGTTTGGAGGTGGCGATGAGGAGAATTATGCTTTTGGATTGGATAAGGTAACAGATACTGAGATGTTCTTTCTGGCATCAATGTACTTTTCCTTCCCTAGGGGAGAAGGAGGGCCAGGGAGGTGTTTTGGATCTTGCAAACATGCTTGGTTGTCTGATGCATTGAAGTTGTCTGTTGATTACTGCGTTAGGTCATTCCTTGCAAAGTCGGCTGGCATGCAAACTATTGTTTTGATCCCAACTGACGTTGGTGTGGTTGAATTAGGCTCGGTCAGATGCATCCCGGAAAGTATGGAGCTAGTGAAGGTAGTTGGATCTTCCTTTTCATCATTTTCTTCGCTCCTCAGGTCCAAGCAAGCTGCGGCTGTGGCTGTGGTGCCAGTAACTGAGAAAAAAGATATGAATGGCCCCATTCCTAACTTGGCCATTGGTAACCGACCAGAAGTTGTTCCCAAGATTTTCGGGCAGGACTTAAATTCCAGTCAAGTGCAATTTAGGGAAAATGTTTCTGTTCGGAAAGCAGAAGGGCAAGACAGGACCTGGGATGCAAGTGGAAACAGGAACAGGTTGCCATTTACCAACAGTCAGAATGGTTTTAATGGCACTACGTGGACACAGTATAGTAATGCAAAGGTGGGGAATCCGGTAGAGGTTTACAATCCTCAGACTCCAGCCAAAAATCATGCTGAGGTTGCCAATGGGAACAGAGAAGAGTTTGTGCTTAATAATTTTCAGCATCAAAAACCGGCTCAAATGCAGATAGATTTCACTGGAGCAACCTCAAGGCCCTTATCCTCACACCAACAAAGTCTTGAGTCCGAGCTCTCAGATGTTGAGGCTTCATGCAAGGAAGAGGTTGCAGGGCTATTGGAAGACAAGAGGCCAAGGAAGCGTGGTCGGAAGCCTGCCAATGGAAGAGATGAACCCCTCAATCATGTAGAGGCAGAAAGGCAGCGTCGGGAGAAGCTGAACCAGCGTTTCTATGCTCTACGAGCTGTTGTCCCAAATATCTCTAAAATGGATAAAGCTTCTCTCCTTGGAGATGCTATTGCTTACATAACCGAACTTCAGAAGAAGCTGAAGGACATGGAGTCTGAGAGAGAAAGGCATGGAAGCATATCAAGAGAAGCATCTGCTTCAGAAGCTAATTCAAACAGAGAAATGCAAGACCTAGCTTCGAGCATCAGCATTGAAACTGGTAGTGAAGAAGTCACTGTTAGGGTTAGCTGCCCGTTGGACGCCCATCCAGCATCAAGAGTTATCCAAGCAATCAATGATGCACAAGCAACTATTATTGAGGCAAAAATGGCTACAGGGAGTGAGAGAGTGTTCCACACATTCCTTGTTAAATCCCATGGATCTGAACGACTAACTAAGGATAAGTTGATCGAAGCCTTTTCCCGTATATCCAGCTCTCCCCATCAACTATCTCTCGGGTAATTTAATTATGGTGTTGGACAAAGTTAGTTGCCATAATATGCAGTGGAACTTCATAGAAAACTTCTGAGGAGATTTTGATATACTACAGTACTAATGCTAGAAGTAGGGGATAAAACTATCTTTTGACCTTCTAGGATAGCACATTTCTAGTTGCTTATAGTTTTATACATATTTAGTCGAGTCGCAAGTTGCAATTAAGATTAATTAAACCTATCAATTCTAGAGTTCTTCCTTGTTTCTCCTTTTGGTTTTTGAAATCTGTATATGTCTGATTTTACTCAGTTTCTTGTGTTCAAGTTTTGTACCTGTTCTAATTAATCTAGTTGAGATATGAAACTAGCCAGCTTCCTGTGGAACATGGCTGGCCATGAATCATAAATGGTAAGATAGAATGTTGAGGTAGAAAGCAATGTGATTTAATTTCATGACATTTTCTGCCTGAATTCACATGCTGTGTGTGAAAGTCAAGTGGGGTCTGAGTCGAGTCGTGTCGAATATTGGTAGAAATGTGGTATGCTTCTGTCGAGATCTTGGGATGATTCTTTTCTTGGTCAGAAATCTTTGCTGCATATATATGTTGAAGCATTAGTGTGGAACTTTTTATTACCATGCAAGAAAAGAAAAAAGCATTTGATTTTCCTATGTTTTTTGTCTGAAAAAGGTGAGGATGTTATTGATGCCGACCTGTTATTATGTAAGAAAATAAGCATTTTCGAGGAACTCGGCCTCATATTTATATTCATATTTTATGTGATTTGAATTCATTGAAAATGACGAGTAGTAGTTGTTTTATGAGTATGAATGTGAAAGTCGTAGCGAGAAAGGAATGCAATAAACACGTTTTCAAGCCGTGTGGACTATTATTATGTGGTGTGGGGCCATCTTGCTAATTTGTAGTGCTTTTTTTTTGGCGTTACGAAATTATAATAATCTATAAATGCAATGATTGGAAAATTAAAAATAGTAAACTTTGGAGATGAGATGTAAGAGTAAGATGAATGATTGCTATATTTTTCTTCATTATCTTGGAAATCTATCTGAACGCTCGTGCTACATGAGATGTGCATATTGTGTAGAGGTGAGCATAATCGAACCGTCCAAATACACGAAATAAATTCAAATTTTTTCATTTCTTAATAAGTTTGATTTCGGTGTGTATGTAGTCGGCCTTGATTCCACCAAAATCAAACTTTTGGTTTGAATCGAGACCATTTACACACCAAAATCGAATCAAATCAAGGTCATTTGCACACCGAAACTCTGAATAAGTTAGATTTTGATGTGCGGTTGGTCTCGATTTAATTTTTAATAGTAAAGTCGAATATATTATTAATTTTTTATTTATAAATATATCCCATGATATCCAAAAATTGAGCCTTGAAGGGTTAACGACACACCAACCACTAGCTTATAATCGTTTATTCCTTATTTTTATTTTTCTCAATTACGGTTTTGAACCGTGTTGAATTGACTGATAGTAATGTACACTCTAAAGTTGTACACCAAGCCTTATGATATTTATTAAGAGTGTACTTCATATTTGATATGCATTGAAAAATTCTAAACACGGCCACTGTTTTTCTCTTTATAGCCCCTAAATTAATAATATATATATATATATATATATATTAAATTATTAGATTTTTTTACCCTCATAACCAAACTAAAAAAACCTCCTAATTCATCGCCCCCACCGAAGATAAAATTTGTTTGTGTTCTTGAAGGGCTGCTAGATTAATTTGGATGCAATCGTCTGCACCAGCACCATCGCCATTAAAGCAAAACTTCTCATGATCAATATCACCTCATTGTGTTTCAACAAGATTATTTTTTTCCACGGTAATTCGATAGACGAGATCCTTTCTCAACAATCTTGTGAAGGAAAGACAACAAGTAATCATAGTAACCTTCGACTTTCAGTAGCCCCACCTGCATTTATATCATATTGAACTGGATTAGTAACATCGCAAACCAAACAATCATGTGATAAAACCACATTAATCTAAGGTCAATTACAACAATTCCTTCTATCAACCGACTCTAATCATTCATTCTCTCAATACTTAAACGACTTTTCTTGGATTCTGGAGGAGATTGACTTATGGGAATTCTTGAAGCATTAAAAAAATGATGCGCAGAACTAACATCACAAACGCAAATTCTTGAAATAAAATAAAATAAAGGACTTTGTTTGACTTTCAAGGAAAAACCTACAGTTTAAGCCAACATTAAAAGTCAGAAGATGGAGTTTTCTAGTGCTTGGCGAGAAATTCAAGAACAATGCGAATGATGATGATGACGATGATGATGTTGAGAAGATTAGTTGTTTGGTGGCGCAGAGGTCCTATAGGCTGCATCCAAATCTTCCAAGAACTTGACATCAATATTCATCTTTAACGAATGGCTATGGATTAGTTTTTTTTAATGTGTGGGCTACGAGGGTAAAAATGTCTAATAGATTAATATATATATATATATAGGGGTATATATATAGGGGTGGGTTAAAATGAGAACCATATCCCTATGTAGGAACTAGGAACCATTTACATCCATAGATTTCTACAATTTTAATGGACAAGATTGATTTTAGATTTTAGGGGTTAAATTACAAAATGATAAATTTTTACCAAAATTTCGAAAATAATAAGGGTATTATTGAGAAACCCAAATCTCCATTTTATCACATCTCCCATATCTAGGCATAATTATGGGATTAATTTTACAAAATATAGTCATAATTATGGGATTAATTTTACAAAATATAGTGAATCTGATATGTTGAATATGCTAATTATTTGGGGCAATATTAATTAAGTGTCAGATATTATTTTCATTAATAGCACAAAAATAGGTTGTTGAGTAGTTGATAGAAACCCTAGAAGGAAAAAATCACCGCCTGTCGCCACACCTACGCCGCTCGCCTCCCGCCGCTTGTCACCACACCTACGTCGCTCGCCGTCACCGATCGCGCATCGTCGGCCGAACCCTGCCCAGACGCCGTCGACCGAAAGAGGCGCGACCCGAACGTAACCCAAATCGCTGAACGTTCACCGATCGCCGCGGCCGGATGCTTAAACGTCGCTAAACTCTACCCAGTCGCCGTCAACCCAAGGAGCCATCCCCCGAACTGTACCCAAACGCCACTCGAACTGTACCGGCTACCACCGCGATGAAACCCTAGAAAAATCCCAACCAGGCACCGACCGAACAATGATGAAGGGCACGAAGGCCGCACGAACATGTAGTTATCTGCCATTTTTTCAAAATGCTTTCATGTAATTTGTTGATGTATTTACCAATTTAGTAATATATTATTAGCAAAATTTAAGGTTATTGGTTATTGCTTAATCGATATATTTATTGGTTTAGATCTGATTTGGTTTGATTTTTTAGCAAATTAATCGGTTATGATAGTAAATTTTATGGGTATTGGTTATTGTTTAATCGTTTTATTTATTGGTTTTGATTTCATTTGGTTTGATATAATTGGCAAATTAGTAAGATATGATTAGTAAGTTAGTAATATATGTTTAGCTGATTAGCTTGATATAATGGCTTTTATGGGTATTTGTTATTTATAGCAAATTAACATAATAGCTCAGCCACAATTTTTATACTATGCATAAAAAGGCGGTATGTCTCTTAATCTGCATCCTGAAACAAAACCATATATGGTACATCATGTTGTCATACCACTAGGCTTCATTCATATGATCGATGTTGATTTCACCGGTCTGTTTTAGTATCTTGATATGTCTAGAAGCATCGCACTGAATCGACTCAAATACTGCCTACTTAAGATTCATATCCATCAACTTGTAGTTCTTTGTTTCCAACTTTTTAAGATTGTTGTGGTGGTGGTTGAATGACAAATTTTCTGATTATATTTGGTTTCATGTGCAGGCACCTTATTCAGCTTGCTAGGAAAGGTGGGGATCCCCTAGGCTTCAAATTTGTCGAACACCATAAAGTATATTTCTTCATCTTGCTTCTATGCTTCTTTTCTTGCCCAGTGTCTCTATACATACCGACACTGACATTCTTACATGCTTGCGGGCAGACTACAACCTTCACATTCACATCTTTCGGCAAGGAGGGAGTATAGAATGTGGATGGTGAGATTTTTCTTGCACAACAGCTATCTGCTCAAGTATTTCGAGGCCTTGTTAGCTTGTTTGCAACTGGCCCCCAAGAATAGAATACCTAGAAATATGCTTGTCTACAAGAAGTTGAGATATTTGTAGCAATGTAATAGAACTAATGAAAACAGTGATTCTCTTATCTGAGCACTCAACACTGTGAACAACTAGAATCGGAACAGTGATTCTCTTATCTGAGCACTCAATACTGTGAACAGTGATTCTCTTATCTGAGCACTCATTTTAGACTTCTTTAGCATATCAAAATTGTTTTTGAATTTCTGTTTTCTAGTTGTTTGATTTCATTTTATCTGGTTGAATGTGATTCTTTTAACCTGTTTCATGACAACCTTCTATGTTTGTAACATTGAAACATTGATGCGTTTAGCAACTTATAAAGGTATAATTAGCAAATTAGTTAGATATAACTAACAGACCAGTAAGATAAATTTTACGATTTTTTGGGTGTTTTTTTATTTATAGCAAAATAACATTTAGTATATAGCATATTTAAATTTGTTTATAGCAGATTAGTAAGATATGATTATCATTTTTTATGGGTATTAGTTTTTGATTATTTGATCTATTTATTGATTTTGATATTATCTGGTTTGATGTATTTAGCACGTTATAAATATATAATTAGCAAATTAGTTAGATGTTAATAGTAGATTAGTAATAAATGTTTTTGTTTAATGGGTGTTTTTTGTTTATAGTAAAATAACATATTGTATTTAGCAATTTAAATTATTAAACTGCTAACCAACAAATGGCTTCAAAGATTGATTACATTATGGTATGTAACTTCCAGGAACCCAAATCTGAATCAGCATGAATTCCTGTAATTTAAAAATAATGCTATAAGCACATGATGTATGTGCTATAAATTTGTACATAATATGCTATTAATAATTTCATACATTAAAACTAGTCAAGCATACGCCATTTTGTACTAAAAACGCCATTCTGTACAAGCAATGCCCAACATGTCCATATCATATAAGGGTAAAAAAAAAAGATTAAACAAAATGGAAGATTAATTTTCTAATTAAAAATACAAAATTTGCTATAAACATATGCATACGCTGCTAGAAATACATTCTTATTTTGCACACATACATTCATGCGATTTTAACTATTTTTTTCTTAATAACTTGAAGACTTCCACAACCAAATACGAAAATCATCTATCTTCTATAATAAATATAAAATGACCATTATCTGCGAACATCTCAGTATCATGTAAAGTACATTGAAACCATTTAAAAAAAAGACCATTTTATCGTCAAAAAAAAATTATATTTTCACATAAAAATATTACCGATTTGCTCTTAACACATCTATAATTTGATAATTACATATACAAAATTTGCTAAAAGTCGTACATACGAGTCCCTAATAGATTCCGCCCAGATCTCTACACCTACAAAGATACATTAATGGAGAATATAATATCTGGATCTTTCATAATCAGACGATAACTGGCGTGATGATAATATACGATCGAATAAGAACTTGTGAAAAATGACTCCGCAGATGAACAGACACATGATGAAATCCAACAAAGTCGATGCTGGAAAAAAATTATTTTGGAACGCCTTCTTCGACTGTAAGAGACGTAACTTCAAGGATATTGAACATGTGTGTGTTAAATTAAAATATGAAACACCGATAGATACACCTTTATAAAAAAATATGAGTAATAACCGTCCAAAAAAAAACGTTCCCATATAAAATCCCACTATGTATGGAACATATATATTTACTGCATATTTTTAATATGCATTACAATGACACATATACCCTTAACTTAATATAATTATTAACATATTGCATTTTTGACCCCATTTTTTCAAGATTAATCTTAGCCTTACAAAATAAATGATTCAACACTCCAGATTAATTCCTAATTCCTACACAGGTGCTTGGTTATCATTTGATCTCTCTCTCTCTCTCTCTCTCTCTCTATATATATATATATATATATATTAAATTGGGGGCTGTGAAGAGTAAAATAGGAGGTGTGTTTAGAATTTCCCATGCATAAAATTTGGATTTATTGTTCTTTCAAAAGTGATACTATTTTGTAAAGTATTATTTTTTGTATTCAAAATGTTATTACGTTGAACAAACATTATTTGGGGTTCAAATTGTTTCTTTTATATTTAAAAATGTATTTGTATCTTTCTCACCAACTTTAATATATGAACCGGTAACACTTTTTTTTTCTCTTTTTTTTTTGAGGAAATATATATATATATATATATATATATATATATATATATAGGGGTGGGGTTATATAAAAATAACCCCTTGTGTGAGAAATGAGAACACATCTCACACCACTGATTCATAAAAAATCAAAGGTCCAGATTTGATGAAAAAGGCGGTGGCAATTTTGTAATATCTGAAAAGTTTTTCGTGCGGGGGTATTACTGTAATTTGGTAATTCTTATAAAAATCGCGGAGGATTTGATAACAGATCGTTATGCTAACGAAGTATTATCATAATGCTAACGAAGCATTATAGTTATGCTAATTAAAGTTTTTAAATATTGTTGGCAAAAAAAATATTCTAAAAATTAATTATAAACCTAATTCGATTTAATAAACCCTAATTAAATGGAAAAAATCATAATTAGATGAAATAAACCTAATTAGATGAAATAAACATTGATTGGATGTGGTAAACCCTAAATGCGTTGAAAGAAATCATAATAATAATAATATATTTGTACTACGTTAGCATTATAGTTTTGGTTCGTCAGCATTGCGAATACACTATGTTAGCATATGGCAATACTCTATCAACATACATTATAAATTATAATTGGATAGGATAAATCATAATAATCAATTAAGAACTATAAACAAAAAATTAAATTTCAAAAGAATAATGATAATTAGATGGAATAAACCATAATTGAGATTTAATAAACCCTAATAAATTTATACTATGTTAGCATTATGATAATTCTTTGTTAGCACATCGAATATATTATGTTAGCATATAACAAATGCTTCATTAGCATACGTTCATATGTTATCATAATGCTGACGAAGAATTATTATATGCTAACGAAAGCATTTACAACCTGAGCACGCGTAATTTTTTTTTTTGTTCATATTTTTTCATCCAAACATAGCCTTTCGACATCTTAAATGAAAGAGCATGAAGAGAGCTTTAATTTGATATATTTTTTGTGTGCATTGGATTAAAAACGAGGAAGTTATGGTCGATTAAAGTTTTTAAGAATTTTTTTTTAATTGCTGACATCATCAATTTTAATGGATTTGGACGAAAATAGCCCTCCTTCCTTATTTTTTGCCCTATTATTTACGAAATTGCCACCTTAAATCTCAACCATTGGATCATTAAATTGGATGGTGTAAGATGTGTTCTCATTTCTCACACCAACAAGGTGTTCTCAAATGAACCATATCCTATATATATATTTATGTATATATATATATATGTGTGTGTGTGTTAATATATAAAAATAACCATTTTCATTTAGTAAATTATGTTTTTAGTCATTTAAAAAAAGATTATTTATAGCCACTTTTTTGCTGAAAATACTTAATTATCCTTCATAAAATTGTGAGCTGCATGACTAGAGTGCATTATTTGGATGCACGAATGAAATATGATCGTGTATCAGTACAAATTAATATTGCTACAAGAGTGGGTTGCACAAATAAGTTCATCCGTGCAACATTATAAATTTTCATACTATTGCACGAATTGAGGATATACGACTGAGCGTAGTCATGTAACTATTCAAATTTACACCACTACACGAATGAAGTTACACGACTAAGTCTTTTCGTGCATCATTCAGGTTTTACATTGTTGCGTGACTAGGATGCACGACAGAGCGTTATTTTGTGCAAGTGACTAGAAACATATTTTTTAAAAATAGTGATTAGAAACATTTTTCACTAAGTCAAAATGGCTATTTAAAAATCTAACTCTATATATATAAACATTTTTTTTTTGAGCAAATATATATATTGTGACTGTTGTAATATGAAACTCGTGGGAATTGCGCGTGTGATATTGGATGCCAATTATATCGCAATCAGTCTTCAGTCATAATTCATAAATCATGATCATGACATAAATATTCTTCTTCAAATAAAATAAATCGAAGAAATAAACTGTCAATTATTTACCTAACTTGCACACATGGGAAATATGAATGCATACTGCACACGCCACAAATGCATGCATTTACTTCGATGCATTTTATTTGTATATTAAAAGGCGTGATTAAAATGCAGGAAACACGTGAACAAAATTCAAACCCCACAAGTTTATAATGTCTTGCTTTTTTTTTCTTTTTCATTTTCATTTTCCTTTAGCTTTTCAGATTCAAATTAATTCGAATTTCATTTCATTTTTAGTATTTCAAGAACTTATTGTTTAAATGGGATCTATACAAGCTTAAGGATTTTTAGAAAAATATTTTAGATAATATAGGAAGTAGAAACCAATTAAGATTTTTAAGTAAATTTAACCTAATAAATTTTGGTCATAAATAAGTTGTTGGTTGGTAGCATGTATACATTTGTGCTGGTACAACTTTTTAAATTTGACTATTTCTACAATTTTCAGCTGAGCAATTTAATATCCTGTCTATAATATTTAGGCCATGCTTTGAAGTAACGTGATTTAATAGTCCTTTAATGACCAGATTTAAAAAAAAAACACACAGTTTTCATTTTCTAACAAAAGCAGAAAGAAGAAAAAAAAACCCCCAACTGACTCCAGTTTCACCCCCCCCCCCCCCCACTGTAACTAATATAGGCCGCATGTGTTGCACATAATTGCTGTGATTTTATTAAATAATGTTATAATATGTATAATTAATGGTTAGAGAGGAAAATTTATCTAGATAAAATTATATTAAAATTGGTAAAAAAATTAAGATTTAAAACTAGAGAGTTATTTTGACAATTTGTATTTACCTTACACAATATTCAGAAAATGGAGCCCACCAAATCAGAATTTGTGTACTTATATTCTGATAAAAGTGGGTTGTAACTGCCACATGACACATGAGAGAGAGAATATTAATGAGTTAGAGTTTGAATTTATCACCCCCAACCACACGTCCTCGACTTAATTTAAAAAAAGAAAACTGCTCTCGATTGAAATGTAACAGACAACTCCACGATTGAAATCGGCGATTCAATTTAAAAAAAATCCCTTTTCTCTTGCCCGTCTCTCTCTCTCTCTCTCTCTCTCTCTCTCTCTCTCCATTTTCAATCTGCAAATCCACGCTTGTTATCAAGAGATCGAAGAATCCCGAGTTCACGATTAATTTCTCTCGACATTCAGGTTGCTCTCTTTCTCTCTCTCTCTCTCTCCAACTCACGATATTCATCTCTGTCAGTTGAACACTCATGCCGACGCCGGAGATGGAGTGAGGACTCGGAGAACCACCAGAGACGTCATCTTCTCAAGTAGGCTTCTCGATTAAATTTGTGCGATTTATTTTTGAATTGGTTGTTCAAATTTTCACAGTTTATGGTTTATAATCGTGACCCTAATTTAACGAAATTAATCGAGGCTATGCTAGACCTTATTATGGATTTTTATGTTAATCGAGACTTCAACTATGTTAATCGTGGCTTTTTATAATTAAGCTAGGCTTATTATGTTAGTCGTGGATTATTGAAATTAATTGTGGCTTATTATGTTAATTGATGCTTATATTATGTTAATCGTTGCTTATTATGTTAATAGAGGCTTGTATTATCTAATTGTGGCTTTTGAATGTAATCGAGGGTCACTTGAAATTAATCGAGGCATATTTTAAATTAATCGTGGATAATTTAGAATTAATCATGGCTTATTTTAAATCAATCGAGGATAATTTATAATTAATCGAGACACATTTTATATTGATCGGGGCTCATTTTTGGAATTAATCGTGGCTCTTTGTAAAAAGCCATGATTAATTTAAATGAGCCTCGATTGATTTAAAACAAGCCACGATTAATTCTAAATTATTCTCGATTAATTGTAAGCATTACGTCGATTAATTTAATGATCCACGATTAATTTAAATGTTAATCATGGTAATTAATCGTGGATAATTTATAATTAATCATGACTTTATTTTAATTAATCGTGACTTTTGAAATTAATCGAGGCTTAAGTGATATTAATCGTGGATCATTATGTTAATCGAGGTTAATATTATGTTAATCATGACTTTAGGAATTAATCGAGGTTGGTATTATGTTAATCGTGGCTTTAGGAATTAATCGAGACTTATATTATGATAATCATGGCTTTTGAAATTAATCGAGGCTTAAGTGATATTAATCGTGGATCATTATGTTAGTCGAGGTTGATATTATGTTAATCGTGGCTTTAGAAATTAATCGATGCTTAAGTGATATTAATCGTGGATCATTATGTTAGTCGAGGTTTAAGTTATGTTAATCATGGATAATTATGCTAATCATGTGTAGCAACCCAAACCCGAATGCCCAGATGCTAACGAAAACACACACCAAAACATTTGTCAATAAAAATTTTCACAATTCAAAATTTATAATATTTCGTGGATATAAAAATTTGGGCGGCATTCCGTTTAAAATATTCAGAATACCCACGCTCATAGGAGTTTACCATTCAAACTTGTTCGATCAAGACTAGTCAAAATTCAACCTTCAACATTTAAAATACGTTGTAAAGACCACAACACTCCCAATTAACCTTATAATTAATAATTAAATATTTCATAATCATAAAGCGGAAGCATAAAATTCATGCTTATTGACCACAAACTACACATAATTAATAATTAGAAATTATAAAATTGGTCAATGAAATAAGAAGTCCTTACTGGTCCACATCAGCTGCCAGCCGTCATCAAATACCTGAAAATATTATGAAAAATAGATGGGTTGAGTGCCAAAAAACACTTAGTGGGATTTTAAATTTATGAAATATACTTGATCATTCAATAAATAGTTTGTATATTAAACATATTTACTATAATGCCCATAAAAAGTATCTGCTCATTAACATATAGAAGGTTAACTCAATATGGTTTCCTATCATATAAATTTCACCGAAGTGACATATATAATTACACCATTGTGCCATACTGCACCGAAGTGCTATATACCGCACCAGAGTGCTCTTACCACACCGAAATGCTATATCATACCGCACCGTAGTGCTTATACTGCACCGAAGTGCTATATCATACCGCACTGAAGTGCTTATACCGCACCGTAGTGCTCATACCGCACCGAAGTGCTCATGCCGGAAACCATAGAGTTTAATATCTTCCGATGAGCCATAAAAATGACATTTTGAACTTTGAAGCATTCTTTTATATAAACATATTTTTGTCATAAACATAACATGATTTTGAAACATAAAACCACGTGTTGCTTAGAAATCATTGAGCCATAAAAGTAATCTAAAGCATGCTTAAACATAAACATATGTTATAATAAACAGAATACGTTTTTGAAACATAAGTCACGTGTTGAATAGATATCACCCACCTTATAACTATAATAACTAAAACTTTGATCATATTATGCTCATTCTAAGCCTACCGTCTCGGGTAAGGATTTATTTATAAGGATCATATCGTAATAACACACTAGAGTGCTGATCATATGTCATAGCATAAGGAAGGGTCAAGCGCCTGGGTTCCTAAATTAATAACATAGATGACAATGCTAGACAATCGAACAATAATCTTAACTTATAATCCACTAACATAGGTTACAACCTAGAATACATCATCTAGGTCTCATTCCTTCATCAATTAATAGCATAGCATCATCATTTATAAGGGTTAATACATCTATCTCGTATGGTATCATATATCGAGACAATGCTTTCATATCATAATATCAATTTCAATAATAATTTATAAGCATGATTATCATAACAGTTCATATAATGCTAGTATCTAATGCCACGCTCATTCATTTATCCCATTACTTCATATTCAATAAATGATTCCATAGATAATTTCATAGATTAATCTGGCAGAGCATAACATCATTTATTTGGATATTTCAATTTTCTCTAACATGCCTCTAAAGCTTATTATCTTAAACAAAAGAGAAGTATAGTATTATCCACCTCATTTAAAATTCTGGGGGTAGAGTGACGCGCGGTCATTTCGCGGTCAGAATAATTCTCAAGAGAGAGTTATCCTTATGCCCACAACAAGGCGTAGCAAGCTTTATGTGAGTAAGGGTCGATCCCACGAGGAGCTGCGAATTCTATCTTCAGTGTCACTTTTCCAAAAGGTTTGAGGATTGTTGTGATCTCCGTACTTGTATTTAAAGACTGTAAAATAAAATAACAAAACAAAACAAAACAAACAAAGAAAGGAAAATATTAGTAGTAACGTATTCCGGATTAGAACTTAGACGTCGAACTTAACAAACACTTGACCGATCATGGGCACACTGATTACTTATGCAAACCTAATTATCTAGTTAAAGGTACCGTATCTCTCTCAACGTACCCAATCTATCCTTTCTGTTTAGCTTAGAGGTGATCTCTCGTCCCCTAAACCCTAACTTGTTACCCAACCCCGATCTCTCATATGATTATAAGCAACAAAGCAGCATTATGATCTAGACAGACCTAGATTTACCTAGACAAAGATCTCTCTTATGCCCTCAGTACCCGTGATGCATCCCATCCCTTTATGACCAACACACAACTACGATTCATTGACCATTTATAGAGGTAGTGAACACAATTCTAATTAACGAGTGATCAGCCACGATTAACTAGCTTAGCCCACTGTATAATGCAACAAAGAAAACGACTACATGACGGAACCAGATTCACAGAGTTTATGCTCATAAGCCTCACGGTTCTAACGTGTTCATTAAGTTCTTATCCTTGTTAAATCCGGAATAATGAGTCTAGCCGCTCATGCTAGACTTAGAACAATAATAATAATTAAAATACATAAAACAAAACATAATATAAACAAAAAACTTACTCATATTAAACTGCAAAAGAAATCCAACTCCAACGCTGGATTGAAGAACATATAACTAGTGCGGAAAAATAAATTGTTTGTGCGTAAAAATAAATAAAAACTGTAAAAGAGAGTTGTTCCTTCTGTTTGCTACCATCAAATCTACCTATATAGGAGTACAAAGACACTGGGTAAACTCCCCGACAGGCCGGAGATCTTCAGCCCAACACGCAGCCGCCATGCCCAAGACTTTCCATATCTGACAGATTCTTCCCTTATTTAGAAGATTCTGAGTCGCAGATTCTGTACTTGCCGTGCCCTAGTTGTGCCGACATAGCAACTTTCCTTGTAGAGCCGAGCATCCTTCTGGAAGCGTCAACTTGCCTTCCGCGGCTCCTCTTTCTTTCGGCGGCTAGGGTGCATTGTTCCTGCTGTAACTGACATTAGTTTCCCTTGTGCCCAGTCTCCTCTACTTCTCCTCTCAATCACTCTGGGGTTGTTGTGGGCACGATCACAAACTTCTCCTTCAGCTTTTGCTGGAATGGTGGGCGATTTCCGCCATGCTCGAGAGAGAGCTTCCTGCTGAGAAGTTGTTACCCATCTTGGTATCACTGGCATCCTTGTGCCCCTCCAGAAGTGATTCTCCTGCCTCCTGCTGCCCCTTGTGCCCATTCTGGCTCTTTCCGACTAAAAAAAATAGAAAAAATAAAGGACAAAATAATGAGAAAAAGACACAAAAACACGAGAGAATTTGGACTTATCATAGAGCAGCGACTTAGGGTTCATTCCTCTGATTCCTCGAGCTCAACTCGTCCTAGGCTTGTCATCTTGGTAAAATCCTATACATAAAGGCCACATCTTAGTCACGTGCTTAAACCCTATCTAACCATATACTATAACGTAAGAAAAGGTCAAGGGACCGAGATCCAAACTTAATAATGTAAAACGATGCCATTTGACGGTCGAACAATAATCCTAGCTTATACGGAGTCCTTGATCGTGAAAAGGAACATATTAATCTCAAATATTAAAAATTATAATTTACTAAAATTTATAAGATCATAGGATATTTTCAAAATATCCATTTATCATATCATAGACTTAATCTTTGAATTCAATCAAAGTTAAATAAAATAGAATAAGATAAAAAAAATAAAAATAAATAAATTGTATCTAAGAGGCTTGAACCCATAGTTTCTTATACTCAAAACAATAGCCCACGACCACTAAACTAAATGAACTTGATCAAAAAGGCCAAATTGATTTATTACTCAAAGTTAGAAAATATTTTGCCACCAAAAAGAACGAAAATACATTAAAGGGATTTGAGCCTTGGACCTCAAATGCTATTGTCTAAACCTTAACCACTAGACAACACTAGACTTTTGAAAATAATTTCATGCATCAATTTTCACAACATTATTAGCTCAGAATGCCATTGAAATAAAAATCATTAAAAATTATACATGGGGTGGTTTCGAACCCTGGCAAAATTTTAATTATTAAAATAGTAATCCATTAGGCTAGACTCAATTATTGAAATCATGATTAAGCTATTAATTAAATAAGCTTAAAAATATTCCAGGAATAAAAATGGTTTAGAAATGATACAATTGATTTCGAACCTGATCTTAATTAGCATTAATAGATCTGATACCAATCCATTAGACCAAATATCACATTGTTTAATATCTTTTATTTTTAAATAGATTAACTCATCATTATCATCGAAATAAAGTAAAAAAAATGGATTAGAGAGAATAAATTTTATTTTATTTTTGAACATGGGTCTAATTAGCAACGAATTTACAGCAAAGCCATTGATTTAGATGTTTAAACTATAATATCATTTTGGTTTTAATTAAATAAATTAAATCATAATTATATTTTAAAAATGAATCAAAAGAGAAGTATGGTTTTCGAGTCCTTTATATGATTATCAATAAATCAACTATCACACCATTTGGCCATTTTATTTTATTTAAACATATAAATCAGTAAATAAAAAAAATAAAGAGCACCGGATCTTAGGAAAAAAAAATAAAAAATAAATAAATTGAAATCATAGAACAACTATACAACACGCACACACCCAATACATCAAATATCAATGTTTTCATCTTCTCTTTTACCCTTTCTACACCATGTGAATTTCAGAACACAAAATTAGTTCAACAATTACAATAGATAACTAGAATACCCCATAAAATCCAATTATGAGCTAAAAATAAATAAATATTTTAATATCAAGTAAGAAATAAGAGATTAAAATGCTACGGTTCATTCTATATTTAGATCCAAAATTGAGAGCCTGAATTTCAAGATATCAACAAAATAATAGGAGGAAATGGGAGAGGGGAAGAAGGAAAGTCCCAAAAAAAAAAATAAAAATAGCATGAAAATAAAAAGGTCGTCGGATGAGTGTTGATGGACGGCAGAGGCGGCCTCTTTCTCCGGCAACAGTGGTGGCGCAGGCGGCAGCAACGGGGCGACGCCGACGGTGGCAGATGGCAGCAGTAGTTGCCTCCTTCTCCCTCTCACTTTCGCGATCTCTCTTCTCTCTCCCTTCCTCTTTCTCCTCTCTCTTCTTCTCTCTCGATATGTTCCTCTCTCTCTTCTCCTTCCATTTCTTTCTTTTCTCTTCCATTTTCTTTCTATTCCCCATTTCTCTCGATCTCTCTATCTCCCATATACAAATTGGGAATGGGGAAATATATACATATATTTATATACTGTAACAGCCCGGTCTCGAGGATGGGGGCGGGGTTGTTGTGCGTAAAATAGCACGAAAAATTGGAAATCTAGGGGGGGTGTTTTTAGAATTGAACTAAGTTAGCGCCTTAAAAACTTAGGCAGCTTAACTTTATGACTTGGAAGAACTATCGTTCTCAACAAATCAAAGGGGTCAAAAGGTTCAATCAAGTAAAATGAATGTCAAATCATAGACCAATCGAAATTTAAACAGAATCCAATGACAACAGATAGGAACTGACTATCGGAATAAACAAGACCTCTTAATAGGTCACAACAGCTAAGACCCATGAATAGGTCGGAGTCAAGTAAATCATACTGTCCAATCCATAGGACGAAAGCAAGAAATACAACTTAAGACTAACTAGGGATGGGCAGAATCATGCTTGGAAAGAAAAACCCCTTCACAGGCGAACAACAACAACAAGCATGCAAAACTTATTCACAAGTCAACTGAAAATAAACAGATACCAATATGTTCAACAATAGGACTTCTCAAATAACTCGGAATCAATAAAGGAACAACTGGTATGTCAAAAGAACATGATTCAAAGACTTTATTGATAACTAGGATTCATAGCATTTAAGACATGCTATTATCAAGAATCAAGTTACATATATCGAGACTAAATACTAACATCAGAGTACTTAGCAGAAACTTAGCGGAAGAAAATCATGTAACCATATAGAGCAACAAACTTGAAACCTCAGACAACCCCACCAGCAGCACACCACCGGCCTCATCATCTCAACCTGAAAACATTTGAAAAAGAGGGTGTGAGCACTAATGTACTAAGTGGGGTTTTATGAGAAAACTCTTGATAAACTTTAGAAATATCCAATTAATAACTGACGGCATATGGAGAGCAAATCACAAAAGCCCTCTTCATATCCGCAAAACCTTTTACTTCTTTTCTTGGTGTCTTACTTGGCTCAAACCTGTTGTCTACTGCACCCTTAGGCCTGCTTTGGGATAAGAGAGGGGTTACCTCAAGTATCCTTCTGAGTATGCGAGGGGGTTACCCAGCAGTGACTCCCTTTACTTTCAAATGTTTAACTCGGTGACTCGAAGGTCACGGCATGATAATGTAAATAAACCGTTATTTGAGCTCGATAACCTGCTTACAACAGAAGCTATATCCTTCCTTAAATTCCTCCTTACTTAACCTTAGCCTTCCTTACCTAACCTTAACCTTCCTTACTTAACCTTAACCTTCCTTACTTACTTGACTTAGCTAACAATACCAAGCCTAGAGCAATTGTCTAAGGCTAATTCTTTAATTGAGCATGATCTCGGCCTATAAGGGATTTATCACCACCCTAGAAGGCAATACTTAGCTAAATAATCTTTAGCAAGATCCCACATTCAAATTCGAAGAAGTGAACGTGCATAAACATATATTGCAACTAAAAGCAATTCTAAGATCTCATGCTAGCATAAATTGTATTTAAACAATTCTAGCATATCCTTAGCTAATTAATCTTAGCAAAACCCAATAACCAAATACTAGGAAATGAATGGGCATAAATATAGATTGCAACTAAAAGCAATTCTAGATCTCATGCTAGCATCAATTGTATTTAAACAATCCTAGCATATCTAAACATGCTTGAGAGCTCACTTAAGTTATAATAACTTTCTTTACTTTATCAAACTCAAATAACAATTTAACATAATCATGCATACAACTTCCTTCGTTCCTTTCCTTGTACAGAGACTAAACATGCAGAGCATAAAATAATTTTATTGGATATTTTCCTTGCTTTAACATACTTCTAGAGCTTACTAGCTCAAACCATATATTTGGTTTAGAATCACCCACCTCTATGACGAGTACCTTGATAACGAGTACATAGACAAAGCAACGAGCCGAAAATCCTTCTTCGGGCCTCCTTGGGGTTCATCTCCTCTTAGTGAAGTCGATCAATGACTTGAAACCTTATTCGAGATCCTAAAAAAGGGACGGAAAATCTGACTTGAACAATCGAGATTCCAGATGATTGGCCACTGCTACATCGTAGATCTTCGAAAGAACTTCGATTTGAGTACTCATGGGCCTCGTGGTTCCAATTGAGGCAAATGTTATGGCCTCCGCATGAAAACGTACCGAAGCTGCTGTACCTGCCCATGCGCCGCGGCAGGGAGGGGGGAATGGGTGCCGGCGGCCTCCATGCATCACGGCGGCCCCCTTGCGCGCCCGCACACCTCCATGGCCAAGGGGGCTCCTTCGCCGCCGCGGGGACCTGCGCCGTCAGCCTTCCTGCTCAACTCTCAACTGGAAGATGCGCTCACGAAGAACGCTCCTCACTTCTACTCTCTCTCTCAAGAAATGGGGGTGAAAGAAATGAAAGGTGGAAATGAAGGGGGGGAGAGCTGCTATTTATATCCAAAAATATGGCTTCCTCGAGAAGCTATTTCAGTGCAATAATACTGCTTTAAAATATCGAGTTCGGTTAAAAGGTGCTTTATTCAATGGCGAGGTCCAAATGACCTCATTCACGAAATCCGAAAATACCGGGAGGTTCATTAGCTCGAGTACTATTGAACCAACTCGACTCAGAATAAAGAACGAGTCATCTTGAAGGAAAATGAGAAAAGATTCTCTTTTCAAAAATAAAGTTACTATTCCACACAAGGGACAAATAAAATTCCCGAGCGTTCAATTGACCTCAGAATGAAAATCTGGGAACGCCAATGGATTCCTTGAGAAATTTCCTATAGGGTTGGCTTGAAGAAACAAGTCTAGGGTCAATACATGAAATTTCACAAATTTCTAACGATCACGCTCTTACGAAAAAACACTATTCATAACTTCTTTAAACGCGTTTTAAATCACCGGGAACTCAAACAACTTTAGATTCGAAATCCGAAAGCACCGGCATGCTCCTTGGGTCAACACCTTTCAAACATGGCCAAAATTGACTATAACTGAGCTCGGATAGAAATTTTCGAAAAGACGATTTTACGGAAAATAACTCCTAAAAACGCGATTTAGAACCGAAACATCCTTATCTAGGCTCTAATTAATTTCTTCAATTTTCTAAATAAACTCTAAAAATTTGGGATGTTACAGACTACACCCCTTAAAAAAAAATTCGTCCCGAAATTTACTTCCCCTCAAACAGAGATCTGGATACCTCTTTAAGAATCTATAGCCTTACTGAAACGACATAGGTTCAAAACCTTTACTATACGGCTAAGAATATCCTGAGGCCTTCTTTTTATAAATTAGTCCTCACACAGGACTAATACTTCTATAATCTTTCTTATTTTCTTCCTAATGAAATCTCTCTCGAAATAATGCTTCACACGAGCTCCTTATGATCTTGCATTCGATCGGACCTCTAGAAACTATTCGAGCAATGAGAGAAATAAAAGAAAGAAAAATTCACTAAACTTGCTCCTCGAGCACGGGCGATCTCAACAGAGCTATCCTTCTTTTATCTTGCTTGGATTTGATTTTGCTTCTGACTTTACTTCTCGCAGTTTTGAGAAACTTCAATGAACTCGAACTTAGACGACAAACTTGAGTTAATCGAGCACCTCCTTCGATGGTTCCTTGCACGCTCTATCACGTTCGGAAACTCACTTTATCTTCATCTTTAACTTCTTGAGGTTTGACTTCTTCGTATTCTTGGGGCGTACTTCGTGATGCGCTCCAAACTTAAAATCTTGATGCAACTTAAATCTAAACTTCTTCGTCGCAGTCGTCTCTTTTCCTCAAAGCAGTCGTCTGACTTCGTGGCTCCTGCTGGCGGTCACCACCGCTTGCAGGCGTAACGATCGCACGTCTAAATTTTAACTGCACGCAAACTTTCTTGCCGACGTTCCTTTGATCGCCTTCAAACACAACGAGCTGAGAAATCATCTTAGAAACGCGCTTCCTAAACTTAGAGAATACTATCTGGCACTTAATTGGATTCTACTTCTTACTAGGAAATACTATCTCTTATTCCTCTAACGCTGACTAAAAGGAATACTACCATAGCTCTCTGCTCTATTCCAAGATCCACACTCGAGTACTATGAGTGGGAGCAAAATAAATGAATGCCTCTGAGTGAGGGCTTTATCTTGATCAACAATTCTTTGACAGGGTCAAAAGCTAGAAAGAATATAACACTTGGTTATATATGCCAAAAATATTACCTTTTCAGAGGACTTATAAACTTGAAGGATTCTTGCACATAACAAAGATATGGAAGAAATCAACGGTTAGCAACTGAAAATCGTGCTGAAAGATTTTCACAAAGGCGTCAGTATAGCCTAACACGGAAGTGCTATTACTGATTCTGGATGATCAAGGAGTATCATTCAAAAAGATTTCAAATTATCCAAGAAGATAAAATCAACGAATCACAAATGGTATAAATGAAGAATTTTAATTGATACGAAGCTATTGAAGGGCAATTGATTCAATTGACAAGAGAATAAATTAGTTCCAAAAGAGAATGAATAAATCGATTCAGAATGAGAATGGATAAATCGACTCTATTGACAAGAGAATAAATAGACTCAACAAAACTTCTTATCAAACTGAAACTTTCAATCTACTGAATACTAGGTCTATCTTCTTAACGATCTTCTTCGGGTCTTCTCTTTCTGGAGCATCACACATCTTCTTCTTTATGAGGTTGCTACGAAATAGCATGAGTCAAATGGACCTCAATTGGCTGCACTTGGCCGGGAAAGCAACATTCGGGGATCTCTTTCTATCTACCTCAATTTGAAAACACCGACGACTGTGTTTTCAAACCATCTTGGCTACAGTTATGACAACCATCTTCATCTTCATTAATCAGCTTGAAACAAGCGACAACTTCTGGGCATCGAACGCGATGTGATATTGAATGTCCATCCATTGAATTAACGAGCCCTTATCGAAGGAAATGAATCTTCATTCCTTGTAACCGCGATTAGATCTTCAAACGAGACGTCTCTTGAGTTGAAAGATCTTGCGTGGGAAATCCTTAAACTTGCATTAGATTCGCAGTCTGATAACTTGCCTTTAACTTGACTGCTCAACTTCTTGCTCCTTGCTCAAAACTGAACTTCATGACCTTCTTCTCTATTCTACTATAATCTCAGAATCCTTCATCCTTCTTATGAACGCTCTATAAATGTTCTTTCGAACAACTCTACTTAGCTCTTCGAGAGGGAACTTACTCAATCTAGGGCTCTTTAAGAGAACCTAAAGGGAATTCTAGAATTCTCCTTAATTCAAGCTCGCTATAGTCTATGTTCTAACTATATTCTCTATGCCTCATTTATCTTTAACTCATCCTCAAATCCTTTCTTTATGGGCAGTAGACAAGCCTTTTAACAAAAGAAGATTTTCAAATCAACTTTCAAACTCTATAACTCTACTCAAAAAATTTTAACAGTCCAAAATAACCGAAATAGTTTGAGTATTTGCAGAAATAATATTCTGAAAAGATTCACTGCTTGCTTGAGTCCATAATGACTCAAAATTCTTTAAAAAGATTAATCTAGAACTTACTTCAATAAGTTCCATTTTAAACTTGGTATAACCAAAAATTTTATTTCGAAAAGAAATAATCCTTGATTTTTATTTAAGAAAAATCGACTAACCTTGTCTTGCTTAAAACTTTTCTCCTTATCTAGTACTTTCAAAAAGTTATACCAAATATAATCAAAATACTTTAACTCAATCATACCTTAACTTTGTTAAAGATGCAAGGGTGATGATGAGCTGGGGGTTGCTGATTGATACCTTTGAACAATTCAATATTCACATAGAACTCAATCAAACTTTAAGAAGAGACAGGTCTGCAGAGTTGCAAGCCTGCTCTGATACAATCTGTAACAGCCCGGTCCTAAGGATGGGGACGGGGTTGTTGTGCGTAAAATAACACAAAAAATTGGAAATCCAAGGGGGGTGTTTTTAGAATTGAACTATGTTAGCGCCTTAAAAACTTAGGCAACTTAACTCTATGACTTGGAAGCACTATCGTTCTCAATTAATCAAAGGGGTTAAAGGGTTCAATCAAGTAAAATGAATGCCAAATCATAGACCAATCGAAATTGAAATAGAATCCAATGACAACAGATAGGAACTGACTATCGGAATAAACAAAACCTCTTCATAGGTCACAACAGCTAAGACCCATGAATAGGTCGGAGTCAAGTAAATCATAATGTCCAATCCATAGGACGAAAGCAAGAAATACAACGTAAGACTAACTAGGGATGAGCAGAATTATGCTTGGAAAGAAAAGCCCCTTCACAGGCGAACAACAACAACAAGCATGCAAAACTTATTCACAAGTCAACTGAAAATGAACAGATACCAATATGTTCAACAATAGGACTTCTCAAATAACTCGGAATCAATAAAGGAACAACTAGTATGTCAAAAGAACATGCTTCAAAGACTTTATTGATAACTAGGATTCATAGCATTTAAGACATGCTATTATCAAGAATCAAGTTACATATATCGAGACTAAATACTAACATCAGAGTACTTAGCAGAAACTTAGCAGAAGAAAATCATGTAACCATATAGAGCAACAAACTTGAAACCTCAGACAACCCCACCAGCAGCACACCACCGGCCTCATCATCTCAACCTGAAAATATTTGAAAAAGAGGGTGTGAGCACTAATGTACTAAGTGGGGTTTTATGAGAAAACTCTTGATAAACTTTAGAAATATCCAATTAATAACTGGCATATGGAGAGCAAATCACAAAAGCCCTCTCCATATCCGCAAAACCTTTTACTTCTTTTCTTGGCGCCTTCCTTGGCTCAAACCTGTTGCCTACTGCACCCTTAGGCCTGCTTTGGGATAAGAGAGGGGTTACCTCAAGTATCCTTCTGAGTATGCGAGGGGGTTACCCAGCAATGACTCCCTTTACTTTCAAATGTTCAACTCGATGACTCGAAGGTCATGGCATGATAATGCAAATAAACTGTTCTTTGATCTCGATAACCTGCTTACAACAGAAGCTATATCCTTCCTTAAATTCCTCCTTACTTAACCTTAGCCTTCCTTACCTAACCTTAACCTTCCTTACTTAACCTTAACCTTCCTTACTTACTTGACTTAGCTAACAATACCAAGCCTAGAGCAATTGTCTAAGGCTAATTCTTTAATTGAGCATGATCTCGGTCTATAAGGCATTTATCACTACCCTAGAAGGCAATACTTAGCTAAATAATCTTTAGCAAGATCCCACATTCAAATTCGAAGAAGTGAACGTGCATAAACATATATTGAAACTAAAAGCAATTCTAAGATCTCATGCTAGCATAAATTGTATTTAAACAATTCTAGCATATCCTTAGCTAATTAATCTTAGCAAAACCCAATAACCAAATACTAGGAAATGAATGGGCATGAATATAGATTGCAACTAAAAGCAATTCTAGATCTCATGCTAGCATCAATTGTATTTAAACAATCCTAGCATATCTAAACATGCTTGAGAGCTCACTTAAGTTATAATAACTTTCTTTACTTCATCAAACTCAAATAACAATTTAACATAATCATGCATACAACTTCCTTCGTTCCTTTCCTTGTACAGAGACTAAACAGGCAGAGCATAAAATACTTTTATTGGATATTTCCCTTGCCTTAACATTCTTCTAGAGCTTACTAGCTCAAACCATATATTTGGTTTAGAATCACCCACCTCTATGATGAGCACCTTGATAACGAGCACGTAGACGAAGCAACGAGCTGAAAATCCTTCCTCGGGCCTCTTTGGGGTTTATCTCCTTTTAGGAAAGTCGATCAACGACATGAAACCTTATTCGAGATCCTAAAAAGGGACGGAAAATCTGACTTGAAGGATCGAGATTCTGAATGATTGGCCTTTATGCGCCGCGGCGGCCCCCTTGCGCGCCCGCGCACCTCCTTGGCCGAGGGGGCTCCTGCGTGTTGGAGTATGGAGCCTGGAAGGAAGTGAATCCTACCAAGAGTTCGGCGATCCAACTCGCCGAATTTTTTTTGGGCTTCCGTACAAGTTTTTTTTTGGGCCCACGCTGTTTTGAGCTCGGTTGTTAGCATCTATTTATTGCTAATCTCCCATTGTAAATTGCATCCGAAAATATAGTGAAAACCCTGGCTTGGCATCGCCCCCAGACGTAGATACACATCGTATCGAACTGGGTAAACAATTCGAGTGTCTATTTTCGTGATTGTGTGCGTGTTTTTCCTAACACTGCGCTCCCTGCTCCGCTCTTAACTGAGAGGTGCGCTCACGAAGAGCGCTCCTCACTTCTACTCTCTCTCTCTCAAGAAATGGGTGTGAAAGATATGAAAGGTGCGAGGAAATGAAGGGGGGTAGAGCTGCTATTTATAGCCAAAAATATGGCTTCCTCGAGAAGCTACTTCAGTGCAATAATACTGTTTTAAAATATCGAGTTCGGTTAAAAGGCATTTGATTCGATGGTGATGTCCAAATGACCTCATTCACGAAATCCGAAAATACCGGGAGGTTCATTGGCTCGGATACTATTGAACCAACTTAACTCGGGATAAAGAATGAGTCGTCTTGAAGGAAAATGAGAAAAGATTCTCTTTTCAAAAATAAAGTTACTATTCCACATAAGGGACAAATAAAATTTCCGAGCGTTCAATTAATCTCAGAATGAAAATCTGGGAACGCCAACAGATTCCTTGAGAAATTTCCTATAGGGTAGGCTTGAAGAAACAAGGCTCGGATCAACATACGAGATTTCGTAAATTTCTAACGATCACGCTCTTACGGAAAAACACTATTCATAACTTCTTTAAACGCGTTTTAAATCACCGGGAACTCAAACGACTTCAGATTCGAAATCCGAAAGCACCGACATGCTCCTTGGGTCAACGCCTTTCAAACATGACCAAAATCGGCTATAACTAAGCTCGGATCGAAATTTTCAAAAAGATGATTTTGCGGAAAATAACTCCTAAAAACGCGATTTAGAACCAAAACATCATTGTCTAGGCTCTAATTAATTTCTTTAATTTTCTAAATAAACTCTGAAAATCTGGGATGTTACATACACACACACATAAATTATATCTATTGGGCCCCATTTTTGCTTTTGGGTCTCAAAATAAAATTATATTTGGGCTCAAAATAAATGGACACTAATTGGAATAAAATGGACTCAATATAAATCTTGAAATGGGCCGATTAATTTGGCCAAAATTGAGTTTCAATGAGAACTATAGTCTAATGTGTTCGTTCCAACAATATTTGGACTGAAAATAATAATAATAAAAAAATATTTACAGATGAGCTCAAAGTGGGCTCAAAAGCCCATACTTGCTTATTTTTAAAATAAAATGACTTGTATAACAATTGAGATTTGAAATAAAAGATTAGGCTCGTATTTGATTTTGGGGCGCTATATCATGGCTATTTGAAAGTAATCGAGGCTCATTTTAAATTTATCGATGCTTATTTTAAATTAATCGTGGCTTTCTCAAAATAATCGTGGTAATTTTGAAATTAATCGAGGCTCATTTAATTTAATTTAAATGAGCATCGATTAATTTAAAAAATGCCACGATTAATTTGAAAATTGGCACGATTATTTTGAGAGAGCCAAGATTAATTTAAAATAAGTCTCGATTAATTTAAAAATTACCTCGATTACTTTCAAATTTAAATTTAAATTTAAATTTTAAATTTTACAAATTTCCAGTTTATATGAAATATTAAAAGTATTTAATTGTAATTTTGTAAATGTTGTTAGATTGATTGGGTTAGATAGTCGTTACAGCACGCAAGGCCTTCAGTCATAGTGTATGCCATACCGGAGGTACTTGACACGATCAGAGCCACACTACATATGATAGGTGGTGATGTAGCCCTGCAATCGTTTAGATTCGGATGCTTCGGCCATTTTCTGGACTACAGGGCTGGTGACGTCCAGAAGAAGATGATTCATGCTTTGATGAGTCGTGAGGTACGCGTGTCAGATCGTGCACTGGAGGGACGGAATGCATGGTTTTAGATTCATCGCTCCCAGCTGCGCTTTGGTCCGACTGAGTACAACCTGGTGTCAGGTTTGCGATTCGGCAGCTCGAGTTTCGATCCGAATGCTGAGCTGCATGTTGTTTTGCAGAGATCCATCTTTCATCGCCTATTTCAAGGGCAACGCACAACCGTGAAACAGATGAAGGATAGGTTCAAGATGATGGCGATGGCCAGAGATGCTCCGGATTATGTGAAGGTTACGAACATATTGTTCGTATACTGGATGATCTTGTGCCTGGATAAAAAACGAGTCGTGGATCCATGGGTATGGGCACTGGTGGAGGATACAGAAAGGTGGAATTAATTTCCATGGAGGGCATACTCTTACCAGATGTTGATGTACTTCATCAGCATCCTCCCCTGTAGGCGAGAGGCTATGAGCGGGAAAGGCCAAGGACAATATCATTTCTATGGGCCGATCTGGGCACTCCAGAAAAGACCAAGGGCAATATCATCTCGATGGCAATGTTCCTCACACGCAGAGCAAAGCTGTAATTGATATGGATGCCGAACTCATGGACAAGCTCCGTCATTATCTCTTTCGGCTTTAGAACCGTCCTCTCGTTCACCAATTTACGCGTGAAATATTTCACGAGCACTCGTGCAGGAACTTGGCGGAAGTGATTTGACTCATATCAAGATGGCATGTGTGAGTCTCGTTAAACTTGTAGATTCTCCACATATGTCCATCAACAATGGCAAGGTACCTGAACGGACAATCACTGTCTCGCTTGCAGATATAGCCCAGTCATGTCTGGTTTAATCGATACATGGTGTACTCAACTCGATTCTGCATATGATAAATTCTAGCAGCCAGAGCCAGATTATCCTTTGCATGGAAAATGGCTCCCTTATGTAGTGTATCTGTCTGTGCTGCTGGTTGCTCATCCCAAGACAGTGGGCCCGCAATGTCTAAATCCGCAAGGGGAACCACCTAATTACTCGAAGCCCCAGCAACTCTATACGGAAGACCGACAGTAGATAATGATATGACTCCCGTTAGTCCCAACAATCTGTCTATGCGATCAGAAGAACGAATCCATCCATAAAATTCTGTCAACAATGATTCTATCAAGCTCATTCTGGCATTCTCTTCTTCTTCTTCTTCTTCTTCTTCTTCTTCTTCTTCTTCTTCTTCTTCTTCTTCTTCTTCTTCTTCTTCTCCTTCTCTATTATCAGCATGTGTCTCTGCTTGTTCATCTTCATCAACAGGTGTCTCAACTGCTTCTTTATGCTGGAAGTGACCGCAATCAATAGGGTTACTCGGTCCCTCGTAATACTGTGGGAAGTAGGAAACATAGTCATCCCTACACGGATTTCTATATTCAGTGCCAATAGATGGTCTGACTCCAAAACTGCTCAAATGTCTTGAAATCACGTACACGACTATCTCAACAGTCTGTTCGTAAAGTAGATCCAGCAAATCTCCATCATCTTACAAAGAAACTCTTATCCGTCTGCCAGCATTGGTGCTCGTCAGGTAAAATAGAATATTCATACTCCACCATGCTTGGGTCAGTCTGTAACAACATGCGACACTACAAGAAAATTGCTCATATACCACGCTTCATTAACCACAGTTTTGGCAGGAAACTGTGATAACGCAACCAATAACCACGGTTTTCATAAAATCGGTGGTGTATGAGCGCGTCTTCCTGAAAAAAGACCACAATTTCAAAGAGTCAGTGGTGTGTATTCTTGCATACACGACCGTTATTAATTAGCGGTGGTGTATGTGCATTTTTTTATCTCACTACGGTTTAATTCAAAATGGTGGTGTATGTTTAAATACGAGTTTCACAACCGTTTTTTAATGGAACCGTGGTAATAGTAAATATATTTTTTTCATATTTTATAAAAATTTTAAAAATTTATTGCTAAAAAAACATTGTATTGAAAAAAAATCAAATCCCTGGCTAAAAGCCAGAACCCGCGCGTCGTTCCTTCCAAATCTGAGATTCTTCCCTAAACTCACCCGTCATCCTCTTTACTCTAAACTCACTTCGTCACCATATCTATTATCATCGTGAGCTCCATTGTCCTCACCATCTCCTTGATTGTCGTCTGAAGTCGCACCTCGAAAAGAAAAAGGCAAGTCTCGTCGGCGATACCAAGTCGGGAACAGGGAGTTGGAGGGGTGAGGGTTCAAAATCTCGAAAGCCAAACTGCGCTTAGGTCATTATCTCCTCGATTCACCTCTGAAAAATCATCTAGAATGAATCCCCAATTATTAGTGAGTGATATTCAATTTTTTCCTTTTTTTCTAATAACAAATATGCAATTTCATTTAAGGCTTGTTATGTATTTCTGGAATTAGAAGTGATATCTGCAATTACGTGTTTTTGCAATTAGAAAACTGTATATGAGCCTTGTTATGTATTTCTGGAATTAGAAGTGATATTCGCAATTATGTGTTTTTACAATTATAAAACAGTATATGAGCCTTGTTATGCATTTATGGAATTAGAAGAGATTTCGTGTTTTTTTGCTAAATTTCATGCTGTAGCAATGAAGAAACTGCATTCCATTATTTATTTGAATGTTCTTCATTTACCGTGTGGAAATAGAGGTATAAATAGCCTAACCATTTCTTGTTGCTATAAACTTCTGCATTGTATAAATATGAGAATCTTATTAGTTAAAGATGAAAAACAATTTTCACTTAGAATTCTAAAATGTGTTGGCATACATAAGTGTATAAGTGATGTGTATAAGTGTTTTTTTTAAATCTGTTACATGTAGCTAACTTAAGAGTCTTGGTTCAAGATAAAAAAAAATAAGCATTCAAAATTAAGATATTGTTGTTTACATTCATATGCAGAAGCAGCTAGCTGACTTCTAATGATTTCTTATGCTTCTTTCCTTGTATTATTTTATCGGGGGGAGGTTGTTGTTTGAAAATGTGCACATTCTTAGAATGTAGTTGTCTTAGAAGAAACTAATTGGATATTTTCAGTATTTCTTCCTTCAGGCAAAACATAAAAACATTGACTTAGAGTGAATTGAGGTATTTTTGAATAAGAAGTACATAAAACCTGTTCATTTTTTATGGAAGCCATTAAAGACAGAATGATTGGATTGAGTTTTGCTAGAAGCTCTGACATCCAAACAACTGCATCTGCTAGTAAAGCTGAGACAGTAATATGCAAATTACTCTGAAACACAAGAAAATGGCAATCTAAATGTCAGGAAATCTTTCAAATCCTCGCAAGAGAGAGAAAAATAATTAACAAATACTTTGGGAACCATGTGTGCTCAGCTTTTGTTGGATCTTTTGTTTAGAAGTTTAGTAATTATCACGATTCATGAACAGGACAGGGGATGCAGGGTGATTAAAAAAAATTGCAAGGCCACTTGTTGACATGCCATCATACTTCACTCTAGATGGTCAATAAGAAAAATTAGTTAAACTGAATTGACGATTTATTTATTAAGCTTGTTGTTGTTAAGAGTCTTAGATGAGATACAACAATGAGATTCTGAACTAGGCAGTTAATCCCAAGTAAGAAGTTATAATAGTATAATGTAATTATCTTCATGTAATTTGTATCTTCACTAGGAACTATATTTCTGATGTTCTATAAATATATGTATGTTGCATATTTTATGATGAGGTTAAATAGGTATGGATACTAATACAGAAATACTAGACAGACACTGTATCCTTACTCCTTTTGCTTGGTCTCCACCTGAGTAATTCTGAAAGAAAATGTTAACAAGGAACTAGAAGAGCACAACAAGAATGAACTTTTATTTTCAAAGGACTTTTGTTTGTATACTTAAGTTTGAACTCTTCCTTGATAATTGCTACTCAAATTTGAATAAATTATTCCAGACTGTGGTAATTATATATGTTGTTTTATTTTTTCAAATTATTATCCATTTTTGGCTGTTTCATTTCTGTTTTTAATTAGAGCACCCAAAGGTATCTAATGAATGGGTTATGCTATGTTGTTTACTTGGTTAAGACTTAAGAGTAGTTTTCCTATCTGTTTTCTTTCTCAGAGTCATAAAACTAATCAATCATCTTCTATATGTTGTTCTATAACTTTCAACATAGCTATTCTGCCTTTGGAATTTAAGTGAATTAGATTGTTATCAGTTCATAGTAAAGTATAGATTTTGAAAGAAATGTTTCCCTCTATCTGAAGCATAAAGTGTGTCAGTGCAGTGTGCACCAATAATCACATAAAACAGTGTTCTAAAATAATTTTAGTCGCAACTTTGACTTGATATAGAAATTGTAATTTGGACTCTTGTATTCATATTGTAGTAAAGAACCATAGCCAGTGATGCAATTACCATAATCTGAACAGATCAGAAACATCCATATTATACCAGAAGATTTATGTTTTCATTAGTAGTTAAGTTTCCATGAATTATGACAAAAGTTTTCTAAGGGGAAGTGCAATATTTCTACTTCAAAAAACAAAAAACTAATCAAAAGTCTTATAAAAAAACTAATTAACTTAGTTTAGATTATAGATATACTAACAGAAGTACTAATTACCTTATGGATCTTAATCATGATTAAGGATTGTGTTAGTGCCATCTGTAGTTAGGTGTTTGGGATTGTCATTATCTGTTTAAAATGTTATGGTAATTTCAAAAGAACACAAAAGATTTTGGTTATTCATATTCGAATACCATGTTTTGGACATTACTGTGAATATTCCGCTGCCAATCTGATTGAAGATTAAGACATGTACTTAATCATGTTTAGAGACATGATCATGTATATGGTTGTCCAGAGTGTTTTCAAGAGACGTGTCGTGCTAGATTCAAGGAGTTGAAGTTGCAGATTCAAGATGGACGTTTCAGAATAGAAGCTGCCTTGTTCATGATAAAGATCAAGAAGGAAAGAAGGAGTTCTAGTTAAGGAAGGCATCTAAACTAGGAAAGTCCAATTTATTTAAGGAAATAGTTTTCTTGTTAAATCCTAGTCTAATTAGGACTTCTGATTACCTTGTTAAGGTTATATCTGTTATTTATAAATAGCCTGAGAATCAGACCAGTTTAGGTGACACGAGTTTTACGAATACACTAAAGGGTAGAAAGTTCAAAAGACTTCATATTCTAAGCATATAGTATTCGGGTATACTAGATTTGATCTGCGTGATCATTATGTTTCTAGTCTGTGTTTGAAACTCACTTGCATACACAGTTAAAGGAGTCTAGAGAGAGATTTCCTTTGGGAACTAGAGGGATTCTAGGTTGTGAGGGGAGCTTACAATTCAGTTTAGTGAAAGAGGTTGAATCGGGTAGGAAAGGGGTCGAGTGACGGGAGTCTTCATGTAATATCCTTTGTAACCATTCAATGGAGTAGTAAACTATTTCTCACGGACTTCATAAGTCCCCCTGACGTAGATCAGTTGATCGAATAGGGTTATCAACCTCGTGTTCTTTATTTGCTTAAGTCTTTACATTCTGACCTTTCATGTTCACAACGATGTTCAAGTACATGATGATGAACATGACCAGACAGTTTATGTAACTTCAATTGGTACCAGAGCAGGTCGCCTTTGGTGTTAGTGCGAAAAGAATCCTGAAAGCTACATATCTGCGTGAAGGTTTTGGTTGCATTCCAGCTATGAGTGCAATCAAAGAAGGAGGATCCACGGTCAGACCACCACTGCTAGGAGGTAACAACTACCCTTACCGAAAAGCAAGGATGAGGGCCTTTCTGAGATCACTTGATGAACTCGCATAGAAGAGTGTCACTGAAGGATAGTAAAAGCCAACTGTTGCCAAAGAAGGAAGGCATGTGGAAATTGAAGAATGATAATGGACTGTGCCACAGAAGAACTGATATAATGTCAACTCTAAAACTCTCAATGCAATATTCTTTGCAGTTGATCTTGAAACATTCAGCTTAATCTCAACCTGTGAGACTACTAAAGCTGCATGGGATATTCTGGAAACTACCTTTGAAGAGACTAGTTCTGTGAGACTGTCAAGACTTCAAAGTTTGAAAGTCTCAGAATGGAAGAATCTGAATCCATTGGTGAGTTTAATGCCAGATTAAGGAGCATATCAAATGAAAGTTTTGCTCTAGGAGAATCTATCAACAATGAAAAGCTTATAAGGAAGGTTCTCAGATCTCTTCCAAAGAAGTTTGCCTACAAAGTTGCTGCCATAGAGAAAGCCAAGGACATCAAGAGTAAGAGACTTGATGAACTGATGGGATCATTGAGAATATTCGAGATGAATCTAGAAGATGATGACAACAGCTCAAGGATGAAAGGTATTGCTCTGAAAGTTGAAATTTCTGAGGATGTTCCTGAACATGTGCAGAAATAAAAAACTATACTTGATTCAGAAATAATGAATAATATGGTCCTTATCACCAATAATTTCAGTCGTATGCTTAAGAGAGTGAATAGACAGTCTTCCAGAAGGTCAAACAACATGAGACAACAACCTGGAACCGCTCAGCAAGATAGAAACTACAACAGTGAGCAAAAAGAGATGCAACCATCAAACATAAATAGATGAATTCAGTGTAGAGAGTGTGATGGTTTTGGACATATTCAAGCTCAATGTGCTAACACTCTGAAGAAGAATAAAAAGAACTACAATGCCTCTCTGAGTGATAATGATTCTGAAAATAGCAGTGAATCAGAAGAAGAGAACTATGCCTTTACAGCAAAAGTCTCACAGTTCCAGGATCCTTTCAAACTTGCAGACGAAGATGAAGAGTCAGACAATGATGATGTTAGTAATGAGGAGTTTATTCAAACATACAAGGAGATGTATGAAAAATGGCTTGAAGTTGTTGAGATCAACAAAACTCTTCAATCTCACAACAAAGATCTTCTCAAGGAAAAAGAGAATTTGATCAAATCTGATGGAGAACAGAAGGCCATTATCCAATAGCAGAAGAAAGAGATTGAAGAACTGACTACAGAGCTAAAGTCCATCAAAAGGAATGTCAACATGCTGAACAATGGAGCTAAGAATCTCGATAAGATTCTTATCAATCCGGGACATTCTGGGAAAAGTCATCCAGGTCTTGGATACAATGGTGGAGAATCCAAGACAGTGTTTGTCAAAGCCAGTACAAGCCAGATAGTGCATGTATAGAATAATGTTCAGGCCATCCAGAAGAACATTAACAAAAAGATGACTAACAATAATGGCTGCAGGAAAAGAATTATCTGCCACTATTGTGAAAAAAAGGCTACATTTGACCACACTGTGAGAAGTATCTCTTTGATCTAAAAAGAATGAGGTGAAGATTTGTGGCTCAGCTTCTAGTAACACTAAAAAAAATAACTACTCAACAGAAGAAAAAGCCTGCACAGAAAAAGCAATGGGTGGTCAAGCAGACTAGTCTAATTGCTCATAATTCGTTGAGAGTTGAAGATAAAGAAAGCTGGTACTTTGACAGTGGTTGTTTAAGACACATGACAGGGGATTGCTCTATACTGCAGAATCTGATAGCTTGCTCATCAGATTTTGTTACCTTTGGAGATGGAAAGAAAGGTAAAGTTATGGGAAAATGAGAGCTGACTGTTGAAGGAATGCCCAAACTCAAAAAAGCTATGCTAGTTGATGGACTCAAAGTTAATCTGATTAGTATTAGTCAACTATGTGATGATGACATGACTGTAGTCTTCACCAAAGAAAATTGCAAAGTTATGAATAAGAACTATGACTTATTTATGGAAGGAAAGAGATCAGCTGATAACTGTTATCAGCTACATATTCCTACACAATATTCTTTAACATATCAAAGAACATCTATTAAAGAGTCAGAAATCTGGCATCAAAAACTTAGACACATCAACTTCAGAAATCTCCAGAAGATCATCAGTAAGGAGGTTGTCAGAGGACTATCTCAGATCAGGATTGACAGACACAAATTCTGTGGTCCATGCCAGAATGGAAAATAGTCCAGATCTCAACATAAAGAAGTTCAAGATAGAACTTCTAAGAGAATTCTAGATCTCATTCATATGGATCTAATGGGGCCTATGACTGTGGAAAGCTATGGAGGAAAGAAGTATGTCCTCGTATGCATTGATGATTACTCAAGGTTTACCTGGGTTGATTTTCTCAGAGACAAGAGTGAAGCTTTCACAGCATTCAAAAGATTAGCCTGCAGAATCACAGTTGAGAAGGATGATCAAATTATTAGAATCAGAAGTGATCATGGCAAAAAATTTGAGAACCAGTATTTTGATACATTCTGCAGTGAGAATGGTATCAATCATGAATACTCAGCCCCCAAAACTCCTTAGCAGAATGGAGTTGTGGAGAGGAAAAACAGAACTCTCCAAGAGATGGCAAGGACCATGATTGCTGCAAAAGGAGTTGGTGCATGTTCTGGGCAGAAGCTATCAATACAGCATGCCACATCAGCAATAGAGTTCATCTCAGACCAGGTACTTTCACTACTCCATATGAGATTTGGAATGAAAAGAAGCCAACAATGAAGTACTTTCATATGTTTGGAACCACATGTTATATTCTCAATTATAGAGAGTATCTCAGCAAGATGAACAAAAGAGGAGTTGAAGGGATCTTTGTTGGATATTCCAGAAATAGTAAATCATACAGGATTTACAACAAAGATACAAAGGCTGTAATTGAGACAATCAATGTCAAATTTGATGATCAGGACAATACTGTCAATACTCCTGAATATGATGTTCACACAGATGTGTTCAAACATCCTAAAGTGCATGATTATACAGAGAGAGAAGCTGAAGAACAGACAGTAAGACATAGAAAGCCTTTAAAGAAAATCATCAAGAATCATCCTACTTCAGAAGTACTTGGAGATATTCATGAAAGAAGGATGACCAGAAGTAAACTAAGAAAAAGAATGCATGATGAGATATCCTATGTCTGTTTCACCTCCAAAATTGAACCCAAAAACATTCAAGAAGCTCTCAAAAATGTTTACTGGATTGAGGCCATGTAGGAAGAACTTCTTCAGTTTAAGAAAAATGATGTTTGGGATTTGGTTCAGAAACCTGAAGGAGTCAACATTGTTGGAACCAAGTGGATATTCAAAAACAAAACTGATGAAGCTGGAAATATCACAAGAAATAAGGCCAGACTGGTTGCTCAAGGTTATTCACAGATTGAAGGCATTGATTTTGATGAAACCTTTGCTCCAGTCACAAGGATTGAATCAGTCAGACTTCTCCTAGACATGGCATGCATCATGAAGTTCAAACTATATCAGATGGATGTCAAGAGTGCTTTCCTAAATGGATTCCTAAAGAAGGATGTGTTTGTTGCACAGCCTAAAGGATTTGAAGATCCACATCATCCAGAGTTTGTGTTCAAATTAAAAAAGGCATTATATGGTTTGAAGCAAGCTCCTCGGGCATGGTATGAAAGACTGGCTACATACTGTTGTGTGCAGAGGAAGGTTGGATGGAGAAGGGCATGAGGAGATCAGAGAAATGGAAGAATTGGTCGGAGAGAGGGCCGCCGGAGGGGAGATAAAGGGCGAAATGGCGAAGGAAATTAAAGATTGCATCTTTAGGGTTTCTTCTTATAAGTTTCCCTAAATTGAGAGATGCAGGTCAAACCGGGTCGGGCAATCCTGGATCGCGAGCTTGGGCTGGTTTATATTTTATTTTGTTTTATGTTTCCCTTAAGCGGCCCAATATCATGATTAGTGAGGCCCAGTTTATTTAATTCTAGGGTTAGTTGTCACTTTTGTGGTAATATAAATTGTACTATGTAATCTCATGCAAAGTAAGGAAAAAGTATCAAATATCTTCTCCTTTTTCTGCTCTCACTCTCCTTCTTCATCTATCTCCCCCTTTTTTTATTCTTATCCTCGTAATACAATCACTCATCAATTGGAAGGCAATTACAGGTTATTAAGTAACACAATTGATAGAAAAAAGAGTAAAAACTATCGTGGCATTACAGAAGCCATAACAACTGGTATTTAGAGTCATCTTTCCTCAGAAATGGCAGAAAACACTAGGATGAAGGACCTACAAGAGGGACAAAAGCGGTTAGATCAACTATGGCAGGAAGATATGCGAAGAAGGGAAGCAGAAAGCATAAAGAGAGACACATCCGAGGAGAAATTCAAAGCTCAAATGACATCCTTGGCTAATATGCAGGAGGGCCTGATGGGTAAGTTAGAACATCTTTCTGGCCTCTTAACATCTATAAATATCCAACTGTGTAAAGATGATAGGGGTAAGGATAAGGCTGATGGGAGTTCTATTTTGGGTATACCTCCCAAAGGTCTGATTGAAAGGAATTCTCAAAGTAGGACCAGTTATTCGGCTAAAGATAGGCAGTTGGCACATCACCAGGAGGGATCTGCTTATACACCACTTTCTAAGGTTGAATTTTCCAAATTTGATGGGTCTTACCCTAGGGTTTGGGTCTTGAAGTGCAAGGGGTATTTTAAAATGGTACCCAATATACCAGATGATCAGAAAATTGCATTAGCTTCTATGAATCTAGAAGGAAAGGCAGCTGTATGGTTTCAGTCCAACAGCTCTAAACATGCTGACCTCAATTGGCCCCAATTTCTGGATCTCATTTCAGCTAGATTTGAGGATCTTAAAGAGGACAACATTGTAGCAGAGTTCAACAAGCTGAGGCATACAGAGAGCTACAATGATTATGTGGAAAAGTTTGAGGAGCTCAGGGAATGTATGAGGCTTTTTTATAGCAGAACCTATTCTGAGACATACTTCATTGCTAGTTTCTTAAGTAGGTGGGTTGAGTGAGGAGCTCAAGTCTACAGTTAGAATGTTCAACCCATCTACTTTAGAACAAGTTATTGAGCTGGAAAGGCATCAATTGACCACTATTGAGGCTCTGACTAAGAAGATCAAATGGAGTGCTAGGTCTTACAGTTCTAGATGGTCTACATCCCATGCCAAGACTTCTGCCCAGACCAATCCTTATCAAACCACATCACCTACTGCCACTCCACCCCAAAATCCCAAAACTCCAGTCAAATTCCTCACCTCAAGTCAAATGTCAGAGAGAAGATCACAGGGCCTATGCTATAATTGTGATGAGAAATACACCCCTGGCCATAGGTGTAAAAGTAGAGTCACTTATATGATAATGACTGAAGAGGAGGAAGAGCTTAGTTGTCTAAACCCTATGGAATCTACAGAGGTTAACACAGACTCAGCAACACAAAATGAGGAAATATCTGTCTCTCTCAATGCTCTCAAGGGAGATACTAGTATCACCACTCTCAGGTTTACTGGCTCTTGCCAGGGGCATCAACTACACATTTTGGTGGACACAGGGAGTACACTAAGCTTTATAAAGGATTCTACTGCTCATAAGCTAGGCTGTGAGATTGAAGAAGCAACACCTTTGTGTATCAAAGTGGCAAATGGTCAGAGGCTTGCCAGTTCACCTCAAGCTGGGAGTTTTGAGTGGGAACTTCAGGGACAAACTCTCCAACACTCCATCAGACTGCTGCAGCTAGAAGGATGTGATATCATCCTGGGAGGTGACTAGCTCAAGGCCTGCTCACCCATTGAGCTGGATTATGAGAGGATGACTATGGCCATTCACTGCAAGGGAAGGAAGATCAAACTGTTAGCCAACAGATCCTAGCCAGAATGTCAGATGATCTCACACCACACACTGTATAAAATGATGTATTCCAGAGCTATTCATAAAATAGAAGAAGTGTATTTGGTGAACAACCAAACTCTTACCCAATCTGAGAATCCCAGGTTACAGCAGTTGTTAGAGGAGTTTAATGTGATCTTTCAAGAACCCAGGGCCGTCCACCCAACATAGGAGTTGAGCACCAAATCCACCTCAAACCTGGCAGTGAACCCAAGCATCAGCACCCTTACAGATCTTCCTACAGGCATAAGGATGAAATAGAGAAAATAGTTAAAGAATTGCTAGTTACTGGGGTTATACAACACAACAGAAGCCCTTTTGCTTCTCCAGTGCTTTTAGTCAAGAAAAAAGATGGGACATGGAGGATGTGTGTAGACTACAGGTACTTGAATGCCCTCACTGTCAAACATGAGTTTCCAATCCCTATAATAGATGAGATCTTAGATGAACTACATGGCTCATGTTTCTTTTCTAAGGTAGACCTGAGATCTGGGTACTTCCAAATACTTATGCAACCAGAGCATAGGTACATGACTGCATTCAGCACCCATCATGGTCATTTTGAGTTCCTAGTCATGCCCTTTGGGCTTTGCAATGCACCAACTACCTTTCAATCTCTTATGAACAAGGTATTTGGTGACTGCTTGAGGAAGTTCACTCTGGTTTTCTTTGATGATATTCTAATCTACAGCAAAAGTTGGGAAGAGCATCTGCACCATCTCAAGGTAGTATTTTTCTTGCTTAAGAAAAACAGCTTATTTGCCAAAATGTCAAAGTGCTAGTTTGGCCAGACTAGCATAGAATACTTGGGACACATTATTAGTCAAGAGGGAGTGGCTACAGACCCTAGCAAGGTTGAAAGTATGCTAACCTGGCTAAGACCTAAGACTGTGAAACAACTCAGGGGGTTCTTAGGCCTCACAGGTTACTACAGGAAATTCATAAGGGGCTATGGAGTTATTAGCAAGCCTCTTACTATTCTGCTGAAGAAGAATGGATTTAAATGGAATTCAGAGGCAGAACAAGCCTTTGCTAATCTCAAAATAGCAATGACCCAGGTACCAGTCCTGGTCCTACCTGATTTATCTAAACCTTTTATTTTAGAAACTGATGCTAGTGGAGTAGGAATAGGAGCTATGTTGATGCAAAACAACAGGCCTATTGCCTACTTAAGCAGAACCATTTGTCCAAAGAACCAAATCCTTTCAATCTATGAAAAAGAGTTCCTAGTTGTGCTCATGGCAGTTCAAAAGTGGAAGCATTACTTGTTTGGGAGTAAATTCATTATAAAAACTGACCAACAGGCCCTGAAACACCTTTTGGATCAAAAGGTGGTTACCCCTTTGCAATAGAAGTGGATAACTAAGCTGTTGGGCCTAAACTATGAGATCTGTTATAAGAAGGGGAAGGAGAACAGAGCAGTTGATGCTCTCTCAAGAAGGCAGAAAGACTAATCCTCTTGTCTTACCCTTACCATAATCTCACCTAGATGGATCCAAGAGGTTATAGACAGCTATTCAGAAGACGTCTATTTCTCACAGCTTAAGAACTCTTTGGTCCAGGATCCATCTGTCTACCCACACTACTCGATGGCTGGAGAGGTCATTCAATACAAGGGCAGGATAACTGTAGGGAAGAATGGAGGTCTCAGGCTCAAACTGTTAAATGCTATACATGGATCAGCCTATGGATGGCATTCTGGGGTGAATGGCACTTATATCCGCTTAAAGAAGGTTTTCTACTGGCCACACATGAAACGGGATGTCATAAACCTGGTCAAGCATTATGATACTTGCTCCATGAACAAGCTTAACCAATGAGGTGTACCTGGCTTGCTACAGCCACTACCCATTCCTGAACAACCTTGGAGTCACATATCTATGGATTTTGTAGAGGGATTACCTAAATCAGCTGGGAAAGATATGATCCTAGTCATTGTTGACAGACTGACTAAATTTGGTTACTTCATTGCTCTATCTCACCCCTATACTTCACAGAGTGTGGCCAAGCTGTTCCTAGATCATGTGTACAGGCTACATGGCCTGCCAGTTAGCATTGTCTCAGACAGAGACAAGGTTTTCACCAGCAGTTTTTGGAAGGAATTATTCAAGGTATTGAGAGTAACCCTAAACTTCTCTTCATCTTATCACCCTCAAACTGATGGGCAAACAGAGAGGCTTAATCAGTGTCTAGAGACCTACCTTAGATGCATGATCTCTGATTGTCCCAAACAATGGGGCAAATGGCTGGCCTTGGCAGAGCATTGGTATAATACCAACCACTACACTGCCATCAAGACCACACCATTCCAGGCACTATATGGCTACCTCTCACCCCACCTAGCCATTGGTCTTTATCTAGACACCACTCAAGGGGAAGTGAAGGATACCATTTTGGAGCATAAACTGATGCTACAGCAGCTTAAGACCAATTTACAGATGGCTCAACAATGTATGAAGTTGTACGCTGATAAGAACCGCACTGACAAAATATTTGAGGTCGGGAATTTGGTGTATCTGAAGTTGCAGCCTTACAAGCAGAACTCCATTTTACTACAAAAGAATTTGAAGCTAGCATCTCGCTACTTCGGACCCTATCGGGTTCTACAGAGAATTGGATTGGTTGCCTATACATTGGATCTTTCTGCAGGCTTTAGGGTACACCCAGTATTCCATGTTTCATTACTCAAAAAGAAAATTAGGGAAGACAGCAAGGTGATGATAGAATTACCTGAGGTCAATGATAATGGGATCTTCTGCATTTTCCCATGTGTCGCTCTTGACTCTCGTTCCATCACCAGGGAAAACATCACCATTCCTCAACTGCTCATCTGATGGGAAGCTTCTGACGACTCGGGCCTTCTTTCTTGGGAAGATGAGAAATTTATTTGTAAAAAAATTCCATCCTTTGATCCTTGCGGACAAGGATCTTTCGAAAGAGGGGTGAATGTTGTGTGCAGAGGAAGGTTGGATGGAGAAGGACAGGAGGAGATCGGAGAAATTGAGGAATTGGTCGGAGAGAGGGCCGCCGGAGGGGAGATAAAAGGCGAAATGACGAAGGAAGTTAAAGATTGCATCTTTAGGGTTTCTTCCTATAAGTTTCCCTAAATTGAGAGATGCAGGTCAAACTGGGTCGGGCAATCCTAGATCGCGAGGTTGGGCTCATTTATATTTTATTTTATTTTATATTTCCCTTAAGCGGCCCAATATCATGATTAGTGAGGCCCAATTTATTTAATTCTAGGGTTAGTTGTCACTTTTGTGGTAGTATAAATTGTACTATGTAATCTCATGCAAGGCAAGGAAAAAGTATCAAATATCTTCCCATTTTTCTACTCTCACTCTCCTTCTTCATCTATCTCCCCATTTTTTCTGTTCTTATCCTCGTAATACAATCACTCATCAATTGGAAGGCAATTACAGGTTATTAAGTAACATAATTGGTAGAAAAAAGAGTAAAAACTATCGTGGCATTACAGAAACCATAACACATACCTGGTAAGCAAGGGATACAACAGAGGAGGAGAAATACAGAATACTATTCATCAGGAAGAAAAAATCACAAGTAATTATGGTTCAAGTATATGTGGATGATATAGTGTTTGGTTCAGTATCTGATAAGATGGTCAAGGAGTTCATCAGGGACATGGAAACTGAATTTGAGATGAGTCTAGTTGGAGATCTGAAGTACTTCCTAGGGCTTCAAATAAAGTAGTCAGAAGAAGGGATATTCATCTCTCAATATAAGTATACCAGAAACTTGGTGAAGAAGTTCGAGCTTGAAAATTCTAAGCACAAGCGAACTCCTATCAGTACTACTGTCAAGATTGGAAAATATGATTCAGGGACTGAAGTTGATCAAACTCTCTATAGAAGCATGATTGTAGTCTTCTATATCTCACTGCAAACAGACCAGATATAGCATACAGTGTGGGAGTGTGTGCCAGATATCAGGTCTGTCCTAAGGAGAGTCACATGAAGGCTGTTAAGAACATCATCAAGTACATCAATGGAACTGCTAATTATGGTTTGTGGTATACCTCAGATACAAATGTAAGTATTACTGCATATTGTGATGCTGATTGGGCTGGATCTCCAAATGACAGAAAAAGCACTTCAGGTGCTTGTTTCTTTTTAGGAAACAATGTTGTTTTCTAGTTCAGTAAGAAGCAGAACTGCATATCCCTATCCACAGCAGAAGCAGAATACATTGCAGCAGGGAGCAGCTCTACTCAGATCATCTGGATGATGCAGATGATGAAAGACTATAAAGTTAGTCATGATACTCCAATACTGTACTGTGATAATATAAGTGCTATCAACATCTCAAAGAATCCAGTGTAGCATTCGAGGACCAAACATATAGACATCAGACACCACTTCATCAGAGAGCTCGTTGAAGAAGAAGTGTTAAAAATTGAACACATGAAGACAGAAGATCAACTAGCTGATTTGTTCAACAAGGGATTGTATGCAGCTCGATTTGAGAAACTCAAAGCATCCCTTGGGGTGTGCTTGGTTCAGTAAAATCAAGAAGAAGGGTATGAGTATGTCTATTTCACACTCAGCAGGAAAGAACTATTCCTGCACAAAGGGACTGAACATTCCCATAAATGTTCATACCGATGCACATGTTCATTATTCAAACCCTGAGTACATCTTTGTCAACGGCTAGTTCTGACATGCTATTGTCATCTCTGATTTTCTGAGATTTCTCTCTGATTTCTTAGTCTAACGGAAACCTGAGAACGAAATTCTCTCTTATATATATATTTAGCCGTTTCGAGAGAACATTCACTTTTCAAATTTTCTAAAATCAAAACTCCCTTCTCCCTCTCGATAAATCCTTTGCCTATTCTGAGTCTATTCCATTGTTAGTTGATTAATTCTCTTGTTGTTTCATTTCTTCATATACCCATACACTTTCAATGGCTCCAAAAAGAAAGTTCGTTCGTCCCAACAAAGTCGTAAAACCCAGGATGAGGTATGGAAATGTTACATATTCCAAACCTCAAGATCAGTTATATGAAGAAGACGAGTTCGACAGGCAGGTTCGTGGAGAATCAGCCGACAAGAAGCCCATTCAGAGGGCACTTTACGATGAATCTTCTAGCAAAGATACAGAGGAACTGATTGAAATGTTCCATGAAGACGAAGAAGAAGATCCAGAAGAACAAGAAATTGCTTCTTCTGCAAAGAAAACAAAGACCCAGAGTCTTTCGATTGATGATCTATTGAAGGAAGCTGCGAAGTCCTACGATGTCAACAGAAAGAAGGCAAGAACAAATGGAACTGTGGTCAAGAAATCCAAGAAGACTACAACCCCTTCATCAAAGAAGATCGTCACAGCACCTGCTGCCTAAGACCTTCAGAAAGAGAAGGGATCTGCTGGTGATGATCATGTTGAGCCTTCAGATGTGCCTGAACATGTTGAGGCACATGTTGCAGATAAAAGCCCTGATACGACATCTACTGCAGCTGATATTGTTCTAAAATCACCTGTGCACACCTCTACTACAAAAGGTAATGATGAAGATAGGGAAGATGACATTCCCTTAAGCCTGAAGATGAAAGCTATAGTTGTTGCTCTTGCCAAAGGAAAGAAGAAAGTTATTCGCAGACCAATAGTTGCTGATCCAGGCAGAGAAGGAAGTGATTCAGAGTTCATCCTCTGAATCTGCTGAGAAGACTCATGTTCTACAATAGGAAAAGTTGCTTGCCTCTGCACAATATGATCTGTTTGCCAGATCGTCTGTCAAGAAGAAAACCCCCAGAAATAAGGCCTCTACTGTTGTGGTGCAGCTGGTTCCTAGAACACCTGTGACCAGAAGTTGAGCATCTGCTACTCCACTATCTACTAATGTCTCTACAAAGAAGAGGAAGGCCATTGCATCAACTGGCCCTTCTAAGAAAGCTAAGAAAGCTGCCAAGCCGACTTATGAACCTGAATATGTTCACTCGCATTCAAGTGAACATGAGTCTGAAGCTCACAAGAAGATTCTCCGTGTTCTAGGTATATCAAGCCAATCCATCTTTCATTTTTCTAAGCACGCTGAGTTGTGGGAGAAAGTAAAGCAGAGGTCAATGATCTCTGAGAAGAAGGTGGACAAGGATACATTGTTGGCTACTAGAGTGTATACATTACTGGAGCAAGCTGGTTTGTTGGGAACAGTACAGAAGGTTCAGGAATTTGTTCCTAAGGTTGTTACAGAATTCTACTGTAATTTGACAAAAGAGATTGATGATCCAGAATCTGAAGACTTCCAGAAAGTCTTTGTGAGAGGAGACATGGTCCACTTTTTCCCTGATCTCATTAATGAGTTTTTGGGATGTAAATCTGAGGAGTTCCAGGAGATAGATGACTGGAGGATGGTTGCTACGGAGCTGACCCAGAGCATCTACACCAAATGGCCGTCTCATCCACAGACTATTCCAACCTCCAAACTGACTCACAAGTATGGTACCCTGTTCAGAATTTTGATCCACAATTGGCTACCAACTAAGCACAGGGCAGCAGTGACTCAAGCTCAGGGGAGGTTTCTGTTTCATCTTGGAACTGAGAAGAAATTTAACTATGGTGCGTTTGTTTTTAGTAAGATCATCGGCAGTGTAGAGTCTACAGTGGTTAAAGGTCCACTATGCTATCCATCATTGATCGACAACATCATCAAGCAACAGAAGGAGAATATGTCTTCAAAGAAAGATAAAATTATACATCTTCACAAGCCTCTGGTAATCAAGGTTGCTCTTGAAATAGGAGATCCTCATCTTCGTCTCCAGTTCAAGCAGTTCCTATCATCCAAGAAAGGAGTGGATGACATTGTTGAAGAATCATCTCCCAAGGGTGCTGTGTTGAGATTTTTAGAGAAAAGTCTGGAGTTCCATGCTCGTTTGATTTCTGAGCATACTTCTGAGAAGATGAAGATCCAAGCAATGATTGTTGATCTGTCATCAGGAGAAGAGTTTGCCTCCCCAGCAGTAGATGTTCCTGAGAATGTTCAAAACTTGCACAAGCTTGCAAGTACTGCCAAAGCTGCTGCTCAGAAGAAGTCTACTCCAGCACCACAGCAAGCACCGACTGCAGAACAAGCTAAGGAAGCAGAAGTTGTCCATAAGGAAACTGCAGAGAAGGATCATGAAGAAGAAGAAGACTGAGTATGATGATGCTGCATCAAGTTCTGAAGAAGAAGGATCTGAAGGAGATGATGATACACAAGACTCTGACAAATCCGAGTAGTTTCTAAATTTTACTCATTTGCCTTTCTTAGTGGCAAATAGGGGGAGTAATGCAATATAAGTTTTTTATTATTATTTCTGTTTTCTGTTTTACTTATCTTGCATCATATTTTACAAGATATTTTTTTGCTTTAATAGTTTGCATTAGCTATATTATGGAACAAAAATTTATTTTTCTCCCTTTAAGATTCATATCTGCTAAAAAATTGAAACTGCTATCAAAAGATAAAAATATAAAAAGAAAAAAATGAATATAGCAGAGCAGGTACAAGCTGATAAGAAAGTGAAAAACAGCTGAATCATATAATGTTCTTCCAAACAATCAAGTATGTTTCTAAGTACATGATCCTACAGTTCAAGGGATTGTGTTCTTTTAAACATGGAGCTGATTTGCAACCAGATAAAGACAAAGGGGGGAGATTGTTAGTGCCATCTTCACTTAGGCGTTCAGGATTGTCATTATCTGTTTAAGATGTTATGGTAATTTCAAAAGAACACAAAAGGTTTTGGTTATTCATATTCGAATACCATGTTCTGGACATTACTGTGAACATTCCGCTGCCAATATGATTGAAGATCAAGACACGTATTTAATCATGTTCAGAGACATGATCATGTACATGGTTGTCCAGAGTGTTTTCAAGAGACGTGCCATGATAGATTCAAGGAGTTGAAGTTGCAGATTCAAGATAGACGTTTTAGAATAGAAGCTACCTTGTTCGTGTTAAAGATCAAGAAGGAAAGAAGGAGTTCTATTTAAGGAAGACACCTAAACTAGGAAAGTCCGATTTATTTGAGGAAATAGTTTCCTTGTTAAATCCTAGTCTAATTAGGACTTTTGATTACCTTGTTAAGGCTATATCTGTTGTTTATAAATAGCCTGGGAATCAGACCAGTTTAGGTGACACGGGTTTTATGAATACACTAAAGGGTAGAAAGTTCAAAAGACTTCATATTCGAAGCATATAATATTCAAGTAGACTAGGTTTGATCCGCGTGATCATTGTGTTTCTAGTCTGTGTTTGAAACTCACTTTCATACACACTTAAAAGAGTCTCGGGAGATATTTCCTGTGGGAACTAGAGGGATTCTAGATTGTGAAGGGAGCTCACAATTCAGTTTAGTGAAAGAGGTTGAATCAGGTAGGAAAGAGGTCGAGTGACAGGAGTCTTCGTGTAATATCCTTTGTAACCATTCAACGGAGTAGTAAACTATTTCTCACGGACTTGATAAGTCCCCCTGACGTAGATCAGTTGATCGAACAGGGTTACCAAGCTCGTGTTCTTTATTTGCTTAAGTCTTTACAGTCTGACCTTTCATGTTCACAATGATGTTCAAGTACATGATGATGAATATGACCACACAGTTTATGTAACTTCAGACTGTTTATCATAAAGAATGTGAAGTTATGAAGGGGAAAAAAATGACTTGACAATTTCTTATCAAAAGAGATTTTAGGATGATAATAATGAAATTGACAGCACATGTGGGGCATGAGGACATATATTTATTTGGTGGAAAATATAAATTTCTTTTTCTTTTCTATGAAAATTGGATCAATGATAATAATGGGCTAATTAATCTCTATTATAACAACAATAAGTTTTTTTTACTATATAAAAAAATATGGCTAATTGAAGCTCTATGGATCTATATGACACTTGAGCCAAATGATTCAAAGGGCTGAATTTTGAAATATCATCTAAATTCAATGACAGGTTGGAATTAAAGTGTAATTGTTGGCTATTTCAGGGAAATAACTTAAACAAGGGGCTGTAATAATCATTGGCAGAAGTTCACTTTTAACCCAAGGTAATTTTTTATTTTTTCCGAGAGTTGAATTCTTTTTTGCATACATATTTAGGTTTAGTGCCAAACCTGCATTTACTATCATGATCAACTCTATTCTAGCATATATGTTTAGTGCTAATTAATTCTATCATGATCAACTATATTCTAGCATATATGTTTAGTGCCAAACCTGTATTTACTAATGCGCTTAATTTCTCTATCAATGACTTTCGTGATAATGATAATAGATGGGATTGACTTTAATTATCTTGATTGTTCACCCGAGCAAGATATAAATTAGAATAGACCAATTCTCTAAGTATGAACACTTACATAGATAATCTTTTGAAATACTTTGACTGTTTTAGGTACATTATAAAAATGGACAAATCATGGATGTCCGCAAACAGGTTAACACATGAGTATGAGGAAGGAGTATAATCTTTTTTGCAATTTGCCCAGCAGAATGTGAAAGATTGTAACCTCATATATTGTCCTTCTGTAATATGTGTTAACTTAAAAAAGAAAAAAATTCCTACTGTAAGGGCGCACTTGTGTGTCCGTGGTATGGATCTAACATACAATGAATGGATTTATCATAGGGAAAGATCTAGGGCTAGGCCTTCAAATATAGTTAAAGAAAGAGTTGATATGTGGGAAAATGATCAACAACAAAATGTCGAGGATCATATTAAGATGGTACATAATGCGTTCAAGACTTATGAAGATGATCTAGCTGGATTTATGAACTTACTTGAGGATGCGGAAACGCCTTCATATCTTGATAATAAGAAATTCACAAAGTTATCAGCCATTGTGGAGCTCTACAATTTGAAGACAAAGTATGGGTGGAGTGATGCAAGTTTCACAGAGCTGCTACATTGGTAGGAGAAATGCTGCCCGAACAAAATGAGTTGACATCATCACTCTATGATGCAAAGAAAACCCTATGCATATTGGGTATAAGTTATGAAAAAATTCATGCTTGCCCCAATGATTGTGTTCTTTATCGCAAGATATATGAGAACACATCCAATTGCCCGACATGTGGATTGTTAAGATGGAAAATTGGCAGAACAGGTAAGTTAAATATTGGAGTTCCTGCAAAGGTGATATGGTACTTTCTTCCAATACCAAGATTTACAAGAATATTTCGAAATAAGGATATAGCTAAAAATTTAACTTGGCATGCTGATGAAAGAAGATCTGATGGGCATCTACGCCACCCAGTTGATGCCCCTGCATGGAGATTAATAGATCACAGGTAGCCAGATTTTGCTTCGAAGATGAGAAATCTTAGATTAGCCTTGTCTGCAGATGGTATTAGTCCACATAGATTGATGAATTCTACATATAGTTGCTGGCCAGTGATTCTTGTCACTTACAATCTGCCTCCGTGGTTGTGCTTGAAGAGAAAATTTATGATGCTGACTTTACTAATTTTTGGACCTAAACAGCCCGGCAACAACATTGATGTCTATTTATCACCATTGATTGATGCCTTAAAAAATTTATGGGATATTAGCGTCGAAGCATATGATGCACACAGACAGAAAATCTTTTTGCACAAAGCTGTTCTATTATGGATAATCAATGATTTTCCTGCCTACGGCAACTTATCAGGTCGTAGTGTTAAAAGATATAAGGCATGTCTATATTGTGGGGATAATACACAGGCTACATGGTTGAAAAATGGAAATAAAATGTCATACATAGGCCATAGAAGATTTTAATTGACATCAATCTTCTACTTGTCTGCACCTGGGTCGGCTCAAGTAAGTGATAAAGAGTTGAAGCAAGCTCATCAATATGTATTGACAAATGATAATGAGATTGAGCCATATATCGAGTATGATCTCAAACTTATACCATTTATCATTTCATATCAAGATATTGGAGTAATTAAATGAGTGGTCCTTGAAATAGGGAACACAAATCATATTTGAGGAGTTCATTTCCTAAAATTAAGAGTGAAAAGTGGTTCCAAGATGAACACAATCGATCATTCAGCACCTGGCTATGTGAACACGTACGTTCTATAGTAAAATCTTTTAGATATAGTGTTACGAAGTTAACTTAAAGTTTTTCTTATAGATTGCCATTGCACCTACACTTTCCACAAATCAAATATCAACAAGGGTAAAGTGAATGGCGCATGGACCCAACAATCGAGTTCTAAAATATAGGAGTTATATGATTAATAGTGTTACATACCACACAAGATAACGTAATGCTATTAGAGTTGTTCAAAACTCGGAAGTGATGGTAGTTGCAAAGACAATACAGATAGCTAGTGCAAATGATAAAAATCTAGTGGTGGGGACATGTTATTTTATGGAAGAATTGAGGAAATCTTGGAGCTCGACTATGGAACATTTAGTGTTTTAGTATTTAAGTGCAGTTGGATGGATAATAATGGTGGTGTCAAAGTTGACATTCTCGGTTTCAAGTTAGTTAACCTGGATAGAATTGGGTACAATGACTTACGAAAAATATAAAGTGATATTCAAACAAAACTTAAAAGTACATAGATCTGAAAAAGTTTATCGTCAAGGTAAATTGAACTATTTATCAACATATGATATAATTTAAATTGATATAATTATATCAACAAGTACATTAATATTTAGAATTAATAATGTATCCATCATTAGTATTATTGATCGTCATTATAGTGTAAAAGATAACATAAAAGTATATGTTATATATTTGCATGCTATGTATATATAATTACTTGTAAGTGTAAAATTCAAATTGATATATCTCTTATAAATTATATTTAAATAATTATCTTTTCACCAATTTGTATATTATTTGAATATTAACCACTATGCCATTAAAATTATATCAAACACAAAATTATATGAAGTTTAAAGGTTAATAAGTTTAAATATCACGAACTATGTATGAATACACATTCACCAAAAAATTATATTCCGATGGGCACATCAGACTTGATTACACCAAATTTCGAATGAATATTGTAATTACAAAAAATGTAAGTGTGTTATAGGCCAGATATGTCATTTTAAAATTCATGTTGAGAATCAAATTGGTGTATAGTTAAATGATATTTAAACCAATTAACACCAAGTATTATGAGTTGTGAAGCATATTTTGACAAAGTAAGTAAAATTTCCATAACAATAGCTTTATGATTTGCACCGCATGACATTAAATTGCAACATAATTTTACAAAGTAATAACTTTAAAACAACTCACTTTAGTACAAACAAATAATTTACTAAAATAATATTTCATTAATGAATTGTTATTAATACAAACACATAAGAGATAACTTATTTGTGCATTTAGAAGTTCCATTTCGCTCTTTGAAATGAAATCATTATTATTTGTAAATGTGTATTGTATTTTGCTATTTTTTATATTTATTTTAGTTCAACAATATTCACATTATATTTTTTGCGTTAGGGCATGATTAGTACCCAAGTCTCTCACTCTTACAAATGGGAAGAATACCAACTAAGCTACATGCTAGTGCCTAGTAATACCAATATTCACATTATTGATATCAGATGATGTGAATTAATAATTTATATATAGAAATTAAGATTGGAGTATATTGAATAAATTACAGGGACATATAATTTTCAAATAAATTACTATATTTGATCCATTTAGCAATTCGCATCCATAGGATGAAAATTCAACATTCACAAATTAATGTTAAAAATACATTTAATTTCTCAATTAAAAAAAATAGAGTTTTTTTTTTTACATGAATACATGAGCAATGTATTTATGGTTAACTCATAATTCATATCAAATTAATATATAATAAATTAAGGATATTATCTATTGCTTGAGATTCTATATTAAATTTATTTTGTGTAATTGAAAAGGATATAAATATACATATATGTGATATCATTCGAAATTAACATGAATTCATTTTTCAACTCACTTTTTTACAATAGGTATTCTTTTTTCTATCAGAGGTTCCCCACTCGGGTTTTACTCTGTTGGGTTTTAATGCCTTGTTTTGAGTATTTGGAGTGTTAGTTTTTTTGGTTTTATGGTTTGTTTTCTTTTCTTCTTCTTTTTTTATCAATAAAACACAACTAATTCATCATTGAAAATTAAATATAAATTTTAATATAATGGAAAGAATAATAATGTCTTAATGTGTTCCATTTATCATATTCAATGAAAATACCAACAAATGGTCAAAATCTCATAAATGATTTTTTTTTTGTCAATAAAAAGTACGTTAATTTTTATATTAATAAAATGTACATGTAAATATATTGTATTATTATATTGTCTTTAAATAAAATGTATTAAAGGGGTATAATTAATTGGCAAACTAAAATTTACAAAACTCTTTTTATATGGTAGATTATATATATTTAACAACACGACCTTCTTAACTTATGGTGTCCACCAAATTGTGCATTTAATGTCTTGGTTGTTACATTTTTAAGAATGTTATAGCTTTTTATAAATTATATTTAATGAATAACTTATTTTATAAAATGGTATCAAATTATAAGTATATCGATTTTCCCTTTCTAAACTGGTAGACTATTAATCTCGTCTTTAAAATAAAAACGAGATTTTAATTAGGATTTTTTTTTATTGACTTATGGTTTACAATGTTCAGTATTTACATGAGTTTGCTATTAGTTTATAAAAATAAATTGAACTTCGCATATTATGGCTCTATTTAATCGTTAAGTGATATGATCCTGAAAGATTATTTAGCCCATTTTTTATATCTAAAACGTGTATAAAATTGTGAATTTTAATAATGTATTTGAATTTAAATTATTTATTTTATTGATAACCATAGAGTAGTTATTAGAATACAAAAAATAATAAAATATTAAATAATATAAGATAATTACATTATTACCCATGGATAAAATTTAAAATAAGATTATAATAGGTAAACTCAAAGTTATAAAATAATTACAATACAAATAATAATAAAATATTAAATAATATTAGATGATTAAATTATTACCCTTAAATAAAATATAAAATAAGATTATAATAGATAAATTTAAAATTGTAAGATAACACACTTTTTATATTGAATATAGATGTAGATATAGATTTGATACTAATCTCTATAGATATATTTTTCTTTTAAAATACATTTTAATTAAATATTATTTAATAGATAATTTATGATAAAATATAGAATATGTCCTGTTGCGAAAATTTGGCTTGATGAAAGAGAGGGACCAACAGTTTCGCGGCTTAATGCTAGAATTTGGATACTACACAGTAGCTCATAAGTTAAATTTATTTATTCAATAATTACATTTAAATAAAAATTAGGGAAAAAGTACAAAAACACAATGTATTGATCGAATCTTGGTTAGACATTTAAAGTATAATTCAGCTCATTCGACCCTTAAACTATTTTAAACGGTGCAAAAAAAACACTTCCGTCAAAAATATTAATTTTTCATTAGTACTTAATGCTAATTAAATGTTCAAAACTTTCACGACCTAATTCCAAGTGATTCATGCGATCAAAATCGTGCAATATTGGGCATGGTTGTAAAGCTCTCATCATAGATTTTAGGATGATACCTCAATTCGTCAATTGGATGTCGGATAGTTGATTAGTTTGATGGAAAAATTTCGGAGGCGAGGGTTTGTATTCATGACTTAGAGTAAAAATTTCTAGGTTCATTCACGTCAAATATCAAAATTGAATGTGAACTTTGAAACTCCAAAGTGTGGCGATATAACCATAATTTTCAATTTGTTCAATAGACAATTGTAGACAATATAATTTAACCTCAAATTGCACTGCCAAAATTTGCATGTTTAATTAACCTTAATTACTAATGGAAAATTAATATTTTTTAATGGAAAGGGCAAATTGGATCATTTAAAATAGTTTAAAGGACCGATTGGATTATTTAAAATAGTTTAAGAGGCCGAATGAGCTGGATCATACTTCAAGTGTCTAACCGGGAATGGACCAAAGTTAAGTGTGCTTTTTGCACCTTTTCCCTGAAAATTATAATGCAATCGATAAAATATATAATTTTGATAAAATAAATCTGGTGAAAGAATTTAAAAAAAAATCACATAAATATCACATTTTAATTTCAATTTATTAGTAAAATAGTCTACAAATTAATTTACGAGCTTAAATCGAGCTAACTTATGAGTTTATTAATTAATACTCCAATCCAAAGATTGATATCAACTCATAAACTCACAAGTCGAATTTTTGTTGAGTCAAATTTTGAATAACTCACGCGATGGGCTCTCAAGTCTCAACTCGTTAACACCCCCAGTGGTGGTAGGCAGAGACGGATCCACGTAGGACTAAGGCTACCCACATCAGTGACCTCCTCCAACCCAATCTTTAAATAAAATATTAATTTCTCTCTCCTCCACATCCACAACCTCCAACTTTATATCATTTATACTCCCATCAGTGACCTCATCCAACCCAACCTTTAAATAAAATATTATTTTTTCATTTTCTTCCAACCTACATAAAATATTTATCATTTTATTTTTTAATAAGAACATGTTATTAAAATAATATTTTTCTCTTGCATTTAAAAAATATTAATTATTTTTAATTGCATAATTATCAAAAAATTACCCATACAATTATAAATTCATAATTTGCTTCATAACAAAATAAAAATTACAAGAGTGAAAACATAATTAAATAAACTACAATGAGACACAAGAAATTTTAAATTACGAATGCATAAAACGTAAATTACATATTTAATTAGTGCCGAATTTTTCCCATATGTGCTCGATCAAATCCTCTTTAAGAGCTCTATGACCCTCTCTGTTGTGAAGTTGATCCCTATTAGTCATCAAAAAATTTTGAGAGTGAAAGTATGATCCAAAGTTTGGCAAATTTTGGAGTCATCAAAATAATTTGGGTGGTTTGGATCCATAGATTAAGATGAAGAAGAAATATGGGATTGATAATTTGTAGAGAGAAAATGTGTGAGGAAAAGAGAGTTTTAAGTTGTGTGTAAAAACATATCAATATTAGACTATATTTATAGATAATTTTTTTTATGAATTTTGATATAATTTTATTTTTTTAATTTTTTATAATTATATAAAATATTTATGTTATAAATATATATCTATAAATTAAAGTGGCACCCAATGAAAGGGTGCCACATGGCATCACTTTTTCTCCATGCCTTTGAGGCTGCCATCCGCCTCAAGTCACCATTTATTGTGACTTTTGAATTTTTTTTTTTTTGTTTTTGTTTTGTCTTTTGTGGATGACCCCAAGTGGGGGTCACCAATGGGGATGGTCTAAGAGGGTCACTGGGGCCCCCTGAAATTTTGATTTTTTTTACTAGTAATAATATGATTTTATCAAAAAATATATACTAAAATAATGGTCAAGTTTTTCATCTTTCAAATTTGGCGCAGTGGAAGAGATGTTGGGATATTTTAAAGAGGGCATGTGTTCGACCCCCTTGGAATGCGCAGCAATTCAATTGCATGTCCTTTAATTTTTTCCCCTAATTACTTTTAACTTTTTCTGTTTCGTTTTTTTTTTCTGACTGTTTTAATTGATTTTTTTTTAAAATTGAAAATAATTTTCTTGACAAAAGCATTTCTATTTTTGCGCCTGTGTTTAATTTTTTTTTAAAGTTTAGAATTATTTTAATTAATTTATTTTATTTTCACTATTACCAATAGTTGTATTTTTATTTATATATTTTTATCCAAAAGTTTAAGATTTTCTCATCAAAGTAACAACTTAATCATTCAACTTTAATCTTTTCTCGAAATTTTTTCTATAGATCTTTAATCCACTATTTTTATGTATTTATGTTATGTGATCTTGATAGTTTATGTATTTAATTTATGTATACATAATATATGTATATACATAGTTTCTATTTTTAAGATATTGTAAATTGGACTTTCTAACTATAATACTTATATGTATATATTTATATAATTATAAATTTATTTTATATTTATAATTTATAATTATACATATATAATATTTTAAGGGAGTTTCTGTTTGCACCCCCCATATTTACTCTTTGCACCACTAAAATAAAAAGATAAAAATAAAATAATTTTGAAGTTACTTAAATGCCCTTTATTCAAAAAGAAAAAATTAAGTATGGTTCGAAAATGAAATTTCGAACTCATCATGTTTGTTCGAAATTTCATTTTCGAACATACATAATTTTTAAAATAAGTCTCGTTCGAAAATGAATTTTCAAACACACCATATTTGTTCAAAAATTTATTTTCGAACAAACATGGTGTGTTCGAAAATTAATTTTCGAACGGACTCGCATGAATTTTTTTAAGTACCGTTCGAACACAAGACTTCGAACAAATCCATTATGTTCGAACAGAAGACTTCGAACATATTAATAATGTTCGAACACACAACTTCGAACGAAACGCGATTTTTTTTAAAGTAAAAAACATATTTAATATGGAAGGGTATTATAGTCAATTTTAGGGGTGCAAAGAGTAAAAAAAATGGTGCATGGAGAAACTGTGGTGCCAAGAATAAATATTGGAGTGCAAACAGAAATTCCCTATTTTAATTTATTAGTATTGTTAAATGGGTCCCCCTAAGCAAAATTTTTGCGTCCGTCACTGGTGGTAGGTATAAATTACAAAATATTAAACAAGAATGGTTGAAAATAAAACACCTTGTAGGAACTGGTTGAGAAGTCCTTCTATCATAGTCAATTATCCCTCCCTCCCTCCCCTCAAATTACAACAAAAAATATAAAATTACAACGAAAGTAGAGTTGGTTTACTTTGGTTTTGCTGCATCGTCCATTCCGGAGTGGGCAATTGGAGACAGGACTTCGTTCTCCTTACCGTTGCTCTTATCACAGGGTTCGAACTTCCTATCAGGACAGCTCTTGCTAATGTGCCCGTCCTTGCCACAAGTAAAGCATTGTTTTTTGTCTGCATCATCCATTTTGGATCCACTCTCCTTCCCATTGCTCGTATCACAATGTTCAAACTTCCTATCACGACAGTTCTTTCTAATGTGCCCCTCCTTGCCACAAGTAAAGCATGCTCTTTTATATTCATCTTTTTTCAATCTCTGTCGTTGGTCAAGCTTCGCCTCTGCAACATGATCCTTCTTAGAGTTGGCGTCTTTCTTGTAGAGTTCACGAGACTCTGCTTCGACCCGAAGACGGTGCATCAACATATTAAGAGGTACAAACTCCTCCTGCATCAGTTTGAGGCGAAGCTCCTTCCAAGAAGGTGGGAGCTTGGAGATTATAACACTTACATGAAAGGTTTCCTCTATCCATGTTCCAGAAGCAATAATAGAATCAGCAAGTACGTGCAGTTCTTGAACCTGATCAAGAATTGATACCCCATCAACCATCTGAAAATGAATATACTTGTTGATTTGTGACCTTTTTGTTCCAAAATCATCGCTGTAAACCTCTTTGAGTTCTTCCCAGAGCTCTCCAGCCGAGAAACTTTTTTGTGAGTACAATTGAAAAAGACTGTCACATAAAGAATTTAATATATTATGGCGGCACAAATAGTCATCAGCAATCCACCTTTGCACGGCAGTCTCAGCTCCGACCTTTGCTTCAAAACTAGCTTCTCGGTTCAAAGATATGATGGGGCATCGCTCAGAAAGCACATATGCTATGTTCAACTGATTCAGGAACATTTCCATTTTATTCCTCCAAGAATAGTAATTTCTTCCATCAAAACGGGCAGGCTGTATAGGGGTCAGTTGTTCAGGAGGAATTGCATGAGCTGTATGATACGAGTGCCCTTGACTAGGAAATGAAGGCACTGAAGTGGAAATACCCTTGTCAGTTTGTTTACTATGAGCGGGAATCTGTTCTCCAGGAGAAAGTGTAGCAACTCTATCAAGTTGATTAGGAGGTGGAGGCACCAAAGTAGAAGGTATCTGTTCCTGATAGCTGGAAGTGGCAGTTGTTCCATAAGTACCTGGTGCTTCTTGTGCTTTCTCAGCAAGAATGTGCTCTTGAGAGATGGAGGCAGTTTCTGCATTAGATGTATCAGCCTCGGGTTGTTCACTCTTGATATGTGAATGAACAATGCTTACCAAATTCGAAATGGTTGCCTGTGTTTGACTTTTTTCAGCAGCAGGATCTGCTGCCGAACTTCTCATGTCCGGTTCACTTTGATTTTGTTTCCTCTTGCAAGAAGGGTGAATAACACTTTCCATATTAGAAACGCCTGTCTCAGTTTGAATTTTCTCACTAGCAGAATCCGCCATTGAACTTGCCACACCAGATTCACTTTGCATTGTAACAGCACCAGACCTACAGTGAGATTATTTGGTGGATGGATTACATACAAGCATTACAAAAACTTTAAACTAATGTCAAACTACAATCTCTGAATGAATCATTACAACACCCCCACCCCAAAAAAAAGATGAAAAACCCACAAAAAGACAATGAAAAGTATGGGTTAGGTCTTGATTTTCGCTTTATAATCGTGAGACTAACTTCTCCTCGTAGATGAAGTTTCTTGACTAAACAATGTATAGGATTCCTTACACTTGAACAAAAAATATGATATTGGATCCATAATGCATATAACTGAATTTAGCTAGAAAGAAAGAGAAAATAAAGTAAAAAATTGTATCTTTTGTTTTACCCATTTTTTTGCTTTGATATAAATGCCTAAGGCGGGCATGACAAGTTTTTCAAGAAAAAGGTAAATTTGTCGTGTTCCTCGTGGAAGGGAGGGGGAATATGAAGAGCCTCACCTCAACCGTGATTCCAGCGTAACAATGGCCTCCTCTATAGAAGGAATGCTCTTCCTAAAGGATGTCCATTGCGCAGATGTCAAGCTTATTCCTGAGTTTGTACCTAAGTTCATAGTACACACAGGTACTTGTATCAATAGAAACATCCAAAATGTACAAGGGAAAAGCCTAAATGTTGAACAACTCTCGAAGCAAAATGATAAGGAGGAAGCCAATTAAGGAAGGAAATCAAATTATCAAATACAAGCAGAATATATTTGAGAAACTCTGACTAAAATTGCAAACAAACTGCCAAAGGTATGGGCTATCTAAACAAAGATACGTATGGGCAAAACAAAATCCAAGATGCAGATATAAATCTCACTTGCAAAATAAAATAAATAATAATAAATTTCTTTGAGGTACTGAAAAGATCTGGATGTTGATTAAACCAATCGCTAATCAGCATTATATCAGCTAAAACAGTATGTTATGGATATTAGCAGAAATACTTTTTACCGAGAGATACCCTGAATTAAACAATCACTAATTAGCATTCTGGAATTAAATCAGAATGATCCAGATCACCAAATTCAGCTCCTTTAAAATTTATGGGTATCCAAACCATCTTTGTGTGAATGTGTTTGGATTTGAGAGTTTCTTGGTCACTATATGCGGACAGGTAGGATCAAAGTTTTCTTGGCCACTGAGAAGAAAGAGTGTGTCTGCTTGGTTTGTTCCCAACTGAGCAGCACATTGCTAGCAGACTAGCAGTTAATTAGATTTCCTTAGGTCTTTTTTTTTTTGGTTTCAGAAAAGCTAAATTTATCTGAACATTCAGCTTAAATAACAGAATGCTTAGTCCATGCCTATGAGTGTAGTTCACCAGCCATGATGTATAACAAAAGCAATCAACTTTCACAAGTTTTCCACTTCTTTTACCTCGTTAATATATAGGTACGTGTATCCAATTATTTGAAAAGTAAAAAAGAAGGCAATGTCTAGGACTCATAAAACCTGATTATAAATAGGCCTGCACTAGATCGTTCATTGAATTTCAGGAACTGAAAACAGCTTGTTTGGCAGGTGAACGCTAAACAATGGCGAGAGCTCAAGCCACTACCCACTAAGAAAGAAAAAGAATTTGGATGAATGAGAAAAGTACGTAATAAGAGTATTAAAAGTCAGAGATAGTACATTATACATTGTTAAATTAAATGAAATGATAACCTTAGCCCTCAGGTATTTACAAAAGGGACTACAAACTTAGAATTGTAAAGTCTCCCATGATACTAATAAGTAGTACTCTACAAGAGAGTGGTTGGCAGCAAATTCAGAATTTCCAGTCAAAAAGAAGAGGAATGCAGAAAGTAGATGAGAAAACTAGTCTACCACTCAATGAATTCCTAGAAAAATTAACAGTTGCTGAGCTTGAAGGAATTTCACTTCTCAAAAAGTTCCACAATCCAGGTTATGAGTGCAGATGAAATTATCACCTTTTACAGGAAGCAAATTTCCATCTTGTACGTAGAACTCACGGATTGAGACCATGGTTGTCCCCAAAAATTCGTGAATCGTTACCCTCCTCTTGTTTGATAACTGCGCACTCCCAGGACCAGAAAATAGAAACATTAAAGAAATAAACATATGACTTTATAACAGATAGCTGAAGCATGACAGAGGCCGCGATCAATACATATGCATCAAAATAGAGAGCATCGATGTGTCCACCTAGATTAATCTATAAACTACATCACTGGGGAGGGAGATGACTAATTAGAAAATTTTAAATATTTTATTCTCAAATTAAAAAATTTAAAAAGTTATTCATCACTTGTCTACTCAAGACTGATTATCCTTGCTGTTTGCTTATGACTGAGCTCTTACTGTAAGTCTGTAACCTGCCTGCCTCAATCTTACTAAGAACAATTAGGCATATCACAATAGTCAGATCTCAATGGCCACATTTAAGTTTCGACTCTCCACCAAGACTGATCAGGATTGTACATATAAATTTTACTCCTTGCTTTTTCTGAAATGATAAGTATTTCGGTCTGCCAACTTCTACTTTAAAAAATCTTCTCCTTTTATTTTCATTTTAATCACCACATTTGCTTACCCAATATTAGATAGGGGCAACAATTTTTTCAACTATTTAGAACTGACACTAGAAACAACATGCGCCAAGAACCGGTCGCATAAACTTAATTACAACGATTCCAATACTATAAACATATGAAATTGTCAGTGAACCATAATTTCTAACACAAGTTTCCATTTTAACACTTCCTAAATCTTTTGTGAAAACTAAAGTAGCCCCACATTCGATGTTATTAACCATAGTATGAGTTTGTTTCAGCAGACTTTTACAAAAGCAATCTAACCTTGCAAACAATCTTTCCATCGTAATTCGCCTCCGATACAGAACCAATATCCCTCCGTTGCTGCTGTTGCCGCCGCTGTTCGACATGGCAATCAACGCTTTTATCGGTGCTATTGGCGTCGTTAATCCTATTTAGCGAATCCGTTCGGAGAATTTCCGCCGCCGTGGAGAGCAGGAAGGAATCGACGATCTGCCTAACGAGCAGACGGTGGTTTAAACCGGAGAGCTCGAAGCCTAGCCGCACGGCAGCGGCGGAACGCACGCTGAACTCGGTGATTGTCTCCATGTCCGATGCTTTGAGGATTTGTAAAACCGTGTCTTCGATTTTACGCCGTTTTGATGCGTTTAAGCATTCTTCACCCATCTCTCTCTCTAAAATGGATGAAAATGATAGTAGTACTGACTAGTGAGGCCTGAGGCGTTATGTACTTATGTGAGTAAAACATGGGGAATTGGGTAGGCGCGAGCCGGGAAAAAAAAAATTAAGGAGAAGTCGAGAGAGCAATAAAGGTTCCACCGATACTTGAACTCGGGTTACTGGATTCAGAGTCCAATGTCCTGACCACTAGACCATGGAACCAATCTGTTGCTTAAAAGATATTTTAAACAAACTTGATCAAAATTAATTTACCTGTAATTGTTTCATACTTTTTTTTTTTAGTTTCGACACGAACGTGGAACAATTATAGCAATGATTTTAAATCTATCTATATAATATAGTATATAATAACGATTCCGCATCCATAAATAGAATATTTTTATTTTCCCACCCATTTTCAATGTCCAAAATAGAAATGTAATCTTATATATTATTTAATTATTTATTTTTATGTAAAATCTGTGGATATTAATATATTAATTACTCTAAATATTCAATCATATCCCACTTCGAAAATATAATCATACATAACTACTCTAAATTAAATCTTGAATCATAATATCGTATCACATTAATTATATAGTATAATTTTATAATTATATGCCCACATCCTATGTTGATTGTTTAACCATGAATAAATATGCTGTAATTAGGAAAGTCAATAAATTCCAATATTCACTTATTTTAGCTCACCCAAATTTAATATCTTGATTTATTGGTTATGTCATTATAAAACTATACTTACATTTCTAATTATCAAGTTTTGAAATGGGTAAGATTCACACCAAATTTTAAACATTCGATAGATAATTTTTCTTTTGAATTTGTATTGATTTTTGAATTGTTATTTAGCATGATTTTACTGTTATTAGTTATAAAGCAGTATCATGTAACAATAATATAACGATTCTAACAAATTATGTTTTTGATGGTAGGATATAGATCGAAGAAAAATCACAATTGGTTTGTCTTACCTTATCATGGACTCATGTATCGCGTAAATGAATTAATAACGGCTTCATTTCACATTTCATTATCGAAAGATTGGTGCATATTTATTTTTATAAATCATAAAAAGAGTGTATTACCTCTATTATATTTAAACATATTTATATAAGATCATTCACCCTCTACAGTATTGTCTTCCCGTATATTCATGTATATATTGCTTTAGTTTTGTGTTTTTTAGATTTTGTACGCGTTTTTGTCATCTACGTTATTTTTATTTATCGTTTGGAGTAGATTTTCTTATGGGGACTGAACATAGGTTGGGAAATAAAGATTCGCAATATAGTGTGATCGATACACGTATAGTCAAGAGAAACAATAATGTGCAAAAATAAAATCAAAGAAAGCATGAAGATCGATGCTCTTATAGATTAGAAGAGTTGTGTTGTAGTCTGAAACTCAAGAAATTAACTCTTTTTTTTCTATTTTATAAGTTGTAGTAATTCAATGAGCCACACCTTCTTTATTGTGCAATGTTAGCTGGAGAAGGTCATTAATTAGTTCATTATTCAAGTTTTTTTTTTTTTTCATTTTTGTATTGGTGTATGAGTTGATTTTTTCAGTTATTTTTTGTTATGGTTATTTTTTTATTTATTTTTTTAACTCGAACTCATTTATTTAAATGAAGTTATCCATGTAATTATTACATCGAATATTTTTTGCATATATATATATATATGTGCGTGTGTGTATTTTATGCACAACTTCATTTCTTTAGAGGTGTTTCGGTAATAGATTAATTTATTTTTTCTATTTATTTTTATGGATGGAGGATCAATCCATGCTGTCTGTTGTTTGTAACGTTATTGTAATTTTGCAGCTGCTCTATTATTATTATTATTATTATTATTATGTAATTTTAGAATTTGACCGACCATGTTATGAGTTTGTTGATGTTTGGTTGTGCTTTGATCTGGATCTTCATCCGAACATATGTTGTCCATGATAAATGTTAGTCCAAAAAGAGATAATAAAAGTTATTTTTTTTTTATTTTGTGAGTTTATTTCGTATCTACATATGCACTGTTGAATTTTGAAATAGTGTGTAAAAACAAACCATATGCTTCAAATGAATTATGAAATGAATTATGCTTTTATCAAATCCAAAAAATTAAATCATAATCAAATGATAAATAATTATATATGTTATCAAATACACGTATACAACAATAACAAACCAATAGAATTTTAGAATATATGTACCAAATAAATGTTATCTATATACCAACAAAAATCGGTGTATTTATTTAGAAGTTGATGTATGTTGATATATCTTAAAAATTAAAATTAAGACAGTACAATTCATAAAATTGGCAATAAAATAATTAAACTTAAATTTATTAAACAAATGTCAATTTCAATCTTCACCGAAATTGGAATTAGTTTTAAATTTGCAAAATGTGCCATGTTTTTTTGTGTAAGAATTTAAAATTTATGTTAAGAACTAAAATCCATATGTAAATTAAGTTCGCAATTTTAAAATCAAACAACCCGATGAATGATTTTAAATAAATATTTTAATTTAAAAAGTTAATTATACGTATCATATCCGTGTATCGCACGGGCGATATGCTAGTTTTATTAGTAACAGTGTCGACATGCATATGATTTAGTAATTCGTACTGCAACTATAATTTGGGATATCATTATACATTTTCCCTAATAATAACTTTTTTTTCTTAATTTACATGTTAAAAATGTTGTTTTTCTTTATAGATAATATTATCTATTGATCGTAAAATGTAAAAGGGGTAGAATTGTTGGAATAAGGGTGACAATATAATTACGTGGAAATATCATGTTTCCACTTGCGATTGGAACAATGTCATCCATTTCCGCATATAAAAAAAAATGAAACCTAATTTTAAATGAGGTGGAATAAAGAGCATGGAAAAATAAACTATGTTATGTGTGTAATTGAAAAAAAAAAAGGGATATAAATTATGATAATTTCGTAAAAGTAGAAACAAAACAACAAATATAATTGGACTGCAAAGCTTGTCCCCTCTATTATTTTTAATAATATTATTATGAGATAGAGTTCGTTTTGATCCCTTATCTCAATAAATTAATAAACGCTTTAAGATAATATTTTTCTCCGATCCCAACTTGAGTCAGTTGAAAAAATCATAAATATCGATAAGATAATAATAAGATAATATTTTTTTTTTGGGAAAACCGATATCAAAATATATGCCCTTTCAATATCATAAAATAATAGTTATTTAAAACTACATTAAAAATAATTAAGTCACTTTAGTCAAATACAATTATAGTGTTTATTGTTTTTTTCTTTCTTAAAACTAATTAAATATACTTGAAATTCATCTCTAACTTTTCTTACTGCATCTAAAAGCTATGGTGTTGTGTTTTCAAATTGCACCAAAAAAGACTCGAGTTCTAGACACGATGAGTGCTTCCTCATGCGTAACTAAATCCAAATATACTAACTTTCAAATGAAATTTTTCATTAGGCCACAATTATAAATCTTTTGAGTACATGTGAAATGATTGCTTTTGTACTCAATTGATTCTTCACGTGTTCATCAATCTTTGAAGAAGTCATTGTTCGATACAATTTTAAGAGATTTATTATGTTGTTTATGTAGTGTAATCTCGCACCATCACATAATGAATGTTTTTGATAAAAACACAATGAATAATGTTGAACCATTAAGAAATGGTGAACATCACTTTATTTTGGTATCAATTTAATAAATATGATACATAAATTAGTAACAAGCAATCACTTTTAATGTAATCAAAATTCAATTCATTGGATCATTAAAATACTATTTAAATTAATAAATATTAATTTATGAATTAATTAATAACACTACAAATAATAAATTTGCATAAAATCTCATGGTCTCAATCCTGTTAATTTATAAAGGTTTTACTATACATACAAAATTTCAGTTTCCTGTAACTTTTTAAAATGTATCAAGATGGGTCTGGATAGTTCCCTTACCGAACAAACATTAACTTCAGTTAATAACACCTGTTAAAATAAATATTTTTTATATTATTTCACACGGTATGATACACATTGTACATGCATATATATTAGAAATCAAAACATCTCGTCACTTTCCGTCAATGACCAATGAAGACAACACAACTCAAACCAGTCTTTGACCACATGACTCAATGACGAATATCTGAACCAGTATCAACCCTTTACTCAACTCCGACAACTGGACCCAACTAACTAAACTTCTTCTCTCTCATGTGTTTTGTAATTCATTCTTGAAAATTTACATTCATATTTATTCAACAACTTATGCACTCCCTGCATAATATCATTTTTCTAAACTTTAAATGTTTGATTACAAATTGAAATACAATAACTGAACGCCGTGTTATGTAAGATGTTGGTGTTACTACTTGTTCTCTTTTTTCCTTTTCTTTTATAAACATGCTTAGGAATTCGAATGAAATTGGTGGCTATGTAACATGGTGTTGAAACATTAATACGGTGTTGTGGTTTAAAAGGAAACATCATAAATTGGTGATGATTGTGTTTTGATATCATAAACATGATGTGAATTTTTTAATTTTAATTTTAATATTTAATTCACATATGTGTAAAATGTTTGTGCAGGTGTGTTTTAATAAGTGCCATTAATGGACGTTAAAGTTTGTCCGTGGGAGCAATAAATGGATTATTTTAATATTAAAAGAAATTATAGGAATGTTTTGAAGTAAAATTTTATTTAGGATGAAACTGAGATTATGAATATGTTAAAGGATCAAAATATGTTGTATATGTATTATTATTATTAGGGAATATCTATTTGCACTACTAATTTAACTATTTGCATTTCGGTTAGCCAGTGCATTACAAATTTTACTATTTGTACCACACACATTTACATTAATACCCTTCACTCCAAAAATATTTATTTTACTTAAAAAAATAAAAAAATATATTCTAAAACATAATTTCGAACACATTCACCTTGTTAGAGAATATTAATTCGAATGACTTCAATACTTAGAAAAAAAGTTGGTTCGAAAACTAAAGTTTGAACAACCCCATTTGTTTGAAACTAAAGTTTGAACACACTTAGAAATTTTCAGAGTGCAAGAGTGTTCAAAGTTGATTTGTGGAACAATTCTCATTTGTTCAAAAAATATTTCCAGAACGAATTATGTTCGAAAATTGAAGTTTGAACCACTCCAATATTTGAAAACTTAAATCCAAACGCCTTGAACTCCGTTTTTTCTCTAAGTATTGTTCGAAAAATGGAGTTCTAACCACTCAAAAATGTTCAAAATTTCCAGTTCGAAGAATCGCCATATGGATAAAAAAAACTACCACAACACATTTTAAACTCAATTATTTTCGATCAATACACTCATACTAGCATCTAATACTTTTGATAAACTATTATAAGTTGATGAATAATGAGTTTTAATATGTTTAATGAATGATTTTTAATTTGTTTTCTTTTTTATTTTTTAATTTTGAATTTATGGTATATTGAATAATTTTACTAGTATGAACAAGTAATAAAAGAGGATTGAAGTAATTTAATAATTTTTTTTATTTCTTTTATGGTGTAAAAATAAAAATAATAGTGCAAATTGTGCTCGTTATCATCATCATTATTAATTTATTATTATTAGGCCAGGTGCAACTGATGCAAAACACGAAAACAAACGGAATAAGTCGGTCGAAAACTGATACTGCTTTATTTCTTGAAAATTTTAGGTCTAGTAAAGTAAAATCGAAAACAATAAAATCAGCTTGACAGACATATGTATATAGACTGTCGTATGCGCTATACAGCAGTCTTACGTTAAACCTCCTATCCAAACCTAAAACCCTGACTCACAGGGCGTCGCCGGGACTCAGTGAGCGGCGGTCGACTTCAGGAACTCCGGTAAACCAGTGAACGGAGGAGGAATTCAATCATGGCGACTCCTTCCCATGCTCAGGCAGTAAAGTCTCTCAATAAATCCACCGGCCGCCGCCGCTTCGTCGTAAGTTTACATGAAACGATTTTTCTGATTTACTTGTTTGTTTTATTATGAATTATGAACTCGTTTACTGATACGACGTTCTGGAATTTTTACTGTGTCCGTGTTTTGATTGGTATGGTGCAGAAGTGGAAATTATGTGATTTTGGTTTGCTGATTGTGTTGTGATTTTATGATTGTTAATTGCAACGTTGGGCAGAATGAATATGAGAATATAATTTTCAGTGCAGCAGTAGTTAGGAATTTAAGTTGATATTGCATGCATACCTGTATTCTACTCGATTAATGATTTCCCTGTGTCGTGCAGTTTAAGACGTTTTCACAAAGAATTGAGGAAGTCGAGATAGATGTGTACCGAAGTCTCCATCCATTGAAAGCTGAACCCTCGAGCAGCTCTTTTTTTTGCGACTGTCTTATAGAATACAAAGTACGTTGCTTTATCTGTGTATATGTTTTATTATCTTACTCTTTTTTATATTTTCTTCCCCCCATTCTTTTGGTTTTGAAATATTGTTATGAAGCCAGAATTGATGTATGTTGAAGAAAATATGATCCTCTAGCAATTGACTAAAATCATATGGGCTGAGAATTTATATAAAGGATGAGACTGAAGACTCTGCATTGAGAATTATAAAATTTAGGTTTTTGTGCACCCCGCATGAAATTTGTCATGGATGGAAGTGTACTGACATGATTTGAAATCTTTGTACAGTAATCGACTTTCTTCAATGTTCCGAAATGTTTTTTCTGGAATGCGTCCGATGCTTTTTGAAATGGCTATAGTTACACAGTCTTTCTTTCTTCATTTACATGCTTTTGTTTTTTACCATTTAGCAAAAATAACTTATTGCCATTAATGACTTTGACTCAAGTGCATAAGATATAACCAAAAGAATTATAGATAGACAAACTTTATAGCGCTTCTAAGATATAAGCTATTGTTTGCTCGTCTAGACTGCAGACTGCAGCCTTTTCTACTTTTATCGGTTACTTTTTTTTTCCAGCCAGATTCTTCAATTTTTTGCAACCATATCAGCCATGACATTGTTCCACTACAAACTGCTTCAGAGTGGTCTAATTTTTATTGTGATATGATATCTTTGTACTTTCCTTACTAGAGTAGCAATCAGACTACTCTGCAGGCTGACTATGGGAAAGCCTTCTGCAACAAATCAGTTGATATTAAACTATTTTGATAATTATGTGGTATGTCCTTAATGTTTGATATCTTTGTTCTGCAACTTTTGTCATGGCATACAGGAGCTGAACACTGCTGAGGGTTTTATATCATTCTACGAGGAGTTTTTTCCTTCGGTACAAACACTTCCACAAATCATCTTGCAGAAGGGTTTGATTATATCGAGCCTTCTGTCTAGATTGAAAATGGAAGGGAGGCTATCACTTGAGCCTATACTGAGGTATACTTATTTACCATAGCTATTACATGAGATACACATATATTTTTTTTTTCTTGGAGATTAGCATGATCAATTAGGCTTCCTTGTTTCTTCTAATCAACTTTTGAGCTTTGCTTCCCTGTCCCTGCATGTATGCACCTTCCATTTTTCTGTAAAAAGTCGTACTTAATATTGAGAGTTGAGACATTGCTGCCAAGTGCTAACTACTTTTATGCTTAATGTAATATTAGTATTTGATCCAAATTCCTGTGGCCGATGAAGTTATAAATATCTATCTTGGTCATGTTCCTTCCTTTATGATTCCAACGCAGCATTACTTCTTTCAGTTTATTTTTTCCATATATTTTACTTCTCTGAAGATCCTACTTATTTTCTGGTGGCATTTCGTTTTGTATGCAAGGCTGATTTCTGCTTTATCTAGAGATCTCCTGGAGGATTTTACGCCGTAAGTTCCCTTTTCTGTTTTCCAGTTTATGTTTCTTATTGTAGTGTACTCTAGATGCAATTATTTATTTTAAAATCGTTTACACTGAAAACATGCTTCTATATTTGCAACAAGAAAAGCATGATTTACACCAAGATAAAAAAAAAATGTCCTCAGAAGTACAGTTATGTATAATTTTTGGATGTGCCAAAATCATTTATGCCAAATATTGTGTTGAAACCTTGCTCTACTTTTCTTTAGTATATTTGTGTAATATTGAAGTTATCATGTAGGTTTACTACTCAGTCAAGTATATCATCACTATTTAATGATTTGTTCAACATTATGATGACAATTAAAGGCATGAGGGACTCCAAGCTCCGAGCTTCACTTGATCTAATTGTTTAACACATTGAGAGAAGCAGACAGGCTAGGTTGTCTTGGATTGTGCAAAGAGTCTACAAATTATAACATGGTGTATTGCCTTGCTGACACTTTGTGCTTTAGTAACTATATTTGAATATAAACAATTACAGTGAAGTTTGTGACTGAGACAATACTAACAACAAAGTATAAATATAATTATATAAAGACTGGATAATGTATTTGAATTTATATATATATATATATATATATATTAATATAGGTTATATATTAATATAGGTTGGGTTCAGGTGAGAAACAATCTTGGTGTGAGAAATGAGAACAATGCTTATTTTATTGTGCTTTACTGCTTAATTGCTATAATTTCATTTCATATGTGGGTACAAAATAATTATTCAATAAAATTACAACAATTAAGCAATAAATTACAATAAAATACGCATGGTCTCATTTCGCACACCAACAAAAAATTTCTCACCTGAACCAAAACCTACTAAGATTTATATTTATATTTATATTTATATTTATATTTATATTTATATTTATATTTATGGTGTGGGGAGTTTGGGGGTTTGTAAGTTCTCTATGTTTGGGCCTAAATCAGTCATTTACAGAGTGGAATTTACTACCTTAGTTGTTTTGTTGCTTGGCTTCTTTGTAGATTTCTCTCAAGAATTGTTGACTCATTGGAATCGCTTCTTCAAAGTGGTGCTGATAGGGATCCAGAGATAATTGAGCAGGTCTAAGAGTCTTTCCATGTAACTCTATCCTTCACTTGTTATATTTTCCATATTCTGGAAACATTTGATATGAAGCTGCTGTTGTTGCTGCAGATATTCATATCATGGTCGTATGTAATGATGAACCTGCAGAAGTATCTTATAGAAGATGTTCACCATATTCTAAGGTATCGTTATCCGTACATATGGTGTTATAAAATTGTCATATATTTATACGTGCTTGTTATTTTATTTGATTATTCATTCAGGTCTGGGGTCATGATATTTTTGTCTGAAGTAGAACATATCATTTAATATGAGAGAACGCTGATAGAACTCTTTTTTGTCCATGGATAAATATGTCTTTGGATTGCCTATGAATGCAAAATGCATGATATTTTTAATGTTTTTGTATCACTTTGATCAGACATGGACCAATCAATCTCTGATCCTTTGAAAATTATACCCAAAATCGAAATGGTTAACATTGTTGGATTTCTTTACCCACTTCTTTCATATATGCTTAATGTTTCCCTGATCCTCTTGCTTTTTCCCTTCCTGCTGTACATTCTCTCAGTATCACGACAAACTTAAGATACTATCGTAAAGATTATGTTCGAGAATTTATGGCTGAGGCCGTGTCATTTTTGTTAAGGAAAGCGCCGATTGAGCAACTAAAGAAAGGTACTGCATTTCCATATCATTAATCCACTTATCTTCATTTCAGATATATTTGCAATTGTTTGCATGTGATTCTTTTTTGTTTTACTAGTTGGAAATATATTAAATAAATTAACTTTTGATTTTAAGAATGGGTTGGAAGCATGAGGTTGTTGTGCATGATACTTTGTGCTTGAATTCGTTCATGAGTGTACCTTATGCATAAACAGTATTAAGTTTTTTCCAGGTGATATTGTCATTAGTTTTTCTCTGAAGAATGCTCTAACGATGAGCTTCTTAGTATATGTCACTATGTCAGTGGTTAGTTCCTGGTGCATATGCCTTGCTAAAGCATCCATTTATGTGATTGCCTAATTAAGTAATAAGAACATTTTTTATCATTACATTTATGCCTCATGCTATGCAAGCAGATGCATTTGTTTTTTTTTTTGTAAGTGAGAATGCATTAACCACCACTGAAATGAATGTATTTTATGTTAACCTGTTTTGCCTTTATGTTTGTAAATTAAAGTAAACGTACTTCTTCAATTTTTTTTTTTTTTTTTTCATGTTGAGCAGGTATTGTGAAACTTATGACTGAAGTTGTAGAGGAACCATCGGAAATGAGGAAATCTGGTGTTGGTGCGCTACTATCTCATGTCATGAGAATCACCTCATCAAGATTGCACTCAAGGACTGAGACATTAATTTCACTAGTTGTGGATGAATCTTCCTTCCAAATTGGTGGTCAAAGGGTTGAGGGTTTGTACTTTTATTGCATGCTCTTTATATTGATTTTTTTTTTCCTGGCAATTCCAGTGTCGAACTTTCTTTTAGCAATCGGCACAATAGTTTGCTACTGTTTGGGGTTTCAACTATTTAGTTCAATAAGTTGCCATTTTGAATCGGTGTTCCATGAGAAGTTGATTAGCCTTTAGTTGCAGAATGTTACTAGCAAATGTTGATTAGGAACATGCAAGTCGGGTGTTTTACTATTTGTTTCAACTACAGTGGCTATTATGTCATCATTATGTTGTAAAACTTGTCAGCTTAAATACTGAAACAAGCACATCGTATTACTCACAATATTCTGACTGACACAAGATCTAGATGAACAGTAGAACCTTTGAAGTCGTAAGATGTAGTTTGGTTTCCCCTGGTCTTGGTATTACAGTATTTATTTCATCCTATCTATTTACTCTCTGAATTTTCCCTTTTCCTTTTCGCTTATTTTGCGATCTCGTCATTTATTCCTAAAAATATTGCTTGTATCCAGACTCAGGACCTGTTCTCGAAGTCCTTATTCTGACTTTTGAGAGACTGCATGCGGAGCTCGATCCAGTGGGACTTTCTTTAATATGGAAATGGTTGTTGGCAAAGATAACAGAGTCTTTGACAAACGAGAACACCTTACATCTTACTCGCCTTCTAACCGTGCTTATTTCTATGGCGCAAAATGGTTATCTTGGCAAAATCACCGGTGGGCTTCAAGTGCTTTTATCTTTAATTAGTTTCTATTTTACACTTACTATTTCTGATATTATAGACCATTATTTTGTACAGATTCTGAGCCCTTGGTCAAACTAGTTGGCCAGCTGGTGGAAACATTTGTTATTCGAGGTCTTACCATGAAGAATGTGGACTCACACTCTGAGGTCATTGAAAAAGTTCTGCAACTAATGCTTTGTGTAATTGGTGGTCTCTCTACTTCTAAGAATATGCTACCCCCAGAGTGGAAGCTGGTGTTTGATATGAAGAGTCGAAGGTATTGCTCTCAACTTATCTTTTTTACTTCAATTATTTTGTTGTTTGCTCTTTTCTCTTTGTGGGCCTCACACATATGCTTTGCTATAGTCTACTGAATTTCATTGGAGATCTTCTAACAAAGGACCCCAGTATTTACCATGTCTTTGGAACAAATATAATGTGGTAAGTTAAAATAACTACTTGTTATTTTATTAGGGTAAATTACACCTTATATCCTGAACTATTAAGGTGGTTACAAAAATGTCCTCAATAATGACTAATTACACCGCATGTCCCAAACTATTGACATATTAACTAATTTGTCCCAATAGCCAAATTACGGCCACAGAAAAATGACGTGGCTTACTCTTGTTGAAGTGTAATATCTGATGTGGAAAAATATATGAGTAAAATTACATTGTATATCATGAACTATTAAGATGTAACAACTAACAAGATGTTCTGAACTATGACTAATAACACATTATGTCCCAAACTATTGGCATGTTAATAAATTTATCCTGATAATGACCTTGAACGTGAATTGATAGATTCCTTGGTCCTGTACGACCCAAATGACATCTTGAAATTAAAAATCTTACACTAGGCTGGTTTAGTTATCTCTCCAAATTTCAAGATATCATTTGGTTTGAACATTACCGAGAAATCCATCAATACACGTTCAAGACCATTATCGGGATAAATTTGTCTATATGTCAATAGTTTGAGACATATGGTGTAATTAGTCATATTTCGGGGCATTTTTGTTACAACCTTGGTTCATGACATACAATGTAGTTTTACTCATGTATTTTTCCACGTCAGATATTACACGTTAGCAACAGCAAGCCATGTCATTTTTTTCGTGGCCAGAATTGGGTTCTCGGGATGAATTTGTTAATACGTCAATAGTTTGGGACATAGGGTTTATTAGACATAGTTCAGAACATTCTTATCACAGCCTTAATTGTTTAGGACATAGAGCGTAATTTACCCTTTAATTTACTATGATAGATACCTGAATCTTTGTTCTTTTTATGTTTTTTTTTTATCTAAATGTCCTTATTTGATTGCAGTGCATTCAATAATTTAATAGAAATATCTGATGAAGAAGTTGTGTATTTAATGATGAAGTTCTGTGAGAACCTGGAAGCGAAAAGCTCTAGCTTTTGGGATGGGGAATCCAATGAGAAGTTCTCAAGGATTTTTGTTTTCCTTGAAGGGACTTTTCAATACTGGATTAGGGAGATTAGTAATTCTGTAGAAGGGAATTTATTTCCTGTTCAGAGAAACAAGTTGGCTGTCTTATGGGCTGTTATTGGGTGCTATTCTCATTTACCAGATGACCAAGCAAATCCATCCTTATTACTGGAGGTCATAAATGCAATTGACAAGCTTCTAATGGTTGAATCTAGTAAGTCGTTCACTGATGCTTAATGATGCCCATTCACTTTCGTATTTGATAATCTAAAATGCAGATATTTTTTTTTTGGATAATTGGTTGTTTCAACTCTCCATCTTGTGCACTAAAAGTAAAGCTCATTTTTGTTATGTTTTCAACTTTGGTTTTGTATTCTACTACATCACAATTGACTACACTGTAGATGAATTATCGATTTATTGCTTGAAAGATCTTCTGCTGTTTATCAGTTCTATCTGCTTATTTGCTCTTTGCTTAATTGATACATATTTATGTAGAGCTCGCAGGCTTCCAGCAAAATACTTGGTATAGCTTGATTGGTGCTGCATTGCGTTCTTATAACAAGTTGGTTTCTAGGAGGGGTATTGCTCATGGAGAGTCTGCAATGAGACTATTCTTGGATCTTGCAATAAGATATAAGTTGTCACCTCACATATTATGTGCGGTAGCAGATATTTTGGATTCAGTATCTGTGTAAGTTATTGTTTACTTCATAAATTTGTATTTGGTCTCTGCTTTCTTTCAAATGCATAGCACTTTCATTTGACATCACACTGTGTTCTGATCTTTCAGGGTATCACATGGGAAATGCCAATTTTATCTTCCAGAATATATATCTGGAAAGTTATTGGATGCTCTGGACATATTTTCTGAAAATCTGAGCCACGCCAACAGAGAGATCCGCCTGTCTACCCTGTGCATACTGAGCCATTATGAACCTATACATGATAAAGATTCAGATAAGAAACTTCCTGCTGAAAATGACTCAGGAACTGATGTTACCGAGACTAGTCTAGTGGATGGCAATCATGATAACGTAATTTTTTTCCCACATAAATTGTGCCTTTTATGCACCATCATGTGTCTAACACGATTAGTTCATGTTTCTTTTTTGAATCCTAGGTTCTCAACATACTCAGATCTGTTGAAGAGACTGCTCTTTCAGTTGCAACAAGCCGTAAAGTTATTCTACTAATATCTAAACTACAGATGAGTCTGAGTGCTCATAGAGTTGCTGATCAGTATATAATTGCCGCTTTATATGGAATTTTAGGCATACTTCATAACCGATTTAGTTATTTTTGGAATCCAGCTTTAGAGTGTCTCGCTGTCCTCGTTGGCCAATATTTCGGGATTGTGTGGAACAGATATATTGATTATCTTGAACATCGTCAATCTGATTTTCTAGCACCTCATCAACACGATGGAGGCGATAATGACTCTACGGACACTGGTAGTTGTTTTCTGGAAACAAAAAATTATTTGCTTCTCTGCCTCGTTTCTTTTCTCTTATGGAACTGCATTTTGTGCCACATATTTTTTCCTTCAATATATATTTGACCTCTGTGTTCTGGCAATATCATAACTACTTCTCATGTGCTTAGAAACCCCAGTAACTCCTAACTTTTTGTTGATTTTGTAGGTTTGGTTGGATGCTTCAACTCTGATATCATTCGTACATTTGATAGTACTCCACATGCAACAGTTTTGTCTCTCTTGATTCAATCTTTACAGAAAGTTCCTTCAATAGTTGAATCTAACTCTCGGCAAATAGTACCTTTGTTTCTTAAATTTTTAGGTTACAATGTTGAAGAACTCACAAGGTGATTTAATATTTAATGTTCTCTTCTATATTTGCTGATTATTCTTGTTTGTATGAAATCATCATTGTATATTACTGTCATTTAGTTGAGCATGTAATTTTATGTCTCAACTTCGCAGTGTTGATTCATGTACACTGGATCATAAAGGGAAAGAATGGAAAGGAGTTCTTAAAGAGTGGTTAAGCTTGTTCAGATTATTGCGGAACCCTAGGGCTTTTTATCAAGGTCGATTTTTGAGGGATGTTCTTCTGTATAGGTTGGTTAAATGAGTGGTTGCAGTAGATTAGTGTTGTTTAAATATTTTCTGCCTATGCAATTTTGTTAACTATACGATAAGTATCACTGAGTTTGTTCATTGACTCTCGTGTTCCTTTTATCTTACTTTTTTGTGTTTGGGTTGGGTTTTGTCTTATTGGTACTGCAGGCTTCTTGATCAAAATGATGCTGATTTACAGACAAAAGTTCTTGATTGCTTGTTGAACTGGAAAGATGAGTTCTTACTTCCATACAGTGAGAATCTGAAAAATCTGATCAATGCAAAAAATCTGCGGGATGAGCTCGCAAGGTGGAGCTTATCCAGAAATTCGATTGATTCTGTTGATGAGCGCCATAGATCTTATCTTGTACCTGTAGTCATACGAATTCTAATACCAAAAGTTAGAAATTTGAAAATGCTTGGTACCCAGAAGGTAATTTATTTAACTTTACATCCCCCCCCCCCCCAAACCCCCAACCCCACCCACACACAAAAATGGGATATTTCTGATGGACGCTCTTGACTGCAGCTTGCGGCGTGCTCTCTATCTGTGTCTCTCTATCTGTGTGTGTGGTTTTGATTTTAATCTGTCTTATCATATAATCTAAATGTCAATGTGGTGCTTTCACCTTTTCAGAATTCAAGTGTAAATCATCGACGAGCGGTTCTTGGATTTTTAGCTGAGCTTGATCTTGAAGAGCTTCCTCTTTTCTTCTGGTTATTAGTTAAGCCCCTACTCACTACCTCTCAAAGTGGTGATGAAATCAGCAAAATTTTCTGGGGATCATCCAAAAGTCCTGAGTTTGAGGTTGATGCATCTGATATCCTGAAGCATTTGACCCCAAATACCATCGAAACCCTATCTTGGAAGAAGAAATATGGTTTCCTGCACGTTGTCCAAGATATCTTGGCAGTTTTTGATGAATCTCGCCTTAATCCCTTTCTTAATCTACTGATGAACTGTGTGGTCCTGATCTCAGCAAGCTGCACATCAGTTCTTGGCAGTCAAAGAAGTGAATCTTCTGTAGAAAACTGTTCTATTTTAGATTTGGAGGTTCGTAACAATGATGAAGTGGATGATAAGACCAAGGTAATACTGTGGTTGCAGTGAAATCTTATGTCCCTCTCTCGCCTCCTCCCTTTGATTCATGAAACTCATTTGTTGATAAATTCTCTAGTTTTCTAGGATGGACAAGATTTAAGGGCCGAGTTGCTTAATTTTAGCCTTTCCCCTTTTCTTTTCTGCACCGGCTGTTTGATTATATCTGCAATTATTTCATGTGTGCTATTTGGTAGTGAGAAACATAAAAGCTGTAGAATCGATTGACAGTATATTGTGCTTGTTCTCTGATTATGCAATCTATTAATTTCTCCTCAATGCTTCTCTGAAAATAATATTTTTAACAGCACTCTAACTAGGTTCTATTTTGGCGACATTGCTCATTCTTCACTTATTTTATGAGTTGTAGTTAGAATCAAGAACATTGAATAAGTATTCATGGATTTTCTTTAGAAGTGGTAGAAAGTTGGTGAAATTTAGGAAGAGGGTGGTGTTGAATCAACAACGGTAGTAAATTTTTACGTATAACGTTTGTGGGGTCAGTTGGGTGAGAACTGTCTTTTTACAAGGTAACTCTCATTAGTTCTAATTTTTTCCTTGTCAATTTCCAGTTTCCTTCAGAACTTTCCTTAAATCCAGTAATTACTTTCCATGCAGTCGTATTCAATTATTTGAGCTAAATATTAGCAGCTCCACTCTATTTATTCGAACTTTTTCTGGGCATATGTTAAGTTTCTTGATCCATCAATTTTTCATTTGCAGGAAAGGAAGCAATTCAGGGACTTGAGGTCCTTATGCCTGAAGGTCATATATCTTGTTCTTAGTAAATACGATGATCATGATTTTGGAGGTGCATTTTGGGACCTGTTCTTTACATCAGTAAAACCTTTGGTTGCTAAATTGAAGAAGGAAGGTCTTGGTAGCCAGAAGCCAAGTTCACTGTTTTATTGTTTTCTTGCAATTAGTAAAAGCTACAAACTTGTTCCACTATTATCCAAGGAAGAGAATCTTGTGCCAGACATTTTCTCCATGCTTAGTGTTCCACCAGCTTCAAAATCCATTTCGTCTTGCATATTGAAGTTTGCTAAGAACTTGTTGAAGCTTGATATTGCACTGGGAAGCGAAGATGTCACTGTCAAAAGAGTTTTACTTCCTCATCTTGATGAACTCATGCACGGCTTGCATTGTATTTTCACCAAAGAAAATGCAACCAAGAGGTATTCCTTTCCCTTTTTCTTTCTTATCACTGCTGCTAGAAGGGGACATTTTCTTAACATTCATTAATGGTTTACATTTGCTCCATATTTGTTCAATGGCTAGATGTCTCGTCTTATATGATGTCTGCATAATGCAGTCTAGCTAATTTGATGTGTTTAGATTGATTTTCAAATGTCTTTAGTACTAGGATGGCGGACTTCTAGAATGGTTTTGCAATAAGTGAGACATGGTAATCTTATTGGGTGGACTCTGCATCCCCAGTAACATTTTTAACTTTTTGTCTAATTTTTAAGCTTAGGTGTTTTTAGTTGTGTTTCTTCTTAGTGAGTGGGTCAATATTGGATTTTAGTTATAGCCTTCAAAAGCTCTGATTGAGCCAGGCAGCTAGCCTATTCCATCCTAGTAACTAGTCTGTAGCTGGGTCACTTGTTCAAACCTCAAGTAGAAAAAGAGATGTAATGGAACCTATTACCTATCATTAGTTAATTATTGAAAAATTATTTGATTGTCATCCTACTTCTTTATAGTTGATAGGGGCTTATACCTCAGGGGTACGAATTCATGATTTTCAACTAAGAAATTGAGCAATTATGCATATTCAGTTGCTTTCTGGAGATGGTTTAGTTGCTTAGAAACCTGTAACTTATACCAGATCTATAAACTGATCTTACAGCAGACCCTTCAGAACAATTAGTAAACCAACAAGGCAACAACCACCTACCACCTTATGCATACTGTTAATCGTCGAATGATCTTTTTATCAAAGGAAATGTTTTGTGATATATAGGCACCACCTTGGACTGAAAACATAAAAAAATGGGAAATTCTTCCCTACCCCTTGGGGTACTATCCACAACCACATGTGGGTAAAACTTCCGCTAAAAGCATTGCATTTTATGGTAATCGTGGAGGAAAGAAGAACATCAATGCAGTTCGTGATCTATGTTATTAAGTGACTAGTTATTATGTAAGGACTGTACATAACCACTGTTACATGTGCAAACCTTTCTGAGTGAGAGGTGAAAGGACTCCCAGAAGTTTTCTAAGCAGATGAAAAGATCTAAGAGGATGCTTTGGAAGAACTAATATTTCGAGTAGTGCCCCATAGCCTGGATCTCAAAATAAATGGATATAAATCCAAGCTAATCTGATAAAATACTGTTGAGATACATGTTTCCGATTCTCGGTATTTTTATTACCTGAAATGCCATTTACCCAATGCAGGTTTCTTTTGATGTGACATTTCAGATCAAGTTCCTGTATCTATTATGTTTAAAGTATTGTTTACCCTTTCATTGAAGTGTTTTTTTTACCTTTCCAGTGCAGATTCTGTTCTTGAACCCAATAAAATTCTCACCGAAATCTGAATTTGTCAAAATATATAGTAGAAATTTCTTTCCATACTTGAGCTTTCTATTCATTTTTTAGCATTTGGGACCTTTTTCCACTTTTTCCTGTAGGCGTTTGCTCAAATTCCTTGGAAAAAAAGAAATCACCATCTTTAACTTGTTATCAAAGTATGTGAAGGAACCGTCGACAGCTGAATCATTTGTTGATATATTGCTCCCATTTCTCACAAAGAAACATCAGAATTTCGGTTAGGCTCTGAGCATTTCGATCTTTTAAGATATATTATTTTATTGGGTTTATTACCAACCGATGTTGCTCTTTGTAGATACCTGTGTTGATGCATTGCAAATCATCCGCCAAGTGGTAACAGTCCTGGGCAGTGGAAAGAGTAAAAAGATTTTGAATTCAATCTCCCCACTTCTTATTTCAGCTACTTTGGCTGTTCGTAACTCTATATGCGATGTCCTTGATGCTGCCGCTTCAAATGATTCTTCCTTGTTAACATTGGTAATGCAAGCCTCTGATAACTCTCATAAATAGTTTTTATATTCTTTCTCACATGAAGAAAGAGAAAAATAAGCATCTCCTATGCCTATTGCGTGCAGGCAAACATTCTTCGTGAACTAAATGCAACCTCTGCAATGGAGATGGGTGGTCTTGACTATGACAAAGTCCTCTCTGCTTATGAGAAGGTTAATGCAAATTTTTTTTATACCATTGAGGAAGAGCATGCATTACCAATCCTGGCTCATGCAGTACATGATATGTCATCTGAAGAGATGATATTACGGCAAAGTGCATTCAGATTACTGCTCTCCTTCATTGAGTTTTCTGGTGAGATCCTAAATGGATCCCTGGAATCTGGCCAAATATGGTCTAGAACCAGTATTCTGTCCACAGTGAACTATTTTTTGTTAAAACATATGGGAAATGCAATGAACAATCAAGTTGCTGTTAAAAAGGTATTGGAGTTTCTATTTTTGCTGTTTCTTTTGTGGTTCCTCTTTCCAGATGCTTTCTCTCATTTGCAAGTTTGAGTTATCCACGGGTCTTATTTGCGTTATTTAGATATGTTGGATCCTGTCGAAGTAGGATACTTCTTTTTTATTTTAGCAGGATACTGTCGAAATAGGTTGCCAACTGCTTTATGTGCTGAATAGCTTGTTGCAGCTCCTGTATTGTAAATTGTATTAAGTTATTTACTATGTTTCTATCACATTTATTTGTTCCCTCTTGTATATCTCTCCTGCTTTGTTTCTCGTTTGCTTTTAGAATCTTTTTTTTTTTTTTTTTTTTTTTGGGTTGGGTTGTTGTTGTTGGGGAGGGGGGTTCGAGTGGAGGGATGTGCATTTCATCAGTCAGGTTGTTTGTTGATAATTACCGGAAGCAATACTTAAAAAAAAAAATTAACGTGTTTTTGTTGGTTTTAGGTGTGGATTGATTTGCTTCGGGAAATGGTGTTGAAGCTTCCCAAGGAGGCAAACCTTGATTCATATAGGGCCTTATGTAGTGATGATGCAGAACAAGATTTCTTTAATAACATAGTACACTTACAGGTAAAACCTCTTTCTAGTTCTTTGGAAAATTCTTTATATTCAACTGAGAGCATTTCTCATGCATGATCTGTGCTTTATGTCATTTTCCTTAATTAGAAACACCGGAGAGCAAGAGCACTTTCTCGCTTTAGCAAGATTGTCGGTTCAGGGAATTTGTCAACGGTTCGTTTTTCAAATTTCCTTTGAATATGCTGACTAGTAGTTCTTTTATGTTACACAACTAATCTCTGGATATGAACTTACAAATTTTCTAGGTCATCACCTACAAAGTGCTTGTCCCTTTGCTCTTTAGCATGTTATTTGATGCACAAGATGGGAAGGATGAGCATATAAGAAGTGCATGTATTGATGCCCTGGCATCAATATCTGGTTGCATGAAGTGGGATCAGTACTGTGCCTTGCTGCTCAGATGCTTCCGCGATTTGGCACTAAAACCAGACAAGCAAAAGCTTTTGTCGCGGCTTATCTGCGCCATCCTCGACCATTTCCATTTTGTAAAGTCCTCTTCGATCAATGAAGCCAAAGTTTCTGCTACTGATGCACCCGATCTATATGCTGCTGATATGTTGACTCTGCACAAAAAATTATTCCCCAAGATTGAGAAGTTGTTGACCTCTGATTCTGACAATGTCAATGTTAGCATCAGCCTGGTTGCACTGAAACTTCTGAAATTGCTCCCCGGTGATATCCTGGACTCTCATCTTCCTACTGTTGTTCACCGTATTTCAAACTTTCTAAAAAATCGCTTGGAAAGTGTACGCGATGAAGCTAGGTCTGCATTGTTTGTTTGCTTAAAGGAACTGGGATTGGAGTATTTGCAATTTCTTGTCAAAGTCTTGAAGGGAATACTGAAGAGAGGCTACGAATTACACGTGCTAGGATACACACTCAATTTCTTACTGTCTAAGTTCCTCATGAGTCCCATCTGCGGAAAGTTGGATTACTGCTTAAATGACCTTCTTTCTGTTGTAAAGAATGATATACTTGGGGATGTTTCTGAGGAGAAAGAGGTTGAAAAAATTGCTTTTAAAATGAAAGAGACGAGAAAGCAGAAGTCTTATGAAACTCTCAAATTGCTTGCCCAGAATGTCACTTTCAAGACTCATGCTTCGAAACTGCTTTCCGATGTTATTGCAGGTCTTCAGCATAAGCAGTTCACCCAAAAGCTGAAGTTGAAATTGGAGAACATGTTAAGTCACATAGCTGCTGGCATTGAACATAATCCATCTGTGCAGCAGACTGAATTGTTTATATTTGCAAATTGGCTCATTAAAGATAGTATTGGTGATGAAGATAATGAACATGCAAATAATTCTATTTCCCAGGCAGATAATAGAGGTGAGATTGTCCAAGCAATTGAAAGCAACAGATTAGTGAATGTTGATCAAAAATTTTCTCATTTGATAACAGCATTTGCCCTTGGAGTACTGCATAACTACATAAAAAATCTGAAGCTTAACCCAGAAAATGGAGAATTATTATCATTGCTGGACCCTTTTGTCAGTTTACTTGCTCAGTGTTTGAGTTCCAAGTATGAAAACATTACGACAGCTGCACTTAGGTGCTTGTCTCTGGTAGTGAGGTTGCCTTTGCCATCCCTTCAGTGGCAAGCTGACAAGATAAAGAATTCTTTGTTGGTAATAGCACGAGGTTCAGTTAATGCTAATAGTCAGTTAACTGAGTCATGTATGAAGTTGTTGATAACACTTCTGCGAAGCAAGAGAGTCAATCTTTCACCTGATCAGTTGCATATGCTGATCCAGTTTCCATTGTTTGTTGATTTTTCAAAAAGCCCCTCAAATATTGCCCTTTTACTGTTGAAGGCTATCATACACAGAAAGCTGGTAGTTCCTGAGATATATGATCTCGTCCAGATTGTTGCAGAACTGATGGTACAAAGTCAAGATGAGCCCATTCGTAAGAAGTGTAGTCAAATCCTGCTTCAGTTTTTACTTGGTTACCCTATTTCTCAGAAGCGCTGGCAACAACATCTTGATTTCTTACTTGCCAATATGAGGTGAGAATACTCTCAACTCCAAGTAGTAGGTGTTATTTTTTCAATATTTTAATATAATCATCATTTGTTGACCAATACTACCTGCAGTTATGAACATTCCACCGGAAGGGAAGCTGTCCTTGAGATGCTTCATACTATTATATTAAAATTTCCACGGAATGTGGTGGACGCACAATCTCAAACACTTTTCGTGCATTTGGTCCTTTGTTTGGCGAATGATGATGACAGGAAAGTTCGTTCCATGTCTGCTGCTGCTATAAAGTGTCTTATTGGGTATGTGAGCTCTCATTCACTTCACTCAATTCTTGAGTATAGCCTGTCTTGGTACCTTGGCGGAAAACAGAGCCTATGGGGCGCTGCAGCACAGGTAAACTCTGTATAATAATTTGTTTTAATTATCTTTTTTCATCTGTTACCTTGCACCACTATGTGGTGGGGGGTACCTTTTAAGACCTCATCTGAGATTTTTTGCCGTTGACCATGAGGAAGGAGTTTTTTGTTCTACCTCGTTAACAATGCATTATTCAACATTCAAGGAAATCATCGTTTCATGTTTTTATCATGCAGTTGTTCTGATCTCTGCATTGCTATCTTAAATTTTGACTCCGTATAACTGTGATGCCGCATAGTGAAAGCAACATTCATTTATTATTTCGTACAATGTGAAGTGTGACATGTTTTTCACATTATTTTCAGCACCAATTACTGTGTGAAGTGTTGTCTTGTTGTGTATTTCTTCCAATAATGACTTTCCTAGCGGTCTAAATTTTTATGATGGGAGGAATTTGACGATTGTAAGGACCCATAGTGAAAGCAATATTCATTAATGATTTCATATGATGTGAAGTGTGATATTTTTTCGCAATTATTTTCAGCACCAATTATTGTGCGAAGTATTGTCTAGTTGTTACATCTGTTTGTTAGTTTAAACAGAACATATAAAAATAGATGCCTTATTCTTGTCAATAAGAAAAGTACTACCTAAAATTTTCTTCTTCTATCTGGTTGGGCTTGTTTACGCAGGGATGCTTCCATGTGCTTGTGTCCTGTGAATATCAGCAACAAAAGTGAAAGTATTGAGAATAATGAGAGTCAGTTACTGTCTTACTGATTATTAAAATGCTTAATTGTGTAATTTTGGAGGCTTCTGAGATTTCTTGGTGAACTGTAGCTATCAGGTTACTCAGTGGAGCTCATGAACTTAAAAAGGCTGGTTCACTAGGGATAGAAACAAATGAATTGACATTTGGATTATATTTGTTTCTTGTTTGATGTCCCTCATCTTATGTCAGAAACTGATATGTGTCATTGGCATCTTTGTTCCCTTGGGGATTGTTTACTTTCAGAATTCACAATTGGGTGAGTAGATAGTTTAGTGGATAAAAAGATGGATATCATAAAATTAATTAATGCCATTTGTTTACTTTGATACACTACGGAGAAATGATGGATAAACCATATCCCACCTCTTTTGGTGGGATACATATCCTCCATATAATCACTCAAAGCCAAATTTGTCATGGGCCTTAGGTTATCCACGATTTTAATATCAAACAAAGTAAATATAGGATATAGTTGGATAACTTTATCAATCCACCCTTATCCATCAAAGTAAACAAGGCTTTGGTGATTTGGAATTCTGCAAGATTTTCTAAAACTAATAGATGGTTTTCATGGAATTATATATCATTTTCTATTAAAATTTTGAATTGAGTTTTTTGTAATTAATATATTTGTGCTCATGATTCAGAGTATAAGATATCGTGTTGATAAGAGTTCAGTACTCGTCGTGTATAAGTTCTAGCCTTATTCATTTTTTGGGATGATGAGGGTACCCTCACCCGCTAGCCAAAGGTCCACACGGGGTAAACGCTGCCCTTGTTCGATATGCAAACATTTCCAAATGTGATAGGCTCACATCTAGCGGTGTTAGTGGGATTTGAACCTAAGACCTTCGGTCCCAAGCTACACCATTCCACCACTGGGCCATCCTTGAGGGAACGTTCTAGCTATTTTTTTAATCAAATGGATTGTTGGTTATAATCTTATTACTGGATTATAACTCTATCAAACATAACCCAGAAGTTCATCGTTCCTGATTTTTTTTGGAGCTTATATTTAACTGCCTAAAGGTCCTTCATGCTTGTTAATTTGGGTCGTAGAATGATATTTCATCTTTCAAATGATCATAGTTTCCTTTCAGTGAAGTTTTATTGGATGTTATTCCTTGGCCATGTTTGTTATGTATGGTTTTGTACTTATATTCTCTGAAGATTTGATTTCACTTTACAGGTTTTGGGTTTACTAGTGGAAGTTACTGGAAAGAGTTTCCAAACACACCTCAGTAAAGTACTTCCAGTAATGAGAAACATTCTTCAGTCTGCTGTCAATACTCTTGCATCAAGCCAACAAGATTTATCAGATGATGCAGTTCCATTCTGGAAGGAGGCATATTATTCATTGGTTATGTTAGAGAAGATCCTAAGTCAATTTCATAACATGTTCCTTGATAGGGAGCTTGAGGTACAACTTATTATTCAATCTGTGGTCTTACTCTTTATATCAGTTTGAGATGGTTATGGGTGTAGTTTTCTCCTAGTTCTTCTAATAATTTGGCTTTTTTGAATATGTGATATGTGTCGTTTTTCCATAATTGGTTGGTCTAGTTTTGGCACCATTATTTGTTAGTGAGGCTGAATTTATCTTTGCTTGCTTATGATTTTACCGGGATCTCCATACAGCTAACTTGACTGTTGCGGTCTAATCTCTGTATCTCATTGTAACTGCCTGTCTGGAAGACAAGTTTCCAAAGATGATGATAATTGCCTCAACTCGAGCATGAATGTTGAACCCGCTGTAGCATGTTTACAACATCTCGTTAAGTAATTTATGCTCATATTCCTATCCATGATACTTGGATATCTTGTTCTCCTCCAATTTCATTTCATGTGAATTCTATGAAGAATAAGGACATCTGCTGCTGTCTCAACATTTCTATAAGCCCCAATCAGGCCTTTCTCTGCTTAAAGCATTCAATTGAAGTTTTCACTAGAAGTTTACAAGTTCTTTGACATGTTTAGTCTTTATACGCTATTTTGAACAGACTGATCTTTTTTTTTTCAGCTTCTCATATTTGTTTCAATTACTTCTTACAGGATATTTGGGATACTATCTGTGAATTCCTATTGTATCCTCACTTGTGGTTGCGGAAAATATCATGCCGGATTATGTCTTCTTACTTCGCTGCAGTAACCAGTGCTTGCAGAGATAACAATAAAGTCTCAGCAGAAACATTCTACCTTATGAAACCGAGCATTCTTTTCCATATAGTTGTTTCTTTATGTTGTCAACTGAAGGTGCCATCGAGTGATGATACAACTGGCATCATTATCATGCAAAACCTTGTGTTCTCAATTTGTGGTTTCCATTCCTTTTTAGAAAAGAATGAAAACATGGATGTTTCTAGTTTCTGGTCCAGCCTTGACCGTGCTGAGCAAGACCGTTTCCTTAAAGCCTTCGGTATTCTTGATCCAAGAAAAGGAAAGAGGACCCTCCTATCTTTTATTTCTGATACCAGTGGCGAACGTGATAAACATCAACATCCATTTATTTCCTATTTACTCCAGAGAGTGGGGAAGATTACCTTTCAGCTGGAGGCCGATCAGGTTTGTTTCTGGATCATATACATGGTGTGTGTGTGTGTATCTATATATATATATTATGTTCGTGAAGGCTATCTGCATTATGCAGCCAACAATTGATCTCTATTTTTCAGAACAAACAATATCCTTACTTTATGCATTATGATACTTTAAGATTTGTGAATGAGCACTGCTGATGGAATATTTGATCTTTCTTGCAGATGAAAATTGTCTTTAATTGTTACAAATCAATATCTCCAAAACTCCTAGGTTGTTACGGGACATCTTCACCTATAGGCAATGATGATGTCCGTAGTTTCGCATATCAGCTGCTGTTGCCATTGTACAGAGTCTGTGAAGGTTACACCGGCCAAGTAGTTTCTGGTAATCACTGTTTTTTCCCTTTTCCATCCATACTACAAAATTCTACCTTCCGCGCGTAGGCTCTGAATAATCCAAGATTTCTGGTCTATGGATGAAACCATTTTGAATTGAATCTAACCCTCTTCTCGATCATGCCAGATGATCTGAAACAATCAGCGCAAGAGGTCAGTGAAAGCATAAGAGACATCATCGGAGTGCAGAATTTTGTTCAAATATACAGCCAAATACGCAAAAATCTCAAGGTGAAGCGCGACAAAAGGAAACAAGGAGAAAAGGTTATGGCTGTTGTGAATCCAGCCCGAAACGCCAAGAGGAAGCTGAGAATTGCAGCCAAGCACAAGGCTCACAAGAAAAGGAAAATTATGACAATGAATATGGGTAGATGGCTGCATTAGAAGAGCCAGATGTCTAATCTTAGTTGCAGAATTAACTTCAATGTAAATTGGAAATTTTGGTCCTTATTAAATTGTTCTTGTTCTCCGCTCAACGCACTTGATGGGTTTCCAACTAGAAACTTTTAAGATTTTACGATTTCTTTTTGACTTGTTATATTAGACTTCATTTATGGTATTCTATATCTATTGCTGAAATAATGATGTTCCATTTATCGAACTATCACACATCTGTGAATTGTGGTGGAGTCATGCATATGATGCTTTTTCTTAACCCGATGAAATGCAGGCGAATGCAAAGATGGTGATTTAGCTACCCATTCATGCAAGAATCAACTTAACATCAAACTACTCAATCAATAACATCTATATATTTCGACATACACTAGATAACAAAATCACTTGCAATCTTGTCATTATAAATGACCTCTACTTTGCATTTCTTCACGATAAATTATGTCGGAACATGTTTGTGCATCCTCATTTCTGCGTTTTTAATCTTGAAGGTCATTTATTGGTGGCTGTTTTCCAAGAATTCCAATAAACTACCCCCTGGCCCACCCAAATGGCCCGTTTTTGGCAACCTTCTTCAATTGGGCCCGCTGCCGCATAGAGATTTGGCGGCCCTATGTCAGAAATATGGCTCTCTAGTCTACCTCCGATTGGGCCGTGTCGACGCCATCACAACCGATGATCCCAACATTATACGTGAGATCCTACGGCAGCAAGATGACGTGTTTGCCTCACGGCCACGAACCTTGGCGGCTGAGCATCTCGCCTACGGTTGCGGCGATGTTGCATTGGCCCCTCTTGGCCCAAAATGGAAACGATTACGAAGAATTTGCATGGAGCACTTGTTGACAACCAAAAGGCTCGAGTCGTTCATGGGCCAGCGGGCCGATGAAGCCCAACACCTGGTTAAGAATGTATGGGCCACGGCCCAAAGTGGAAAAGAGGTGAATTTGAGGGAAGTGCTGGGTGCATTCTCGATGAACAATGTGACTAGAATGTTGTTGGGGAAGCAATACTTGGGAGTTGGGTCGAACGGCCCACAAGATGCCAAGGAGTTCATGCACATAACACATGAGCTCTTTCGGCTTTTAGGCTTGATTTATTTGGGTGATTATCTGCCCGTTTGGAGGTGGATCGACCCGTTCGGCTGTGAGAAGAAAATGAGACATGTTGAGAAAAGGGTAGATGATTTTCATTCCAAAATTATTGAACAACATAGGAAAAGAAAGGAAAATCAAGATGATGGTGACATGGATTTTGTTGATGTTTTGTTGTCTTTGCCCGGTGAAGATGGAAAAGAGCACATGGATGATGTAGAAATCAAAGCACTCATTCAGGTCATTCCTAAACATTTTTATGCAAATGCTAGATTGTGCAACATAATAAATCTATAGAAATTGACAATTTCATTGTTACCTTATAATGTACCAAGTTCATTATTGCAACTACCCAATCTATTTAAACTCCAAATTTGAGGTAGATTTAGTTTAAATTAAGTTGTCTTTTCCAAGTACTAAGGATGAATTTCAGTATCCCCTCCCTCTAAATTAAATTTGTTGACGCTGTCTTATTTATGATTTAGGATATGATAGCTGCAGCCACAGACACTTCTGCAGTAACAAATGAGTGGGCAATGGCTGAAGTGATTAAGCATCCACGTGTCTTAAAACGGGCCCAACAAGAATTGGACTCAGTAGTGGGCCCAAACAGGATGGTTGAAGAACCCGACTTGGCCCATTTAAACTACCTACGCTGCATAGTCCGAGAAACATTTCGGATGCACCCGGCCGGTCCATTTCTAATCCCACACGAATCGACCCGACCCACCACGATCAACGGCTATTACATCCCTGACAGGACACGTGTCTTCATCAACACACACGGCTTGGGCCGGAACACCAAGATTTGGGATGACGTGGAACAGTTCGAGCCGGAGAGGCACTGGCTGGCTGATGGGAGCCGAGTGGAGATAAGCCACGGAGCCGATTTCAAGATCCTGCCGTTCAGCGCCGGGAAAAGGAAATGCCCCGGCGCGCCGCTCGGCGTGACGCTGGTGCTGACGGCTTTGGCTCGGCTCCTGCACTCATTCGACTGGAGCCCGGCTGCGGGCCTAAAGCCCGAAAATGTTGATACGAGTGAAGTTTATGGAATGACAATGCCTAAGGCCCAACCCTTGATCGCTATTGCTAGGCCCAGATTAGCGGCCCATTTGTATGATTAACTGCTCATTGTTCTTGTGTTCACGACATTCGGTTAATTTCGTTGGATAAAAATATTATATTCTATATGAAATGGAAAATAAAGTTTACAGTTAGTGGCGGAATGATTAATTAATTATTCTTATTTTTATTTTATTTTTCTGGGGACAGGAGTGAGAGTCGAAAGAGGAGCGGGGAGAGGATAATCGACGTGCAATTTGTTTTTTTTTTTTTAATGTTCATTAATATAATCAATTAATCATCTAGGAAAGTATTAATATAAATATGGAATAAATATACACGTATATGAAAATTAATAAGTATTAACTTTAAACTTAACTTGAAAAATCATTGTCTTTAAATAACTAGAAGCTTAAAATTTTAGTTGTGCCTCACAACAATAAATAAATATCATGTCTTTAAAATATGTGCTTATGGGGGTAGTGCTATTTGGTCATAGTCCATAATATTTAATTAAAATAAGATTTTAATTTTTGGTGAATTGTTAATTAAAATTATAATTATTGATTGATGTATGCTTACACTTACACCATTGTAGTCAATTTTAGAATGACATTTGTCTTATTGTGTTTGAAAATTTTGAAATATACATAAAAATCAATATAAATATGTTAATGGATAATGACTTCAAATATTTTTAAAAAAAGCTCTAATAAAATTTAATAATTAAACTAATCTCTACCAAAATAAATAAAAATTTCAGTTGAAAATTATGTACTAATCAGCTAAATTTATTCTGTCAATTATTGATTATTATAAATATAATATATCACATACACAATTGCCTTAAATTGGGTGCATTAATTTTCAATTACCTAAATTTAATTTAATTATTATAAGAAAAACTTAAAATATTAAATTAAATTTTAAAAGGGGAGAGAAAAAATACATATGGTTGAGAATTTTAAATAAAAAATTAATCGACGACGCTTCTCTTTAAAAAAATGACTGGCATCAATGCAAATAAGAGTGTGTAAAATCGAACCAAAACTAAAAAATTGAACTGAACCGAGCTATTTGGTTTGGTTGATTCGGTCATTTTATCTTTCATTTTGGTTCAATTTTGAATATTAAAGCCAAAACATAGTTTGGTTCAGTTTTCGTTTTAATAAAAAAATAATTCGATTAAAACCAAACTAATCAAAGTATATAAATTAAAATTTTTAATTTATATTTTTAATATTACGCATAAATTAAAAAAGTACAAAAATAAAACTATAAGCTCATCAGTGAACTAGGGCAAAATGCAAATGCTTCAACTTCAAAGTAAAAAATTTGCGATATTTTTTTTATATATTGAACTATTAACTATTAAGTGTAATTATGAAATGTGATAAGTTGACCATGTACGCGATTGAATTAAGTGGGAATTTTATTACTATTTATCAAGTTCCAATATTGTTTTTATAGCTTTAGATGTAATTGTTTAGAAATAAAATTAACATCCAATTAAACCAAAAATCGAACCAAACGAACCAAGAAATTATGCTTCGGTTATGTTCGGTCATACCACTTACTTTGATTGGTTTATAAACAAAATTAACATCCAATTTAATTGGTTTGGTTCGATTTTGCACCAATCCAACCATTTACAAGCCATTAAATGCAAAATCGTAGTAACCATGCTCACTGCCACTCATAAAAATTTTATACTCCTTTTAATAAATTCAATTTTTTTTTCATTTCAACATTATATTTTACACTCATCTTACTAAATTCAAAATTATTTTATATAATAAATTAGTTAATATATTATATTATTAAAATTAATTATTATGTGATTCAATTTTTTAAAATAAAAATATAACAAAAAAAAATGATTTCAAAAATATATTTAATTAATAAATTTGATCATTATCTAATTCAAAACATTTAAATTAAAAAATATTAGGAAAGAAAAATATATTAAATATTATACTGTATTAATAATTTCGATTCCCACGTGGTTCAAAATTTCAAAATAAATAAGAATATTAGATAGGAAAATAAATTCAATAATATGTTTTATTAATAGATTTGATTATGATGTGATTTAAAATATTAAAATAAAACAAAACATATGAAACAAAAATAAATTCAAAAATATATTTTACTTTTATAAACTTATTTATTATATCATTCAACATTTTAAAGTATAATTAAAAAATATAAAAAAAAAATTAATTTGAAAATAATAAGTCAACTTCCTTCTTAAACGGGTCAAGATTATTAGAATAAATAAGCATTAATAAATAATTAAAGTCTTAATTAATTACTCACAAAATATTAAAAACTTATTATGGCCACATAGCATTACGAACTAGTTTAATGGTTTATGACGCATAAAAGGAACTTTTGAGTTGAAGCATGATTTTAAAATTTGAGTTAGGGTGTTTCTAAATGCCCCACTAATTTTACTTTACACACCATAAAAAAAAAATAATGCAAAAATAAATAAATTTGAGATTACTAAAATACCCTTTTTTTTACTTCATTACACTACACATTTTACTTTACACACCACAAAAAAGAAATGATATATTAAATTAGAAAAATGCAAAATAAAAATAAAAAATGATTCAACATATCTGCTTAAAAAAACCGTATGATTCAGTAAAAATCATTATCACCTTCAAAGTGTAGTTCAAAAAACTTGTTAGGGTTTTACAACATTTCAATTTGAGTATATTTGGATTAAATCAACCATGGAGGATGGAAATGACGAAGAAACGAGTAATGTAAGTGATTTCTTACTGTTTACACCGTTTTTTTTCATTTTTCCGTGCGTTCCATCGTTCTCCTTACTGTTCATCGTCGCCAGTCGTTCATAAATAACAGTATGAGTGTTGTTAAGGAAATTCGAAAACATGTTTATGTATCATTAATAACAGGTTCACAAATAAGTTTATGAATTGACTTATTTAGGATCAGAAACATATTTGTGAATATGAAGTAGTTGACACAAAAACATGTTTGTGAACCCAATGCTTTATGTTCATAAACATGATTTTGAACAATCAAATATAGTCTGTTTTGGGATTTTATTGGTCAAATTATTATGGTACTTACATATGTTTATACTTTTGTAATCATTTTTATTTGAAGTTCATCCACCTTCTAGTGCCATGTTCAGCACGAAGCAGCCACAAAAACAAAAGGTTTATTTGGTGTATTATTCTTCATAATAATGATTTTTGTTTATTAACTACCCTTGCATTTGTATAGGTAGTCCGTCGCAAGCAGACCGAGAGTATTCCATCCACCTCATACATTGATCAAATTGTTAGTGCTTATCAACCGTATGTGGACAAGATTGAAGATGTTAAAGCAGATGGCCATTGTGGGTTTCGGGTAATTGCTGGTTTGCTTTTCGGAAATGAAGATTCTTGGAGTCGTGTCCGCTGTGATATTTTGTATGAGCTAAGGAAAAATCCTGAGGAGTGGAAGAGATGTTTTATAGAGATTGGTCGATGGGAGGTAATAGAGGAAGCGATATATTGCTTTGAAGATAAGGCAGAACCACAACATTGGTTCACCTTGCCTGATATGGGTCATGTTGTCGCATCTATTTACAATATCATACTGGTGACACTGGGTGGGCGTTATCCCGCTACTTTCCTTCCATTGTTCTCTGCACCACCAACTACTCCGAGAATCATTACCATGGCCTTGGTGAAATATGGCGAATCCAAATGTCTAAACCACTTTGTTCGAGTATGTTTTTGCATTGAATGAAAAATAACTTCATTCATGTACATTGTACTAATTACAATTTTATTTATCCAATTTCAGGTTTCTCTAACTCCGGGTCACCCATTTCCCCCTACTACACTTCAGTGGAGAAACAACCGTAGTGATTGTGCACTTGGATGGGAAAGTCATGTCACACCACTTGATGAAAACAAAGTGTAGTAGACTCTATGTATTTGATCAATTGAACAAATTCATAAACATGTTAATGAACTTACGCACTTGACGTTCAAAAACATGTTTATGAACTAACTCAGTACGCCAACCAAAAGGAAGAAGCTTGTTCGTATAACATGAGGCAACAAAAACTACAAGTTCAAACATGTCATAATATCAAAATAGCCCGAAATAATCCATACTACATCAAACATGTTAAAATAAGATTTGAAAACCACATGATCATCCATCAACATATCTAATTTCAAAATAAACCACACGATCATCCACCACCATGATCATCCATCAAACATGCTAAAATAAGTTAACCGTCAAAATATCTAATATCAAAATAAACCACATGATCATCCATCAACACACATCACATGATCGTCTAAACGGCCTCCCTAGACTGCACTTGGAGAGATAAGTACTCAAATGCTTCTTCCACTTGACGCATTGCTTGATCTATTGAAAATGTCTCGTCTCGATCTCTCCATTGTTCGACCACTGGTCGTAGATACTGAAACGCAACTCGATAGCCATCCAATGAAGAAGTATGATGATGAATGTCATGGGCAGGTGTGAGAGCATGTGTTGGATTTCGCAGAATGGGATGCGAAATAGAGGTAAACCATGGAATGTACTCAGACACACACTGCCACGCTGGGCGCGCCATTCTTCCCCGACGATCTGTAGACAACTTGTGACTATTCCATTCTTCAAACAGCTGCGCGGTAATTCCCCATGTAACGCTGTACTGACCAGGCTTCTTTCCCCTTCTCGCTGTATTGGGCTGCAAAGGAGCCCGAGGGATCGTCTGTACTAGACCAAACTGTCTCAGTACACGATCCGGATGGTAAGGCTCTACAATGTCCCCGGCCGTGATACATCCTTCATAGAAAGTGACTTCAGGGCGTTCGGAGTCATCCCTGTAAGTCTGGTACGGATCCCACACGACCTAATTCAAAAATAATTAATGAGGATTGTGATAATAGTGAACGAAAAACATGTTTTTGAATCACAGTTTCCATTGAAAAACGTTTATAAATCCAAAATTCAGTACATGGATCACATTCAACATCATGTTTCTGAACGATCTACATCCGATTCAAATACACGTTTTTGAACCACAGTGTCTTCAATCACAAACATGTTTATGACTGAAACCTTAAAATCCCAGTCAACATCCCACAATTGTATGCACATTAGATGACTAATTCTATTCAATAACATGTTATTGAATCACACAGATTATATTCAAATACATGTTTATGAACCTCAAATTGGGCGGGAGATGAACAACGATGTTACATATGAACAACGAGATGAACAACCACAAACTTGTTTACGATTCAAACTAATTCATCCAAAAGTTAAGGGGATTTCATCTTTGAAACATATTACAGAAATTTAAACTAACAAATTACCACAAAATCACATAAAATCAAAAAATTTCATAAAACCCTAAAACCATAAAAATGAATGAAAATACTTACACACTTGTTGTATTGGCTCCATAGTTCATGGGCTTTGAGTATTTCGAAGATTAAAGATCGATTTCCTTCACTCCAACTTCGATTTTTGCCTCTGTGTCGTCGTCTTCAACTGCGCGGGTTCCAGTTCGTATTTGAAGAGAGAGAGAGACCGATTTTTCTGTCATTCAATATCTATTTCTTGTTTTCTTTTAAAATCAAGTAAATACTTAATGGATTATTTTAACTTAATTTTATTTTTTTAACTTAAAGGATATAAGTGTCTTTTTGTGTGGTGTGTAGAGCAAAAATTAAAAAAAAAAGAACTATTTTTGTGGTGTGTAAACTAAACGTGGTGTGTAAAGTAAAATTAGTGGGGCATTTAGAACTCTTTTTGAGTAATTTGCAATTAGAGAGAGCTAATCATAATAATTAAATTTTCACCACTCCTCTTCAGACTGGCGTCGCCGACACCACCGTTACCACCACCTCCGCCGCTTCCCTTCACCCCTTCCAGTAATTTTCATAGCGTCAGCGACAGAATCATATCCAAACATAACGTATAATTAACTGTGTAACTTTAGTCTGTTTTGTAGTTAATTACTGCGGCGGGATAGTAAAATTTCTGGAAAGAGGTATGTTTATCACCCCCCTTAAGTGTGAAATATGAATTATGAATACGGAACATAGTAGATTGGTAATTATGCATTCTGCAGCCAGAGTATTTGATGTGCTCAATGTGTTTGTGAAAATTCCTCAATGAAAAAGACCAACTGATATTTTTAACCAAAGCCTTTACAATCTGATTTTTCTGACTCGACAGAGAATGCAAGCTCAGCGATTGATGTTTCTTCGTCGAGTTGCATGGAAACTCAATCCTCTTTCGAAAAGTAGGTTCTTCAGCAGTGATGGCACCCATGATTTTACCAAAGCTATCTCCGAGCTCAATAAGGTGGCATTGCCATTTTGTATTCTCTGCCATTATATTCGATTTTTTTTTTTAATGCCATCTTCGATGATCATGATGCTGGTTATATTTCCTCAGTTGATACATTTCTTCCCTGAAATATTTGCAGTTATTTCATCGAATTAGTTAGCTTTAATTAATCTTGAGTATAATAGTAGAAGGAGAGCAAGCATGCTCACTAGCAGGAAGCAGCAAGACGCGATAATTAATATTATCAAGTAAAGGGTTCGTCGAACTAGAATCAAATTTTAATTATGTGGCATCAACTCTTTGGTGCTGAAGTAGTAAAATTCCGAGTCTGTAATGCTCTGCATATACTGGCCACTTGAATGAAAATGTAGTATTTAACACTTATGTATCTTTGTTAATTTTGGTCCTAGGAAATGGAATCTGTGTTTGGTGAACCTCCCTCGTCATCTCTTGCTAGTTCGTTGGACAGCCCAACAATGGTTCAAGAATCACATCTTGCAACCAACGACGTGAATGAGAAAGAGTCTACTCCGTCTCTCTCTGGATTGACTCACATTGGTAGTAGAGGTGAAGCCCAAATGGTTGATATCTCCTCCAAGGAGATCACCAAGAGAGTGGCCATTGCAAGTTGCAAAGTTGTCTTAGGCCACAAGGTCTTTGATATGGTTTCAGCCAATCAGTTGCAGAAAGGGGATGTTCTTGGTGTAGCCAAGATTGCTGGAGTTAGCGGTGCAAAGCAAACAAGCAGTCTCATCCCATTATGCCACAACATCAACTTGTCGCGTGTTCATGTGGATCTAACATTGAATCCTCGCGATTTCAGCATTGAGATACGAGGTGAAGCCTCCTCTACTGGGAAGACGGGTGTCGAGATGGAAGCTTTGACATCAGTTACAGTTGCTGGGCTTACAGTGTATGATATGTGCAAGGCTGCTTCAAAGGAGATTGTCATTACAGATGTGAGGCTTGAACACAAAAGCGGAGGGAAGAGTGGGGATTGGTCCAGGAAGAAATGATCCAGTTCTTGAATTGCTTGATTTGTGCTTGGAAGGTTAGTAAGAATTTGAGATTTGGGAATCATCATTTTGCATAATGGTTTGCACAATTTTTATATGGTTCTCACACTTAAATTTGTGTAATTGCACCATTTAAAACTTTTCCAGCTCCAGCCATGTATTAATTTGATATTAAATGAAATTGTTATTGAGATATTATGATCAAATAGCATTTTACCAAACTATTATATTAGAAAAGTTAATGTAGCAAAAATTTAAATAATAAGGTCCTGATGGGACCGCTGGATAGCTTGGTTTGGGCCAATCCAACAGCTTAGGATAAAGTAAAATGATAAATTGAAAAGGCAAACATGGGTGGGGGACAATGTGGTCCATAGTTATTATTAATAATAAATAATAGTTGCTAATTTACATAATATGGAATAACTGCACAAGTGCTTTACAGGAAAAAATTCAACTACTTTTCTTTTTTCCTTTTCAATTTTTCTTCATTGGAGCACGGGAAGAATTTGTCAATTCACTTAATTCTGATGGGCCTGTCGGCTATTGCCTTTTACGCTCAAAATTTTTAAATAACAACTTTACTCTTTTCTTTTAACATTAGAGTCGCACAATTATAATCCATAAATAATTAAGTAGATAATTCATTTAAGTCGGTGTAAACTTAATATTGTATTGTATAGAATATATAATAATTATATTTATAGTGGATGTTACTTTAAATATTTAATATTAGATTTGTGATTTTACTAAACAGATATAAACATTTTTTAGGGAAAAAGATGTAAACACATGTTGTATGTTAAATATTTATAAAATCAACTATAAGCGATGAAGAAAAAAGAAGACCTTTCAAATTCTAATTTCACATTTTCTCTTTTTCCCATAAGAAAAAGATATGGTGTTTTATATTATAAATAATATATCATGTATACATCCAACTCATGTTCATATATGATTTCTTACCTGTTTAAGCACTTGTATTTATTTGTATCGAAAAAGATCACAAGTGAGGCCATTAAATTAAAGAATAATGCTAGCCAGCCAGATTCTGGCTAGCCAAAATTTAATTTTTTGATGATTAATAAAACTGTATTATTAATAAATTAATTATGTTAATTATTAAATGTTATGTTTTTACTATATTATCCTTCTGTCATAAAATTAGTGATTTGTAATTAATTATTAAAATCACTCCAGAAGCGGATCGGAAAAAAGGGGCGCAGCTTCATTTTCTTTCTTTTCTTCATTTCTTTATTTTTTTTCCATCTTCGATTTTTTCTGAATTGAAGCGCATATAGAGTTGCCCTAATTATTATGGAGGGCATCAATGTAAATTTATTGAATAATTAGTATTTTATTAATTAAATTAATTAATTATTAAAAATAATAAAAAATTATGGCTAGTCAGAATCTAGTTGAAAATCACTACTCTAAATTAAATACAAGAAAGAATGATATATTAAGGACATTGAAACTCTTGGAAGTGAGGGGATTGAAATTGAAATTCCTAACTTTTTGACTATAGTCTATACATACATTCACCCAATTTTCAAAAGAGTGGGGATAAGGGATAGCCGGATAGGGATAGGGTCCGTACATATTATTATTATTATAGATTATTATGTATGATGTTACATACTTACATCAATAACATCATTCATTTTCCAAATAAAATCCAGAACCAGTATTTATACCGCCTACTCTCCCTCTCCGTTTCCAATCCCCTCCTAAAATGGACGGAAAACGGAACTGCATCTTTTTCTTCCTCCTCTCATTTTCTCTCTCCTCTTCCACCCAAACTACTTATCAGACCTTTTCTCTCACCTCCCTCCCCCTACTCCGACCCCTACCCCTTTCCGAATCCGACCAGCTCCAAACGCTACCCCTTTCCGAATCCGGTTTCTCCGTCGATTTGCACCATGTTGACCGTCTCTCTCCTGCTCTCAACTCCACGCCGCAATCTCTCTTCCGACTCCGTCTCCGCCGCGACGCTGTTAGGGTCAAATCGCTTTCTGACCTGCCCGCCGCCGCTCGACCTAGAGGCGCCACTGGCTTCAGCAGCTCCGTCACCTCCGGACTCGCTCAAGGCAGCGGCGAGTACTTCACTCGCCTCGGCGTCGGGACGCCGGCGAGGTACGTCTACATGGTGCTGGACACTGGGAGCGACGTCGTTTGGATCCAGTGCTCTCCCTGCCGGAACTGCTACAAGCAGTCGGATCCGGTCTTCGACCCGACGAAATCGACCTCGTTTTCGGGAGTTTCCTGCGCGTCTCCGCTATGCCGCCGCCTCGATTCGCCAGGTTGCAACACTCGGGAGAAGAAATGCCTTTATCAAGTGTCGTACGGCGACGGTTCGTTCACCGTCGGAGATTTCTCGATCGAAACGCTGACGTTCCGGAAGTCACGAGTGAAGAATATTGCCCTAGGGTGCGGACACGATAATGAGGGACTGTTCGTCGGCGCCGCCGGTCTATTAGGCCTCGGCCGCGGGAAATTGTCGTTTCCTACTCAAGCCGGACGTCGTTTCGCTAAGAAATTCTCCTACTGTTTGGTCGACAGAACGGCGTCGTCTAAACCATCTTCCCTCATATTTGGCGAATCGGCGGTGTCGAGAACCGCCGTCTTCACTCCCCTACTGACAAATCCGAAGCTCGACACATTTTACTACGTCGGCATAAACGGAATTTCCGTCGGCGGCACCCGCGTCCCCGGCATTACTGCGTCGCAGTTCAAGATCGACGCCAACGGCAACGGCGGGGTGATTGTTGATTCGGGCACGTCGGTTACTCGGTTGACCCGACCCGCTTACGTAGCACTGAGGAACGCGTTCCGGGCCGGGGCGTCGAATTTGAAGCGGGCAGCGGATTTCTCGCTCTTCGATACGTGTTTCGATCTGTCAGGGAAGACGGAGGTGAAGGTGCCGACGGTAGTGCTGCATTTCAGCGGAGCTGACGTGTCGTTGCCGGCGTCGAACTACTTGATTCCGGTGGACAGCGACGGCACTTTCTGCTTTGCATTTGCGGGTACGACGAGCGGGTTGTCCATAATTGGTAACATCCAGCAACAGGGTTTCCGGGTCGTGTTCGATCTGGCGGGTAATCGGGTCGGTTTTGCTCCTAGGGGTTGTACCTAGACTTTTATCTAAAGAGAGAAATTATTCCTTTCTAATTTCGAATTTTAATTGTAGAGAAATTATTTATATCCTATAAATTAAGGAAACAACGTCACATGTTATCTTTTGAATTCTATCCTATAGATTTATGATGTAATGTTGCATTATATCATATGTATGGCTTCAGAGATCCATGCTCAATTACATCAAAGTTTCCATTTAATCAGATTGATTTGTTAATTGCAAGTGAATGTGTAATTGCACTAATGAGGTGATGTTTAAATTATTGGATATTTGGTTCAAGATTTAAACAGAACGACTTCATTTTTTTAAATGACGTTTAAAAGCTCGATCTCCTGATTATCTATAAATTAAATTAGCTTTGTTTGACTCGATATAAATATGATCATTTCAGGTTTTTTTTAGGAACATGGTATTCACTGTTTTGACTGGACGGTTGTTAGTTGAAAAGGTTATTGACAGAAGCCAGAGAAAGTTTGAACGAGTGACTAAAGGTCTAATATATTATATATATGAAGATAATCTATCCTCTAATTTAATAATTTTTTTATATTAGTTGTGGAAATTGATAATTTTATAAATAAAAAATATGTATTTCAATTTATTAGTATTTTTAAAATTGACTATCCATATACTACTACTACAAATAGCTTTAAAATATTGATTATGATACTTGTGGAATGAGAAAATATTACTACCTGTAGTGGATGTAATAATAATAATAATATATCTTGGGTAAATTACAGTTTCATATATAGCATTTCAACCTTTTAATAAGAATGTTGCAACCTTTGAATATTTACAGTTTGATACTTAATTTTATATTTTTTTTGTCAAATCTATCTAATTATCAACTATCTAGTACTCTAGTGTAGATGTCATCTTTTGCAGGCCCAAGTTAGTTCGGATCAAAGCATCCCAATATGGATAGGAGGTCAAGTGATGTGAGCTTGAACTCAAAAGGTTGAAACTCGAGGTTAGAAAGGATCAGTTAATGGGAGAAGCAGTTGAAGAAAATGAATAAATAGAGAGCAGATTGGGAGGGAGGGGGCACGATTTGCATACTAGCAAAAAAAAACCCAGAAACTATCAACATCTGAAGCTCGGCAATATCATTTTCGATTCATCACTCATCATTTCAGCATTCATGTTTTCGTCTTTAATTTATATTATTGTTTCTAAAGTTGTTTCGATCCTGACTTGAGCGTCGTCGTTCGTTCCATCGTCAACCCGCCGACGCCTGATGGTCCTTTACTTCACGTATTTTTTATCTTTGTTTTGTAGATTACCGGAATCCGGATCCTAACTTTGTTAATTGCAGAATTTCGGTTCTACACCTCATAGCATATGTGGACAACCAAAATTCTTATGTGAATTTTTATAATGCCATATCATACTTAAAAAAATAAATATTAAAAAACTTTATTAATTCCCATGTAAGTTAAATAAATTAGAAAATGAGAAAATTACTTGGATGGTTTGTGTAATTTGAAATATAATATATTCATTATATATGTTAATGTTATTGTTTATATAATTATTTTTAATGAATATTTTTACGGTATTTAATAATTAACCATTCACATAATATATAGAGGGTTTAAACAAATAATTTTTTTTTCGAAACTTACCATGTTATATATTTTATATTTGAAAGAGGTTGACCTCCCTGCTTATCTCGTGTACACGCCGAGCCCCTTTTCTCCTCGACCCACGGAGAAAAAATGTAGGACTGGGGCTAACAGTTCATCACGGAAGAAAGGACTCATTAAGCCAGGATCACTAACTAATCTAAATCACTAACTAATACTAATCTAATGACAGATGAATAATTATATGTATTATTGAATTTTAGGTATGAATCTTTCAACAAGTGTTGGTAATAATATACATAGATATTTTAACTAACATTAGATCTATATAAAAAATGAAATGGTTTAAAGCATTTTTTTTATAAATTATATACATTCACACGATATAAATTGACATAGCTATGGCTTCGAGTTGCATAAATTACAATTTAAAAGTGAAAATGTCATTTATTTAACTTACACATAAATTAAAGTTTATAATATTTATTTATTTTTAGGTATAATGTGGCATTATAAAAATCCATATAAGATTTATAGTTGTTGGGTATCGTGCCTAACCAAAGTTCACCTCTTGATTCCCGACTCTTCTCGGTTCCCTTCACAGTTGCTCAAGCAACTAGGGCAAGTGTTTTCTTCTCAGTTTTCAAACTCAGCAACTCTCTGCACTCTTCCTTCTTCTCTTTAGTTATAGATCTGCATAAGAGAGTTGTTAGTACTGAATAAATGAGCAGCAAGGTAAAAGTAAGAGAAATATGAAGAAAACAGGAGAAGAGATAGAGGAAAAATGAAATCAGAGAGTTATGAAGTGGGAAAATCGTGTCTCAGGGACACGACGGCTCAGATTTTTCCACGGTGGCGTAAGCACTCTTGGCGACAGTAAGACCCAGGCTACAAAGGGGGGAGATGGATCTCAGCACGAAGCTCTCACACTCACAGCCACTCAGGAATCCGATGGACAGGATTCCGGCAAAGAGATCGGAAGGGAATAGCAGAGCCCTACTCAGATCAGAGATGTACAGCTTGAGAGAGAAATGAAGCGGCGCGAGGGGTTAAGAAGAGTGAATAGTGATCAGATAAGGAAATTTAGGGTTAATAGAGAGATTAGGGCTGTTGGGCTTATTTTAGAGTAATGGGCTCAAGATGGGCCATAAAAATAAATAAAGAGCATTGGGCCAACCCACCACATATCCACCTTTGGCCCACTGGTCTTTATGTCACCAAGGAAGTGCTAACCAACAAATGGTTTTATCATCATAACCTTTTTACTCTTATCTATCACACAGACAAGATAAGAGAGGGAGAGAGAAACACTATGCGTATTAATCTCAGTCTAAACACTAGAGACCAACCCAATGACAGCAGCTCATCTCAAACCATTTAATGACTATCATTGATTTAACTGCAACCTAGCATTGAACCAACAGAGTAAAATAACCAACAAACTAGAAAACCACAGGAGCAGATAGGGTATTCATGCACTTAGCCTGGAATACCAACACAAGCAAAACACATAACAAAATTCAATCAAGATCCATGTTCAAGGATCTTTTGCAGGCACTCAGCTTTGCAACTGGGAGACACTTAGTGCCCATATCTGTAGGGTTGAATTCAAAGGGGATTTCATCAAGTAAAACATCACCTCTTTCCACAATATCACGTATGAAATGAAATCTCACATCAATGTGCTTAGTTCTATCATGAAACACATGGTTCTTGCATAGTTAAATTGCAGATTGGCTATCAAAATAAATAAGAGGTTTATCATCAATAAATTTTATTTCAGATAGCACACCATTAAGCCAAATGGCTTCCTTTACAGTCTCAGTAGCAGCAATATATTCAGATTCAGTAGTTGATAAGGCAACAATACTCTGCAATTGAGACTTCCAGCTAATACATGCACCACATAGAGTAAACACATAGGAGGTAGTTGACTTTCTTTGATCTTTATCATTAGCATAGTTAGAGTCAACATAACCAACACATTTAATCCCATCATCTACCTTTGAGAAGGTCAGACCACTATTCACAGTGGATTTCAAGTACCTGAGGAGCCATTTAAGAGCTTCCCAATGAGGTATACCTGGATTAGCCATATATCTACTCAAACATGAGACAACATAAGCAATGTTAGACCTTGTGCTAATCAAAAGATACATTATAGAGCCTATGGCATTAGCATATGGAATATATTGTATTTCAGCTATCTCAGATTCATTTTTAGGAGATTAGTCTTTACTTAACACAAAGTGAGAAGCTAGATGCACATTGACAGGTTTGCAATTTTCCATATTAAACTTTTTCATAACTTGATCAACATAGACAGTTTGATACAACAAGAGAGTAGACTTTTCTCTCTATTTCTTTCAATATTCATGCCAAGAATTTTTCTTACATCACCAAGATCCTTCATATCAAAATTAGCACACAGGCACTCTTGCACATGCTTCACAGTTTTCAGACAAGGGCTAATCAGGAGCATATCATCAACATATAGCAACAAGAACATATGAGTATCAGATTGCATGTAATATAAGCAATGATCAAATTTGCTTCTTGTAAAGTTCATGCTTTTGCATACATTTATCAAACTTAATGTTCCACTGTCTAGGGGATTGTTTCAGGCCATATAGGGACTTTTTAAGCAAGCATACATGATTAGGGAAAGCTTTATCAACAAAACCCTCATGCTAATGCATATAAATGTTGTTTTCAAGCTCACCATGAAGAAATGCAGTTGTCACATCCATTTGCTTAAGTTCCCAATCAAAATGAGCTACAAGAGCAAGCATAATGCGCACAGTAGTAAACTTAACCAAATGAGCAAAAATTTCATTATAATCAATGCCTTCTTTTTGTGTGAAACCCTTTGCAACCAATCTGGCTTTGTATCTCACATTATCAATTTCTTGTTTAATTTTAAATAGCCACTTGTTGGGAAAAATTATCAAGATGACCCAACTGATGGTTTTGATGAAATGTCAAAACATATGGAAAAGTTATTTGAAAAACTGCAGGTTATTCAGACTGGAAGTTGGAGCAATGACTAAATAAGACTTCAAATCTCAGCTCAATTGAAGTGAAAATACAATCGCCTTGAAGCATGGTCAACCAGCTTAAAAGGATGTCATCCAGACCAGTCAAGATCCACTCTTCAAAGCTTAAGAGAAGCTGTGATAGGAAGAGACTGGAAGACGTCAACAAATGAGTAAGCCATTAGTCCAGTTGAAAGCCAAGAGAGAATGATGAGGAAAGAGCCAACTTGAAAGATCAAGACCAAACTGAACTGACCAAGATCAGTTAGTTGGGAGAAGAAAGCTCAATTGAAAGCCGACTGGAAACTAGAGCTGAAAGCTTTAAAGCACAGCTGTCAAAAGTCTCAAGCTAAAAGCTAAGGCAGCTGATCCAAGGCACTCCAGGACTGAAGCATAAGGCAGCTGAGGAACTGCCAACTGGACAATCTCAGAGCTAAAAACTGAGACAGCTGAGACCCCATCAGCTGAAGTCCAGAACTGATAGCCGTAATAACTGCTCTCCGACAAGCAGTTATTAGAGAATCCTGACAGAAAATCGCAGGAAGATCCTGACGATCCTGAAGGAGAAATTATTAAATTCAACGGCTAAGTCCATTCAAGCTTCAACGACTATAAGCATTAAACCGTCACTGGTGGAATCAATTAATCCACCAATCTCAACGGTCACTAAGATCACTTATCTATATAAGAGAGTGAATCTCATTCAAACACAAGACTTTTCACGCACAAGACATTCACAAAACTAACTCTTGCTATTTTGCAGAACGAGCTATTCTTTTGCTCTCCCCACAGCTCAAAACTTAAATCTCTTAAGTGCGAAAAGTCCCAACTGAGAAGGCGTGCTTCAAGTTCCAAGCAAGCAGCTAGCTGACGCAGAATTCCAGCCAGAGCAAAACTTCTTAGTTTAGTTCTTCAAAGATCAATGATAAGTCTAAATTCTCTCGTGTTTTTGAGTCTTTTTCTCGTTCTTTTGTCCTTTGTTTTTTCTGTTTTTTGAGTCGGAAAGAGCCAGAATGGGCACAAAGGGCAGAATGAGGCAGGAAAATAACTTCTGGAGGGCACAAGGGTGCCAAGGATACCAAGATGGGAAACAACTTCTCAGTGGAAAGCTCTCTCTCGAGCCTGGCAGAAATCGCCCACCATTCCAGCAAAAGCTGAAGAAGAAGTTTGTGATCGTGCCCACAACAACCCAGAGTGATTGAGAGGAGAAAGGAGGAGACTGGGCACAAGGGAAACTAATGCCAGCTACAACAGGAGCAATACACCTTAGCCGCCGAAGGAAAGATGAGCCGCGGAAGGCAAGTTGACGCTTTCAGAAGGATGCTTGGCTCTACAAGAAAAGTTGCTATGTCGGCGCAATTAGGGCATGGCAAGTACAGAATCTGAGCCTCAGAATCTTCTAAATAAGGGAAGAATTTACCAGATATGGAAAGTCTTGGGCATGGTGGCTGCGTGTTGGGCTGAAGATCCCCAACCTATCGGGAAAGTTAATTAGTGTCTTTATACTCCTATATAAGCAGATTTGATGGCAGAAAACAAACAAGAATTCACGTACCATAGCACAAAACAATTTTATTTAGTTTTATTTTACTTTTCTGCAATAGGTCTCGGGCCTTATGCCCGCAGACCCTTAGAATTTACTGTTTTATGTTCTTCAATCCAGCGTTGGAGTTCGATTTATTTTGCAGTTTAATATAAGTAAGTTCTTCTTTTATATTATGTTTTGTTTTATTTCATTTATTTATTATTATTGTTCTAAGTCTAGCATGAACGGCTAGAATCGTTATTCTGGATTGAACAAAGATAAGAACTTAATGAAAACGTAAGAACCATGAGGCTTATGAGCATAAACTGTGTGAATCTGGTTCCGTCGTGTAATAATTTTCTTTGTTGCATTATACAGTGGACTAAGCTAGTTAATTGTGGCTGATCACACGTTAATTAGAATTGTGTTCACTACCTCTATAAATGGTCAATGAATCGTAGCTGTGTGTTGGTCATAAAGGGATGGGATGCATCACGGGTACTGAGGGCATAAGAGAGATCTTTGTCTAGGTAAATCTGGGTCTGTCGAGATCATAATGCTGCTTTGTTGCTTACAATCATATGAGAGATCGGGGTTGGATAACAAGTTAGGGTTTAGGGAACGAGAGATCACCTCTAGGCTAAACTGAAAGGATAGATTGGGTACGTTGAGAGAGATCCGGTACCTTTAACCAGATAATTAGATTTACATAAGTAATCAATATGCCCATGATCGGTCAAGTGTTTATTAAGTTCGACATCTGAGTTTTAATCTAGAATACATTACTACTAATATTTTCCTTTGTTTGTTTGTTTTGTTTTGTTTTGTTATTTTATTTTACAGTCTTTAAATACACGCACGGAGACCACAACAATCCTCAAACCTCTTGGAAAAGTGACACTGAAAGATAGAATTCACAGCTCCTCGTAGGATCGACCCTTACTCACATAATGCTTGCTACGCCTTGCTGTGGGCATAAGGATAACTCTCTCTTGAGAATTATTCTGACAGCGAAACAACCGCGCGTCAGAATTGGTGCCGTTTCCGGGGAGTTAGTTCTTGAAATTCTATTTTCCAACTTGTTAGCCTGGCCGGTGGATGCCCAATACCTCTACAGGAGATTGCTCGTACGATCCAGAAGTTGAGAAAACTTTGAAGAAGAAGAGAGCAGAAGCACGGAGGGCACAACAAGTAGAGAGACTTGCTCGTGAAAGAGAATTGGAGCAAGAAAGAGCACAACTAGAAAGGAACGAACAACTGAGGTTAGCCCCGATGGCTGAAGAAGAAGAAAGAACGTTGAAGCAGTTAGTCTTTTCGACTAACATGAATTTACGTCTCATGGGCATTACACTCCCAGCGATTACTGGAAGCTGAGAGTTGAAGGCAAGTTTCATCCAGATCTTGCCCAAATACCAGGGGATGACTGGAGAAGACCCTTAGAGGCATATTCAAGATTTTGAGATGGTGTGTCAAACTCAACCTACGGATGGGGGAAAGGAACAATATGTGCATCTTGTCTCATTCCCATTCACTCTTCATGACAGGGCACGAGACTAGTTATACACCCTGTCAATTGGCAGTATAACCACATGGGCACAACTGCAGCAGAAATTTCTGGAGAAATATTTTCTTGCATCCCGAGTCCAGGAGATGAGGTGAAGAATTGGAAGTCTGAAGATGGGCATAAATGAGAGTTTCTATAACTAATGGTGTCGATTCCAGAGCATATTGACAAAATGCCCACAACACCAGATCACAGATCACGATCTAATCCAATACTTTGTGTCTGGGTTAAGACCACAGGACAAGATCATTTTCAATGCTTCATGTGGAGGATCTATCCTGAACAAGCTACCAACAGAAGCCTTCCGAATTCTAGCAGAAATGGCTGACGAAAATAGAGATAAAAGTGCCGAGGGCACAAGGACAGTTCCAGACGCTGGAAAATCAACGCACCTTGAGGTCAAACTGGAAAGGATTTTGGACCAGATGGAGAAAGTGATGAACCATACTGGGGCACCAAAGAAAAGATTGTGTGGAGTATGTAAGAGCGTGGCCCATTTCACTGATGAATGCCCAACACTGCAAGAGGAAGATGTCGCTGAAGTTAACTCTTTCGGTGGGCATAACAACAACAACAACAGGCAATATGATCCCCACTCTCAAACATACAATCCTGGATGGAGGGATCATGAGAATTTCAGATGGAAGAGGAATGATGCCCACTAACCAGATTTGCCACCACCATCGCCGAGGGCACGTGAAGAACCAAGCTTGACCGAACTAGTCCATGCCATGGCTAAAGAGAATGTGAAGTCACAACAAGAGAATGAAAGGTTCAAACAAGAGATAAGGGCTGGTCTGCAACATGTGGGCAAGTAAATTTCCCAACTAGCTCAAGACCTTGCCCAACTGAAGGAAAGAAACGGGCAATTACCATCTCAAGTGGTAAATCCCCGAGAACAGGTGAACGCTGTGACCACATGGAATGAAGAAACAACAATGAAAGCTGAACCGAAAGGAGACACTGAAAGCATAACAAAAGAAGAAGAACAGACACAGGAAGAGGTTGCTGAGCCCACAAGGCAAGAAACAAAGAAGAAACCTTCATTTCCTGAACGTCTTGCTCACGACAGAAAAGACGAGGAGATGAAGGAACTTCTCAAGGTCTTTCAAAAAGTGGAAATCAATATTCCACTACTAGATGCAATAAGACAAGTTCCCCGTTATGCCCGTTTCCTAAAAGAGCTGTGTACCAAGAAGGTGCGATTTGACGATGACGCGAGACTTTTCATGGGAGAAAATGTCTCTGCAGTGCTACAAAAGATGCCAAAGAAGTGTGAAGATCCTGGCATGTTTGTCATACCATGCATAATTAGGAGCAAAAAGATTGAAAAGGCGATGCTTGATCTCGGTGCATCCATACACGTCATGCCCATGACGATTTATGAAGAATTGAATCTGGGACCACTCAAGTAGACAATGGTGATCATCCAGTTGGCAGATAGATCAAATGTCTATCCCAAAGGTCTAATAGAAGATGTCTTGGTGAAAGTGGGGGAATTGATTTTTCCAGCAGATTTCTATGTCTTGGACATGGGCAACACGACACCGTCTACATCTGTTCTACTATTAGGAAGGCCTTTCATGAAAACTGCTCGCACCAAGATCAATGTCGATAAGGGCACGCTGACATGTGAGTTCGATGGCCAGGTCGTGGTGTTCAACATTTATGAAGCCATGAAATACCGATGAGATCCGGAGTCAGTCCACTTTGTGAACCATTACTATGCCCAATCACAAGCCATTTTGGATCACATGAACAACCAAGAACCTCTGGAATGGGCATGGCAAGCTGGGTTAACTGACTACGATGCCCTTAACGAAGATGAGGATACCAGGGACGCCGTCATGATGCTGTACTCTTTGGAAGAATTATCGCATGAAGTGGTGGATTTCAATTTGCCCATAATGACTCAGACAAACAGGATGCTTTCATCGGTGCAGAGGGAACCAAAGCTAGAATTGAAGAATATCCCTGACTACTTAAAGTATGCCTATCTTGGGGAGAATGAGACACTGCCGGTTATCATAAGCAAATGACTGAATCTTGTTGAAGAAAACCGGCTATTGAGATTGTTATGAATATATAAAGAAGCAATGGGATGGACTTTGGCCGATATCAAGGGCATAAGCCCTGCAGTATGCATGCATAGAATTCTCTTGGAGGACGATGCCAAACCGGTGCAGGATGCCCAACGCAAAATGAACCCCACAATGAAGGAAGTCCTGCTGAAGGAGATACTCAAGTTACTGGATATGGGGATCATCTACCCCATTTCAGACAGCAAGTGGGTGAGCCCGATTCATGTCGTGCCCAAGAAATCAGGGATCTAGGTGGTGAAAAATGAGAAAAATGAGCTTGTGCCCACAAGGCTACAAACTGGATGGAGAGTCTGTATAGACTACCGGAAGCTCAACACCGTCACAAGAAAGGATCACTTCCCGTTGCCGTTCATAGACCAGATGCTGGAGAGATTGGCTGGAAACAAATTCTTTTGTTTCCTTGATGGATATTCAGGATATATGCAAATTATAGTGGATCAAGAAGACCAGGAGAAGACTACCTTCACGTGCCCATTCGGCACATTTGCTTACCGAAGGATGCCTTTTGGGCTCTGCAATGCCCCGGGAACTTTTCAATGATGCGTGATGAGTATTTTCTCGGATCTTTTAGAGAATTGTATCGAAGTATTTATGGATGACTTCACAGTCTATGGGAATTCATTCGACACATGCCTCGACAACCTTGAAAAGGTGCTAAAAAGATGTGTGGATAAGTGCTTGGTGCTAAACTATGAAAAATGCCATTTCATGGTTCGTGAGGGGATTGTTCTTGGGCACGTCGTTTCAGAGAGAGGCATGGAGGTGGATAAAGCCAAGGTGGACATCATCAAAAAGCTACCTTACCCCACTACGGTGAAGCAAGTTCATGGTTTTCTTGGGCACGCTGGGTTCTACCGGCGATTCATCAAAGATTTTGCAAAGATTGCTCAACCAATCACGTATCTTTTGCAAAATGATGTGTCATTTGTCTTCGACGATGCATGCAAGGAAGCCTTTAAAACTCTGAAGAGGAGGTTGGTTACGACATCCATCATTCAACCTCCAGACTGGGGCATGCCCTTTGAAATAATGTGTGATGCCAGTGGATACGCCGTGGGCGCAGTGCTTAGACAAAAGCGAGGTAAAGAATGCCATTTGATTTACTATGCTTCCAAGACATTGAATCATGCCTAAGCCAATTACACCACGACTGAGAAGGAATTATTGGTAGTAGTCTTTGCCTTTGAAAAATTTCGATCCTATTTGCTTGGCACCAAGAGTATCATTTACACCGATCACTCTGCATTGAAACACCTGCTTACAAAGAAGGAATCGAAACCAAGGCTCATCCGGTGGATACTACTTCTGCAAGAATTTGATTGGGAGATCAAAGACAAGAGTGGAGCTCAAAACCAGGTGGCCGATCATCTGAGTAGAGTACTCAATGAGGAGAAGGACGTGGTGCCCATCGAGGAGGCTTTTACAGATGAGTATCTGTTCAATCTCAAGGGCACAACACCTTGGTACGCTGACTTAGTCAATTTTATGATCTCTGGGGAATTCCCGACCAGACTCTCGACCTACCAAAGGAACAAAATTCGAAGTGAGAGTCGATATTACGTATGGGATGAGCCCATACTATGGAGAAGGTACGCAGACCAAATCATCAGACACTGTGTGCCCACAGATGAAGCTAAGAGCATTTTAGATCACTGCCACTCCGAAGCATGTGGAGGGCACTTCGGTGCAAAAAGAACTGTAAAAAAGATCATTGATTGCGGGTTTTTTTGGCCATCACTTCACAAAGATGCTTATGAAGTATGCTAACGATGCCCATGCTGCCAGATGACTGGAAATATCTCCAAACGCAATGAAATGCGCATGGTGCCTATCATGCCGCTAGAAGTCTTTGACGTTTGGGGAATTGATTTTATGGGACCTCTAACCAAATCCAATGGACATCAATACATAGTTCTGGCTGTGGAGTATGTATCGAAGTGGGTGGAAGCAAAAACAACTACTACAAATGATGCTCGTGTGGTCAAGAAGTTCCTAAAGTCTAATGTATTCAGCAGGTTTGGTGTGCCTAAGGCACTGATCAGTGATCAAGGATCCCACTTCTGCAACATGATCATCAAGAATTTGCTCAAGAAATATGGAGTGAGACATAAGGTGACTACTGCATATCACCCACAAGCGAATGGACAAGCTGAGGTTTCCAACCGAGAAGTCAAGTCCATACTGCAAAAGGTCATGAACCCCAATAGCAAGAATTGGAGTTTCAAGCTGGATGATGCCTTGTGGGAATATTGCACTGCCTACAAAACACCCATTGGGATGTCTCCGTTCTGCTTAGTCTATGGGAAGAATTACCATCTTCCAGTTGAGATTGAGCACAAGGCCTTTTGGGCAATTCAGAAGCTGAACATGAAGCTTGATAGAGCAGAGATCGAAAGAAAGCTCCAACTGCAAGAATTGGAAGAGATGAGGCTGGAAGCCTATGACAATGCCATTCTCTACAAGGAAAGAATGAAAAGAACCCACGAACAACTCATTCGCCATAAACCGTTTAAGCGTGGGTAAAAGGTTTTGCTATATAATTCCAGACTGAAGCTGTTAGGAGGAGGACTCAAGTCTAAATGGTCAGAACATTATGAGATCCAGGTCGTGTGCCCAAATGGAGTAGTGGAATTATTTGATTCAAGTACTGAAGAGACATTTAAGGTCAATGGCCAGTGGCTAAAGCATCTCAAGGAACTAATGGTTTCATCTATAAAGGCTCTCGAGCTCCAGCTCGTTGAGCCTATATATATGTAAACCTAAGGAGTGTCGTGCCCACGACAGTAACTGGGGCGCTGACTGGGAGGCAACCCAGGTTTATTTGTTTTATTTATTTATTTATTTCCTTTTTTATGTTTTCCGTAATTTATTTATTTCCTTTTAAGTGTTTATTTTTTGCCATGTTAGTCTAGGAGTTAGATTTTACGGCTGTATTTTGTTTTTGGAGTATTTTAGGAAATAAATTAAGGTGAATTTTTCATGGAAGGAAAGAATCTAGCCAAATTGGATGCTTCCAGTATGGAAGGCACCAGCAAAGATAATTCTGGGAAATTCGGGATCTCTCTGCCCCCGTGGGCACATCACAAGATTCCATATAAAGAAACCCTAGAAGCCCAAAAGTCGTCTGACGGGCCTGTCACATCAATTTAATTGAGTGGCTAGGGTGAATCCAAGTATTTAACCCTCATTTCTTCCTCCCCAAATTCACTGGCCTATTTTCACTCCGAAATTTCAAAAAATTACAGCCTCTCTTCTCCCTCTCTACAAATTCCCTCTCTCAACTGCCATAACCACGATCACCATGGCTCCCAAAACTCGCGCTGCCAAGTCCACAAAGAAAAAGATGGAGTTCACCCCTTCTACTTCACTGAAAAATTCCAGGGAGACCATTACCGACGCTGCTGCACCAACCAAGCCGTCGAGCACTGCCTCCATGAAGATTCAACCTCTCGCCACTGTCAAACCACTGCCTTCACCTGTTTCCACCCGTGAGTCCAAGAAGGTTGACAAGCCTTGTCTGAAAATTGTGGAGGAAACCGCTGACGAGATTGATGACCAAGAGGAGGCCAGCATGCAGCAAAATGTGACTCCTGAGCCGATGCCGGAGCACACTCCTGAGCCCTCTGCAACTGAAAAATTAAAGAAGGTGAAGAAGGATAAGGTCGCCGTCGTGAAAGTTAAGTTGCAGACCTTGAAGAGGAAGAAGCAGCCGTCGCCGACGCTGTCGGAGGACGTGGAAGCTGATGAGGAAGCCGAGGAAGAAAAAGCTGAAAGCATTGGGGAGTCACGAGCCCATAAGAGTTAGGATGACCAGTCTCTGTCTCTGAAGGAAGCTGCTGAGGGCACAACAGATGCGCCCTCTGTGTCTGCCAAGGGAAATGGGAAAGCCTCTGCCAAGCCGACTGCAAAGAAGGGCAAAACTGTGGTTAGCCCAACTTCTGGAAAAATCATGCCAAAAGGAGAAGACGTCTTACCCACAAAGGAAATCATGCATAGCAAGACCATCCACTTCGTCTCGCTTGCTGTCTTGGGCATCGAGTGAGAGGTAAGAGAACTCTTCTCTAACATTGGTTGGTCCTTTTTCATTGAATGGGATTATCTGATTTTTCCTAAGTTGGTCTATGAGTTTTTCCATGATTAGTCTGTGAAAAGTATGGGGAAGGGAGGCACTTCTGCAAAAATTTTCAAATTTAAAATTTTTGGTAAAAATTTCAATCTTTCTACTAATGAATTGAACATGGGTCTGGGAATTGTTTCATTTTTGGATCTGAATGATGATGTTTATAAATCTGCTGTTGTTGTGGTGCCCACGGATGAGAATGTGGAGAATAAGTGGGCTGAGTTAGGTGACGGTTCCAAATTCAAGTCTGGAACCAACAAGGGATACATGCTGAAAAGCAGTGCCCTTCACTTTTGTCACCGAGTGCTTGCCTACAACTTCTTTGGCCGGAAAGATAGCTCCAACTCCATTATCAATCAGGAGTTGTTTGTCCTCTGGTGCATGGTGCACAAGAAAAGGATCAACTTTGGAACTGTGGCCATCGCCCACTTCAAGGACACTGTGGCCCATTCTAAGAATCGCATCTCCTGTGCCCAACTGATTACCCATATTGTTGAAAGACTGCGTCTATTTGATCCTTCATCCACGAATCTGTATTGCAAGCATGTTGAGTTGTTTGATTTGAACTGCTTGAAACGTATGTTGGATATTTTTGACGATGAGGAGAGAAAACCCGTGTTTGGCATACCGAAGCTAGAAACTTCGAGTAGCCTTAGTTTTTCTTTGAATCCAGGTCCTAGCAAGAGGCCCCCGAGGGCACAACAGCAAGAGCCAACAACCACCACCATCATTGCCAGGCTAGACCGATTAGAGACCGCCCTGTTCGCCTATTTCAAGCACGTCGGATTTAATTATCCGACCCCCTCTGATGCCTAAACTGGTACTCTTTCCATTAGGTTAGGTTTTTATTTTTTGTTTTGTTTTTGTGTCTGTTCAGGTGTCACCTATTCCCCACACTTTGCTTAAGGTAAAGTGTGTGGGTGTGGGCATTAGGAGTCTTTTTTTGTGTCTTTATTATTTTTGTTATTTTTATGTTTTTTGTTTGTAATTAGATGACCCCAGTACTGACCCACTTTGCTTAAGGCAAAGTGTGTGGGTAGGGGGGCCCTCTAATGTTTCATTGAATTTGCGGTTAGTAGGATAACCTTCTCGCACCCACTTTACCGAAGGAAAAGTGTGTGGGTGGGGTTTACTCTGCCTTCTTTGCGTTTTTTTTAGTGTCAAGCATGTGTAAATATTTGAACTTAAAAGCATAGAGTCTAGGGTCTTGTGACCATAAGGCAACATATTTTACTGTATTGTCATTTCAGCATGCCCATGCTACTGCTTATATGATTAATGAACTAAGTACCTTGTGAGGAATTGAGCCTGAATTCACTATGCATGTGCTACTTCTTTCTTGTGTGATTTCTGTATTTTTGAATTTAGGTGAACTAGAACTTGCTTTTGCTCTATTCTGAGGTCACAAGGAATTTTGGGTATGCTACTGAAATGCTCAGGCAATTTTCTTTCTGAGCCCACAAAGCCAAATAAAACCACCTTGAATATTATCCCTTGCAGCCCTTTTCGAGCCAAAAATGAATAAAGCCCTGGTTATATTCTTTCTTGGAAGCCACAAAAAAGACCATGGGCATGAGGGGAGGATAAATCTGGTGTGTTACAAGGCATAAAATGCCAAGAGAAAGAAAAAAAAAGAAAAAGAAGAAAAAAAGGGTGTCAAAATGAAAAGAAAAGAATAAAAAGAAACCCCAAGAAAATAAAAGTACGAAAAGACCACAAGATAAAAAATATGGGCATGTGCTTAAATAAAATGGGTACGGTGGCAAAGGCCAGTAAGAGTCAAAATGAGTCTCCCAAAGGGAAAATTCAACTAAAAAAACTGAGCCAGATCCAAATATTTCCTACCTTAAACCTGAAGCCCCATTACAGCCTTAAAGACCTTAGCATAGGTATGCCCATTATACCAACAGTGGTGGAGGAACAAGAGCAATTGCAAGCCTATAGTGACCCTCAGTTCAATTATGTCTTTCCTTGAGCATAAACACTTAACCGAAACACTTGAGTGAGGAGAGCATGAGCGAACCAATAACTTGGTCATTTTGATCTGTAGTGGGCATTATGTATGTTTTTACTATTTATATGTTGTTGAGTGTGATCAGGTACCTAGGTCTCTGTGCCCGCAAGGGATTTGCTTTTACATGCTTGATTTGTCGTGTCTTTGTCTTGAGTCTGTCTTTTTCTCTTTGTTTTCTGTTTGTTTTTTCTTTTGGGCACGTTGTACCCACATACTTGAGGGCAAGTATGACTAAAGTGGGTGGGTGTGAAAAGTCCAATTCTCTCGTATTTTTATGTCTTTTTCTCGTTCTTTTGTCCTTTGTTTTTTGTATTTTTTGAGTCGGAAAGAGCCAGAATGGGCACAAAGGGCAGCAGGAGGCAGGAGAATCACTTCTGGAGGGCACAAAGGTGCCAATGATACCAAGATGGGCAACAACTTCTCAGGGAAAAACTCTCTCTCGAGCTTGGCAGAAATCGCCTACTATTCCAGCAAAAGCTGAAGGAGAAGTTTGTGATCGTGCCTACAACAACCCAGAGTGATTGAGAGGAGAAGGGGGGAGACTGGGCACAAGGGAAACTAATGCCAACTACAGCAGGAGCAATGCACCCTAGCCGCCGAAGGAAAAAGAAGCCGAGGAAGGCAAGTTGACGCTTCCAGAAGGATGCTCGGCTCTACAAGGAAAGTTGCTATGTCGGCGCAACTAGGGCATGGCAAGTACAGAATCTCCGACTCAGAATCTTCTAAATAAGAGAAGAATTTGCCAGATAGGGAAAGTCTTGGGCATGGAGGCTGCGTGTTGGGCTGAAGATCCCGGCGTGTCGGAGAAGTTTACCTAGTGTCTTTGTACTCCTATATAAGCAGATTTGATGGCAGAAAACAACAAGAATTCACGTACCATAGCACAAAACAATTTTATTTAGTTTTATTTTACTTTTCTGCAATAGGTCTCGGGCCTTATGCCCGCAGACACTTAGGATTTACGATTTTATGTTCTTCAATCCAGCGTTGGAGTTGGATTTATTTTGCAGTTTAATATAAGTAAGTTCTTCTTTTATATTATGTTTTGTTTTATTTCATTTATTTATTATTATTGTTCTAAGTCTAGCATGAGTGGCTAGACTCGTTATTCCGGATTGAACAAAGATAAGAACTTAATGAACACGTAAGAACCGTGAGGCTTATGGGCATAAACTGTGTGAATCTGGTTCCGTCGTGTAATCATTTTCTTTGTTGTATTATACAGTAGGCTATGCTAGTTAATTGTGGCTGATCACTCATTAATTAGAATTGTGTTCACTAACTCTATAAATGGTTAATGAATGGTAGCTGTGTGTTGGTCATAAAGGGATGGGATGTATCACGGGTACTGATGGCATAAGAGAGATCTTTGTCAAGGTAAATCTGGGTATGTCGAGATCATAATGCTGCTTTGTTGCTTACAATCATATGAGAGATCGGGGTTGGGTAACAAGTTAGGGTTTAGGGGATGAGAGATCACCTCTAGGCTAAACTGAAAGGATAGATTGGGTACGTTGAGAAAGATCCGGTACCTTTAACCAGATAATTAGATTTACAGCTGTCTACTGCTAATGTCCGCTGCTACTACTGATAAGAGCTTGTGTGCTCTTCTTATGTTTTTGTTTTTGCTATATCTTGAAGCACAATTTTATTTGGGAAGTCTGTTTTTCCATTTTATTTCTGTTGGTCTGTACTTATATTTGATCAACTAGACAATGCGGTCATAACCGCACAAACAATGTTCGTGCTATTTGAAGGCACTCCCAGATCAGACTCAGGGGGAGTGTGTTTGAAACTGTCCCAGATAGTTTTTTAAATATATCGCTTGTTTTGATATTTTGATCTGCGAAGTTGATTCAAGTGTTGTGCAGATTAATATGATAATTGTCGACCATAAATGCCAAAGGGGGAGATTGTTAGTGCCACCGTTTATACACTAAGTGTTTGTGTTGTTTTGTTGGCGAGATATGTTCGACAATGTGTGCTTGGGTATGTCCCTGAAGCTATTCATTCTGCTGTGCGAGAAAAAAAGAACAGTTGGCAAACTGTTCCCTTTGATGTCCCAGACAGAACCAGGGACACTTTAATATGGCAGTTTCCATAAATAGAAGATCTTGTGCGGATCCATTGTTAGAAGGCAAGATGTGTTCGATTAACTGCCTTGTGGAGTAGATACCGAACTGCAAATAACCATCCTATCCAAGGAAAGTATCTACACACGTTTGGGAAGATCACAAACCATCATTCACTTACCATATTGGCTGTGAATGAAGATCGACATCAATCTTGAAGTGAAGACTATATGAAGACCGATTATGTTCAGTAATCAGTGGACGTTTTGTTTATATTCTCTTAGCATATTATTTGAGAGTCATTGTGGTTTGTGTCCTAAAGATTTACTAGTAGTTGTTCCTTAAAACAGATCAATGTGATAGACTAGTTTTGAGTATTTTTAGTGAAACACGTGAGGGTTGTTAATCCTGTTTTGTACGCAATCTCGGGAGAGATTGTAAGTTGAAGTCATGGGTAGCTAGAGGGAGTCTAGTGTCACGGTTGTAAGGGAATCTTATAGCTTTCGGCTAGAGAAAGAGTTTGTGGAGAAGAATGGGCGACATAAGGAGGGAGTCCTGTATGTGTAAAAACCCTAATACACTTCATGAAGGAGTAATAGTCGAATCTTCAAGTTTAGGAGCAATCCTCCCAGAGTAGGTTGTTGAACTGAACTGGGTTACCAATCTCGTGCGTATTTTACTGCTTTATATTTTATGCTCTTATATATGTCCCACACATATCGTAGAACAGTTTACAAGCAGTATTGATTAAACACTTGTGAGAACGGATTATCGTTTTTCAGGATATATTTGATAAAAATGTACAAGATTGAGTATCAAACTACAAATATATAAATATCGGGACATTTTTATTAAAATATTGAAATGTTAGATATCAAACTGTAATTTACCTTGATATTTAAGAATTGTCACTCTTAAGACATTGCTTCAAGAATTATCAATTTTTAGTGTGATTTGATAAGTTTGGAGTTGGAAAGTGATTGGGTCAAAAGAATCCCCACACATTATATTTGATGCGTAAGAGATTGATATGAAAGTGATTGAAATTTAGTCATCTCGTGTGTGAATTCACATGATTTACGAGCAAGGCTAATATTTCAAATTGTACCCACCATTAAAATCTTACAAATTGAAAAAATTTCTGAGCGAGACATTTTTTTTCACACGAGGGGTACATAATTTCAACACAAAAATTTGTAATCCTTGGTAAAAATCGATCACACTACCTGGGTAAAATTTTACAATTGAAGGGGACATATTTACATTTTGAATTTTACGAATTCCAATGTTAATTCATCTTAATAGTGGTAAAATGTGTGAACTGATAAAGGTGACAATTTCAAATAGTTGTCATAAATGTGTCATTTTTTCAATATAATGTAAGCTAAGTATCTATTTAAATTTCGAACTCATGTGTTTATATACTTATTAAAATAAAAAAGAAGTTAATCGCAAACTCACAATGCATGATTGTGGTGAAATTTCGAGTGAGGCTGATGGAGCATCTTCCATTTCACATGGTACGCCGAAGTCTCTCTCTCTCTCTCTCAAGCTTTAGCCACCCTTATCATAACCTTTTCGGTGCTTTTCTTTTCCTATTCCCCCCTTCTGGTATTGTATATATTTAATTGTGTCGGTTTGTATATATCAGTTTCCTCATTTTCCGAAGTAAATTGAAATTGAAAATTTTCATTTTCTTAAATCGGGAACAGCATAGTATGAGTGTAAAACTTAATTTTTTGTTTGATTGGATCAAACTGTCTTAATTTGATGGGTTGCCAACTCTTTTGCCCAATCCTATTTTTTTGTTTAAGGACGAATGAAACTTGCACATGTTATTCATAGATCTAAATAATATTGTTGGGATTATGCAGTAGGACAACAACAATAACAATAATGATAATAATAATAATAATAATAATAATAATAATAATAATAATAATAAAAAGATAGATAATTACTGTACTAGTTACCCCGTGTCTCAATGGGCCCCCGCGGTGTTGCTTAAACGGGCCTTTTCTTCAAGGTTAAATTGATCTCAATTTATTGTTGTTAGTTGATTTGTGTGATGTAATGCATCTCTAAAAATAGCCACCAAATAAATGTGCATCCTATATATAATAAATTTAATGTGGAAAAATGGTCTTCGTTTATAGATTGATGAGGCATGTTATCACGTGCAACAAAAAAAAATATTTATGAACGACTACAAATTTAGTCTGCATGTGGCATGCATATGCAAATTGGACAGCTCTAGACACCAGATAACCTCACATGTTCCCATAATTGAATCCGATTAATTTGGAAAATTCTTAACAATTATATCCTAATCTGATGTTTGACATACAACTATTAAATATCTGAAAGACATTCCTTCTTACAGATTAAGGCAATCTAGTCCTTTGGTAAATTAGTTAGTTTGGCGCTGGGGACAGGGGCGGATTTACCCATGGGCTGCACTAGGCTGGAGCCCAGTGCAAGCTCAAATTTTTTTTACTACCTATATGTTATATTTAACCCCAATTATATATTTAGCCCAGTCCAACTTTACAAAAAATTAGCCCACCCAAAGGATGAAAAAAATTGAAAGAAATTGCTTTGCTTTGCTACCTCCATTCTCCGTCTCGGCGCTCCTTCAATCAGAAACAACACCATTCACCACCGTCCGGCTCCGGCCTCCGGCATCGTTGCCATCGACTATTTTGATTTCTTGGTTTGTCTCTTTATAACTTTATCCTTCACTCATATATGGATCCCTAAATTAAAATTTAGGGATTAAAATTCAGAATTAAAATTTAGGGATTAAAATTCAGAATTAAAATTTCTTGATTTCAATGTTGTTGATTTTGTTTTGTGGTTCTCTCCGCCTTTCACCGAAAAGTTGACACCAATGCAAACACAATGCTTGACTTTTTTCTTTTAAAATAAAAATTGAAAACCATATTTTCATTAATCAATTATTCAAAGTAGCTTTGTGGACACTCTTTAATCTTGCATGAGTTTGTGTGTGTGTGTGTGTGTGAGTGATAAAAAGCTCTTTGAAGCTTTTTTTGAGGAAATGGGCGTTGTTACAGTTGCTGAGCTGAAGCCAAGCATTTCACGGAAGAGGTCATTTCGTCCCAGTTCAATTGCAAGGCATATTACTGAATGGTAATTATTTTATTGATTTAGTAACAACTGCGCCACCTTCAATTTCGAAATTGAGCTATGTTTGATAACTATGATTTATCTGTTTATACATTTCATTGGTTTCTATTCTTCTTTTCTTTTTCTGATTTTGTGGGCTCTGTTTTTTTTCTGATTTTGTTTTGTGGTTGTTGGTGGATATTGTTTGTCTTTTCATATAATTTATTATATGAAATCCTCTTATAGTCTTGTTTTAATATCAATTGATAGTTCAAATACTAAAAAGCAAATGTCATAAAATTCTTATTTTTGGTTACCTTTACAGTTGAATAATATGGAGCAACAACCAATTGCAAAGAACGGAAAAAGACTTATATAATCTTTTTTAAGAAACGTGATCATCAAGAGACTCAAGATAATGAAGGTAGCTCGGAACCTTCAACTATGGCCACCCAAAATTAAATTCATCAATCTCCTCCAACACCTATAGAACAAAATCCAGTTCCATCTATTGAGCGTGATCTGAAAAAAAGAAAGCAAGTGTGCGAATATTCTGTTAATGTGCGAGATGAGATAAGACGTGCATATCTTAAAGTTGGGCCTTATCAACTGAAAATGGAAGTATATCCTAGTACACAGTTTGGTAAGCAGAATCGTAGTTTTCAGAAGAAATGGTTTGACAAGTTTCATTGGTTGGAGTATTCGCCTTTCATAAATAAGGCCTATTATTTTTATTGCTTTCTTTTCACAAGTAATGTTAATATGTCTTGTTCTTCAACATTAGTCAATGAAGGCTTCGACAATTGGAAAAGGGTAAACCAAGGAAATAAATGTGCATTTCTTACTCATATTGGTTGTGCAGCTACATCACCACATACTATGTGCCTAAGACGTGCAGAAGACTTGTTGAGACCATGTGGGCACATAGACAAAGTTATGCATTCTCAGACAAGAATTGAAAATGAGAGAAATCATATGTGATTAAAGACCTCAATCACAAGCCTTCGTTGGCTTGCACTTCAAGGTTGTGCTTTTAGAGGTCATGATGAATCTTCATCTTCATCCAACCATGGAAACTTTATTGAATTGGTGAAGGCTTTTGCAAATATGAATAAGGAAGTTGGTGAAGTTGTTCTTGATAATGCTCTGAAAAATGCTCAATACATTGCTCCGGAAATTCAAAAGGAGATTTTGAATATTATGGCCAATAGAGTACGTCAAACGATCCGTGAAGAAGTTAGAGCTAAATATTTTTGTATTCTAGTTGATGAAGCACAAGATGTCTCCAAGCAAGAGCAAATGGCAATTATCTTAAGGTTTGTGAATGATCATATAATTTTAACTGAGAGATTTTTTGCGATTAAAAGTGTTGCTGACACTACTTCACTAACTTTGAAAAAAGAGATATGCGGTGTGCTTTCTCATCATGATCTTCTGGTTGGGAAAATGAGATGTCAAGAGTATGATGGTGCTAGTAATATGCGTGGTTCATGGAGTCGGCTTCAGGCATTATTTCTTAGAGATTGTCCATATTCCTATTATATTCATTATTTTGCTCACTGTCTACAACTTGCATTAGTTTCTGCAGCTAAGGACGTCAGTGCTGTTTGGGAATTCATTTATCACTTGGATAATGTTGTCAATATCATAACTTCTTCACCAAAGTACGTCTCTCAATTGCATGTTGCTCAAAGACTTGAAATTTAGAAATTATTGATTGCAGATAAGCTTGATTCAGGACGCGATGCTAATCAAATTGGTAATTTGCAGCGGGCTGGAGCTACTCGTTGGAGTTCACACTACAACTTTGTGAGAAGCTTGATAGATATGTATGCTGCAACTTGCAAGGTATTTGAATGTCTTATTAAACACTCTCAAAACGGAAGAGCTAGGGCTGAAGTTCATAGGGTTTACAAAAATATGGCAAGCTTTGAATTTGTATTCACTCTACACCTAATGCATATGATTATGAGAGTTACTGATTCTCTTTGCCAAATTCTTCAAAGAAAAATTTAAGATATTTTGGGAGCTGTTGCGTTTGTCTCTATTACGAAGACTCTTCTTCAAGAATTGAGAGAAAGTGGTTGGGAAAATTTTCTTGAAGAAGTCAATGGTTTTTGCTTGAAGAATGATATTGATGTCCCTAATTTGTATTCTCCATATAAGGTTGGTCGTTCTCGTGGGCAAACTACAATTGAACATCATTATCACTTTGATGTTTTCAATGCAATAATTGATTGCTTCTTGATGGAGTTGAATACAAGATTTAATGATGTCTCTGTTGAATTGCTTCATCTCAGTGTGGCCTTAGATCCTAAAAATTCATTCGAATCATTCAACAGTGATAATATTTGCAAGCTTGCGAGAAAATTCTATGCTGAAGATTTCTCTGATCAGGACATTATTTCATTAGCATATGAGTTAAGGCATTATAAGCATGATGTAATGGTGCTACAAGAGTTTCGAGTTTCTACACTTGTTGAATTGAGTCAACTACTTAGTAAGAGTGGAAGGTCGATGGTTTATGTTATGTTAACTAGACTGATTCATCTAGTTCTGATGTTGCCTATTTCTACTGCTACAACTAAACGAGCATTTTCCGTGATGAAGCATGTGAAGACGGCACTTCGTAACAAGATGGGGGATGATTTGCTTGAAGATTCATTAATGATTTATATTGAGATGGATTTTGTTAAAGATATAGATATAGATTCAGTTATTGATGAATTTTATGTACTAAAGTCTCGTAGAGCACAACTTATGTAAACTTTAATATATTTTGCTATGTATAAAATTTATTTTTCAGCCCACCCCACTCTCGAATCCTGGATCCGCCCCTGGCTGGGGAGAGGTTGCTTGCTTAGTGCACTTATTTTTCATGGTTTATATATATATATATATTCCTATATATAGGGGTTGGTTACAATGGGTACTAGGTATTTGCGTGAGAACCTAGGAACAATGCTTATTTAATATGATTTTGTAGCTTATCTTGTTGTATTTTAGTGCTAACTACACTAGCACTAAAATACAACAAGATAAACTATAAATTTTTTTAAAAAAAATTAGCAAAATACAATAAAATAAGCTATAAAATTGTACTAAATAAGCATGGTACCTAGTTCTCACGTGAATACCAAGTACCCATTTGAACCTATTCCTATATATATATATATTATAACACACTTAAAAAAAACATCCCGTTCAATGCAAAACTCATTTTGATCAATTCAATCTATCATAAGCAACTAACATGGGGAATTATGTATTAAAAATATTCTCATTATATTGAAAGCTATTTTAATTATGGGGAATAAAATTATTTTAGCTATTAACAATTAATTAAATCTCAAATCTCTACAATTTGCTATATCTAAATTAATTTAACTGATTTGATATATATATATATATATATATAATTTAGCCAACAATTTGTTATATCTAAATTAATATAACTGATTTGATATATATTATCCCTATAATTTAATAAAAAAGGGAAAAAAAATATATGCGTAAACTTAGGGATTAAGGTTCTTGGGATTTCAATATAATTTAGGGAATTTAGGGAATTAGCGTCCTCTTCTTTCGGCGTTCATATATTTCCTTAATTAACTTTTTGTCAAATATGAAGTACATGTCGTTAAATATATAGTTTCTGATTGTATTTAACTTGGAAGCAAATACATAATCTCGTTGAATCGTACCTTCTCATATCCGTTCTCAAATTCTCGCCTTTTATTATGCCCAAAACAATTATATATTTGTGTGATTTTGGAGTCATTCACACTTCGCAATTTCAAAGAAAACATAATATAATTTAATTTCTCAACGTTTCTTATATGGCTCCAATGTTTCCCCCATCAAAGATTTGCATCCTTCTAAGAGGTTTGCTGCATTGCAGCTTCGTTTGATTCACTCATATGGAGTACCTTTGTTTCAAAACAAGAATGAAATTTACACTTACAAATGTGTCTTCCATGATCAGGAGGTAAGTTCAACTATATATTTAAATCCTAAAAATAACGTTTTTATTCAAAAGTTCAAAAATAATTTAATTTTTTTTATTACAGGGATCGTCGTATCCATGCTACCATACAAAGTGCACTTATATCAAAGTTAAAGTCATTGCTCATTGATGGTGAATTATATATTGTGAAGGATTTTGTTGTTGGAAATTATATTATGAAGTACCAAATAACCACCAACAAATATAAGTTACTTTTTTTAAGCAAACACGCATATTTCCAATTTTTTCTGATGCTTACCCTCGTTACATTTACCGTTTTAAATCATTTGATGAAGTTAAGAGTATGGAAGATATTCATCAGCCAACATTGTTTGGTACATTCAAACAAATAATACATCATTTCTTTATATTTTCTCTTATAACATATTTCTAATTAATTTAATACATTTGTATTATCCCAGATGTAATTGATGTCATTGTCACTGCATCTAAACCCCAATCTAAGGATCTGAGTGGACAAGAAACTAAGCTTATGGACATTGTTCTTGAGGATATACAATAAATAACGTTATTTCAAATTGCCTCATTTTTACTATTTCGTGTTATAACACATTCTTTATGTTCTTTTAAAGGCACAAACGACTTTTATGCACTATAATATTCTCAGATTTCGACTAAATAGATGTTGTACTTAATCATCCTATAGTGAATCAAAGTATGTTTTTAGCTTGGTTTGAGGCAGGAAAATTGACTTATGCTGAATTTCCAACCAAATTTATTTGGAAACAAGCGAGTCGAGAATGAACATCGAGAAAATGAGATATTCTATTGGATGAATATTTTATATTCCACCCGGTTCTGGCGAATCATATTACTTGAGATGCCTGTTGAATGTAGTGCGTGGACCCACATGCTATGATGATATCAAATATGTTAATGGTGTTCAAAATGATGTTTTTAGCTTGGTCTGAGGCAAGAAAATTGACTTAAGCTGAATTTCTAACCAAATTTATTTGGAAACAAGCGAGTCGAGAATGGACATCGAGAAAAATGAGATATTCTATTGGATGAATATTTTATATTCCACCTGATTCTAGCGAATTATATTGCTTAAGATGTCTGCTGAATGTAGTGTGTGGACCCACATACTATGATGATATCAAATATGTTAATGGTGTTTAATATAATATTTTTCAAGATACTTGCTTTGTTTTAGGATTGCTAGATGATGATAGAGAATATTAGGGATGGAAATAGGTCAGGCCACCCGACAGGGGCCTACGACCTGGCCTACATCGGGCCTGGCCTAGCTTGGCCCATTAAGTAAAAAGGCTAGGCTAAGGCTTTTTTTAAGCCTATATAGCTAAGTAGGTTAGGCTTGGGCCTTCAGTAAAGCCCATTATGATTAACAGGTTGGCCTGTTTACTTAATAATATATTTATAATTTATTAAATATAATCATTTTTTAGGGATCTGTCATCTGTGCACCGCTTTCTTTCTCATCTCTCCATTTCTTTCAACTTCTATCTCCATCTTCATTTATTCAACGTTCACAAATCATGAGTTTCAGAACATAATGGAGAATCCATTTCGTCTTTTCACACGCTGAAGATCAAAATAACAAGCTCGAAAGGTTTCTTTGAGTTCGAGTTGATTAATTTGGAGTTTTAGTGTGAGGTAGATTAATGTAATTTTTCAATTATATTAAGGTAAAAATAATAACCATCGATTCATGATTTTGTGTTTTTACTAATTATTAACAATTGATCGTGGGTATTTAACGAAATTCTTTGTAATGGAAATGTAAGAAAAAATAATGTCTTGCTTGTCAACATTTCTTCGTTTGTTGTATCACTTTGAATTAGTTTATTCCAAATTCGCAAAAACTTCCCTGCAGCGGATGCAAATAACACTATTTCAGACGGGTCGGATCAAGGTTTTATCCGACCCGATGTATATAAAAAAAATCCGCTCCTTTCTTCATTCTCATCGACTCGTAACCCTAATTTCACTTTGAAGCGCAGCTATTCTAAATTTTCCTCCCGATTGAAAATCCTAGCCTGAACATAAGATCTGGCCTCTTCATTGTAATGGAGTTTTCCTGCACTGATATCCTCTAGTTGCAAGCGAAGAGGCACTGTCATTCATTCAATCAATTTTTCTGACAATCGTGAACCCTGGTGTGAAGCGAAGATCCGACACTGTGACTACGATCGAGTTCTCTGGTGTTTTTCTTGAATAGGATTTCATTGCAGGTTAGTTTCTTCACCTTTTAAGGTTTTTTAATCTCGTTTTTAGTTTACAATTTTTTTGTGATTTATTTTAAGCAACTGATATTCATTTTTAAGATGTGTTGCTTTTGTTTGTTTATTTTCGATGGTTTGAAGTGAAGACCCAACGCTGTGACTTCGATCGAGTTCTCTGGTTTTTTTAATACGATTTCATTCCAGGTTAGTTTCTTAACCTTTATAGGTTTTTTAATCTCTTTTTAGTTTACAATTTTTTGTGATTTCTTTTAAGCAACTGATATTCATTTTAAAGATGTGTTGCTTTTGTTTGTTTAATTTTCGATGAAGTGCTTTAGTATCAGTTTTTACCCATTTAAGTATCATGCTAGTCACATATAAGTATCACATAAGTATGTATCTATTTTGTACACATACAATCAGTGGAATGAGTTTAGTAACTTTGAAAAGTGATGTATGGATTAATTAAATAAACCTTATTTTCATCTCTATTAGTTACTGTTTTATTTTCTCTGAATGTTTTGCTTTGTTAGAGATTAGTATCAGTTTTTACCCATTTAAGTATCATACTAGTCGCATATAAGTATCACAGGAAGATGTATCTATTTTGTACGCATACAATCAGTGGAATGAGTTTTATAACTTGAAAAGTGATGTCTGGCTTAATTAAATAAACCTTATTTTCATCTCTGTTAGTTGTTGTTGTGTTTTCTCTGAATGTTTTGCTTTGTTAGAGATTAGTATCAGTTTTCACACCATTAAGTATCATGCTATTCACATATAAGTATGACCTGAGTATATAACTTTCTTATGCACATACAATCTGTTGACTCTTTTTTTTTGTAATTTCATATCTGATGTGTGTTGGTTATGTTTTAGGTATCTAATTTTATCATTTGGTTGTATTTCAGATTTTCACAATGAAGAGAAAGCTGAAGAAGAAGGAAATTGATTCTAGCACACAGGGTACTGATGAGAATGCCGCAAATGAAGCAACGCATATGTTCAAGAAAGTTGTGAAAGGGAAAGCAAAAATCAGGTATATACGATGAAGTTTGCTGATGTGTTTGAATTTGTTACGTGTTGTGTTTTGATTTTATTTTCCTGTTATATGTTCATTACAATTTTTTATTTTCTATTTTAGTTCTGCGGAAGTGAGTAAATCAAAGAAGCGGAAAAAGTTTGGCAATGCCTCTCCATCAGACTCTAGAGATAGCAGTCCTGCTAAGAAGAAGTATGTGAATAAAGTTTTGGATACATCTGGTATTGAAAAAACAATGAGGTAATATATTTTGTGGACTGATTCTTTTATGTGATTTTGAGTGTACTTTCATGCTATATACTAGATACTTTATTTTTGCAGTTTGCGATTTATTTTTTTTCTTTCTTTCTTTGAATTTTTTATTTCAGTGGAAGAGAATATGTCATTAAATGCCGACCTTCTTCAATATCTTCTCTTATCTGTTTATTGAATGATGAGCAGCGGGCTGCTGTAAGAGATATTGGGTTTGGGGGTTGCTTTATTTTCAAGAGTTTAGAGGTGTGTTATGGTCATATGTTTATTGGTTTATTGAGCATTTTAACCCTGCTAGTCGATTGGTCTATTTTGACAACAATGATAAGTTTGTGGTCACGCCGGATGATATATGTGATTTGTTTTTACTTCCTAGGAATGAGGGTAGGCCTGTTTTGAGGGGTAGGGATGGTCAATTCCTTAAGTCTGTTATTACTGACTGGATTAAGAAATATTCTGAGAACAATATTGTGACAGTTTCTGGTGTTCGTAGTTTGTTGTTAGATTCACGTTTGGCTGATGGAGGAGAAGATTTTAAACGATTTTTTGTTATCTATGTTATGTCTGTATTCCTTGCACCTACAATGAATCGCTCGATTGATCTGAATTTGATTAAATCAGTAGTCGAGGTTCATTTGATTTCGTCTTTTGATTGGTGCTCGTATGTGTTAGACAAATTGTGCAAAGGTGTTGTTTTCTTAAAGAAGAATCTTGAAAAGAAAAATGTCATTGGTTGTATTCTTGTTCTTCCCTTACTGTATCTGCACCGTTTGAAATGGAAGGGTTTTAGTGTACCTAGTACTATGCCATTGATTAGGCATTGGAATGCCTCCATTTTTAATAAGAGATTGATTGAATAGACGAAAGTGGGGGGTTTCGGGCAGGGAGAATTTGTGATTGGAGTTTATCTCGTGAGTAATGGGGCAAGTGGAGCATCTGCCTCTTGTGAAGGGGCACGATTTGGTGATGTGAGGGTGGATGAATCTGGGAGGTACATCCGCTACCTGCTCTCAGCCAATGAGAAGAATGATGCAGAGATTCACCATGTTTCAGAAGATGTCAGTATTGTTGTTTTTTTCCTATTTTTCTTTTATTTTTTTAATCATTTTCTTAATTCTGAATTAATATATATATATATATGTATTTTAAACTTATTTACAGGCTCTCCAGGAGTCCTTTTTGCTGTTGAAGAGGGACTTAAATGTTGTGACTCATGCTCACATGGATCGATTGAAAGAGCTTGGAAAATGCTTTCAGGAACGAGATCATCATCAGGCGTCTTCTTCTTCTGCTCATCCTATGTCTCAGAGTGAAGAATTTTTCAGATCCGACAAATTTATTGCACTTTTAGATGAAGTCATAGACAGCTTCAGGGCCATGCAGGAGGATTCAAAGTCTTGTTATCCAGTTTTTTCTAGTCTTAGACCTCAGTCACCGAATGTAGTTTTGCTTGAGGTTTCAATAGATGATATGATTGATGATGTTTGTAAGTTTTCTGAAAGTTTGGGTGTTGCTGGAGTTGGTCATGAAGAAGGTAAAAATAAAGTGAAAGAAGCTGATGAAGAAGTAATGGAAGAGGATATTCCTAGAGGTATTGATACTTTTGATATAATTATTGAATTTTATGTTATTTTTATACTGATATTCATTTCTTTGTCTCCATGTTTTGAAACCGCAGATGATAAATATGTTGATCATGGGAAGAGTACTGTATTAAGAGATGTCGATGCAGGTAAAGATTATTATTTTTACTGACAGCTTTTATTTTGATTGATGTTTCTTTTTTTATGTATGCATTTTTTTACTGATTTTTTTTGTAATGAAACTGGTTTAGATGTTGCTGTGGTTGATGAAGTGTTTTATTCTGTTGGTCGGCATGGTTCACAGCATTTTGATTATGATCCCATCGATCCATGGTTTGTGCGTGATGATGAGTGGTCTGTGGATGAAAGTTTTTCCTTCCAGTCAATTTTCATGAAGAAAAATGAACGTCGTTATTTGAAGGATTTGTCTCTAAAGCAGAAATATGTTGTGGATTATTTTTTTCACAATCATCATTCAGTAGTCGAGTAAGTGGATTTACTTGCATAATATAATGTCTTCTAGGTTGCTTTTCAAAAATGTTCATATCATTTATGTTTTTTTTGTTATTTTGCAGTTACAATGTGTTTGCATGTAGTAATAATTTTTTTTCTATCTTTTTTGGCAATTGTCGACTGTGTTGGTAAAGTTTTATATTACTTGATATATTAATTTTATTATCATTGTAATGTTGTTTATTTGTTATTTACATGAGACACATTTTTCCCCCTGTATGTAGCAAGAAGAATTTGTTGAATATCTTCAAGAGGTCAAACATCCAAAAGTATCCGAGCTGAAGGGGTACCCTTTAGTGAATGTTGAATTTGAATGGCAGAAGAATTCTGGCGGCTTCGACTGTGGATTATTTGTGATGAATCACATGGAGAATTTTGATGGCGAAGTCTACTCATGCCCTGATTTGATGAATGTGAGTTTTTGTCATATATTTATTTTTGCTTTATTTTATTTTTTTGACCTTTTGTTCTATTTTTTTCAGTCGTGCGGTTGAAGGAAACTACGAGCACTATATTGTGCTCGTATTGTTCTTGCTGGTACTAATGACCTCAGATTTGAAGTTCACAAATCGGTTCTTGAATTTTTGAAGAGAAAGAAGAAATGATACATTATCTGTTATTGATGAAGTTTTTTTTTTATGTGTTTACATCATGGTGACAGTGATCTAACTGTGGGATTGATATTTTTTTTGTGTATGGGGGAAAATATTTGTTGATCATGACTTGTAGCTATGAGTATGTCTTTCGGGAGAATACTCTTTATGATTATGCTTTATTTTTTTGTTGGTAACGCTGAATAGATGGATGTTTCTGAATGTATGAACAATGTTTTTATCAAGTATTTTGTTTATCATTTTTATGATTATAAAAGGGTATTTTGGTTGTGCAAAAATTTGTTGTAGCTTTTACCAAAAGTATGGCAATTATATAAAAAGTATCACTTAATATTAAATGAAGTATCATTTAACATGTAATTTGGATACATTGCAGGTTTAATAAATACTGAGTGTGTATGAATATTCATAACTAAATATGCTGCAAATGTAGATGTAAATTAGTTGCTTCATCATTATTCGTAAGTTGAATTTTCAAAAATTAGATCTTTTTTAGATATAATAATAGTATCAGTTCTGATGAACAATAGTATTCGAAGAGATAAAAAAAAGTACCATCATGCAGATTGAAACAAGTATAGTAAAGATATTAGAAATTGTTGTTTTAATGAATAAAAAAATTAATTTGTCATAAATGAACATTTAATAACTGAAATTAAATGATAAAATCTCAAAGTAACAAAAATAGAATTAGTGATTTTCCAATATAACTGTAAGATAAAAAGTACCATGTTGTAAGCAAAAAAGTATCAATTCTAATGAAGACAGGTATCAACCTGATATAAATTTAAAACAATTGAGGATTGGGAGTTTTCGATCCAAACTCATTCAACTGAGTTGAGCTTGCTGCATTATTTGTCTTCTTTTTTTTGCCCTTCTCAAGTTGTCCTTTAATCCTCTTTTTCCTTTCCTTTGTTGTTGTTCTTTAAGGATCAAGCACACTTATGGATGATGTGGAGACATCGGTGTCCTCTATCAAATTTGGTTTTGTTGCCGATGCTTCAACAGCCTCAAAGATGCTCTTCGATCCCTCTTTTATAATCATTCTTGCTTCTTCACTTTCCTGGGCTTTTATAAGTATACTGCAGTAATTCCTCGTCATGTTGTGCCTCCATCCATTGAAATCCATCAATCCTGCAATTTGGTCACTTGAATTTGCAATTTTATCCCACATATCTTTTTTTGCAAATTTAGTCCATCTTTTCATAATATACCGGAGGGGTATTTGTTTTGCTAAATTCCTATCCAGTATCCTCAAGCAATGAGAGCATAACAATTCATATTCTTCAAATCTTCTACAAGTGCAAGTTATGAAATTTTCTTCAAGGAAAAAATTCACTCTATGTGAAATGCATACATCATGATCTTGGACATCATATACTTTTACTCCAAATTCTTCTCCAACTTCATTGACAGCTGATGATATAGATTTTAAAAGCTCGTCCTCAAAATCATAAAATGCAGATAGTGTGTATACCTCAGAGGCATGCTTAAGCATTCTTGTCAATGGTATATGCGAGTTTGGTATGGCTTTTGAGCATTCAAATTCATCAGCTTGTTCTCGGTTTCTCCATCGTTGGATTTTTCTCTTGAAAATTGTATAGAACTCATACAAATTTGTAGCCTTGCTTGCCTTAAATCCAATTACATCGTTCGTACTCTCACTTCGCTGTGAAGAAAGAATTCCAGCTGAGAAGTAATCTTTGTTGTACGCAGTGCCCCATTTTTCTCTTAGGTCATAAAGTCGTGCAAACCAACTATTATCTCCCAATCTATGATCTGATATCATTGAGGCCCAACATCGCTCAAATTCTTCTTTGTTGACGCATCCAGTTAAACATCTTTGGAAAGCATCATTGAAGTCCTTGTTGCCTTTCAGTCTCCCAAAACGGCTTACCACATTCTGGTACAAATGCCATATGCAGAGTCGGTGTCTTGCATCTGGAAAGACCTGATATCATTGAAATTTTTTTTATATATTTCAATACAGGTATCATCTACTAATAAGAAAAGTATCACGGAAAGAGTAACAGCCATACCTTTGACAGTGAATTTGTAATCGCATGATCTTGATCAGTGAAGATTGTGATCGGACATTTCAGCTTCATAGACTTCTTGAAAACCTCAAACAATCATTCAAATGTATCAATCTTCTCATCTGTTAAGAATGCACACCCAAACATGACATTTTTCTTATGGTTATTAAGTCCAACAAAGGGTGCACAAATCATGTTATACTTGTTGGTTCTATAGGTTGTGTCAAAAACAACCACATCACCATACAAGTGATAATCTTCATACATCATAGAGTCTCTCCAAAACACATTAGATAGTCTTCCATCACTATCCAACTTAAATCTATAAAAAAAGTCTTCATCTTCAGTTCCATCCTGACCTAACATGTCAATGAAACTCTGTGCATCCCCCACTTCAATTGCACTCATCTTCATTCTGTTTACAAAATTCAAGTGATCATTCATAGTATGTCCAACCAAATGCTCACCCCCTACTTCTTTTGCCATATATCGATATGAGTCGCTTGCTCTCATGCCGGAAGAGATCATGTCTTGAATACGAACAACTTTGTCATCTGTAATTGATCTTTGAGATCTATGTTTGTGACTTCATTCCTTCTTGGAAAGCTCGTGGTTATGTTCTTGAACATGTTCAATGACTTCAAGCAATCCATCTTGGCCTTTCCTTACCCTCAATGATGCTTTACAATTTGTATCTGTAATATTTCTTCTCCGTGTCCACTTTTTTTCTTGATTGCTTAAAGGAACAATTGCTGTATTATTTCTAACTCCCTCACTGGAACAAACATAATATTTCTCTGTCACAGCACCAGTACCATTGCGCCTTTGAGTATTTTTCCTGGCACTAAATCCAACCTCTCGAGCATGTGGACAGTATAATTCATACATCTCTTTAAAACTCTCTCTCTTGAAACCAATTAGAGAGCCACTTATGTCAAATGTATTACTGTATTGCATAAAAGTAACAATGAGTGCAAAATAAAGTACCACAACATGTAGACGTATTGAAATACATAAGATTAGATTTTTCACCTCTTTCAATCAATCTAATGCTCTGCTCGTTTTCATCATTATGTTCATGATTCTCATCTCCAGATTTGAAGAGAATTCTGTCAGGTTCCCGATTATAGCATGCGTCTCGGGATCACGGGTGATGGTGCTTTGCAGAATGCGGTACATTGCTGGCCTCTCAGCAGTCGGTGCTTGCTCACACATGCGGATGCATGTTCCAAGTCGGATACCTTTCCTGACATTCCTCTAAAGTCATTCATTTCTTGAACAGGGCGGAAAAGAGGCACATTATTCCTAGCAATCGAACGACGCTTAACCATCTAGAAATATGAAGCTTAATCAGTCTAGATTATAAAAGGGAGACCTATGGTTCTCCTGAGATCATGCTATCATTTAGATTCAGACTACTTATCTTGCATGCGTAGATCCTTTTTGCAGTTGACTTTTACAAAAATTTTGGTGCCCAAGTCTTTGATCATAAACTTTACATTTTCCCTTAAAACAAAATTCGAGAATGAATCAACTCTTTTCTTTTAAATCTAGAACTCTTCTTCGAAACTTTTATCTTTTGTTAATACATATGTTTAAAAATAAGTTTTTAAACACTTTTCTTTGTGATTAAGAACTTCTTTCACAACCCTTTTTCCTCAGAAAATCATTTTACTTGAATACCCTTTTACTTGGAATTTCATTATCGAGGTTTTCCCCTTATCAATAAAAGAGGCATGCTTGCTCAAATCTCTTCATTTTCAATAGTCAAAAATTATGAATTCAAAATCTAAAATCTTTATACTATCATACCTTGATTTTTGTTGAAGATACGAGGGTGATGGCGAGCTGTGGGTTGCTGCTGTAACTTATCACGAAGCAATTCTTATGCACATAAACACTTAGCTTTAACTTAAACAAAGAGACAGGTCTGCAGAGTTGCAAACCTGCTCTGATACCAACTGTAACAGCCCGGTCCCGAGATAGGGATTAACGAATGGGGACGGGGTGTTATTAAGGGATTTAACGAGTAAATTCAGAAGATTAAAGAAGTTTAAGAATAAAGGTACGCTTTGAAGATAGTTGATTAAGAAGGAAACATGTTTTAGCGGAATAAAACGGCTAACTAATCAGATACCAACAAGCATAGACTCTTTTATAGGTGAAAGGAAATCATACTCGGAAAGCGGAAATAAACTTAATATGCATCTTATATATATATATAATCGTCTAGGAATATTCTCAGAATCTCGAATAAACATAATAGAACCTTGAACGGATTTCGGAAAGAGTTAATCAGAGTAGCAGAACACATAATGGGATTTCAAAGAAACTTGTATAATAGCAAAACAATCTTGGCAGCCAACCCACATCCATAGCCACCATCATCCTCAGCATCTCAACCTGAAAACATTTGAAAAAGAGGGCGTGAGCACTAATGTACTCAGTGGGTTTTTAATGAAAGCTTCTTTAATAACTTGAGAAATATCCAACAATGAACTAGCGGTATATGGAGAGCAAAACACATAAGCCCTCTCTATATCCGCAAAACCTTTTATTTATTTTTGGGCCCAACTTTGGCTCAAACCTGATGTCAACAGTACCCTTAGGCATGCCATGGGATAGAAGAGGGATTACCTCAAATACCCGAGTGAGTTTGCGAGGGAAAAACCTAGCAGTGACTACCTTAATAATTCTGAGCTCAAATCCTGCTTAAGTGAAAGCTAGGTTCCTTCTCTTCCTATTCTTGCTAGCAATACCAAGCTTAGAACAATGTCTAATGCTAATACCTTATTACTACATGATCTCGGCCTACAAAGGGATAAAGCTACCCTAACAAGGCAAATCCTTAATCCTTAACTATACGAGCTTTAACAAGCATAAGCATTCAAATACGAGGAAATGAACGCGGATAAACATCGATTGCAAATAAAGCAATTCTAAACACCTCATGCTAGCATAAATTGTAAATAAACAATTCTAGCATATCTAAACATACTTGAGAGCTCACTTAGCTTATACTGACTTTCTTTACTTTGTCTAACTTAAATAACAATTCAATATAATCATGCATATAACTTCTTTTATTTCTTTCCTTTCCTTGTACAGAGATCAATCAGGCTGAGCAAAAAATACTTTATTGGATATTTCATTTGCCCTATATGCTTCTAGAGCTTATTAGCTCAAACTTTAGATGAGTACAGATTTACCCACCTCGATTACTTGACAGGAGATGAACCAATGAGTTGATGATCCTTCTCCGAATTCCTACGAGACTCACTTCCTCCTACAAAAGTCGAATCATCGACTTAGCGACCTTCTTCGAAGAAGTTAACTATTTAAATCGAGAAATAATGACATTTTACTCGAGGACTAAGATCTAAGATTCATTTACAGATTGCACGACTTACGACTTTATAAATTTTGAAAAGAATTTATTTAAAGAACATCTCGACTTGATTTCCCAATTTTTAGACAAAGAATAACTTGATTTAGATTACTCGAAATAAGTTGAGAATATCTTGATTGATTCTCTAAAATTTAACTTGAAAATAACTTGGAAATAACACGACTTGAAAAGCTTGAAAAGTTCGGGAAGAGGGTACGAAAATAGCCGAAAAGAAACGGCCGAAAAAACAACACGGAGAAGGGGGGGCCGCCGCGGCGCACATGGGCGCCGGCGGGCTCCCCCCCGCCGCGGGCCACCTGCCCCGGCGGGCACCCCCCCGCTGCGGGGCCACCTGCTCCGGCGGGCTCCCTGCCGCCGCGGGGCTGCCTTGCCCCGGCGGGCTCCCCGCCCCCCGGCGGGCAAAGCGCGGCCGAGGGGGGTGTGGCGCGGCGGCGCACCCCCCCGCGGGGCTCCTTTTCTTTCTCTCTCTTCTACTGGGTTTCTTCAATGTGTTCTTCAACTGTTCTTCGTGTTCGTTGATTTCTTCGACGAACACGAAGAACACGAAGAACAATTAACCCGAATTTTTATAAAAACAACGTACTTGAATTTAACATGCAATAACATGCTTTTTCACTTTAAAAAGAATTTTGGCATTATAACGACGTAAACACGATAATCCTCTTTAAATATTTAGAATAACGACGAAATCTCTAAATATAGCTTGAACGGAATTTAAACGGAATAGACGGGGCTAATCTCAAGAATAATAATGACAAGAATAAAGCGAGAAATATTACGCAAACGTTATTAATTTGGAACTTCAATAAAAACTGAAATATAACTTAGACGGAAGGTAAACGAGCAATAATGAAGAACGCGAAGAACGTAAAGAACGGAAAGTAAATGCGGAATTTAAAGGCGGAAAAAGAAATGGAGATCGAGACCGACGAACAAGAATGGACGGGGTTAGGTGCGTCGAAGGAAGGTGGCTAGCTCGGCGTCTCGTCGAGTTGCAACGGCGGCAAAGCCGCCCGCTACAACCCAACGGCGCCCCTAGCACCTTCCCTCACCGCATCCCTTCCACGCCACTCCGCTCGTCATCTTGCAGAACACTCACGAGGAACGCTTTTTACTTCGACAGAACTTTCTCGGCTCTTACGAGCTTTCCCACTTTCTATGAAGTGAAATGGATGGAAAATGAGCAAATGAATGCAAAGGGGTGGCCTTGTATTTATAGGAAAAGCTTGGAAGCCACTTCAGTGCAAGAATACTGTAAAAGTTACCCCGGGTTCGGTTAAAAGCTGCTTTATTCGATGTCGAGGTCCAAATGACCTCAGACACGAAATCTAAAAATACCGGGAGACTCGTTGGCTCGAATACTAGTGAACCAACTTGATTCGTGAAAAAGACGGGGTCTGAAGAAAGACGAGCAAAGATTCCCTTTTTGGAATTACTTTTTACTATTCACTCAGACTGACAGATTTTGCTCCCGAGCGTTCGATTGACCTCAGAATGGCAATCCGTGAACACCAACGGAATCCTTGGATCATTTCCCATAAGAGGGGCCTAACAAAACTAGACTCGGATCAATGAGGAGGATTTCGTAAATTTCTCAAAACACGAACGCACGCAAAAGTTACTATTCATTCATCATTTAAATACGTTTTTCATCACCGGGAACTCAATTGACTTCAGAATTAAAATCCGAAAACACCGGCATACTCCTTGAGTTAAAACCTTTCTAACGAGACCATGAATGGTCATAAAAAGAATTAATATCAAATTTTCCGAAAAGATGATTTTCACGAAAAACTGACTCTTAAAGTCGTGACTGACATCTGACCTCAATTAACCTTAATTAATTTTATTCCTTAACTTCTTAATTATCATTAAGAATCCTCTAAACCTTAATCGAAAATCTGGGGTGTTACAATTAGCTCTTGCAAGAAAATCAAATTTCATGATTTAGGACAGTTACTTGTTGATCACGAAGGAAAGTTAAAGTCTCGGAAAATTGATCCAAAAGTTTCTCGTGATTTACTAGTTGTTGCGGTTATTAAACATGACTTGCCATTTTCCTTTGTCGAGTATGAGGGAATTAGAGTTTTGATGAAATATTTGAATCCCAATGATGCTTGTATATCTAGAAACACTCTTATTTCTGATATTACAAGAACGTATCAAGTAGAGAAAGAGAAACTCAAACAAATCATGACTGGTATTCGAAGTAGAATTTGTTTAACTTCGGATGTATGGACTGCATACACAAGTGAGGGATATATTTGTTTAACTGCTCATTTTGTTGATGATTGGAAGCTTCATAGCAAAATACTTAATTTTGCCCATATCCCCCCCCATCCGGGAGTAGAATTGGCTGCAAAGTTGTATGAGTTTTTGAAGGAATGGGGAATTGACAAAAAAAATTTCTCATTGACATTGGATAATGCATCTAGTAATGATAATATGCAAGATATTTTGAAATCCCAACTTACTCTGCATGATAGCTTGTTGTGTGATGGTGAATTTTTTCACATTCATTGTTCGGCTCATATATTGAATTTGATTGTCCAAGAAGGTTTGAAAGTTGCTGATGATGCTTTGAGTAAAATTAGAAATTCTGTCAAGTATGTGAAAGGTTCAGAAAGTAGGATGAAAAAATTTGATGAATGTGTGAATGAGGTTGGTGATATTGACACAAGTATTGGTTTGAGATTGGATGTGTGTACTAGGTGGAATTCAACATACTTGATGTTGTCTGGTGCCATTAAATACAAGAAAGTCTTTGCTTCTCTTCAATTGAATGACAAACACTACAAATATTGTCCTTCAATTGTAGAGTGGAATAGAGCCGAGAAAATATGTGATTTTCTTGAACCATTTTATGATATTACCAACTTGATGTCCGGTTCTTCCTATCCTACATCCAATTTATATTTTACTCAAGTATGGAAGATTGAGCGTTTGTTGCTAGAGAACAAGACGAATAAGGATGTTGTGATAAAGGATATGAGTTGTAAAATGTTGGGGAAGTTTGGTAAATATTGGAGTGAATATAGCTTAGTACTTGCATTTGGGGTTGTTCTTGATCTAAGGAATAAACTTTCAATGTTGAATTACTTTTACTCTACAATCGAGCCGAATAAGACTATAGTTGAAGAGAAGTTAGCATATGTGAAGAAAAATTTGTATATGCTTTTTGAGCATTATGATGTTGGAAATATGTCAAGTTCTTCACAACTATCTTCTAACACAAAAGCTAAATCATTTGGGAAATGTGGGGGCGACAGATTCTTTGAGGTAATTGTTAAATCAATTTTTTTTTAGTTTTGGATTTATATACATTTACTTGATAGTGTTCATTAATTAATGTTATAAATTTGAATACAGGAAGTTACAACTTATGAGAGTCGAACCATTATTAATGCTGGAAAGTCTGAATTGGATATCTATTTGGAGGAGGCAAAAATGGAATGGAAATTTAACCCTGATTTGGATGTTTTAGACTTTTGGAAGAATAATAAACACCGTTTCCCATCTCTTGCATTGATGACTTGTGATTTATTGGCTATTCCTATTACTACTGTTGCATCAGAGTCCTCATTTTCAATTGGTGCACGTGTTCTAACCAAGTATAGAAGTAGCATCCTTCCAGCAAAAATTCAAGCTCTTGTCTGCACTCGTAACTGGTTACATGGATTTTCTTGTGGTAAGTTAATTTAATTATGTTGTTTACTATATTGAAATTAATTACTATAAAATGAATTAAATTTTATAATTAATTAAATAGTATCTGAGGTGATTTGCTTTCTAATATCAATTTTTATCTCATTTTTAGATATTGATGACGAAGGTGAAAACAAGAAATCTTTTTTGTCGGAAGTGTCATCAAATAGTATGGATATTGAAAAGGTCCTTGAGGATGAAGATGAAGATAAAGAACACGATCTAGAAGATCCTTTAAATGTGTTTAATGTTGATACTTTGATTAATTAATTTTATGTAGTATTATCAAATTCGTATTAACTTTGGATAATTTTTATATTTGGTTGGTGGATTATTAAACTTTCAATGAATTCGTCTCATGTAGTATTATCAATATAGCTCATTCTCTGTACCCAATGACATATAAGAAGACTAAAAAGTCAAAGACCAAGCACAACAATGAGCCAGCTAAATCCAATACTCAATATTTCCAATTGATTTTTTATTAAAAAAAAAACCCTAAGTCTTCTATTCCACAAGAAGCCTTAAGAGGGTACAACAACTTTCAGTAAAAATTAAATAAATAAAACGGAACCTTCACATTCTCTTCGCAGCGACTCACAGATGAAGATTATGTTTGTGAAAATCACCAGAGTAAAACCAATAGCAAAAAAAAAAAAAAAAAAAAGCCCGCGGGTATAGACTGGGGCGGGTAGGGCCTTGTTTTCAAGCCCGCCACCTCCAGGCGGGCTTACCCACCCCGCCCCGCCAAAAAGCGGGCTTGAAATTTTCAAGCCCGCTACCCGCCCAGCCCCACCAGTCCATTTTAACAGGTCTAATTATCGTCGTGAGATTCCTTAAGTAATTGAATACAAGAGTAAAAGAAAAAAAAATCAAATCAAATGATTTGGTCGTAATTTAGAGGGATAATTGTCGAACACTTAAAACACTGGTTTAGCAATAAAATAGAACTAATTAGATCTTTTCTCCCTCCTTTTTAGTTGCTTGGATTGCAAATGTTATGTATATGTGTGTGACAGGTGTCCACGAAATATGAACTCATAATCAGATTCATACTTTTTTTAGAGTTATTTGAATTACAAATCATAAATTTTAGATAATTTTATAATTACACCGTGATCTTATAATTGTTGTAAATATAATATAATTTTTAATAACTTTTGTAATTATATTCCGGATTAATTTTTTCTAGCCAATTCAATACTGAAATTCAAATTTATATGAGGTATATTCATGTTTTTTAACATGACTGTGTATACGCGTTTAAATTTAGTAGAACATATTGAGTTGAATGAATTGAACACAAATAAAATGTATTGTAATTACAGAAATTATTAAAGATGATATTTTATCTGCGATAATTAAAATGTCACGTGAATATTATAAAATGGCACAAAAATTGTGATTATTTATTTCAGCAAAAACATCCATCAGAACTCAGAAGGTCTGCTGGACCACCCGTTCCGTCAATTTAGAGAAAAGTTGTTATTTTCAGGCAATATAACATACTGGGGGCACACTTGGATTCAATAAATATTAAAATAAAATCAATATTAAAGAACTAAATTGCTACTTGTCAATTGTCATGAATGTACATGCCGAATCGATCAAAATAGTCGCAATTAAATTTTTGGTATATTTTGAAAGTTTAGAAAAAAAAAATTATTTATTATGAATACGCTAAAAAAAAATACACTAAATTTTAGAAAGATAAAATTTATAGCAATACTTTAGTCCCTTGACCGCCTTTGCAGTATGTCACAAATAAACAAGAAAGAAAAACAGAATTACATTATTCGCCCTGGCATACCGTTTATTAGTACAAGGTGTCAAAGGGTACTGTCGTCAAATAAAGTGGAGCTTAGCCAAGGAAATAAAATTCATCGACCTTCACGAGAAATACACAAAAACGGATACCGCCGGGAAAAACCAACGATAAAATAACCAAAAACCCAAATCGTGAAGCCGTAATGGCGGAGGAGAGGGAGAAGGCGGTGGTGGTGGCTTTAATAGAGAGAGCCGTAGACTCCACGTCTGCGGAGGTGGATCCACGCCTCCTCAAGGCGATCAAATTCACGGTGCGTTATTCCGATTCGGAGCTCCGTTTTGCTGCCCAAACCCTAATGTCTCTCATGAAGCGCAACCATTCTCAGGTAAGAATCTACGCGATTATAAATATTCGATTTTTTTTTTTTCAGTTACTCATGTTCAGTTTCTGGTATAGAATTGGTAATGTGCCGTGTTTGAATTGAATTTGGAGTTTTCAACTTCGGTTAAGTGTTTGATTGATGAAGAGTTCTGGCAATTTAGCTCCCGCCTCCCGGCGTATATAAATTTCTTAGTGATTATTTCGATATCAATTTTACTAGACTCTGCTTTGCTGTAATCAATTTATACGATCTTTGTTAAGGCCACCACGTAGGAATTAATCAAATTTATTCAACTATGATATCTCCGGAGATTCTCAGTAAAGATATTTTAATTTCCATATTCCAATTTTATGCTTGAATTGAATGGATGGTTGGCTAATGACTGCTTATATCTGTACTAAGTTTTTTTTTTTTCCCGTACTTGTATTATTATTTTGAGTGTATGAAATTTAGACCTCAGTTTCAAATACTGCTGTCAGTATGCAGCTGGTCTTTAGATTTTGTATCCTTTGATTTATATTCATCAATGATAGAGATATAGATTGTTAAATAATTTTATTCTATTATAGGTTCGGTTTCTTGCACTGCTCATAGTAGATGAACTTTTCATGCGCTCAAAGCTTTTCAGAAATATTCTTGTTGAGAATCTGGATCTGTTCCTTAGCTTAAGTATTGGTTTTAGAAGAAGCCATCCGCTCCCTCCTCCAGCTTCTGTTGCATCTCTTCTTCGATCAAAGGCAATCGAGTTTTTAGAGAAGTGGAATGACTCATTTGGCATTCATTATCGACAACTCAGATTAGGGTATGACTATCTCAAGAATACCCTTCGTTTACAATTTCCTAACCTGCAAGCTAATGCGGCCCGGATACAACAAGAGAGAAGGGAAAGGGAAATGAGAACAAGAGAGATCTTACTGAAAAAATTTGAATCCTTGAAGACAAATTTCTCATCAATAAAAGAGGAAATAAAGACCAATATTGATGAAATTGAAGAGTGCTTAGAGATTCTTAGGACAAAGGATGATGACGAGCAGTTTGATCCTGTAGATGATGAAGAAACGGAAGTGTTTTGCAACTCAGAGTTACTGCAGATCCGTCTTGATTCTTTGAGAGAGGGGGAAAAGGTCCAAGAGAATAGTGAAAATACAGTTGTTATGGATGCTCTGAGGGAGTTCTATAAGGTTCTAGTCACTAAGCATCTTGCTGCAGTGCAGGAATGGATTTCTGTTCTTATAAGAGTGGAAGTGCCAGATCACAGTTTCAGAGATTCTGCTTTGAAAAATCTCATAGATATCAGAAATCTCATTCAATCAACTAAAAGAAAATGTGAAGAATCCGGTTGTGAGCTTCGTAAAATTGCAAATGCTGAAGAAGAAGAAGATATTTGGGAAGAAGGTACAGTAGAAACATTCGACAAAGGAAAATCAGGTCCAAGCTGTTCCAAAATTACGGAAGCACCCACTGTATCAACATCCAATAATGCAAGAGGTGCAGAATGCACTAATAAATTGTCAACTGTAACTGAGAAAAGGAATGCTCAGTTAAGTGAAAGTAAATCAGATCCTGAACGAAGTAAGCTTTTGGCCGAAGCTCCAGTTCTTAACTGGGGATCTTTCCTGGACCGCTGGGGATCAAACGGGGATGCTTTGGCTAACCAGAGAGGACTGGATGTTGAAGGTCACTGGGGTAGGGTTGACCATGATGCAGTTATACCAGCGGAGAAAATTGCGGAACTGAATGTCCGGGCATCTGTTTATGAAGAAGAGCCTGTTGAAATCCAACCATGCAGAGCTCCTTTGAAGAATGGTAGACTTTGTCAAAGAAGAGATTTGAGAGTTTGCCCGTTTCATGGATTCATCATCCCTCGAGATGACGAAGGAAAACCTATTAATGAGGGCTCCCCAGCAGAAGAGGATGCTGACCAAAGCCAACCGAAAGAATCAACTCCAAATGCAGACAGTAATGTGGTGCATCAGCTAGTAAAACAGGCTGTGAAGAATGTTCGGGAGAGAGACAGGAGAGATGCAAAAGAGAGAGAACTAGACAAACGGGCCTTAAAGAAAGCAAAGCTTGCAGAAGTCCGGGAGCACAATGAAGCTATGCTGCGAGATGCTGCAATTGCTTCTACTTCAAGATCCTATTATATAGGGGAAGATACAGAAATAGGTAATGGATCCAGATCTTCTAGTAAAAGCAAGAAACAAACACTTGCATCAATGCTTAAAAAGAAAGAAACTACTAAAGATAGATTAGCTCAGAGGTTACTGAACACTCTTGCAAGGGATGCCACTATCAGACAGTTAACGACGGCAGAAGAGGCAAACTACAGGGAAGCATTTCCAAATCAATGGTAGGTTAAACTTGTATGCCCAAATTTTTTTGTGTCCTGCAGAGTGCATGACTATTCGAAGCAGCTTGTCTCATCGTTCTGGTTGGATCTTGTGTTGCTTGTTTCCAGCCTATCCTTCTCTTTTGATGTATAGATTTTGGTTCATTAGATGATGACTTGTAATTAGTTCTGGACAGTTAAGTTATTGTCTTTACCTCACCTTTGCGGCCTTCTATTCTTGAGGGCTTTCCAGTTTCCACTGAACTTTTTAAGCTCTGTATTATTTGTGATTTGCGAGGAAATGAAAAATAAAATAGCAGCGTGTTATCCTGATATTACCGAGGTATTGCTCTTATGGATCCTCATTCTCTCTCTCCCTCAATTTCTCTCTCAAATTGAGAGAGAGAGAGAGAGAGAGAGTGAAATTGTTATACACGGGATTCCGAACAGCTTGTCCTTCCCTTTCAGGTAAATAAAAAATCAATATAGCTGACTGCAAACTTATCCACAATAGTGTTATTAGTGTGTGTGTGTGTGTATTATATTATAATTTTGATAAATTCAACTGTTTTTGCCAGGAAATCTGGCGAGCATTGTGGGTGGGGAATGAAGGAAAATGCCAATCAATGATTGCAGATTACCACAACCCGGCAACAACAACTAATACGCACTGTCAATGATGCTGCCTATAATAGGTTATGAAAAATAAAATTCTACCAACAGCTGATATGCATCGCGCGTGCGACATTTCTCCACACACGTGCGGTTTGGTGGTGGTGCGCCTGGTGAGGACTATGGACATTCTCTCCTTTTGAATAATAAACGAAATTTCAAAGGTAAAACTGCTTTTCTTTTTCTATGTTTTTTAACACTAATTTCATTTAAGAGGGTATTATTTGCTACTCCATGTATTTATTATACTCGAAACCGTTGATCTTTTGACATGTGTCCGTGTGACATTAGAATTTATAATTAAATAAAAGAGCACGTGTCAAAAGGTTATATAGCATCATATTATTTCCTGTATTTAAATTTGTAGTAAGAGAATTTGTGAAGGCCCATAGCTTAAAGGGCGTAAAGAATAATGGAAATCTTGACGGGAGGTATAAGGAATTCTTGTCGAACCAATCAAAGAACCCAAAGATGCTTCAAAATCTTTGTGTCACTCTAGTGCTCCTTTTACTTTTTTGTTTTCTTTTACTATTTCATATTTTTATTTTTTTGCTTTAACTAATTGTAATAATTTTTAAGTTTTAACCTATGTCATGCTCTTTTGCTACTGTAACTCCAAATACAACTCCTTCTACAATCATTACTAATAATTGTTGTCACCCCTCAATCTGTTGGCAAAAATCCAAGCAACTTTCTAAATCCATAATTTCTTTTGTGAAGTGAAGGGCACTTTTAAGTTTTGTTCTCAGCTGTTCACTCCCAATGAAAAAGGCATATAAGGGGGGTGCTTGATTAAAATTCCTCAATGTATTTTAGAAAAATAGAGAAAATAACATAATAACTTATCATTTCTCTTTCATGATGGTTGGTATACACTGATGAAACTTATGGGAAATAGTGAGTTCTAATTTTTATACGTATATAAAGAAACAATATTGATAGAGAAACAAAAACTCACTCAGATTGGTAGTGATTGAATCAGAGATATTTGTATTAACTTTGAATAAACTGCAAACACATTTAGAATTCCAACAATAAAGTATTATTTCTCATAACTCAATCAGACGACACTTAGACAACTATATGATAAGAAGAAAAAAGAAAAAATAGTCTATTAGGATGATCTAGTGATGGGGTGATATAAATGTGTAATTAAAAGGCACAAATCGTATTAATCTCACCGTAAAAAGAAGAAACAAAAAAACTCATTTACTTCTCCCGTGTTGAGGAACATCTTTCATATCTGACAAACATATTTATTATGGGAAGATGGTAGAGAAATAACAAAAAAAGTCGTGCAACTAAAATTCGAGACATGCAATGGAAAAATGTACCTACCAATTCAGAATTCAAATACTTATATTTATAATGAAGGAGGGTTAGTTCACAAAATGAAGGCCTGCATTTATGAGCTCCCCAACCCCAAAACAGTGCCCATTTTTGTCCCATTTTGTTTTCAACATCCACCAATCTAACCAGTTACATTCAATGTCAATCGTTTCGAGTTGTCTATTTATGATCTTTGGAAATTTCAAAATTTTGTAGTTACAGTTTCGGTAAATATCGTATACAAGTAATAATTTATCTTCTCAAATTCAAGATCTACCATAAAAAAATAAATAATAAATAATAATTCCTCTATTTTTGGTTTTGTAAATACACAAAATAAACCAAGTATAATATCGTAGTCAATTTAAAATATATATACATATAGATATATATGTATTACTCCCCTGTTTCTAATTAAATGTCATTTTAGATGAATACACATAGACTAATAAATTAATTGAGTTATCTAATACATCCTTATGTGAGTATATTAAATGAGTTAAATACAAATGTATGAATGCATTAAATGGGATAAATGTGTGAAAAATGTGAATTTTCTGTCTTGAATTTGGAGAATGGCACTTTTTTTAAAATAAAATTAAAATGTTAGAATGACACTCGTTCAGAAACGGACGGAGTAATATTTATAAATAATGGATATAAATTTCACTTACTAAAGAAACCCTAATTTTCAAATAGAAGTGAAAGTCATTATTATTTGCAAAATTTTCTATGACCAAAAAGTAAAAGGAAAAGAAGAACAAGTATTGCTTAAACTACCCTACTCTCTCTCTCTCTCTCTCTCACACACGCACACACACACAAATTAAAAGAAATTAAAAGAAATCAAATAAGAAAAGAGAAGGCTCCTTGAAGAAAGGCACCTTCATTTGAGAACCCTCGGCTCCTCGAATTTCTCCTGTTTCCCTTCCAACAAAATTCCTGAGATATTCACAATCAAAAATAACCAAAAGGGGGTCAAGAAATTCCTCGCACTTTCACCCCCAACTTCTACAAATGATCAGAGCCATTTGATCTGAGCAAAGAAGTAAAGGATTTCAAGAATGGAATCTAGCATTGAATGCATATCATCCACTGATGAAATAATCGATGAAGATGAGATCTCTCACCCAAACCCCTTTTCTCAGTTTTCATCTTCAAAGTCACCCCACACTAATATCAGCAGCAATAATCTAAATGGGATGGTCATTAACCCGGCTACAAGTGTTCATGAGCTTCTAGAATGCCCTGTTTGCACCAATTCTATGTACCCTCCAATCCATCAGGTTTATCTCTCCCCCTAGTTTTTTCTTGCTTCTCTTTCTGACGATTTAACAATATCTTATATTATGTGGAAATGGATTTCTATTTTCCCTCATGATGGGTTTGTTTTGTTGTCGGATTTTGTTGATGGTTGAAATTTGTGGAAATTGCTGCAATTTTTGAGAAGTAATGAAATCCGATCCTTGTTTTCTAGTCCCTTCTACGACTAACTCGGATTTGGGATGTATCGGTTTGTTAGGGTTCACCAAATTGTCCTCTTTTGTTATTTTGTTTTATTTTTCGATTTGGTTAAATTCCTGCAAAGATTGGAAATTTATCACTGATATTTTGTTGCTGACTAATTGATTCAGAATTGGCACTTAACCTTCTTTCTTTCTACCTTGATTTTGTTTGGGAAGATAGAAAAGGAGAGGTTTAGTAGTCGGGAAATTTCTTTCAAAACTTGGGTTTATACTTTATACTGATCTGCCAGCCAAACCTTTCTGGATTTTTCTGGAAATGTATGATTTGGGGTTCAGGAAGACGAGACCGAGATCAAATTTTAGATAGTAAAAAGACCAACGAAAGGTATGTTGAGGGCATCCTGCCCAACTTGAGGCACGTTATATAATTGCCTCTGCTATGATAGAACACTGGCAGGCAGATTTACTACGGATTAACTTTGAGCATATTGATCTTTTGAGAATTAGCATTTGGTCTTCGAGCTCCTAAGCTGACGTATTTGTAGACGAAAACTCTCTTGAATGTTTGGGCCTTGCAGCTCAATTTTATGATAAATTGCCTTCAACTGAATTGATCATGTTGTTATAGGCATGCTCGATATTGTATTGATTATACTTAGTTGTTTGCTTGTCCTAATGCAAACGCGGTTCCTGCAGTGTCACAACGGTCATACAATCTGTTCGACATGTAAAATAAGGGTTCATAACAAATGTCCGACTTGTAGGCAGGAGCTTGGTGATATAAGATGTTTGGCGCTGGAAAAGGTTGCTGAATCACTTGAACTTCCTTGCAAGTATTCCTCCCTTGGGTGCCCCGAGATCTTTCCTTATTATAGTAAGTTGAAACACGAGGCTGCTTGCAATTTTAGGCCTTACACCTGCCCCTATGCTGGATCAGAGTGCTCCATTGTTGGGGATATTCCATACCTAGTAGCTCATTTGCGAGATGATCACAAAGTGGATATGCATTCTGGATGCACATTCAATCATCGTTATGTTAAATCAAATCCTCGGGATGTAGAGAATGCCACATGGATGCTAACTGTGAGTATTTCTGTTCAGTGATTCTGGCCTAAAAAATTAATCTTGTTTTTGAAATGATGCTTAGAGCTCGGTTACTGGGCTCAAATTTGTGCAGATTACAATTCTCATCTTAGCTTATATCATGAAAGTTGTTATTGAATGATGCTAGTGAACTCATCTAAAGTCTAGTTTGATATCAAGATTAGATCTTAACATAATATTTAGATTTCAAATGATACTAAAGTAAATATGTCGAATAATAATAAGGCTGGTAGAGGAGTTCTCTTCTTTGTAGCTTCTTGTCGATATTCTTAGAAATCAACAACACAAGCTTTGTTACTTGCTGATGGAAGTCTGTCCCAATACAGGTTTTCCATTGCTTCGGGCAGTATTTTTGCCTACATTTCGAAGCTTTCCAGCTTGGCATGGCCCCTGTTTATATGGCTTTCCTTCGATTCATGGGAGACGAGATGGACGCGCGTAACTACAGCTACAGTTTGGAGGTTGGGGGCAATGGTCGGAAACTTATATGGGAGGGAACCCCTCGGAGCGTGAGAGACAGTCACAGGAAGGTCCGAGACAGCCACGACGGCCTAATTATACAGCGAAACATGGCGCTGTTTTTCTCAGGAGGAGACAGGAAAGAGCTTAAGCTTCGCGTAACGGGGAGAATATGGAAGGAACAACAGAACCCAGATGGTGGAGCTTGCATACCCAATTTCTGCAGCTAATGCTGCTTCATTTGTTTTTGGGTTTTCCCCTATTTTTCAAAAATCTGAAATGTGTCACGACAATTAATCTTCAAGTGTATGTGATGTGATGTTGTAAGAAGTATTTCATCTCATGTTTGCAATATTCAAATATCGGATTTTAGGAGGCGGAAATCGGAATGGTGTCGTTTTCATTTTCAAATTATATGGGTAAATGCGTCGTCTATAGACAAAGGGGATATTTGATTACATAAAAATAAAAACGAAATGTAGATTTAGGCAGCATACCAGCAAATCCAAAAATATGAATATATGTTTGGGTGTTGCTAAATACACCACTAATTTTTCTTTTTACACCATTTTTGCTCTATACACCACATATAATTTTCATTTTCTTCACATTTTTCTTTATACACCAAACTAAATACCATTTTTATCCTTTTAAGTTAATAAGTAAAAATTTAAAAAAAAAAAAAGAGAGAGAAAGAAGAGGAAAAAGCACAGAACTACGGGGAATGCTTTCTTCTTCGGTGAATGTATCGCCGCCGACGAGGCTCGCCGGCGGCATCCTTTCTGTCGAATATGAAAGAGAGAAGAGAGAAGTGTGACACATGAGAGAAGTGTTCCTCGCCGGCATCATTCACGCCCGATGCCGACAGAGAACACGATCGGCGAGGTTTGCGTGGCGGAAGCAAGCTTGAGATGAGAGGGGAGGGTGGCGGACTGGCGGAGTTGGTTACTCCTCAAAGATGGTGGTTGCTCCTCACCGCCGCGGCTACTCTGCGATTCACGAACTGAAACGGGATTGGGAGTTGAGAGAGATTAAGTTTGAGGAGTTGGAAAGAAAGGCTAAAGCAGCGGCAGTGGGTTTGCTGTTATCCAGAGGAGAGAGAAAGTGAGTGTGGTGAAGAAAGAGTTTTTTTTTTTTTTTTTAATTTCATTTGGTGGTGTATAAAGAATGGGGTAATTTAGTAATGTTAAAAGTCAATATTTTTTAATTATTTTTTTAGTGGTGTATGGAGAAAAAATAGTGGTGTATATAGAAACACCCTGTATGTTTTTGTCTAAATAAAAAGAATAAAGGAGAATTTCAGGATTTAATTTGTGAAAAAAGCTTCCAGATTGAAGGCTCAAATAAATATTTATTTCTAATTATTTTCATTTTTTTATTTTAGTTCATTAAGATCACTAAGAAGGTAGTTGGAATGTGATTTTTAAATAATTTTGATTAGGGTGTTGCTAGACACTACGAGTTTTTTTTTACACCCTATAATTTTTTTCACACTACACAATATTTTATTTTATTTTCTGTTTTTGCTTTCCACCACAAAATTTTCCATTTTTACCATTCATCCTAAAAAACAATTTTAACAATATTATTAATTTAAAATAAGAAATAAAATTAAAAGAGAAAGTCAAAATACATTTTGCAAACACATATATCTCGCTGAGGATGTCTCCATCTGCTAGGGTTCGGTAGTTTTTATTTTTTATTTTTATTTGAGCGGCAGAAATCGAAATCGAAGGAAGAGCTGATTTTCGAAGAGAGCATTCTTCGACCCAACCTAAATCGAACTTCACGGAGGTTGTTCGTAAGTTTGATTTTTCATTTTGATTGTGTGGAAAACAATGGAGAAATGTTGATTTTTTCGATTTTTATTGTTGTGTGATAATATTTTTCTAAATCTGTTGTAGTTTTTAAAATTCTCCGATTCTTCATTCTTTGTTCCAATTATTTGAAGATTTTTACCTTGTGAGGAAATGGTGTTCGTTCTTCGTTCTTCATTTCTGAAAAATTTAGGTCATCAAACTGTTTTTTGTTGATGGAAGATGCTTTGGTCGAAAATCATTTTTTCGGATAAGCTTACTTGCTTTCTGATAAGTTCTACTTGCTCTGATGTTTGATTTCAAAAAACGTTTTCTGATATACTACACTTGATATCAAAGATCATTTTCTGATATGCTCTACTTTGCTGTCGCTTAATTTCATAAAATATTTTCTGGTATTGTCTGATTGAATTTGAATAATGTTTTATGATATGATACACTCAAATTCAAAAAATGTTCTCTGATATGGTATCAAACAATATTTTCTGATATGCTATATTTGATTTTGAAAAATATTTTTTGATATGCTATGCTAGATATCAAAACACACTTGAAGAGTGGGCTAGTCATAAGTTGTCTCCAGAACGTCGAGGAAGAGTGGCTCACTTTGCTCGATAGTGTGTGCCGGAGTATCTTCAATGGTATCATCAAATTTCTTATCCTCGAGTACAAAACCCCAACAATTGTTCTAACATTGAAGTTACTTGAATATGTCATGGTGACTGTACACGTTATTCGAACTGCATTAGATTTATCTCCATCATGTGGTGTCTCGGTGGAGAGTTGGAAACTTTTTTCCTGAGTTTGCATTGAGGCAGGTTGAAGAAATTTATGAGGAGCTAAGGGCGAGTCAGCCTTCCTATCAGCACGGCGAGTCATCTGCCCGACTTAGATAATTTTATAGTATTATTTCTATTTTGTAGTGGATTTTTCAATACTTTTCTACTTGTTTTGATGTAAATGTGTGATTCTATCTATATATTGATACTTTGTTGGATGTTTTAACGTACTGATTTTAAGTTACTAACTATATATTCTATTAGTTGTTTTGATGTGTTGTGTAATTGATTGCTATCTTGGAGATGTCGGAAAATTATTTTTGATATTCCTGCAATGATTTCGAAAATTATTTTTCGACCTATAAGATCTCATATATAGTTTTTCGGCCTTTCTTAATGATTTCGAAAATTATTTTCCGACCTATAGAGTAAGATCTCATATGTAGTTTTTTGACCTATCTGTTAAAATTCAGAAATAATTTTCGACCAGTAGGATCTAAACTAGGAATCTTTTTCACAAAATAAAAACGCATCCAAATAAAAGGATCCGTACATGAAACATATACAATTCGACACCTAAAATGTATTACAATTATTATAGATTTAGTGTTTCTCATTTAGCAACACATTTATCGTAGTATCGTTCCACACGCATGATATATGGGGTAGTGGGTGTCCCAGAGTTAAGAATACCTGCAAAACAAAGATATTTTAGTTTCTAATAGATAATTACATAATTTTGTATCAACGCTGATAAACATACCAAATAAAGTGATTTAATTTTTTTAACCCCTAATGACTTAACCAATGCTATGCTGATACATTTAGGATCTGGTGAAACTAGAGAACTCAATGTCAAAAATGTAGTTAGATACCTATCATCCAAAGTGAAAGAGCTCTTTCACGAACCCAATTGATCAAGATTTTCCGATAACAAAATCAATCCATAGTGTGGAATACATCTCGATAATTAGGAGCTAACTTATACATTGGGCCAGCAACACTATTCTTTGTTACCTAGAAAACCGGTGACAAACTGTTAGATTCTAAAATATGTGAATGTACTAGGGTCATAAATAGATTTTTGAACCTTCCTGTTAAGCATTGAAAAACAATTTATGACCTACACTGGTGATTTCAGAATATAATTTATGACCCATTATGAAGTTTTTCAAAATTTATTTTTTGAAAAAATCTTTTTGTTTCATAAATATATTTTTGACTCATGATCATATGGTCGAAAACATATTTTCGACTTCCTGTGATGGGTTTCAGACTGTATTTTTTGACTTAGCTGCGAACACTACTCTAAGATTAGAAAAACTGCCAAAATAATTAAAAAAATATACGGAAAATCACTTATATTGTCCGTTTCTTCACTCTTTTCGTGCTCCATGGTTGAATTCTATAAAAAAACCTTAATCTAAATGGATTTTGAAAACTTTTGAGAATGGTTAGGGTTTGGAAGAGGAAATAATATTTTTCATCCGGTATAGACGTCAACCTTTAAATCTTTTTGATATATTATGTATTCTTTTTTCATAATTTATGATTATTGGTTTAATTATTTTTTTAATTTATATTTATTAATTTATTAGATTATGTAGTATGGTATTTAAGTAAAATTATAAATAATTAATTTTCAATTAATTTATTGTGTAGTGTATAAAGAAATGGTGTTTCTAAATGTCCCACTAAAATTTCTTTACACACCACATTTACTTTCCACACCACAAAAATGGTTGGTTTTTTTTTTTTCATTTTTGCTTTACACACCACACAAAAAGACCATTATATCTTTTAACTTAAAAAAATTAAAATGTATACTTTAACTTTAATTTAAAACAAAAGGAAAATATATTATAAATAAATAATTGATACTTCAACTTGAAAAACAAAATATCTGCTCTCGTCTGTTCTCTCTGTCGCAAACATCAAACCGAACGAAAAGAAGAAGAATCAAAATCGAAGCATACTCAAGAAGCCTCGAACTTCAATCTTCGAAATACTCAAAGCCCATGAACTATGGAGCTAATCCAACAAGTTTGTAAGTATTTTCATTCCTTTCATGATTGTTAGGGTTTTACATGAATTTCTGATTTTATGTGAATTTTGTGGCAATTTGTTAGTTTAAATTTCTGTAATATGTTTCAAAGCTGAAATATAATGAATTTGAGGATGAATTAGTTTGAATTGTAACCTGAAATTTCATAAACAAGTATTATCGATCTGTTCTTTTTGAATAGTAGTCTTGATCTGTTCTTGAACAGTATTCTCGATTTGTTCTGTTTGAATTGTAGGTTCATTATCATATTTTTGAATAGAAATAGTGTGATTCTAAAATATATTTTTGAATCGGCTTGATGTGGTTCATAAAGATGTTGAATGTGATTCGTAAGTATACTGCTGTTTTAGGTGGATCATAAACATGTTTTTGAAGAGAAATAGTGTGATTCTGAAACATGTTTATGAATCGGCTTTAGGTGGTTCATAAAGATGTTGAATAGGATTCGTAAGTATACTGCTGTTTTAGTTGGATCATAAATATGTTTCTGAATAGAAATAGTGTGATTCTAAAACATGTTTTTGAATAGGCTTTAGGTGGTTCATAAAGATGTTGAATGGTATTCATAAACGTGTTTGTATGCAATTCATAAACATGTTTTTGAACTAATGGAAGAGGGTTGAGAAACATGTTTTTGAACGATGCTTTTTCTGCCTTGGTGAATTTTATTATTATTTTTTGTTGGGATTGTACTTAACGTATAAATATTTGATATGTAGATTCTCGGAGGAGGCCCACAGCGTCTGCAAGGAGACAAAACAGTATGACTGAACGTAATGAAACATCTCGAGTTGTACGAGAAGAGTTGGAAAATCTACAATTTAATGACAGAGATAGGGCCAATGATAATGATGATCGAGATGATAATCCGGATGATGGAGCCAATGATAATGATGAACAAAATGAGTTGCTTAGAGTGCCTTCTTCAAGCACAGTCCAGAGTGCCTTCTTAGACGATGATATGCTGTGTTTTTTAATGTTATTAGATATTATGAAGCCTGTTTTCAATATTAGATATTATGATGGATTATTTGATATTATGACGGTTTATTTTAACATGTTTGATATATTAGCAGTGTTATGGGACTATTAATATGTTTTATAGTTATTATGTTGTATGTAATCAAAACAGGTGCATGCTATTTTTATTGGCATAAAGGAGTTCGTTCAGCAACATGTTTTTAAATTAGCCTGAAGTTCGTTCATAAACATGTTGTTGATCCTAACGAGGTTAACTCATGAACATGTTTGTGAACCTTAAGAAGGTGGTTCATAAACAAGGTTTTGAACATAACCTGCAAGTCAATTTATATTAAAACAGTCTAGTACAATTTAACCAAAGACTAATAGTCAATTACAATGCAATGAATTTGTTCAAGTACTACATATAAGTACCAAATATAAATACTACATTGCTTTTCATCAACTGTTGTGACAAGATTTTCCCATCCAATTGCACAATCACTTCGGTTGTTTCTCCACTGAAGTATAATAGGGGGAAATGGATGATCAGGAGTTAGAGAAACCTGAGATTGAATAAACAAAATAATAATTAGTACAACTCATGTGAATGAAATTATTTTTAATTCAAGAAATAAAACATACTCGAACGAAGTGATTTACACATATTAATGGTGACTATCTTACTTTTAGATAAATCAGGGGGTTTCTAAACATGTTTCTGAACATAAAGCACTAGGTTTATTAACATATTTCTGTGTCCACTACTTTATATTCAAAAATATGTTTCTGAACCTGAATAAGCTAGTTCATAAATTTGTTTGTGAACCTTTTATTATGGATTCAGAAACATCTTTTCGAATTTTCTTCGCAACATTCAATCTGTTATTTATGAACGACTTTCGACGATTTTAATACCAAAAACGATGGAACTCACGAAATAACAAAAAAAAATCGGTATAAACAGTTAGAAATTACTTATATTACTTGTTTCTTTGTCATTTCCACCCTCCATGGTTGATTTAATCCCAATGTGCTCAAGTTGAAAGTTTGTGAAACCCTTACAATTAACGTGGAGGTTAGCTTCAATAGTAGAATGAAAACAAACCCATTTTGTTTGTGTATTTTTTTAATTTAATATATCATTTAATTGTTGTGGTGTGTAAAGTAAAAATTATAGTGTATTAAAATAAAAAAAAAAGTATTTTAATAATCTTAAAATTAATTATTTTTACATTATTCTTTTTATAGTGTGTAAAGAAATTTTAGTGGACATTTGGAAACAGCCAGGGAAAAAGTTGTAATGTAAAATGAAGTTAAAATTGAATAAAATTAGAATACAAAATCACACTGCCTAATTCTCAGTTGCCACCGTCCACTCTTCTCCGTGGGTTTATCAGCATCGAAGCCGTTGAACCCCGCCCAATCTCTCTCTCTCTCCATATGAAGAATTAGGATCATATACTCATGGAGTTTGTAAGCTCCAGAATCTCAATTAATCCTCAAGTTTCTCCAGCAATTCCGCTCCTCACATGGAAAACCAGGAGGATTCCATCAACGCTAACCATATCAAACTCGAAGAGACTCCCTTCGCAACCCTCGTTTTCGCTATATTTATTCCGCTCGATTCCTTCGAGAAAATTTCAGATTTCAGCTCATTTTGGCAGAACTTGTAGCCGCCAGAATTATCTGAGGAAGAAACTCACTCAACTACAACGGCAGCAGCAGGTGAGTGAAAACCTAGTCCATGAATTTGATGATCATGAGTCGAATTTTGATAGTTCTAGTGAAAGAACCTTGAATCTCGAGAAAAGTAGTAGTGTTAACGATGAGTCATTTGATAATAATACTGAAGATAGCAAGAATATTGATGATAATTTTAGTCACAATGCGGGTGTGAAAGAATCAGAAAATGAGTTGAGAAAAAAGAAAATCGGCGAATCTAGCATGTGGAACAAGTTGGAGAGTTGGGTTGAGCAGTATAAGAAAGATTCGGAATTTTGGGGCATTGGAACTGGTCCTATATTTACTGTTTTTCAGGATGCTGAAGGTAAGGTGGAACGAGTAGTGGTGAATGAGGATGAGATTGTGAGACGAAGTCGAGTTGATCCTCAGTTGGAAGATGAAACTGAGGACCTGGCTGAAGTGAATTTCAAGATGTCTTTTGCAAAAGACTTGGCAAGAGAAATGGAGAAGGGGAGTAATGTGATTCCGAAGCATAGTTCGGTGGCTAAGTTTCTGCAATCTGATGCTGAGGAATCACATGTTAGGGAAGCAATTCGCAATGTCACGCTGAAGCCAGTTTCATTTCCAAGTATGTCAAGAGTTGGAGTCTTGGTATTTTGTGGTTTCTCTGTGATTTGGGCAATTAGAAGGCTGCTGACTGTTGGGAATGATAGTGAGGAATATACATCGTTGGAGAAGGAGATGCTGCGGAGGAAAATGAAAACAAGAAAGGAGGAAGAGAAGATGGTGAAAGGTAGTGTGGAAGTACTGCAAGATCAGGCAGAGCCTAAAGGTGTATCTTTCAAGAGGCCTCAGCTTGATAAAGAAGTACTTGTTAATAGCATTATTAAGGCTAAGGGATCAAATAATCAACTGGGGATAGTCGAGCATGCTACTCCAGAAAGTGAACTTCAGGGCAAAATTAAAGAAATCAGGGCAATGGCTAGGGATGCACGAGAAACTGAACGAAAAGGTTCTCTGCAAAAGTTCTCAAGCCACAATGCAGCTCCAGGAAATGAACTTCCTAGTCAGAAGGAGGTATATGATAAAGATTCTGATGAAACTGGAGAATATATGTCTCCCACTGACACAAACAATGATATTGGACTGTCCACTAATGGAGCTCCAGATGAGAAATGCGAGAGACAGTTCAATATCATCCACAATGGTACTAAAAGCTTGAGATCTTCAGTAAGCAATGAGAAAGTGGTTCCAGCATACTCAGACTTAACCGAAGAGAACCTACATTCGGATGGTCCAGGCTTGCAATCACAGAACCATAAAAATTCTCCGAGAAAAAAGCTAAACATCATAAAATCAGCCAAGGAAGCAAGGGAGTACCTTTCAACGAAGCATCATATAATGGAGGTGAACCAAAAAGATGACGTTGGGAACGATGAACACTGTGATAGTTCTTGTTGGTTACCCACTGCAAATGTAGCATTTGGTAGCTCAAACCAGATAGTGGATTTAACTGAAAAAGTGTATGAGCCTCCCCCTACAAGTGGAAAAGAAGACTTTTCATACCCATCTGAAGATTACGGCAGGGTTAATGAGGCTGCAGAAGGAAATAAGGATAGCCTAAATGATTCAGAAACATCCAGAATATCATCAGGTCATGAAGATGGTATCAGTAACAATGGTTCTGAAATTCCCATAGACAAAATCCCTAGGAAACAAGAAATAGATATCCAGACAAGCCAGAATTGTAATAGCAAAAGTGATACATCATCTATTCTGGGTGACCTACAAAATTCTAAATCTACTGAAATTTATACTGGAGGCCAACTCCAGACAGAAAAAGTGCCTACTGAGCTCAAGAATCATAAATCTGAAGATACTACAAAGAATGAAACACCGATAGGTCTTCAAGAGCCTGTAGTTGCTGCTACTAATGAAGTTAAGGATAGAACTGCAGAGCTAGCTAAATCAGTAAATAAGGAAAACTGGATAGAGAAGAATTTCCATGAATTTGAGCCCATTGTAGAGAAGATTGGAGTTGGCTTCAGAGACAGTTATCATCTTGCAAGGGAGAAGGCAAGTCAAGAATTAGGTTCAGAAGTTGATTTGGCACAGCTTAAGTCTGATGATGCCGAAAATGAACTTGAATGGATGAAAAATGAAAGGCTTAGGGAGATTGTATTCAAAGTAAGAGATAATGAGCAGTCTGGAAGAGATCCATTTCATCTTATGGATGAAGAAGATAAACACGCCTTCTTTAGTGGCCTTGAGAAGAAAGTTGAACAAGAGAATAAAAAGCTGCTGAAGTTGCATGAATATTTTCATTCAAACATAGAGAACCTTGATTATGGAGCAGGTAAAAGATATGTATTATGTATTACTTCCTTTGGAATATTAAGACCAATTCATTTTTGTTGCTAACCATATTGAATGAGGAGTTTAAAATCTGCCTCTATATCTATTGTAGTGGCTTAGATTTAGCTCTTGATATGTTCTTTTATAAAATATGAGTTCAAGAGCTTTTTTGACTATCCATTCTGTTTTGTGGCAAATTGTGTACTGTCAAGTGTTGCAGATATTTATGTTAATGTTGCTCCTTACTTTTACTGCAGATGGCATTAGCTTGTATGATCCTCCAGAGAAAATCATACCTCGGTGGAAAGTCCCACCTGCAGAAACGAATCCTGAATTCCTTAACAACTTCAAGGAACAAAGAAAGGGTCTTGTTGCTGAAAGCCTCAAGAACTCATTTCTCTCGAGGAAAACTGCAAAAGAAGCTGTTGATAAATCAGAAAAACTTTATTCCCTTGAGAATGGTACTGCAGCAGCAGATGACTCTGATTCAAGGAAAGAAATTCAGAAAGATAATTTAGCATCTTCAAAGACTATCATAGAAAGTAGTGATGGTTCTGTTAGGACAGGTAAAAGATCAGGAAAGGAGTTTTGGCAGCACACGAAGAAATGGTCTGAAGGATTCCTTGAGTCTTATAATGCAGAAACAGACCCGGATATCAAAGCTACTATGAGGGACATGGGAAAGGATTTGGACAGATGGATCACAGAGAAAGAAGTAAAGGAAGCGGCTGAGCTGATGGAAAGACTCCCTGAAAAGGGTTTCATTAAACAAAAACTCAATAAGGTGAGAAGGGAAATGGATCTTTATGGGCCCCAAGCTGTTGTGAGCAAGTATCGTGAATATGCAGAAGAAAAGGAAGAAGATTACCTGTGGTGGCTAGATCTTCCCCATGTACTGGTAAGCAATTTCTTCGCCTTTTTATTAATCCAAACATTTTGATATAAATATAGGCAAGTGTCATCCTGTTGCTTATGGTATTGGCTAGTGTTCTGTTCTGTTGCCGTGTTGCATATGATAAACCCTCAACATTGTTTATTGAGAATAACTTTTAACTCCGCTGCTATGTCCCTAAATGATTTCTTAATAACATTCTTCTTTGAATTATGTGTTTATCAGTGCATTGAATTGTACACTGTTGAGGATGGGGAGCAGAGAGTTGGTTTCTATTCATTGGAGATGGCTGCTGATCTAGAACTGGATCCTAAGCAATATCATGTGATTGCTTTCGAGGATGCTGGTGACTGCAAGAATCTTTGCTACATTATACAAGCTAAGATGGAAGTGCTTGGAAATGGAAATGCTTTTGTTGTTGCTAGACCACCCAAGGTAATCCACAAATTTACGGTGCTTCATCTTCTGAAATGTGTTTATATACATTTTTACTTATTAATGTTTGATGAAATTTATTTACCTCGATGCTTATCCGCATCAAGGAAACACAAAAACTCAATATTGGTGTTTACGGATATCATTCTTGATGCGGGTTAGTTAATAGTTGTCAATGGTTCGTCACCGCAGCTAGAATTTGTGGCCGCGTAAGTAATGCCACATTGACTTAGCTTGCATTAAGAAATGTCCTGTAAGAATGTTTGGCATTTGGAGGTCGGAACGGATTGAACTGCTTATGAAAGCTGTCTTTTTCTGTGTCTAATACCCTTGCTCACATGACTTTGCCCACTTGTCTTGGCAGGATGCTTTCCGCGAAGCCAAAGCAAACGGGTTCAGCGTGACTGTTATCAGGAAAGGCCAACTGCAGCTCAACGTGGACCAAACAATGGAAGAAGTAGAAGAGTCGATAGCAGAGATAGGAAGTAAGATATACCACGATAGGATCACCAAGGAGCGTTCCGTGGATGTAAATGGGTTGATGAAGGGGGTGTTTGGCGTCACCAAACCAACCAAGAGGTAAATTTGAGCCTTGATTCTTGTTAGGCTTTCCTCAAACACGGCCTTTACAACTTTCTCTTATCTACTCTTCTACATTGCACCTTTGTCGCAGGAAGAGGTCAAAGCGAAAACCAAAGAGGCGAATCAAGCCTTGAAACTACTGCTTCAGTCTGATCAAGGTATCTTTCACTTATTACACTGGTCATCATCAGGCATCAACCACAAATTAGTCTTGTACCTTGGCAGTGCTTTAGAGAGAGAGAGAGAGAGAGAGAGAGAGAGAGATTATAATTTTATAATTCACATCTTACGATCTCAGTCATTCTTGAGGAGAGATGACAAATAATGAATGTCTTTCTTCTACATAGGGCTGCCTTGCCAATTTTGTTATCGAGTCTCTCTCTCTCTCGCTAGAGTTGGGGTGCATCTAATGCAGAATGTTCAAATATTTGGTAATAAGATAGTCTATTTTGAGCAATAGAGAAGAAACAAAGATGTACAAAACTCACGTTAAAATAATCCTTCCATTAAGTGAATTTTTTAGGATTAAAAAAAAAAGGAAAAAGAAAACACTAGAGATTGAAATGGAGCACAATTGTTTTGTTTTGTTGCGCTTAAGAAATGTAATCAGAGTGTCATAAATCAATCCGAATGCAATATTTTATAGTGATATATATGGACATCTCTCTCTCTCTCTCTCTCTCTATATATATATATATATTTCTCACGTACTAAATAATAAAGGCAAGCAGCACAATTTGTTTTGGGGGTAAATTTCGTATGGTAGTTTCCCTTCGGAAAACGGCAAAGAAGTGACGTCAGCAGCGGACCCCCAAAACAGTCCCGCGCGTGACCTCAATCGTAACCCCGCATTTCACTCTACTCTCCACCCGGTGCATGAACACCTTCAGCACCCTAACCCTCCCCACCAGCTTCATCCGCGTCTCTATCTCCATGGTCCCTCCCGCCACCGCACCGCCCACGGCCTCTTCTCCACCGATCGCAGTCCTCGCTGGCGTCGGAAGCGGATACTTCTGCAAATCGAACTTCGCGGACATTTTCTGCCTTCCCCTACCGCTGATTGTCCCGGCGGGGATGAAGACGACCCCGACCGGCTCGCCGGAGTAGACCACCTGCAGAGAGCTGTCATAGTGTGAGAACTCGTCGCGGTTAGGGTTGGTAACGGTGACGAACTGGAAGAATTCGAAGTCGACCGTGCCATTGGAGACGGAGAATGCCGGGAACTGAACGGCATTCACGGCGATAACAGGAGCTTTTGGCTTGAAAAGGAAGAAGTAGACGGCTACTGCGGCGGCGGAGATGGCCAGTAGAAATACCGTGGCGACGGCGCATGATGCTAGGTTAGTCCGGCCACTCCTGGATTTGCTACTGTAGGGGTAAGGATGATGATTATTAGATCCGTGATGGGTATTTTGAGGTTCATTCATCTCTCTTGAGCAGTAGAGACTAGAGAGAGAGAGAGAGAGAGGAAAGGAAAAGGAGAGAGAGTTACTTTGTTAGTGGGTTTTGGAATCAAGTATTTTTATGTTCATTGCTATTACTTTTTAATTTTTATCAAGAAAAGAAAGAAAGAAAGAAAGCAATGATAGGATTTAGCCACGTCATTCTTTTTGTTGCTTTTGGTGAGAATCTTGAATTCTATGCGAGTTTCCGGTGAAGGGGTTTAGGAGAGCGGCGGTGATGGCGGCGGAGATGGTGGTTTTTAAGGTTAATGATAAGGATTTGAGTGAATGAGAAGTGAGGTATGATTGTGCTTAAAGTGAATTGGGCGTTAAGTCATTTTCTTAACAATAATATTTTCTCCATCGCATAACTGCCCCTTCTTTCTAAATTGGTTGAGATGTCGTACATTATATGCACATATATATTTGGAACGGGCAAAATTTGAATTTAGGGTAGAAATTTATTTCATGATTTAGGTGAACGAAACTTAAATACAAACGATGATAGTATATATTCAGCATTGTAAAGAGAATCAAACATGTTGGTTCCAACTAGAAAGGAAAGCCCTTGAAATCATTATCCAACTGATGCTGAAGGAATGGAGAAATAAAAATAATCAGGTGAAGAGACAGAATTTGAACAAATTGACATTCACAACCAACACTACGTGCATATGTACGAAAAGCTGTGTACATATACACAGTTAGATACGTATCTTTTCTAGTAGAACTGGGTTAGCTCAACTCCTCAAGACGACGATCCATGATGCTTGAAACAGAGTCGAGGAAGCCAGCTTCACTCGAGCAAGGGAGCACAGAATCGAGAGCTTCTTCCACTATCTCCTCAACCACAGATTTCTTCCTCACTGTTTCCCTGCACATCATGTTGCCTATGACAAATGGGGTCAGCCCTTTCTCTGCACCTTTCTTCAGAAGCATAGTGGAGATATGCAGCACACGAGCACATTCAATTGGTAGCTCCCACCCGTAGAACTTGAGCAAGGCGATGTCCTTTTCTGCGTCCATCATCCTTATGTATTCAAGGGTGTCGGACCTAAAAGGCTGGCGTGCTTGAGGCCAGTAAAGCCAGTCGAACGTGCAATCTTCAAACTACAAGGTTGGGATAGAAAGTGAGATTGCAAGGATATAATAGAAAGCAAATCAGTTTTGTATTTATCAGCATATCATCAATAAATGAAAATCGCTCTCTCTTGGACATATTCCTGGCATTATACAAATGAGGGTGGTTGTGATGTTCACTGCCTCTACCATTAGAGTAATGCCCATTATGCAATCAAGATTTTCTCAGCTTAAACAATCTAATAACCAAATTAAATGAATGAAACACAAAATTTTGACATTTTTACAGAAAATTGGAGGCTATCAGCATGAGTGAGAAAAAACGAACAAAGTTATCTGTACTAGACGAAAACAAGCCAAACCACTAAATAAAAAGTGGTAATCAAAGGTAGATGAGACTTACACTGTATGGCAAGCAATACCCATGATCAATCGGGATAAGCACAGTTCGACCATCTTCACCTTTACTAACTAATATATTTCCAGCATGTCTATCGGCATTGGCCATCCTCATATCCAACACTGCAATCTTATGAACTTCCTCAACAGGGAAGGCACCAGGCCCCATATCTTCACAACTTCCATTGTTCTCCATGAACATTTGCAATGAACCAGTCTTCACAGACACACCTCCAGGATGATTAAAACCTCCGTGTAGGCAATTCACATAAACAGTTGGAGGAACACCAGCGAAGCCCCTAACCTCACCAGAGAGAGAGCGCCTACCACTCTTTGGATGATCGAGTAAGAAGACAGCACACTCCCTGATTGCACCCTCTCCAACTCTCGTCCCCTTTTTTAACCCTTCTCCATCCTCCGATAAAGGTAGCCCTCGAGGGTTATTCACAGCCATAGGCTCCTCGTCAGCTGGCTTAAAAATGGATAAATATTTAGTTCCTGATGAATCAAGCATAAAATACACACCCCCAGTACCCTCCAACGACCTAATTGGATAGTTCCCCTGGTCCAATCCTTTCCTAGTACCATTAATCAAATTGCAAATCTCCGGAGGCAATTCGATCTTTGGATTAACAATTACAGGCTCCAGTACAGTTTCTCTTCCAGGGGGCTTCCTTGGCACATAAACATCAGGCTTACTTTCTGAATCACCTTCATGACCCGTTTCCTTTTCCACATCACCTTTGCTCACATCATTCTGCTGTGGTGCAACGATGGACAACTCAAAGTTCTTTCCCACTGGTGACGCCCTAATTTTAGCAGTTTTCCGTACAAACAAATGAATCACAGCATCTGTATTATTCTTAGATAGATCATTTATCAGCCTTTGATCCTCAATCGGCTGGCCATTCAGCAACACCTCGTGATCCTCAACAAGCTCCAATTTTTCACGCTTGACATAACCAACATCTTGGCTCCTATCCACATCAAAAGTGAACTCTTTCCCACAACATGTCCTCACATTAATACGCTGAAGGTTCGGCAGGGGAAGGATAAAATGCAGAACATTTCCATCACTCAAACCATAGTCCCGCACCAGGGAATTGCTTCGTGCCAATTCCCTACCACCATAGACCAACTTTGGGCTCCCACGTAAAAACCCTTTAAAGCTCCGGAGTCGGAGTTTCACCGATTCAATTGAATCAAACTCCAAAACCCGCATTGGGAGTTTCATTGAGCCCGGCATCATATCCACATATAACAAAATCGTCTCTTGACTATGTTCAGGCGACAGAGGAGGTAAAAAGGTCATACTCTCCTCACGAACCAAAACCAATCCAGCAGCCGACATTTCTATATTCTTCACCCTCAGCTCAGAATCCCCAAATCCTAAAAGAAACTACCCTACCAAACCCTAAAGAACAATTATTTACCAATTCATCATATACACGGCGTTCATCTTCACACCATATACTAACCCCCAAAATGCAGAAACCTAAAACTACACAGATTTCACAGAAAACACCACACAAACCCTAAACGGATTCGTGATTGGGCATTCAATCAAATCATGACAAATGAAAAATCAAACTTTTGACGATTGAAGCTTCAGGGATTTTAATCAAAACCACGCCTTGGTGTCACCGAAGAAAATGGCCAGAAGAAAAAGGGGTTCCTTACCAGAGAGCAAGAGCCGAGCTGCCGAGGTAATCGGCGCCCTCGGAAGAGGCGAAAGATTAAAATCGGCGAGGAATTAGACTGAGATTAACGGGCTTCGCGGTGATTGAATGGAGAAGAACTGCAGAGGATAAATGATAATTCTTCGCCTTTTTCGGTGAGTAGTGAGAGAAAATTTGAGTTTGGTTGGAGAAGAAGAAAGACAACGCGGTTTTAGCCTTGGATTTTTGTATTAGGCGTTGAATTTCGACCTTGACGGTGAATATTTAGGCCATTTAACGCCGTTATTAATTTCTTTCTACTACAGTACTAATTTTCTGCTTATAATTTTTTTCAATTCAAAATTAGTTCAAGCATTGACCGGAAATTTCTAATAAATAATAACGCGAGCTTTCCTATAATAAGTTGAAACTTCACATTTATGATATCTTTCATATATATATATATATATATGATACGGGTATATTTTCATATTTTCTCTTTTGTTTAATTTACATTTATTTATTAATCTAATTTGAAAATTACCATAACTTTTGCTTGGGGGAAAAGATTAGTGGATATGAGATATTTGATCTCCACTTTCATTCCGTTACAGAATAATATTCAGCCACTCATAAAAAACTTGTATAGTTGCTGTATTGATTTGACCAATTTCCTTTATTATTTTGTAAATTGCGACGAAGTTTCTCTTTGCTTCTTTCCGCATTCCACTCAACCACCCCTACCCACAGTATCTTCTCCACCAAGGGTTGCACAATCCGCTTTCCATATTCCAATCTTCTTTTTTATTTTCACTAAATTATATTATTGTTTTTATTAAAGTGATGTGTAATTATGCATGTATAGTATTAGTGGGTGAGTTTATATATTTAAAAAAGATGGTTTATTTGAATTCCATAATCACCTCAAATTATCATAGTACTAGTATGTTTCTCTTCTATGAACAACTACTATCTATGAAATTAGGAACTAAGGTTTGTAAAAAAATTAAAGGCGAAATATCATAAAATATTATAGCGTTTGAGCGCTTTTAAAAATATCCCAACATATATAGGTAATAGTAATTTGATATCTAATATTTTAATATATTTACAAAAACGTCTCGAGTACATCTATCAGGTGATGAGAATTCTATTTCATTGTCCGAGTCTGACATTATATTACGGGGCACTTGTAGTGCTTAGATTAAGAGCGCACCATGCGGCTAGTAGTCTGTCATACACTACATCTGTCTTACTATCGTAAGCTTTATTCGCAAGGCTTGATGCACGATGACGACGCAATTCACATCATCCGGTGCTTTTAGTGGTCTCGGCAGAACAAACAACCAACACGATTGATTGGAAAACAATCTGCATTAATGCAATTTGAATGTACATTATAGCTTGAAAGCAGTTACAACACGCGTTGGTTGGAGAGGGGGTCACTTCTTGCAACACTCAATAGTCAGGCAAAAAGTTTGCTCTTACCCCCTAAAATAGGCTTAAGAAAAAAAAGGCTAGCCATAGTACTAGATACTAAAAAGCTAGAAAATGACAAAAACGGTCGTGCAAGGCCATGCTTACAAATATGTACATTATAAAGAAATGACTAGCACTTGTGGCAACAGTGGAGCTTCGGACGGGGTGTTTGGCGGAGGTCTATCCCGACGGTAGGGTTGTGCTAGTGCTAGCGGCCCAAACAGGTGCGGGGTGGCCCAAGGTGCTGGGGCACCAGTCACGGGAGCTCGATGTGCCTCAGCAGCAAATGGCCCATCGTTGCCTATCCCAAGGATCGGGATAAGGGAATGGACTTGTCCCGGTGTATCATTGGAAAAGGGGATATGATGAAGACAACATCCCGTGACAACTCTCCCCTTCTTGAGTTAGCGATGTCCTCAGTGCCATGATTGTCAGATAGGCGTCGATCAGCGACTGGAACGCCTTGAGGGTCGTCGCTTTCTCCCACGTGTTTTCCTCTTTTGGGCAGCCTTCCCACTTTATCAGGTGCTCTCTGTGGAACTTTTCTCTTTTTCCTACATCCCAGTGGTAGAGAATGGCTTCCGTGATCCGCTTTCCTGTGTTGTTGGCCAGACGGAGCTGGGGGACGGTCGGGCATGTTGCGCGTAGTGTCCACTTTATCTACCCGGAACGGCTTCAGTTGGCTGACGAGGATGACATTGTGGATCCGCCACCGTGGGGGCAACTCTACTATGTAGGCCATCTTCTCAATGCGCTGTAAAATGGTTAGTGGTCCGATATATTTTGGTAACAAGCGGGCGTCCCGCCCTTAAGATGCTTTTGATAATCGTTGGTTCGGGACCTTAACCATAATTTGATCTCCCACTCGATATTCGACGAAGCGACGTTTCTTATCTCCATATTTCTTCATACGTTTCTGTGCTTTCTCCAGATAGCTTCAGGTGAGGTCGAGCTTCTGCTTCCATTCTAGAAAGAAACTCTGCACCGACGAAACTCTAGCACCTTGTGGGGGCGTCAATCGAGTGTGGGAGGAGCGGTTGTTGCCTAGTACATATCTCAAAAGACGTACTGTTGGTGGTAGAGCACTTTTGGGCATTGAAGCATAGCTAGACAACATCCAGAAGCTTCACATAATCCTTCTGATTAGCGCTGACAAAGTGCCGAAGATACTCATCCAGCATTGAATTGAAGCGCTCTATCTGCCCGTCGGACTGCGGATAAAAGCTCGAGCTCATATTCAACTTGGACCCGAGTAGTTTGAACAGTTCGGTCCAAAAGTTACCAGTGAAATAGGAGTCCCGATCACTAACAATATCCCGCGGCAATCCCCAAATCTTGACAATGTGTTTGAAGAAGAGTTGAGTCGTCTTTTCCTCTGTGATCGTCTTGGAGGCTGGTACAAAAGTTGCGTACTTCGAGAATTGGTCCACCATCACCACAACTGCATACAGGTCTCCAACCTTGGGCAAACCGGTAATGAAGTCCATTGAGACTCTCCCATGGTCGTGTAGGTATGGGGAATGGCTCTAGTAGGCCTGTTTTCTTCTGTCGGTCCACCTTATCTTGCGGACACACCAAGCAAGTGCGGATGAAAGTCTCGATCTCATCCTGTATCTGTAGCCAGAAGTAAGTCATCTATACGAGGGCCACAATGCGCTCTTCATCTGGGTGTCCCACCCAGAGAGTGTCATGACACTCCGCAATGATTGATCTACGCAGTTCACCGTCTTTTGGGATATAGAGGCAGTTTTTCTTAGTCTTCAAAAGTCCGTCTTCAAGACAAAAGTTCCGGATCTTCTTTTGCTCGACTAGGTTGAGTAGGCTCTGTGCAATAAGGTATTTCTCAGTGAGCTCACGAATCTTGTCCTTCAAGTTGGTGGTCACCTTACTGGAGGCAAGGCCCATCACCACCTGGTGATTTTCTAAATCTGCTCTGCGACTTAGGGTATCAGCAACATGATTGCTAGAGCCTGCCCGGTACTCCAGCGAGAAGTTAAACTCGGCAAGCAATTCCTGTTATCTTGCTTACTTTGCAGTTAGCTTAGGTTTAGTTAAGAAGTAACTCACTGTCGTGTTGTTCGTCTTAAGTCTTAACCACAAAAGGGAAGTCCAGTAAGTAGTGTTGCCATTGTCTCAGACAGTGGACAGTGACTAATAGCTCTTTCTCATGCACTGGGTAACGTCTTTCGACATCCTTCAATTTCTGGCTCTTAAAACCACTGGGTGTGCTTCCTGAGTTATCACTCCACCGAAGGAAAAATCAGAAGCATCTGTCTCTGCGACGAAATGTTTTGTTAGGTCAGGGAGTGCGAGCACAAGATCGCTCATGATCATCTTCTTCAGCTTCTCGAAGGCCGCTTGTGCTTCGGGAGTCCACTCCCATACCTTGGTTTTCTTCGTTAGATCTGTTAAGGAACAGACGATCTCCGAGTACCCCTTCACGAATCTCCTGTAGTAGTTGGCCAGCCCAAGGAACGATCTCACTCCATAAACATCTTTCAGCGGCTTCCAATCCTCAATGGCTTGGATCTTTTTAGGATCCATGCAGATTCTTTCTTTCTCAATGATGTGGCCTAAGAACTCGATCATGTCTTGGCTAAATGAGCACTTCGACAGCTTGGCATAAAGTTCGTGCTCGCGTAATCTAGTAAAGACCTTGCGAAGGTGCTCCAGATGCTCTTCCAAGGACTCACTATAGATAAGAATGTCGTCAAGGTACTCCACCACAAACTCATCCAGGAACCCATGGATTACCTGGTTCATAAGGTGCTGAAGGTGGCGGGGGCGTTCGTCAAGCCGAAAGACATCACCAAATACTCATATACCCCGTACCTTATCATGATAGTTGTCTTGAACTCATCACTTTCCTTGATTCGGACTTGCCAATAGCCCGATCTTAGATCAATCTTGGAAAAATATTTTTCCCAACTAAGGCCATCGAAGCAATCCGTCACCAGTGGTATTGGATATTTGTTCTTTACCGTCAGTTTGTTCAAGGCACGATTGTCACAACACATTCGTAAGGTGCCATATCTGACTTTTTCTGGAACAACACAGGGACACTATATGGGGACTTCACAGGTTGGATAAGCCCACTCTCTAGCAACTCCTTTAATTATTTCCTGAGCTCCTCAAGTTCAGGATAAGACATTCGATACGGTGCTTGGACAGAAGGCTTCGTGCATAGCACCATTTCAATCTCATGTTTGACTGCCCTTTTTGGCGGTAGTTTCTTCGGCAGCTTGTCGGGTATGACGTCCTCGAACTCCCGAATAATTCTCTTCACGACCTCAAGGATCTTTCTCGATTTCTCTTCAATGTCCTCGATCTGGAGAATGCACATGCAGGATGATTCGTTCTTCCGACACCCTTTCACAAAATGTGATAGATTATATCAAACTGCATGGCGAACAACGGCTTTGAACTCGTCTTGGGTGACACCATCTGGGCCACGCAGGGTTTGTTTCCCATCATCATGAGGGCTCTCGCGTGAGGCATCACCACCGTCTTTGTGTCCCACAAGAAATCCAGCCCTAGAATAAGTTTGAAGTCATCCATTATTACCACAGAAAAGTTTGTCCTTCCTTCATACGGCCCTAACTTGATCAACATGGACTTCGCAACTCCAATGATCGGTTGGGCGGCAGAATTAATGGCCTTCACTCGCCCCACTCCATTCTCCAGTACTAGCCCAAGTCTTTTGACTTTGGTACTAGCAAGATAATTGTGCGTGGCACCTGTGTCTATCATCGTCCGGATGGGCCTTCTGTTGATCTTCACATCGATAAACATCAATCATTTCTCCTTGGTAGATTTTGTCGGTGATTCTCCAACTGATCTGCCCTCCATTGCGGGAGTAGTCTTCATATTCTTGGGTAACGCTTTACCCTTTTGCGTTTCTATCCTCGATAATGCATTGTACATATGCGAGAAAGTCTCAAGATTTTCTCCCTCACTATCGGAGTCCTCCTCACTCTCTTCCGGAATCGGCGCCCGTTCCTTCTCTTTCTTCTTAAGCATATGTTTATCCCAATCAATGCTTCCACATAAGGCATTAAGTAGCTACTGCTTCAGATAGTCCTTAACCATGTAGGGGCCATTGCACATAAAGCACCCATCGAATCTTGAGTTCCCCGCAGCTTTGTTGCCCTTTTGAGGGCGGCCTCTATCCGTGCTTCATTGGGAACTTTCTTGAGAATGTGAGGACCTTTTCCATCCACCCCTACTGTAAGTGGGGCGGAAAGTCTTGCTCCCACCTTCTTTCTGTTGGCTACCATGTAGAACGTGTATTACACTTTGACTGGAATTGATTAACTGAAGTATAAGCAAAGAAGGAGTAGAAGTAGAACAATTACAATAAACTGGAAATGAACAAAGTAAATTAGAGACCGGAACCGATGTGCAAATTTCGGCAAGCCGAGTCGAGGGGACCTCTTTCCGCAAGATAAATACGCCCCGGCTAGTGCTCACGGTTTGACGGTTATCTTTCAAAGATGAAACGGCTTCATCCTTCCGGCAGTAGCACCACAAGTCCGGTAAGGCTCCGGCGAACTAGACAACGTCGAGAACTGGAAGCTGTGACTCGAAGGAACTCATATGCAACAATATGAAGATGTGTTCGTTTATGCAGAATGTAGCATGTTGATCCATGCAGGATGTCCTATTTATAGGCACATCTCCACTGCAGGGGACAGCTAGGGTTTGAGGGCATTCAAACCAGGTGTTGTAACCCTCTGGAGTTATAGCTCTGCCATTAAGCCCTCCAGGAGTTACCTTCTGCAGATCCCGACAGGTGTCCTATGTCGGTTTGGATCCCAACACATGTCCAAGGCAGCTGCAGACTTTGACTCCTGACAGGAGTTACTTTCTGTTACTGTCCAGCCCACTAACTCTACCAGCTCCAGATGGCAGTTACCTGAAGGCTCCACCAGCTCCAGGTGGCAGTTACTCACTTGAAGGCTCTTAACTTATGGGAGTTACACCCTTCAAGTTGGACAAGCACCATGTGCACCCATGACCCGGTCCACAGCCATTATAGACCCGGATAGCCGATCCGCCGACCCACTCCATGACTCGACCGTTTCTGTACCGTAAAACTGGTACGGCTAAGCTCCGGAAGCCCACGTATGTCCAAAGTCCACCCAAAGTCCAATTGCCAAGATCCAAGTCTGAGGACGAGGACGAGTCGAGACGAGCCGAGCACGGGCACCGGGCACGGGCACGGGCTCGGGCACGGGCTCGGGCTCGGGCATGGGCGGGCACGCACGTGTGTGCGCGTGTGGGCTCATGGCCCACATCCTTGTGCACTTAATTACTTCACTTAAGTGTTAATACACTTACATACACTTCTTAACTTGATTAAAAAATCAATGTGGGATTATTTAATGTGTCTTAAACACATTATCCCACACATCATAAATGCCTAATCGTGTGACCAACTTCAACCATTTATTTCTCACTCACCGAAAATCGGATTTGAGCAAATAAAAATACTACGATTATCTACTCACAACATAGAACAATCGTACGGTATTTAATTCCTCCAAAATTAAATATCCCGGTCACGAAAAATCGGATAAAATGAGTCAAAACTTAATTTATTAAATCCTATTTTCCAACAATCCCCACATGAGTGGAAATAGTGCATGCATGTATGCAGACAAGCAGCCCAGTTCTCTCGAAACACAACTGCAACAGGATAGGTAGCTTGTGACTTTGAACCTTCCATATTCCAACACTATCGAGTATACCAGTTGTTTAGTGGACATGATACCTTAAACTATACATCCTTAGTGTATACCGAGACAATAGTATTGGAAATAGCTATGTCTCAAACATTATCTGTTCTCACGTTTGTGTCCTTTTCAGGCCATGGACAATCTCTTTGAATTCATAAGTATCTCTTAAAAGCGGCCCCCACTTCCCACTTATATAGGTGATCTCCTCTTCCGAATATCCTGCTATACTCAACCTCATTAGGTTTAGGAATCATTAAAAGTCATAGGACTTATCCTCACCACATTGACAGGTGTGCACTTGGTTTGCTCACAGGGAAAGGTTCACTTATAAGTTTCCAAGTGCTACCAAACCGAACGTTTGTAGCTTAGTTTTCCCATTGAACCAAGTTCTTGGGATCTCCAGTCATCATGGTTGGGTTACCACTATAAGCATTCTTAGAGTGTGGATTTTAAACCCATTCCCTCTAGCAACTTAGCCATTTGATCTCGGTTTAACCCTTTGGTTAGCGGATCCACTAGATTATCTATTGACTTCACATAGTCAACTGAGACAATCCCACTTGACATCATATACCTCACAGTATTATGTCTTCGACGTATGTGTCGAGACTTACCATTGTACATAGCATTGTGTGCCCTCCCGATAACCGCTTGACTATCACAGTGAATCATCACTGACGATACTGGTTTTTTCCAACATGGAATGTCTTCTAGAAAGTTGCGAAGCCATTCTGCTTCTTCACACGCTTTATCCAAAGCGATAAACTCAGATTCCATGGTAGAGCGGGCTATACAAGTCTGTTTCGTGGATTTCCACGACACTGCTCCACCACCGATAGTGAAAAAAAATCCACTAGTCGAGAATGAATCCTTTATGTCTGATATCTAATTCGCATCACTGTACCCTTCAAGTACAGGAGGAAACCTTGTATAATGCAGCCCGAAGTTCAAAGTATACTTCAAGTATCTTAGAACTCGTACTAGAGCTTTCCAATGCTCTTTGCTTGGATTGCTCGTGTACCGACTTAACTTGTTCACAGAACATGCAAGATCAGGTCTAGTGCAGTTAGTGATGTACATCAAACTCCCAATGACCCTTGCATACTCTTCTTGAGCTACCGGTTCTCCCCGGTTTTTGCTCAAGTGTACATTGAGTTCCAACGGGGTCTTAGCCGGCGGACTATCAAAAGCATTGAATTTCTTAAGCACTTTCTCTACGTAATGAGATTGTGTTAAGACAATTCCACCACTTGTCCGTACTATCTTGATTCCTAGAATCACATCGGCTAAGCCCATATCTTTCATGTCGAAATTTCATTTCAACATTTGTTTCTTTTCAACAATCACTTAGTGGCTACTGCCTATGATTAACATGTCATCTACATAAAGACAGACTATGACATAGCCATTAGAACTGCTCTTTATATACACACATTTATCACACTCATTGATTTTGAAACCATTTGATAACATCACGTTATCAAACTTCAGGTGCCACTGAATAGGTGATTGTTTCAGACCGTACAACGATCTAACAAGTTTACATACCTTTCGTTCTTGCCCTGGTGTAACAAACCCTTCAGGTTGTTCCATGTATATTTCATCCTCCATCTCACCATTCAGAAACGCGGTCTTTACATCTATCTGATGAATTTCAAGATTGTGCAAAACAGCAATCGCTAAAAGCACCCGAATAGATGTAATCCTTGTTACTGGTGAGTAGGTATCGAAGAAATCATACCCTTCTTTTTGTCTAAAGCCTTTGGCAAACAAACGAGCTTTATACTTATCAACAGAACTATCTGCCTTATATTTTCATTTTAGGATCCATTTGCATCCTAACGGCTTACACCCACTTGGGAGATATGTCAACTCCCAAGTGTGATTTTGCATGATGGAATCGATTTCACTGTTGATAGCTTCTTTCCAGAACACAGCATCTGGACTAGATAGAGCTTCTTTCAAAGACTTTGGCTCATCATCTAGCATATAGGTGATGAAATCTGGACCAAAAGTCTTAGCCGTCCTAGCTCGCTTGCAACGTCTCGGTTTTTCATCCACAGGATCAGAACTAGTAGCAGCTTCAAAAGTTCGTTTCTCAGAACTACCTTCTGCCATATCCTTATATTTACAAGGATAGACATTCTCGAAGACTATAGCATTCCTCGACTCCATCATCGTTCCTTCAGTCAACTCGGGAATCTCCGATTTATGAATAAGAAAATGATATGCACTATTGTTAAGTGCATACCCAACAAAGATACAATCAATCTTTTTAGGGCCGATTCTAACTTGTTTAGAAAGTGGCACTTCAACCTTAGCCAAACACCCCCACACTTTGAGGTATTTATAAGACGGCATGCATCCTTTCCACAACTCGTAAGACGTCACATTCTTACCCTTAAGTGGAATTTTGTTCAGGATATAGTTGGCTGTCAACACAGCTTCCCCCCACAAGTTCTATGGTAATCCCGAACTTATCAACAAAGCATTCATCATTTCCTTAAGAGTTCGGTTTTTGCGTTCAGCAACACCATTAGACTGTGGTGAATAGGGAGCCATAGTTTGATGAATTATAACCGCCTATGTGCATAACTCTTCAAATGGGGCAACATACTCTCCACCTCTATCACTTCAAATTGCTTTAATTCGACAGCTTAGTTGATTTTCGGCTTCATTTTTGAAGTTCTTAAAAGCTTCAATCGCCCCATCTTTACTTCTTAAAAGATAAAGATAACAATATTTTGTGCAATCGTCAATAAAAGTAATAAAGTACTTTTTACCGTCTCTAGTTTGCACAAACTTTAAGTCACACACGTCTGTGTGAATTAGCTCTAGAGGTTTAGTGCTCCGTTCAACCGATTGAAATGGTAACTTAGCCAATTTAGCTTTGACACAAATGTCACATTTGTTTTGTGTATTAAATTGGTTCACTTTTAGCAAATCTAAATTTACTAAACGTTTTATAGCATTTAGATTAACGTGTCCTAATCTACAATGCCATAAATCCGAGCACTCAACAAGCAAGTAAACAGAAGAATCAACTTTATTAGTATTTTCTTTTGCAACACGGCGCATAGCCATTACATTCATTTTGAAAAGTCCATTGGCGAGATAGCCCCGACCAAGGAACCTTCCATACTTGCTCAAAATAAACTTTTCAGACTCAAACACTAGTCTAAAACCATGATTGACTAACAGCGAGCCTGAAACTAGATTCTTGCGGATGTCCGGAACATGCAGCACATCCTTCAACGTCAGCTCTTGGCTTAAAGTCAGCTTCAAAACCACGTTGCCCACACCAACCACTTCAGACGAGGCTTGGTTCCCCATATGCAACTTTCTACCTTCAACAACTTTGTAGATAGAAAACAAGCTCTTGTCCGAGCAAACATGACAAGTAGCCCCGGTGTCGACGAACCATTCTCTCGGGTTGTCCACGTGATTGGCTTCAAACACAACGGCAGCCAAATCACCGTCATCCCAATCATCTTGACGGGCCTTGCCTTTGCCTTTGTTGTTATGTTCTGCCAAATGCACACCATAGTTAGTACATTTTTTCTTTGGAGCCGTGTAATGTTTGGACATGTGCCCCGGCTTATCACAATTGAAGCAATGCCGTTGAACTTCGTCATTGGCTTTTTCCCTTTGTCAAATTGACTCGGGCACTTCCTTTTGTTGCTATTTGATGGTCCACCACGTTCCATCAAGTTAGCCCTGGCCTCGATCGGGACTCGTGGTCTCGGATCCGCCTTTCAGTTATCGGCTTCAATTCGAAGCTTAACCACAAGGTCTTCAAGAGTCATCTCCTTTCGTTTGTGTTTGAGATAGCTCTTGAAGTCCTTCCAACATGGTGGTAACTTCTCAATCACCGCAGCAACGGTGAAAGAGTCGGGAAGGACCATCCCTTTAGCATGAACGTCGTGCACAATGAGCTGAAGCTCTTGCACTTGATCCATCACTGACCAGGAGTCCACCATTTTGAAATTGAGGAACTTTGCCACGATGAACTTCTTAGTTCCGGCATCCTCCGTTTTGTACTTCTTTTCTAGTGCATCCCATAATTCCCTAGCACTAGTTACATTTCCGTATACAGAATAAAGACTATCTACTATGCCATTTAAAATGTAATTTTTACATAAAAAATCTCCATTTATCCACTAGTCATAAGCAGTCCGCTTGTTGACGTCCGGCTCGTTCTCTTCGACCACTGGAGCGTCTTCTTTGATGTATCCAGCAACTCCCAGCGTGGTTAGGTAGAACAGCATCTTCTGCTGCCACCTCTTTAAATCCAATCTGGAGAACTTCTCTGGCTTCTCGGCTTGGCCATGGGGAATGGTCCTTGGAGCAACGGTGTTGGATGATGACGTCATTCCAGCAAATGTAGTTGATTGTTTTTAGTCTTTTATTTGTCTTGCGATTGTAGAACGTATATTACACTTTGACTGGAATTGATTAACTGTCCAGCCCACTAACTCCACCAGCTCCAGATGGCAGTTACTCACGGCCCGATCTACAGCCGTTATAGACCCGGATAGCCGATCTGCCGACCCGCTCCATGACCCGACCGTTTCTGTACCGTAAAACTGATACGGCTAAGCTCCGGAAGCCCACATACGCCCAAAGTCCACCTAAAGTCCAATTGCCAAGATCCAAGTCCGAGGACGAGGACGAGGATGAGTCGAGACTAGACGAGCCAAGCACGGGCATCGGGCACGGGCTCGGGCACGGGCACGGACGGACGCGCGCTTGTGTGCGCGTGTAGGCTCATGGCCCACATCCTTGTGCACTTAATTACTTCACTTAAGTGTTAATACACTTAAATACACTTCTTAACTTGATTAAGAAATCAATGTGGGATTATTTAATGTGCCTTAAACACATTATCCCACACACCATAAATGCCCAATCGTGTGACCAACTTCAACCATTTATTTCTCACTCACCGAAAATCAGATTTGAGCAAATAAAAATACTATGATTATCTACTCACAACATAGAACAATCGTACGGTATTTAATTCCTCCAAAATTAAATATCCCAGTCACAAAAAATCGGATAAAATGAGTCAAAACTCAATTTATTAAATCCTATTTTCCAACATACCACTGGGTATTGGCGGCTTCTTATCCCATAGCTCCATATGATAGTCCATGAGGCACTCGATCACGGTTATTGCATCACGAATGTTAGACACTCGTTGGCGTTGAAGTTCGGCACGAGCCCAGGGCCACAATCCCTCCATAAATTGGTAGACCTTACTATCCTCATCTATTTTCAGGAGATTCAATAATATGGAGACAAACGCCTCTGTGTACTCATTAACGGTGCCCATTTGTTTGAGCCCACAAAGTGCTTTACGAGCATTGTACCTAACGTTTTCCAGGAAGAACTGTTTTCAGATGGCTTCTTGAAGGAGATCCCACGTATCGAGCCGCTTGCGTCGGTCCCATATATTTTGGTATTTTCTTCCCCACCATTGCTTCGTGTCTCCAGTCAAATACATTGTGGCCGTGGTGATTTTTTTCGCTTCTTCATCGATATCGGCCGCTAGGAAATATTGTTCCATATAAAAGAGAGAGAGATAGAGGTTTATTCATTTGTGAACACATGTCTCATGTGTAATTTATGAATGAATCTTATCCATTTATATTTTAAGATCAAGGATCACTATTAATCAATGGTGAAAGCTATAAAAATACTATTTTTCCAATATCATATGCACTGAAGGTTAAAATTGTACAATCAATTTTTATTATATATATGTATGGTAGTAACAGGTTTTATAGGATTTATTATTGCAAATAGGATGAAATAAAGCATGTCATCTTTTGAATTAAAATAATTGATATGACGTATTTTACTTGCTTTTATTGTTATATTTTGGTGCCATTTCTCCTAATTAATTGCCCTATACTTGTGTATCTTGGAAGAATGATGTGTTTGTTGAGTTGTGTAGGGATGTAGTACAAAGTTGGAGAAAATAGCAGGATTTTGGTGCAAGAAGAAGCTGAGTAAAGAAAGATCAAAATTTGAGTCTGACAAGACCAGGCCGTAAGGGCTTGCCGCTGGAAAGCTGGAGCGAGTTTCTGGAACCTGGACCTCTACACGCGTTTTGGGCTTGCAAAATCTGATTCTCGGCCCAAGCTACAACTTAGACGCGGAAATACATTCTTCCACCGCCTCAATGAAGTTTTTGCATGGAAATTACTATGTTTATCTAGATTAGGATCTTATTTCCTAGTAGGACTCTATCTTTTTATGGTTAGTAGATATATATTAGGTTTTTAGCTTATTTTCAAAAAACACGGGCACGATACGAAAAAAACGCAGCAGCATTGAACGGTTTTTATTCAGATTTCTTTCTCTTCTCTTCGTTTAATTCATCGCACTGCTCCATAATATTTTCTGTGCTCGATTTCCAAGTATGCAAATTAGCTAAGTTCCTCGTATTCCGGTGACAACAACGAAGCCCGTTTATACAAACTATGAGATCTAATTTGTTCGTTCATCATTACTTATTTGCATGCATCTATTTTTCTTGAATTTCAAGTGGTTAATTGTTTAGGGTCTATTGAGTAGTTGCAAATATTCGATAGTCTAAGATTAATTACTAGCCAATTAAATCGGCCATACATAATTGTGGTTTAGGTTTAATAAGTGGTAAAACAGTTCTTCAGAACTAGGGGAATAACAGAATTAATTTAACAGTCCTGCGTCAGAGTCTGTGAAGTTAAGAATCGGGTTTCTCTTGTGCTTATTGCTGTCGGCTCATTAAACTCATAGAGCGTCTCTTACAGTTGTCAGCCGATTAGGGGAATAATTAATGAAGCGTCTTCTTAATTATCGAGAATTTATGGAGAAATTAGGTCATGTTAGAAGCGTCTTCAGTGACTATAACTGATTTGAATGGAATTAATTGATTAATTATTGCATCAATGATCGGTTTATATAAATAGGGTAGGGTTTGTTGGATATGGAATATCTTTATTAATTTGTTTAAAACCCGTTTCCTCTGCTTAATTATTTCGTTAGTCATTTATTATTAATTTCGTTATTTTATTTTATAAAAACACACGAAAACCCTTTTTAAAGTTTAGTTATACAGATTGAAGGCCAAGAGTAGTTCTCACCGGTCCCTTGGGAGACGATCTCGATCATCGCTGTACTTTGCAGTAAGGGCTTACCGACGAAAGTCGGGACATTTATTTTTGGTGAAAAATGACGCACCAAATTTTGGCGCCGTTGCCGGGGATCAGTTCTAAAAGTAGTGATTACTCGAAATTTTCAGTTTGTTATTTACTTTACTTTATTTTTGATTTTTTCTGATGTATGACCCGTTCCTCTGCAGCAGAAGAGTTAGTGTTCGATCCGAAGCCAGAGAGAACGTTACACAGATTGAGGAAAGCTGCTAAGGAGTCTAAGGAGGCTCTCGAATCTGAACAAAGCACTCTTGGTATTGATCAACTTTTCAACATGGCCAATAATGAAAATCCACCGAACCAGCAAGGCCTTGCCGCAGGTGGATCCCTCATCAATGCCAACGTTGCTGATCCTGAGCCCGAACCTGAGCCTCTCATCAGGGAACTCGGCCGCCTTAGGAGCAATAGACCCATCTACATCGTGCTGCCCCCGATTGCCAACAATGCAAAGATCCGACCTGCATTTATCCAAGTATTACCGAAGTTTGGTGATTTGCCAGGAGAGAGTGCACACAAGCATTTGTCTGAATTTGATCTCGTGTGCTCGACTTTAAGACCTACAGATTTTACTGCTAATAACCTAAGGTTACTCACTTTTTCTCACACTTTGCAAGGAAAGGCAAGAGATTGGTTGTTTGATTTGCGACCGGAGTCCATCACCACATGGGCAGAATTAGAAGGACAATTCATGCGAAAATTCTTCCCTGAGACTCGAGCTGCGAATCTAAGGATGGCAATCAGTAGCATCAAGCAAAAGCCGAATGAAAGCTTAGCCGAATACTGGGAACGATTTTAACAACTTTGTCGCAAATACCTGGACCATGAGTTCACTGATTATCAACTTCTGACTAATTACTTTTACCGTGGCATGTCTTCTTTTGATAGGAAAATTGTTGATGCTGCCAGCGGAGGATCTCTCACCAACAAGACCCTAGCCGAAGCCAAACAACTCATCATTGACATGGCTTCTGGAGGACAACAGTATGAAGAGGAAGACGAAGGTAGACATCGGTCAGTAAGGGCACTCAACCGAGCTGAAGGGTCAGGAGTGAATGAAAAGATAGATGCTCTTACTTCCTTGGTCCGAGGCCTTGCTGTGGCGCAGACAAGGCCAAACCCCTGCAGAGTCTGTTCCGAGAATAGACACTTTACTGACGAGTGTCCCAATTTGCAAGAGTCCTCAACTGAACAAGCTTGTTATGGATCGGACGATGCACAACAAGATGCTCTCAGAGAAATCAATTATGATGCCCCGCGAGGAGACAATTTTAGGAGGAAGCGGAATAATGATTCTTACTCCAATACCTACAATCCCGATTGCAGAGATCATCCGAATTTCCATTGGAGACCAACCAACAGTAGGAGATTTTCCACCGAGGCTCCCAAGGGGTGAGCCGTATGCCCACACGAACCGATCTGCGCCATCTATGAGTGAGATCATGAAGAGTCTCGAACAAAGCACCAGCCTAGTGAACAGTATAGCGCAGAGCCAAAAGGCCTTTCAGCAGAAGACACAAGCTGCCCTGGCAGTATGGGCATGCAGATCACGCAGCTCGCCACACAAGTGAACAAATTGCACGGGAATTAAGGGAAGTTGCCTTCCCAAACTGAGCAAAATCCACGAGGGAACGTCAGTGTTGTGACCCTTCGAAGTGGTAAATAATTGGTTGAGGTTGAAACAAAGAAGAAGAAAGACAACACGCGGTGTGGGCAAACTGCAGAAGCTGAAGACAGACCAAGCGCAGAGGGCAAACAATCTGCTGCCCCGTTTGCTCCTACTGAAGTACAAGTTCCACCTAAAATTTCTAATCCTATTAATGTAGCTTTTTTTCCTTCCAGGTTAGCAAGGCACAAGAAAGAGGAGGATGAGAAAGAGATCTTCGAGCTTTTCAAGAAAGTCGAGATCAATCTACCATTAATTGATGCTATCAAGCAAGTCCCGAAATATGCGAAGTTCTTGAAAGAACTATGCTCCAAGAAGATAAGATATGGGAAAGATGCAAAGATCAAGGTGGGTGAGACAGTTTCAGCCGTTATTCAACAGAAATTACCTCAAAAATACCGAGATCCAGGTATGTTTACCATCCCTTGCATTATTGGGAGCAAAAAGGTAGAGAAAGTTATGCTAGACTTAGGTGCATCTATCAATGTTATGTCTTTCTCCATTTACAAGGAATTACAGTTGGGTCCTATGAAAGATACTCGAGTCATCATTCAATTAGCTGATAGGTCCAATGCATACCCTAGAGGTATAGTAGAGGATGTCTTAGTTAAGGTGAATGAGTTGATTTTTCCTGTTGATTTCTACATCGTTGACATGGATGATGCATTGTCTGCACATAGATCATTAATTCTGTTAGGTCGTCCGTTCATGAAAACTGCATGAACCAAGATTAATGTAGACAAGGGAATGCTAAGTTTCGAATTTGATGGGAATGTTGTCACATTTAATATATTCGAAGCTATGAAGCATGTGGAGGACCCTGAAGCTCTTTTTATGGTTGATACTATCGATTCCATTATTAATGATTTTGTTGAGCATAATTTCAGGGATGACAAATTAGAGCAGGTACTCTTTAATGCAATGCCCAAACCCACTGCAGATTTGGAGGCAGAAAGGGCAATCTGCGAGTTAATCCAGCAGCTGTACGCAGCCGAGGAGTTTCCAGCCAGAAATCTGGCAGGCCGTTTGCCCTTGCCGACCAACACGGAGCCAATCTTACCATCTCATGTGAAGGCTCCTGATCTGGAATAGAAGGTCCTTCCCGAGCATCTGAAATATGCTTACCTGGGGGAAGGAAATGCATTGCCCGTCATCGTCAGTAAAGACCTTACCGCAGAACAAGAAACACAATTGGTTGCTGTTTTGAAGAAACACAAAGGAGCTATCAGTTGGACTCTCGCCGATATAAAGGGGATCAGCCCTGACATCTGCATGCACCGTATCTTCCTCGAAGCCGATCACAAACCATCTCGTGAGCCTCAAAGAAAACTGAACCCTGTGATGAAAGAAGTGGCGTTGAAGGAGATTCTGAAGCTACTCCAATTGGGAATCATTTACCCCATCTCCGATAGTGTTTGGGTTAGTCTAGTGCATGTGGTTCCGAAGAAGTCTGGATTCCAGCTTGTGAAGAATGAGAGCAACGAGTTAATCCCGATGAGATTGCAAACAGGTTGGCGAATGTGCATCGACTTCCGGAAGTTGAATGATGCTACACGTAAAGACCACTTCCCACTGCCCTTTATTGATGAGATGCTCGAAAGATTGACTGGGAAATCCTATTTTTGCTTCCTCGACGGATACTCAGGCTATTTTCAGATTTTTGTGGCCCAAGAAGATCAGGAAAAGACGACCTTTACTTATCCATTTGGGATGTTTGCTTGTCGTCGCATGCCCTTCGGCTTGTGTAATGCGCCAGACACCTTACAACGGTGCATGATGAGCATTTTTTCAGATCCAATTGGGAGCTGCATTGAAATTTTCATGGATGATTTTACAGTGCATGGCGACTCATTTGAGCAATGCTTGGAGCACCTCGACAAGGTTCTTCAGAGATGTGTCGAAACAGACTTGGTTTTGAATTTTGAGAATTGTCACTTTATGTTGAAGCAAGGAATTGTGCTCGGGCACGTCATATCTGAGAAAGGGATTGAAGTTGATAGAGCAAAAGTTGATTTGATCATGAAGCTCCCGTGCCCGTCCAATGAGAAAGAGATTCGTGCCTTCCTAACCATGCAGGCTTCTACCATCGCTTCATTCAGGATTTCTCGAAGATAGCTCAACCAATGACTAAGCTGCTGCAAAAAGACGCCCCTTTCATCTTTGATGATAAGTGTAAGGAAGCTTTTGATTTGTTGAAGAAGAAGCTGACCTCTGCACCGATAATTCAACCACCACAGTGGGGACTTCCGTTTGAGCTCATGTGCGACGCAAGTGACTTTGCCATTGGAGCTGTTCTCGGGCAAAATATTGAGAAGCAGAGTCACGTTATTTACTATGCTTCAAAGACTCTCAACCTAGCTCAATGCAACTACACAACCACAGAAAAGGAGCTCCTAGCCGTGGTTTTTGCTTGTGAGAAGTTTCGATCCTATCTTGTTGGATCAAAGGTTGTGGTGTACACTGATCATGCTGCCCTCAAGTATCTACAGTCTAAAAAGGAGTCGAAACCACATCTAATTCATTAGGTTCTCCTACTGCAAGAATTTGATTTGGAGATTAAAGACAAGAAGGGAGCCGAGAACCACGTTGCTGATCATTTGAGTAGGTTGCTGACAGAATCCGATGGTAAGCCCATACCATACGATTTTCCAGATGAGCTTTTACTTGCAGCTGCGGTAAGGGCACCCTGGTATGCGGATTTGGTTACTTTTCTCACTACTGGAATTTTCCCAAAAGGAACTGAAACTGCGAAGAAGAACAGATTGCGGAGTCAAGCCAAGTACTTCATTTAGGACGAGCCCTATTTGTGGAAAACTTGTATTGATCAAGTGATCCGACGATGTATCCCTGATGAAGAGATTCCATCTATCCCGAGCTTCTGCCATGCCCACGCCTATAGAGGTCACTTTGGGCCGAGGAGAACAGCCCGTAAGATCTTAGACTGTGGGTTTTATTAGGAAACAATCTTCAAGGACGCATATTTCTTCTGAAAGAATTGTGATCGTTGCCAACGCCTTGGTAACATTTCTTCATGGAATGAGATGCCTCAAGTTCCTATCCTAATCTGCGAGATTTTTTATGTTTGGGGCATGGATTTCATGGGCCCGTTTCCAAGCTCTTTCGGCAACTCCTACATACTTTTAGCGGTTGATTATGTTTCCAAGTGGGTTGAAGTAAAAGCTACTCAGACTAATGATTCTAAGGTCGTTGCCAAATTCCTCAAAGCTCAAATTTTCCAACGCTTTGGTGTCCCTCGAGCTATCATCAATGACCAAGGCACGCACTTTTGCAACCAGACCTTAGAATCCCTTTTCAAGAAGTATGGAGTCACACATCGCGTTGCCACGGCATACCACCCACAATCCAATGGTCAGGCTGAAGTGTCAAACCGTGAGATTAAAAACATTCTGGAGAAGACAGTATGCCCAAACCGCAAGGACTAGAGTTTGCGGCTAGATGATGCAGTATGGGCATACCGCACGGCTTTCAAAACGCCTATCAGGATATCTCCTACCGGCTGATTTTTGGGAAACAGTGCCACCTTCCAGTGGAATTGGAACATCGAGCTTTTTGGGCTGTGAAACAGTGCAATTTGGACCCTCAACTGGTCAGCCATGAGCGACGCTATCAATTGCAAGAGCTCAAGGAAATTCATTTGGAAGCCTATGACAGTGCAAGCTCTTACAAGGATCGTACAAAATTATTGCATGACAAATATATCCGGAGAAAGACTTTTGAGGTTGGCCAGAAAGTTCTGCTTTTCAATGCTCGCCTAGGCCTCATACCAGGCAAGCTCAAATCTCGTTAGATGGGGCCCTTTGAGGTAGTGAGTGTCAGTCTACATGGAGCTGTGGACATTCACAGCCTAGATACTCAGAAGCTGTTGAAGGTGAACGGCCAATTGCTCAAGCCATATTGTGCCGAGACGGACTTCACCAGTTTTGATATGGTGGATCTTGCAACCCCGATGACCCACCAGTGATGGAACCACTTCGTCGAGCCTCCAACGTTAACTAAGGGCGCTTCTCGGGAGGCAACCCGAATCCTTTTCCCTTTTTCTTTTATTTTTGTCTCTTTATTATTTGTTTTGTTTTCCTTTATTTCCTTTTCGTTTAATTCCAAAAAAAACAAAAAAAAAGGAAAAAAAATGTGAAAATCAATGACGATAAGATGAAGTATAAAAATGAAAAAAAAAGTGATGAGGGGAATTTGTGTAGAGTTTTCCTCTCCAAGGGCTCAAATACAATTTCATATAAGTTGATTTGGGGATTTCTACACCAACTCTAGCCCCCAATTTAATTTACCCTCTAACTTAGTCAATTTCACCCTCACTTGAATTTTCACTCTTTGATTTTCAGATTTTTCACCGCATCTTCCACTTCCCGCCAATACCGAACCACCACAGACCACCTTCCGTCTTCCTCTCACCGTTGATCACCAATGGGGAAGAAGCGCAGCTCGACTTCCAAGGGGAGGGCTGCCTCCACCTCGACCATTCCACCCGCCACCGCGTCACCTTCTCCGACGCCCACCGCGGACCCTACGCGTGAGACATCGCCGTCTCTAGTCTCACCATCGCCACAATCGCTATCTACCATCACACCACTACCATCTCCGGTTGCAGCAATCCTAGAGCTCAATGCTCCGTCGTTGTTCCTGCGTCGCTTGAAGTGCCGTCCTGACCCAGCCGCCTCCATTTCTACTTCTACCGGTAAATGGTCCCGCACCCAACCGGACCTCTCACCGTCGCGAGTGATTTCCCCTCCTTCGTCGCCACTGCCAAATGCCGTCTCATCCCCTGCTTTTGCCGCGGCCGAGTTACCACCACCTCCGTCGACGACTCAGATGACGGACGGCGCCGCCACGCCCGTAGCTGCCCCGCTCCCCTCACTGGTTACCAACCCACCATCACCGGCTCCAGAAGCATCTCACAAAAGTTTCCGTGCCAAAGCCCCGAAGGCTTCCTCTAGCTCTGCTGTCGTCCGACCGTCTTTCTTACCGTCTACTGAGGTACAGCGCCACATCGTAGTGAACACTCACCGTGTTCTTGCCGGTGCGCGCCTTTTTGATTGGGAGAATATTTCTGTTCTAGGTGTTAATGATAGGATACGTGCCTTGTTTGATGGTATTGGGTGGTCTCGTTTACTTGATGTTTCTACTTCTGTGCATCGTGCATTAATGTTGGAATTCCTGTCTTCGTTTGATTTTGATGCATGGAGGGGGCTCGATGATAGGCAGGCTATTCTCTTTTCTTTGGGTGGCTGAAACTTTCAAATGTCCATAACTAATATGAACATTGTGTTTGAGTTTGAATCTGATAAATCTGTGCATGAAGAGGCTTACAAGCCCTTTTTATGTGATGTGCATGCTGCTTTTTCTAAAACCGCTCACGAGCGTTGGAGTGTTCTTTCTATTGATGATTCTTACAACCCTCGCTCCTCAAGGAGCCCATTTGCATGATGATGCTCTTAGACTATGCCATAGATTTCTTGCAGCTAATTTGTTTGGCCGTGTGGATATGATGAGTATTGTCACTGTGCAAGAGTTATTCATCCTTGACTGTTTGCATACTGGAATTAAGTTGAACTTTGGCTTTTGGTTGGCTAGGCAATGGCACTTTAGTGCCAATCATTCACTCTGTAAAACACCATTAGGCTGCTTTGTTAGTTTACTTGCAGAGCGATTGCGCATCCCTCTTTCTGACCCTGATCCTATGTCTGCCACTCTGTTTTGTCTTGAGGATTTTGCTGCTATGAAATTGCTTTATGTGAATGCCCAAGGGCAGTATCAGCTTACTCGATCGGGTATCGAAGTCCCAAGTCCTACCTCTCATGCATGTACCGCAGTCGTTTTTCTCCTTCCGGAATTTTAAGCTTTGATCACTGCTGCTGCTACCCGGCTTGAGGACAGTCTAGGACGCCGGCTTGATGAGATTGACGGCCGCCTCGATGTCATGGAGCAAGTTATCTGCCACCTGGTGGGAGAGAGTTAGCCCTTTCTTTTCCCCTCCCTTTTAGTCGTTGTTTGTCATTGATTTGCTTATTTTTTTTTCTTTTTTGGTGTTTGGTTTTTATTTTTGTTGTGTCTTGAGTCTGTCTTTGTATTCCTCTCACAGTGAGGACACTGTGACCTTCAAGTGTGGTGGTGATTACCTTGTCAGTTTCTTAATTATTGAAGTTATAAAAAAAATAAAAAAAAGGAAAAAAAAGAGTCATTTTTTAGTTTCTATTGGAAGATGACTAAGTATTGATTGCCACGAATTGATGAACTTGAGGAGAATGGGCTGTGATTAGTTTGACTAGATGAATGGTTGTTGTTTTATGATAGGAATGTGCCAATGTTTTGGATGAGATCTTGAATGATGAATTATGCCGTTGATCAAAACTTTTGAGCCTACAAAAATGTAAGTTTTTGAGCCTATGAGCATGCATAAATAAGAGCTCAAAGTTTTCTGTTGATGAGTGTTTGTCTGATTACGCTATTTGGATGCTTGAGTTTCCTTGTTACCACCTTTGTTGCCACATTTGATTTCATTCATAAACATGATTAAAGCAGTTAAGGATACCCGAACTATTGGCCTAAAGAAAAGATCCCACCATATATTGCCAATTAGTGAGCCATCTTTAGCCTGAAAACCATTTCCTTTCAATGTACAGCCACTATATATGAGCCATAGCCTTTTTGATTGGCCTTTTGACCTGGAAAATGTGCAAGTGTAAACTTTGAATTAAAGCTGCAGCGGTGGAAACAAGTTGATGCTGGGAGAATAACACTGAAGAAGCCTCTGTCCGAAGAAAAAGAAAAAAAAATAAGAAGAAATAAGAAAGGAAGCAAAGCTTCAAGAAAAGAAAAAAAAATAAAAAAGCAAAGCAGGACAGTGAGCATGAATAAGACAGTTCTTTTTGGAGTGATTTTGTTGAAAGATCTTGAAGAACTCCAGTAATGAGATCCTGGCCAAGCCTGAAAGCTTCTGCAGCTAGACTTCACAAATTGGTAACACTTGCATATTTCCTCTTTAGCCACTTTATCCAAAAGTTATCCTACCCCATGCACCCAAGCCCCATTACAACCATGGAGAAAAGCCCTTTTGATTTGTGAATATTTCAAAGTGTGATGACTTTGGTGACATATGGGCAATCCTATGCTGAAGATGGCTAATTATGACTTGTGCGAATTGCCTCTTGACCTAATGTTTGAGAGTATAATGAGCGAACCGTGGTGAGGCTGGATTGATGAGCATAATTTTGACTTGATTGAAAAGAGTTGGCATGTTTTTTTGAAAAAAAATTGGTTGGTGGTTTGTGGATTGATAAATCACAGTTCCTACTCTGATTGTTCGTCGGTTTGGGAAGTTGATGCTTGTTCATTTATCCTTTTGAGTTTGTTTTTGTTGCTCGAGGACGAGCAAGGTTTAAGTGTGGGGGGGATTTGATAGGACGTATTTTACTTACTTTTATTGTTATCTTTTGGTGTCATTTCTCCTAATTAATTGCCTTATACTTGTGTATCTTGGAAGAATGATGTGTTTGTTGAGTTGTGTAGGGATGTAGTACAAAGTTGGAGAAAATGGCAGGTTTTTGGTGCGAGAAAAAGCTAAGTGAAGAAAGATCAAAATTTGAGTCTGACAAGACCAGGCCGTAAGGGCTTGCCGCTGGAAAGCTGGAGCGAGTTTCTGGAACCTGGACCTCTACACGCGTTTTGGGCTTGCAAAATCTGATTCTCGGCCCAAGCCACAACTTAGACGCAGAAATACATTCTTCCACCGCCTCAATGAAGTTTTTGCATGGAAATTACTATGTTTATCTAGATTAGGATCTTATTTCCTAGTAGGACTCTATCTTTTTATGGTTAGTAGATATATATTAGGTTTTTAGCTTATTTTCAAAAAACATAGGCACGATACGAAAAAAACGCAGAAGTAGTGAACGGTTTTTATTCAGATTTCTTTCTCTTCTCTTCGTTTAATTCATCGTACTGCTCCACAATATTTTTTGTGCTCGATTTCCAAGTATGCAAATTAGCTAAGTTCCTCGTATTCCGGTGACAACAATGAAGCCCCGTTTATACAAACTGTGAGATCTAATTTGTTCGTTCATCATTACTTATTTGCATGCATCTATTGTTCTTGAATTTCAAGTGGTTAATTGTTTCGGGTCTATTGAGTAGTTGCAAATATTCGATAGTATGAGATTAATTACTAGCCAATTAAATCGACCATACGTAATTGTGGTTTATGTTTAATAAGTGGTAAAACGGTTCTTCAGAACTAGGGGAATAACAGAATTAATTTAACAGTCCTGCGTCAGAGTCTGTGAAGTTAAAAATCGAGTTTCTCTTGTGCTTATTACTGTCAGCTCATTAAACTCATAGAGTGTCTCTTACAGTTGTCAGCCGATTAGGGGAATAATTAATGAAGCGCCTTCTTAATTATCGAGAATTTATGGAGAAATTAAGTCATGTTAGAAGTGTCTTCAGTGACTATAGCTGATTTGCATGGAATTAATTGATTAATTATTTCATCAAGGATCGGTTTATATAAATAGGGTGGAGTTTGTTGGATCTGGAATATCTTTATTAATTTGTTTAAAACCTGTTTCCTCTTCTAAATTATTTCGTTAGTCATTTATTATTAATTTCGTTATTTTATTTCATAAAAACACACGAAAACCCTTTTTAAAGTTTGGTTATACAGATTGAAGGCCAAGAGTAGTTTTCACCGGTCCCTTGGGAGACGATCTCGCTCATCGCTGTACTTTGCTGTAAGGCTTACCGACGGAAATTGGGACATTTATTTTTGGTGAAAAACGACGCACCAATAATTTAGGATGAGAACATGATAATATATTAGTTTAACTTATTTTACAAATGTTTAGTTGGAATTAAGTTGTTTTAATGTATTAGTCTGATTTTCTGCTCTTAATTAAAAAACTAGCATCAATAAATCAATGTAGTGTAGTTCTTATTTTAAGAACCACTACCCAACAAACTTTAACAACACACACCTACCAATTTAGAGTTTATTTTTATCTCATCCAATACACATTTATACACTAATAAGCGTTTAAAAAATAACACTATACAAAAAAAAACATTACACAAGTATAAATAACATTCATCAATGCCTCATTGTCTAAATTATTTTCGTTCTTTTTGGGAAAAAAATTCTTATTTCAGTTGCTTATATCATCTAAAAAAAGAATAAGCACATGCGACCTTATTATAACTTAAATATATGTCCTCAATTTTAAAATTTTGTTTTATTTATTAGATGTTATGTATATATTCAATAGTCATTTGTGAATTATGTTCTAGCGTGTTAATTTGCGAACAATGCTATTTTTCTAATTCCAGATGCTTATATTCATTCTTTGTGATGCTATTTTCTATAATGATGTTTTCTATTTTTTTTATTGTTCGAAATTGAGGGTTTTTTTTATAACATATGTTGTTTTTTTATTCTAGGTGCTTATATTAATACTTTGGAATGCTATTTTTTTGTTCGGAATTGATGTTTTTTTTGTGTGTGATAACACATCAGCAAAATTCTAATTCTAGGTGCTTATATTGATACTTTGTAATGCATTTTTTTTTTCAGAATTGAGGTATTTTTTGTGTGTGATAACACATCAAAAAAAATATTTCAATGCTATTTTTGCTATTGTTAATGCTTAAATTGAGGCTTGGTGATGCTATTTAAGTATTCACATTTTCAATAAAAGCACTATAAAAAAGCATTACAAAAGGCATACAATGCATTTGCCAATAACTTATTATATTATTTGAATTATTTATGTTTCCTTTTCAGCAAAGCATATGTATGATCTGATAAGAGCATCTCCAATGATGTTTCTCCATTTTGAGGTATTTTAATGTCATTTGATTGACACATCAAAAAGTAAAATACCTCACAAAATATATACATATACATACACATAAATATATATGAAAAATACAATTAAAATAGATAAAAAAAACTCAACAAAATCTGACATGTGCAGGTCTAAAGTCCACCACCTTGCCCCATGCAAAGCCTCACAAGACTTGTGTGAATCCCACCTTCCATTTTCCTCCACACAATTGGACGTGTGCCATCCACACCTTCCATTTCCCTCACTCTCCCTCCAAATAAAATTCTCAGGAACACCTGCAAGATCCCCAAACATATTCCACCAATATATTTCTTTCCCCCACAATCAATATTCCTCCAAAGTGTGGAATATGTTGGGTGCCACCTCAACATATTCCACACCATTGGAAATGCCCTAACCCTAAAAGGCTAAAACCAAAATTGACCCCCTTTCATACTGTCACAATCACAACCTAAAAATAATAATCAAACCAACAAACAACAAAATTAATAAATAATTATTTGATATCTCATTAAATTAAAAACCATATAGATCATGTATGAATTGATTATATTATTTAATTAGTACATGTAATTTTCCTTAAAAACCGCTACAACCAAAAAAAAAAGTTAAATGTACAATTTACCCCCAATGCATTTGAAATATGTAAAAAAAAGCAAAATTATAGCCTTAACAATTAATTAATAATATCCCTTGATCTTAAGAGTTTAATGGCCAATATTTATCCACAAATTACACACACACCCTATGTTCATATGCCAAAGCTCCTATATATATATATATATATATATATATCACGTACAATGGTCCTTCTAATAGTAACTGCATATTTTCCCGCTTAAATACATTTACCGTATTTAGTAAGTTAATTTTTTATATACCAATTTTATTATATATTAATCATATAATACAATACATATATTCAGTTTTATAAATTATTTATTGTTGATTGATGTTATTAATTGATTTAAACACGTTTACTTGTATTTCATTTAGTGCAATTGATGATTTACTTTTATTTCATTTAGTTATAATTGATGGATTATCGGAATTGACCATGGGCTTTTGAGTGTTACTAAACAACTAATTTTATAATTATTCATGTTCAATTGCTCCACCAATTATATAAATAAGTATACTGTACAATCATCCCCTTGGGGATGGCCTAGTGGTGGAGTGGTGTTTCTTGAGGCCAAAGGTCTCAAGTTCGACCCACCACCAACACCACTAGGTGTGAGCCTGTCACACCTGACTTGCCAAGTTTGGTTTACCTCCCCTGTGTAGGTTTGCAGGCTATTACACAGGGGCCGGGTTTACTCAGTGCGCACCACGGTAGCGGCTGCGGGTTACCCTCGATATCCAAAAAAAGTATACTGTACAACCAGTCCCCTTGAGTCCCCTTGGGGATGGCCTAGTGGTGGAGTGGTGTTTCTTGAGGCCAAAGGTCTCAAGTTCGACCCACCACCAACACCACTAGGTGTGAGCCTGTCACACCTGGCTTGCCAAGTGTGGTTTACCTCTCCTGTGTAGGTTTGCAGGCTATTACACAGGGGCAGGGACGGGATTTACCCAGTGCGCACCACGGTAGCGGCTGTGGGTTACCCTGGATATCCAAAAAAAGTATACTGTACAACCAGTCCCCTTGAGGGATGGCCTACCAACACCACTAGGTGTGAGCCTGTCACACCTGGGTTGCCAAGTGTGATTTACCTCCCCTGTGTAGGTTTGCAGGCTATTACATAGGGGCGGGGGCGAGGTTTACCCAGTGCGCACCACGGTAGCAGTTGCGGGTTACCCTCGACATCCAAAAAAAAGTATACTGTACAACCAATTGCATAAATAGTTTTATTGTAGTATAACATTTTTACCAAAATTGTGAGCTGCAGATAATCGGATTAAGAAAATTATTTCTTATTTCTTATTCGAGTTATCTTTTGTCTTTTATTTCTTGTGCTCCGAGTATATTTTGTTTTACTATTTTTATTGTAAGAAACATATAAATAGATCTACATTAAACACTCTTGATTAAGTTATGCAATTATGCATTAATTTTCCTTATTTGTCAACTTATAATTTCCGTTATGTGTGTGTTTATGGTGTGATATTAGTTAGTTTCAAAATTAACCGTATCTATTATGCTTTTTCTTATTTATCAACATATTAATTTCTTGATTTGTGTGATTGTGTGTGTGTCGCGCGCGCATTATCGAATATCTATTCTCAAGTCAATCTTGTGCATAAGAACCATTATAATTTATAAACGAGATTTGTTGGTTCATTATAATCCTTCTACATTATGATAATTTGATCGAGACCAAGAATGACAGATGCGAAGGAAGGGAATCAAAATAAGATTGATAGTTTTTTTATCATATATGCAATTGGAACTGCAATTGCATAAAACTTTGTTTGAAGTGGAATGCATATTACATCATCATATGAAGATATAATCCTCAATACTCTTTAGTTTACATATTTTCATTTCATATTTTGTATTTTATTTTTGCTACAAGCGTATAATTGCTTTGTGTATCTATACTAATATAATAAAACAGCGTCGTGAGAACATAATTACCCAGCCATAAATCCCACCACAAATTGGTTGCATAATTTCAAAATTCAGAAAGTGGGAACAATTTCAATTGATGCAAGGAGGCGAACAATGAGTTTGAGTGGTGGTTTTCTAATTTATGATTGTGTGCCATCATGAGAGAGAATTAAGAGAATAAGAATAGATCATGGTGGCTGCATGTTAAGATCGCACTCTATCATCATATGAGATCAGTCTCTTTTTTTGTGTTTTCTTATAATCTTTATAACACTCAGGTACAAAATGAGATAAATTTTTAATTTTTCAAATTCTTTCCATGTGTACCCTATATCACTAAGATCGGCATTTGTTTTATTTAACAAAAAAAAAGTCAAGTAATTGAGATTGAGCAAAGTTTTCAATTTGGCAAAAACTTGCATCCACTAGATGTATATAAGCTTAAATCAGACGGTCAACGCTTTTGACTGGGTCAAACGTGCGCTGACCTGGTCAGCCCGCAAAAAAGAAAAATGGTAAAATATGTGATACTTTTTAATTATATAGATGATACTTTTTTAATTTTGAGTAATACTTTTTAGTGTTACAGTTGATACTGATTTTGACAGTTTTTTTATTTATTTATTTTGACCAATACTTTTAAGGATACAAGTGATACTTTTGGACTTTTGAGTGATACATTTTAGTGCTCCGGTTGATACTGATTTTGAATTTTTTTTGGAGTTGACCGGGTCAACGCGCGTTTTCTGGTTACTGGCGTTGACCGATCCATGCATTGACCCGATCAATGCACCTGATGGTGTACCTAGTGCACACAAGTGCTTCTCTTTCAATTTTGATCTCTTTTCTTTTCTTTCTGCTTATGTCCCTTTTTTATGGACGGAAAAGAAGATAACTCGGTTGACATATCAAAATTTGCTCTCCTTTTTTTTCTTTTGTTTAACGCAAGGATGAAAATATCGCGAAATATCGCGGATATTGACATTGCGATACGGATATTGGGGGGAATATCTTTTTTCCTGAGTATCGACGAGAAATCGCAATATATCGCAAGATATCGCAAAATATCACAAGATATCGCAATATATCGCGATTTTTTTAATATTTCTATAATATATTTTGATTTTTATTTAATACTGTATATTTTTGTGATCTTTTTTAGGTCTTCAATTTAATTATTTGAGTTGCAATATTCTTTGCTTTATAAAGACATTCACTTTCTAAAAAAATATATATAAGAGAAAGAAGACCGGGAAATCAACGGATGTCTTAGAAAGAAAAGTGAGATGCACGTGCACCGACTTTATTTTTTCATTTTTTCAGTTAGAGGATATGATGGACAAATCACTAAAAATTTTCTCCCCCTATATCACACGAAATTGAAATTTAAGATTGAATATAAATTATTTGCCAAATCTTGATTCTATGAATATGAGTGGCACTGATCATAGTGATATGTCCCAAGATTCATATGCTTCTTACACATATGGGAGTTCACAAATTGATATGTGTATCAACAAAATAATTGGATTAGTGGACATTATCCAATTCATGGTGAAGTTGTTGGAAGAAATCAAGAAACATATCAAGCGCATGTGCATAATTATATCCATAATTACTCGAACGTGATAAGTTGGTACCAATATTGTTTAGAACAAGATGGCATTCCATCTACTATATTTGAACCTCATAGATCCTCATTTTGGTATTAATTGTACTTTATAATATTTATTTAGTCATTTTATGTTCTATTATGTATTATTTTGTCAAATGTATTGTCTCAGACGGTATTTATATAATGTATTATTCATATATTTGCTTTCAAAATACAATTCTATCAAAAACATTAGTGGAATATGTGCATAATAATATGTCATAATAGTTCCTAAAATTTCATGCTAAATTTCTAAGATTTTATTATGATTTCCGTCATTTTTTTCAATTTTCTGCGAAATCGATATGCGATATCGATATATCCGTAAAATTGAAGTTGCGATATATGTTGCGATAGCGATATTTTCATCCTTGGTTTAACGACATTTTTTATGGAGGGTGCTGAAGAAAACAGAGAAAAATTTCATCTTGTTGTAGGGATCTACAACATAAACTTATCAAACAAGGCTATAATGAAGATGAAAACGACCGAGAAGAAAATGTCGGAAATTTTGATTTTTATTGCTTGAAGACCTTATCTCTCTATTGCGGATTTCTTTGGATTGGATGATAAGGTACCTTAGGAGATTTACACGCCTAAGTTTGTTGCATCTATGAATTGCTCTTTCTGAGTTGCAGGGTCACTTCACGGATAATAAATTTCATATTTTTGGGAGATTATTTTGCTCTACAGATAAATCTTCAATATGCGTTATTTTTGTTGATGAGGATTTTTATTCTCAACATGTATCATCATCATTGCTTGATTGTTTTTATTTATTACTTTTTATGCTATTTTGAGATGTTTTATCTACACAGAGTTGGTGTGATGGAGTTGATTGTTGTATCGAGATTTAGGTGTTTTTCTTGATGACAATAGGTTATCGTATTGAATGGTTAGATTTATAAATTTATGTATGAGTCTTTTCTTTTTAATCTATTATTTGTTTGTTTATTTTTATTTTTTCTACATCTCTACATAAGAGTTATTGTGATTGAGTTGGTTGTCGAATTATTGATATTTTAGGTGTTCGAGTTGCTGAAGATGTGCATCGACAAACATTATCAACATTAAAAATGAATGTAGGGTGTTCAATATCACTTGAGATCCTCTAGTCCCAACTTGTGTGTGCCAACTGTGTACCAAATCTTAAAATTATTATTTTTTTCTTTCATTTTTTTCTTCAATTTTAATTTCTTTTAGCTTAGTATAATTTTATATTATTATTTATGGATTATTCCATCCAATTGGGTTTATAATTATTTTTTAATATTTAGATAATATAATTAATTTTTGGAGTTGATTATTCCAAACTTAATTAGGGTATATAATTTTTAAAAAAATTTATTTTTAGCCATAAATATTAATTATGATTAGTTATAATATTAATTATGATTAGTTATTAACAATATATAATTTTAATGTTGGTACACGGTTGGTACACAAAGTTGGGACTAGAGGATTTCTACTCGTTCAATATTATATAGATTATGTTGATTGTAATACTATTATAATATTATTCTATCTGTGCATATTTTGCAATTCTCATATTATATTATAATTTTTATGTTGTATGTAAATTACTCATATATATATATATATATATATATATATATATTCATGCATATTTTGTGTATATTAAATGAAACGTTTATAAATGTTGGTGTTTACAGTATCTACGGTATGATTATGATATGGTGAAAATATGATAAATTATTGAGCTTCTTTTTTCCTCATTTTCTTTGGGAGACACAAGATCTCTTCTAATGTGAATATTTTCATGTGGGTTGTGGGTTTTTATTTTTATTTTTTGTATTTTTTCGTATTTTCATTTTTGGCCATCGAAGTTGTGAACGTTAGAATAATTTAACATGGAATGTCGATAATATGACGCATCTACGTACCATGGCTATTATGCACATGCAAACTATTCCAAAAATTAAAAAATGTATGGTTTTTATAGATAGTATATACTATTTACCTTTGCGATATTGAATTAATTTATGTTTTAGAAAAATGGAATTAATTTATAAATTTATTTTTTAATTTGCTTCACTATTAATTCTCCAACTCTTTTTTTGACACAATATTAATTATCTACCTTTAAATGTATTTCTAATTTCTAATTTCTAATTTAAAAAGTTAGTTGTATATAATTGTGCGTTCTATGCAACCGCACGAGAGGAATACTAGTCATAATAATAACGTGGAGGATTTTGTAAGTATGTTGCAATATTTTGTCATATGCCCATAATTATTTTTTTTAAATAATTTGGACAGATCTAGATTTTATTATTATTATTATTATTATTATTATTATTATTATTATTATTATTATTATTATTATTGTAGAGGTCAAAAAATCTCTACAATTAATCATTCTTCGAGTTCGAACTTCGGCGATCTACAAGACAAAGAAAACACGTGAAGCCGAAGGACCGTCAGGGGGTTGATGATCGAACGGACTCCGACGCTCAATTCAGAATCGAATTAATTAAAGATCAAAGTGATTAAATTGCAGAATTATAAGAGTTATATTGCAAAAGAAGGGGGGTTCGAGCTCCGTTGCTATAGAGCCTTGTGTATGGCTTGCTTGCGAAGCTATGTAACGAATGTCTATGACTTGATTGAAGTTGCAAGTGTTACGTATACAACGTGAATCATCCCCCTTAGCATTTATGAAGAACATATATATATATATATACACTGATGAGATATTTAACTGAATCCCGATAATTTAGGGATCCTCTCTTATCTCTTTTGGGGTTTTTGACGGGGTCATGGCTTATCTTCAACGGATACTTTGACCCAGTCTTCTCCTTGAGTCTGTTCGATCATGGACTCTTGCTTCTAGACCTCTGGTCTCCGAGGATTAATGTTTCGACCTTGAGGCTTGGACCTCGAAGGGTGGACTTCGAGATATGGACCTCGAGGGGTAGACTTCGAGGTATGGACCTCGAGGCATTCGATCATGAGACGTCAATCTTATTTAGTTCTTTAGAACTTTAAATAGGCGTGGGCCTAGTTTCTGGGCCTATGCAGAAATATGGCCTCTATAGTTAGCTCCTCATTACTTGATTCTTGTGTTTCAAGGATCGGGTAATGAATTTCGGCATTATTCCGATTTATCTTCACATTTTAGATTCTGAATTCTTGTTTGGTTTTAAACTGATACCTGTAGACGAGTGCTTAGAGGAATCCTAGGCTTTGAAAGATCCCATTCCGTGAGCTCCGGTCCTTAAGGTAAGTCTGATGAAGCTCATAAATTTATTAAAGTAGACTTTATAAAGCTCCAGACCCGATGGCCAGTCCTGGAGAGTTTAAGAGGTCGTGAAAGCAGACCTTGTGGAGCTCCAGACCTGAAGGCAGGTCCTAGGGGAGCATAAGAGGTCATGAGAGCAGACCTCGTGGAGCTCCAGACCTGGAGCTCCAGACCTGAAGGCAGGTCCTGTGGGAGCTTAAGAGGTCATGAGAGCATACCTCGTGGAGCTCCAGACCTGAAGATAGGTCCTGGGGGAGCTTAAGAGGCCATAAGAGTACTTGGGATTTTATCGAGGTTCGGGGTACATAGTTTATATTGTACTCCCCAAGCTCGACGGCCCATTTAGAGAGTCTTCCTACAAGATCTGATTTTCTCAATATTGTCCACCTTGATCGAATGGCTCTGGAAATAGAGCTTCATTTTTCTTGATGCCATGATTAGGGCCAATGCCAGTTTTTCCAATTGTGGATATCTAGTTTCGACATTTAGCAGGGATCGACTTGCGTAGTAGACTGGATGTTATCTTCCATTGTCCTCTCTGACTAGAACTGCACTAACAGAGTTAGTCGAAACAGATAAGTATATTAAAAGTACCTCTCCGTCTAGGGGTTTTGACAATAGAAGGGGCTCGCTCGCTAGATATTCTTTTAAATCTTTGAGGGCCTTTGAGCATTCAGCAGTCCACTCGAAGCTTTTATTTTTGCATAGCGTCTTGAAAAAGACGTGGATTTTTTAGTACTTCGAGATAAAGCGGCTAAGGACCGCGAGTCGTCTGGTGAGCTTTTGTATCTCTTTTATACTTCGAGGTTGTTGTATGTTTCTGACGGCTCTGATCTGGTTGGGATCAGCCTCGATGCCTCTTTTCGTAATGAGGTAACCAAGGAATTTTCCCGAGGTCACTCCAAATGCGCATTTTGCGGGATTTAGCTTCATATTATAGCGGCGAAGGACTTCGAATGTTCGGCAGAGATGGTCGACATGATCTCTTGCTCTAGGGGACTTTACAAGTATGTCATCGATGTAGACTTCCATAGTATCTTCGACTAATTCTTTAAACATTTGGTTCACCAGCTTTTGGTAGGTTGCACCTGCATTTTTTAGTCCGAAGGGCATAACTTTATAGCAAAACATACCTCGATGGGTGATGAAGGTGGTTTTTTCTTGGTCTTCTGGATGCATAAGAATCTGGTTGTATCCTGAGAAGGTGTCCATGAAACTCATCAGTTCATGTCCAGCCGTTGCATCTACTAATGCATCGATATGGGGCAAGGAAAATGAGTAATTCGGGCAGGCCTGATTTAGGTCAGTGAAATCTATGAAAAGCCTGTTTTTGCCGTTCTTTTTCTTTACTATCATGACGTTAGCTAACCACTTAGGATACTGTACTTCTCTAATGTGTCCGTGTTTTAGTAGTTTATTGACTTCTTCATCCATAATTTTTTTTCATTCGGCTGTGAACTTTCATCATTTTTGTTTCACTGGGGTCTTGTCTGGATCGACCTGCAATTTATGTGTTATAACCGAGGGGTCAATACCTATCATGTCCTCAAAAGATCATGCGAAACAATTGTGGTGCTCGGTGAGGAATTTTATAAGTTGTTCTCGTATCTCTGCCGTGAGTGATGAAGCCATGCAAGGCATTGAAGGCCTTGAACCCGAGCTGCAATTCAAAGGACCAATGATGAGACTTCGAGCGAAGAAATTACAAGATTATCTACAAGTGTTGATTCGCAAGAAGTTCAAAGAATTGAAAGATGCGAAGGGCAGCCATATGTTAGTTAATTTATTAACTAATGAAGATCAAGATCATACCATGGAGAATATAACTTGAAGAGTTGAAGAAGAGAGCAAGAAGAAGTGCACGTGTGCATGAAGACGTTGACGTTCATGGAGCTGTTTTTCGGCCCTTAGTCCAATTAATTAAGGGTTGATTTTTATCTAGACTATAGTATTTATTTAATTAATTTAGACTATAGTTTAGATCAGTTTTTAATTAATTTTTAAGTGTAATTTTCGTTCATAATAGTATAGGTTTGACTAGAATTGTATTTAAGGTAATTTCCAACCTTGAATAGAATTCTAGTTTAGGTATTTTTATAGTATAGTTAGAGATCCTTTTTAGATCAGATTTTTAGGGCTTTTTACACTTAATTTTCGTGCACCTCATGCCCTATAAATAGGGGAACCATGTTACTTTGATATTTTAGACATTATTGATTAAATTTGTCTTTGCATTCAATTTGTGTCTCAACCGTTTAAAGCTTTTAATTGTTTTCCTCGAAAATTATCATTCTTGAAGCCTAGCAAACTTTGAGTCTTAATTCCAAGGGAACGTTCTAATTCATACGAAGAATTAGGGTGAACTCCCTACAAAGAACAACTTTGAGATTCATTTTCGTCGTACAAGATACGCCGGGGATTAATCGGGTTGTAATTCAACACTCAACCATCAACACCTTCATCCTCAACGCCTCCCAACCCTTCATCAACATCCACAACTGTCCTATGCTGCCAAGTTCAGATCATGTGTCGATCATCCAAGTTCGAGTTCGATTTCTCATCTGTATTCGCCTTCTACACCATTTTCTGTAAGTTATTCTAGTCATTATCATATCCCATCTTCCCTAGCCTTTCTTCACCATATTTTCAACCCATAACATCTTTCTCCCAGCCATATTAATCGTCCAAAACAGCCCCCTCACCTTTGGATTTGTGTGTTAATTTTATGTCATCGTCTAAGTATCGTAATTAGGCCTAGATTAGTTCGTACCATTATTTTGAGTTGTATTTCGTTTATCTCAGTTTATTTACTTTATTTAAGTCATTACAATAGGATTGAATCCTTCCATAGTTGATGTGTTCGATCTAGAAGTCTTCCGCGCGTCTCTTGTATCCTGTACAAATTGTCCGGGTTACACCATAAATTTGGCATCAGAGCCACGTCAGTTCTGCTGGTCGTGGTTCAATCCTATGTGTCTTTTATTTTATTATGTGTCATTTGTACGTGTCTATCGAGTTGTAATATTTAGTGTTCACTGAAAAAAAACAAATCGGTTGAAAAAAAAAACCGAAAGTTCAAAAAAAAAGGTTACGGTAAAAAAAAGAAGAAAGAGAGACCGAATTAAAAAAATCAAATAAAAAAAAGAAGAGAAAAAAAAATCCGAAAAAAAAGAGAAAATCCAATTTGATTTTTTATTTACCTTTTGAGTTCGATTTTATTTTAGTTCTTTCCTTTTAGTTCTAGTCATAGTTGGTAACTCCCTTGTGAGGCTTATTTTAGTTTTGGGAACTTTCCTTATAGTATAGTTCTTTAGTTGGTAATTTCCAATTGAGTTGCATTTTAATTTGGTATCTTCCATTTAGAATCTAGTCTAATTAAGGTATTTAGATTGTGTCACACTAGTGGTACACATATCCAAATCCTTTTCTTAATTCCTACTTCTTTTCTTTCCTTCTTTCATTTCCTTCCTTTTGCCCTAAAACACCCGATTTTTCGATTTTCCATCTTCTCCCTACTATTTCTGCTCCTGAGCTCCGATTTTTCTCCACGATACTATTCTGGAAACGTCTCGACGAGACGAACCAAACTCACAACTTTTCTATGATATAAGTACTTTTTTGGCCAAATTCCATCAGCTTCAAGGTGAAATCGTCCTAGAAGTTCGAGAGAAGCCGATCTCAAGCAACGGAAGAGTCGATTAACACCACCATATACACACCTATCACATGAGCACCACTACATACTTGAGAGCATACATGAGGGGTAAAATTCAGAGAGAAAATACGAGTGATTGTGAGGAATTGTGAGGTCTTACACCTTATTTTTCTTTCACGTTTGTTCATTATTTGCAGGTACACATGGAATCCAGAGACGGTTATAATAAGACATATGATAAGGTACCCGCTTCGTCTAGTTCTCATACAGACGCGGCTTCATCGATGCCACAGCTGTGGGATGCCCAGTACCACCATTAAGAACTAGAGCATAAGCTAGATAGTTCGTTGGCTAAGATGATGGCACAACTCGAGCTTATTGTTGCTCGAATTTCTGTACCACCACCAGTTCAAGGCCAACCTGCCCAACCAGAAGGAGTAGCTCAACAGCCAGCAGCAGTTCATCAGCCAGAAGTAGCTCGTCAGCCAGAAGTTCTTGTAGTCGAGCCAGTCAAAGCGAATGCTAGAGCACCACAAGCTTAGCGTCGCCAACCTCAAGTGCAGTTTAACGATCACTATGATCGTGATGCTGAAGAAGACTATGGTTACTATGCAGAGGAATTAGAGGCCGAGTACGATCCATATCAGAGATGTGACCGACCACGTCTGCCCTACAAACAAGCACCCCGACGTGCAGATCCCGACAGCTTGTTGAACAACATCAAAACAAGCATCTCAGAGTTTGAAGGTCTTCACGATCCTGATCTGTACTTGGATTTGGAATGTAAGGTTGAGAAGATTTTCGACTGCTATGACTTTCCAGAGCAGAAGAAGGTGAAGTTAGAATCATTAGAGTTTAGAGACTATGCAGCCTCATGGTGGGAGATGCAGCAGGAGCGACACCGACGTGAGAGATATCCACCCGTCGATACTTGGGAAGAGATGAAAGGATTTCTGCATGACAGGTTCATTTCTGTGCACTATGAGAGAGAGCTCGAGAAGAAGCTCAATCGGATCAAGCAAGGTACACGGTCAGTTGAAGAGTACCACAAGGAGCTTGAAACCGCCCTGAACCGAGTTAGGAAACAAGATACCTTGAATGCTACCATCATCTGGTACATTGAAGGCATGAATCCTGACATCGCATGTGAAGTTGAACTCAAGAACTTCACAAGTATAGAAGAGATGGTGCATTACGCATCAATTGTGGAGAGACAACTCAGAGAGTGCCGACAGAGATCGCACCACAGTTCAGCCCCTGTTCTACCCCCATGGAACAAAGGTACAAATTACATATCATCTTCTACCCCTTCTACTGAGCCTACTCGACCCCGAGGTCAGACCGGACCGCCCGAGCGGTGTTTCGATCGTTCTACACAGCAGACCAGCCGTAGACCCGAGTCTACACCCACAACACCAGCACGGATGCCTTATACTCATCCAAACCTACCCAGTGCACCACCATAACCAGGTCAGAATCGAGCTAGAGACATCCGGTGCCACAAGTGCCCAGGTTGGGGCTACTTTCAGAACTAGTGTCCGAACCGGCGTATTCTATTCATCACCGAACAGAATGAGATCGAGTCAGCCAGTGAGGATGAGGACCAGCCCGCAGTTGATGCCAAGAAGGAGCTAGAGATGTCTCCATTCGACTCAGATGAAGAGAAACCCGAGCTTCCTCATGTTAGTTTTGTGTTTATACGCAGTCTGAGCATCAATCGTGAAGAAGAGCAGCCGGATCAACGTGAGAACATTTTTTTCACATGTGTTACTATCAAAGACCAGACCTGCTCAATGATAATAGATAGTGGGAGTGTGATTAACGCTATGAGCCAGTATGCAGTTGACAAATTGGCGCTGACCACCATCAAGCATCCGAAGCCATATAAGTTGTAGTGGCTTACGGATCGAGGAGAGATCAAAGTAACGGCTCAGGTAAGTGTCTCATTCTCCATTGGTCAATTTTCTGACTTTGTTGTTTGTGATGTTATTCCTATGGATGCAGCACACATATTGTTAGGTAGACCATGGCAGTTTGACAGACAGATGGTTCATGATGGCTTTGCAAACACGTACATCGTGAAGAGAGATGGACGAACTACTACACTAAAGCCACTGTCCCCTAAAACCTTTGCAGAGGATTAGAGAATTATGCAAGAGAGGTTTAGAGCTGAGAGAGCAAAAGAGGCCACCGCTGCAGCCCGGATTGCCGTCAACGGCACCCAATCAACTGAGACCCCCAAGAAAGCCGCCGCTCCTACTTCTTCAACCCCTAAACCATCCTCCAATGATTCTCTTGTGCATGGGAATTTGTCTGGATCAGCTGCAAAGAAAGATCAAAACCGCAGCTTGTTTATTTCAGTGAAAAGCGTAGAAAAAGCATTAAAAGCAGGTTTACCTTTTGTTCTTCTATCTTATAAGAGCAGTGCTATTAATGATGTTTTTTTGCCTAGTGTTGTACAGCCACTTATGGAGGAGTTCGCGGATGTGTTCCCGGAAGAGATTCCAAGTGGATTACCTCCAGTTTATGGGATCAAGCACCAGATCGATTTCCAGCCCGACGTCGTCTTGCCAAATCGGCCAGCATACCGGGCGTCTCTTGAAGAGACCAAGGAAATTGATAGACAAGTGAAAGAGCTACTTGAGAAGAAGCATATTGGAGAGTCGATAAGCCCCTGCGCAGTTCCAGTCATTCTAATGCCGAAAAAGAACAACGAGTGGAGAATGTGTATGGACTGCCGCACCATCAACAAAACAACAGTGAAGTATTGATTCACTATCCCTAGATTAGGTGATATGCTTGATGAATTATCCGGTTCTAAGGTCTTTTCTAAAATTGATTTACGTTCTGGTTATTTCCAAGTTAGAATGCATGAAGGGGATGAGTGGAAAACAACTTTTAAGACTAAGCATGGTTTATATGAGTGGTTAGTTATGCCTTTTGGTCTCACTAATGCACCGAGCACTTTTATGAGATTAATGAACCATGTTTTGCGTGATGTAAATAGGAAATTTATAGTTGTGTACTTTGATGATATCCTGATTTACAGTCACGATGCACAAGCGAACCTAGCACACCTTAGGCGCATTTTTGATATTCTGAGATCAGCCAAGTTGTATGGAAATTTGTCTAAATGTTCTTTTTGTTTAGATGAAGTTGTATTTCTTAGTTTTGTTGTGAGTATACGTGGTATTGAGGTTGACCATTCTAAAATCAAAGCGATTGAAGAATGGCCAACGCCCAAGTCAGCCACGGAGTTTCGATCCTTTCACGGCCTTGCCGAATTTTATCGTCGCTTTGTGTGCGATTTTTCTAGCATTTATGCGCCTCTTACTAAGCTAAGTAAGAAGGATCGTAAGTTTGAATGGGGTAAAACACAACATGAAGCATTTACACGTTTGAAGCATCTTTTATGCCATGCACCTATTTTGTGTTTACCTGATTTTGATAAGGTTTTCGAGATTGAATATTATGCCTCCGGGATAGGTATTGGTGCTGTTTTGATGTAGGAACGGCGTCCAGTCACCTACTTCAGTGAGAAATTAAATGGTGCAGCTCTGTGTTATTCCACCTATGATAAAGAGTTATACGCATTAAAGAGATCATTGGAGACGTGGCAGCATTATCTGTGGCCAAAGGAGTTCGTGATTCACACGAACCATGAGAGCTTAAAGCATTTGAAAGGACAGCAAAATCTGAATAAGAGGCATGCGAGATGGGTCGAGTTCATCGAGTCCTTCCCGTACGTCATCAAATACAAGAAAGGAGAAGAAAACATTATAGCCGATGCCCTATCTAGACGGTACACGTTGCTGAATTTGATGCATGCTAGAATGCTTGGTTTTGAGTCGATTAAGAGTCTATATGCATGTGATCCATTCTTTGCTTCGATTTTTCATGAGTGTTCGAAAAAGTCTAAGTCTTTTGATGGGTTTTACGTGCATGATGGATTTTTATTTCGTGGTTCTCAGTTATGCATTCCTAGTTGTTCTATGCGTGAGCTACTTGTGTTAGAATCGCATGCCGGAGGTTTAATGGGTCACTTTGGTGTGAATAAAACATTAAGCATGCTGCATGAGCATTTTTATTAGCCACATATGAGGAGAGATGTTGAGCATGTGTGTAGTAGATGTGTTACTTTCCATAGGTCTAAGTCCACTTCACATCCGTTTGGTTTATACACGCCCCTACCCACCCCTAGTTCACATTGGATTGATTTGTCTATGGATTTTATCTTGGGTTTACCTAGGTCTAGATTGGGTAAGGATTCTGTTTTTGTGGTTGTTGATCATTTTTCTAAAATGGCGCATTTCATTGCATGTAGAAAAACTGATGATGTTGTGCATATTGTCAATCTGTTCTTTGTGCATGTAGTTAGATTGCATGATATTCCTAAAACTATTGTTAGTGATAGGGATTCTAAGTTCTTGGCACATTTTTGGTGAGTTTTGTGGAGAAAATTAGGGACTAAGTTATTGTTTTCTACTGCATGTCATCCATAAAGCGATAGTCAAACTGAGGTTGTGAATCGTACTTTAGGCACACTGCTTATGTCTTTAATTAAGAATAATTTGAAGTCTTGGGAAGAGTGTTTACCTTACGATGAATTTGCATATAATCGTGTGGTACATTCTTCTACTAATATGTCTCCTTTTGAGGTTGGTTATGGATTTAATCCGTTAACGCCTACTGATTTGTTACATTTACCTGTTGAGCATCTAAAAAGTGTTAAAGGTTTGAGAACAGCTGAGCAAGTTAAGGAGATGCATGAGAAAGTGCGTGCTCGCATTCAGCGCAAAGGGAAGCACACGGCCGAATCCAGAAACGTGCGACGCAAGCAAGTGATATTTCAGACCGGAGATCGCGTTTGGATTCATCTGAGTCCCGGACAGTTTCCAAATTTGAAAAAGTCCAAGTTGTCACCATATGGAGATGGTCCTTTCACATTTCTGAGTCGTGTAAAGGACAATGCTTACCGCATTGATCTTCCCGGTGAGTATAAATGTTCTTCAACTTTCAATGTTGCTGATTTATCTCCGTTTATTGCAGATGAGTTCGATCAAGACGATGATCCAAATTCGAGGATGAATTCTCTTCAGCAGGGGGGGAATGATGAAGCCATGCAAGGCATTGAAGGCCTTGAACCCGAGCTACAATTCAAAGGACCAATGACGCGACTTCGAACGAAGAAATTGCAAGGTTATCTACAAGTGTTGATTCACAAGAAGTTTGAAGCATTGGAATATGCGAAAGGCAACCATATGTTAGTTAATTTATTAACTAATGAAGATAAAGATCATACCATGGAGAATATAACTTGAAGAGTTGAAGAAGAGAGCAAGAAGAAGTGCACGTGTGCATGAAGATGTTGACGTGCATGGAGCTGTTTTTCGGCCCTTAGTCCAATTAATTAAGGGTTGATTTTTATCTAGACTATAGTATTTATTTAATTAATTTAGACTATAGTTTAGATCAGTTTTTAATTAATTTTTAAGTGTAATTTTCGTTCATAATAGTATAGGTTTGATTAGAAATGTATTTAAGGCAATTTCCAACCTTGAATAGAATTCTAGTTTAGGTATTTTTATAGTATAGTTAGAGATCCTTTTTGGATCAGATTTTTATCGCTTTTTACACTTAATTTCCGTGCACCTCATGCCCTATAAATAGGGGAACCATGTTACTTTGATATTTTAGAGTTTATTGATTAAATTTGTCTTTGCATTCAATTTGTGTCTCAACCGTTTAAAGCTTTTGATTGTTTTTCTCGAAAATTATCATTCTTGAAGCCTAGAAAACTTTGAGTCTTAATTCTAAGGGAAGTTTCTAATTCATATGAAGAATTAGGGTGAACTCGCTACGAAGAACAACTTTGAGATTCGTTTTCATCGTACAAGATACGTCGGGGATTAATCGGGTTGTAAAACACTCAACCATCAACGCCTTCATCCTCAACGCCTCCTAACCCTTCATCAACATCCACAACTGTCCTAAGCCTCCAAGTTCAGATCGTGTGTCGATCATCCATGTTCGAGTTTGATTTCTCATCCGTATTCGCCTTCTACACCATTTTCTATAAGTTATTCTAGTCATTATCATATCCCATCTTCCCTAACCTTTCTTCACCATATTTCCAACCCATAACATCTTTCCCCCAGCCATATTAATTGTCCAAAACAGCCCCCTCACCTTTGGATTTGTGTGTTAATTTTGTGTCATCGTCTAAGTGTCGTAATTAGGCTTAGATTAATTCGTACCATTATTTTGAGTTGTATTTCATTTATCTCAGTTTATTTACTTTATTTGAGTCATTAGAATAGGATTGAATCCTTCCATAGTTGACATGTTCAATCTAGAAGTCTTCAGCACATCTCTTGTATCATGTATAAATTGTCCGGGTTACACCAGTGAGTCTCGATCTGATTTGCACTTTGTGGTCAGGAAAATCGGGATGTATTTGGATGTTGTCAAGATCTTCCACCTCGGGTTCTTCGTAGTTGCAATTTTCGGTGCTGGTTGAAGATGATCCGGCCTCGATTTGGTTGATCTCCATAGCTCCTTTATGTTTGAAGGTAGAGACGTAACATTCTCGAGCTATTATTTGCTCACCTCAAATTTCGTGAACTCCCCAGGGTGTAGGAAATTTCATGATCTGGTGATACGTTGATGGCACCGCTCGGAGTTCGTGGATCCAATGTCTTCCCATTATGACATTGTAGGCTGAAGGAGCATCAATTACTTAGAATTTGGTGAAGATGTTCATTCCTTCGATATAGGTGGGAAGTGTGATTTCGCCCATTGTGGCTTGTGCTCTCCGCTGAAACCAATTAGGGTGGTTGACCTTTTAATGATTTCGGTTTCTTTCACATGCATGCCTTTCAATGTACTAAAAAGATCATGTTAGAGGAACTTCCATTGTCTATAAGAACACGCTTAATCAAACAATTAGAAATTAATAAGGAAATGACTAGTGCATCGTTGTGAGGGTGTGAGAGATCGGAAGCTTCTCTGTTGGTGAAATCGAAGGTGATGAGGTCGTCTAGTTTAGCATATCTGGGGATGTTTCCGTTATACTTTATCGAACGAAAATGTCTCTTTGCCGAGGACTGTGAAATTCCGCTCACTTCTAAACCTCTTGTTATACAAATCAAAGTGTGATCGACCCTCGGAGGCTCGAGCAGCTGCATTTTCTTTTGATTTTTCCTTTGTGACCAGGTTTCTTTCCCTTTCGGGGTCAGGAGATCGGTGAGATATCTTCATTTTAGGAGCTCCACGACTTCGAGCCTCAAGGCGATGCATTCATCTGTCTTATGCCCATGATCATTGTGGAACTCGTAAAATTTGCTCATGTCACGTTCGTTGTCTGGGGCTTTCATCTTTGTGGGCCATTTCACATTCTGACCGACTCTCTTGAGGGCTAAGACTGCTTCGGATGGTGATATGTAGAGGTTATACTCTGGGAGTCTTCTGTGGATTTGAGGTTCTTGATCTCGCCTGCTTCTCGGGTCGAATCGCGGATTTTATGGATACGGATCTGCTCTGAATCTATCTGTCCTGTTACTTCTTTGCTCTTTTCTTAGATGCTCACTCCTGGTATGAGATCTAGATGAGTTCGCTTCATCTTTCTCCTATTTGATTTGAGCCCAAGCTTTAGCAAACACGTCTTTCATTATTTTGTAGAGATATTTGGTTAACTCCTTATAGAGGTCAGAGTCTCTCTTAAGGCCTTTTTTGAAGGCCAAGACTGCGGTATCGATTTTGCAGTTGGGGATTGATACATTTTCTCTGTTAAATCTTTCGATGAAGCTTCGCAGGGGCTCTTTCATCTTTTGCACGATTGTGTAGAGGTCATCAGCACGTTTTTCAATCTTACGGCTACTGGCGAACTGTTCAACGAAGAGGTCGTTAAGCTGGGTGAACGACAAGATCGTTTCGTTGGGTAGATTGATGAACCATTGAAGTGTTAGGCCGATGAGGCTGGATCCGAAGCCTTTACACATGCTGGCTTCTCGGGCATGACGAAGTATCGTGGTGGTGAACATTCTTTATTTATATTGAGCGACATGGTCGTCGGGGTCGAATGCGCCATCAAACAGCTTCATGCATGGAAAGGTGAATTTTGGGAGCATCTCTACGAGGCTGATCTCGTCGGTGAATGGAGAATCTGCAAAGTTGTTGGTGCAGACTTCCTAATAAGAGCAGGGACTCCCGAAATTCGGGTTAAGATGTCTTCCAATCGCTGGATCTTCTTCTCGACCTCAAATTCCGATCTAGGTTCATAATCTTCGAATCTAAGAGGGGGTCTATAACACACTAGATTTTTGGATAAGGTTTAAGAGAATTATTAATGTTAATTAATTAGTTAAGGAAGAAATTTAAATAAGTTAATTAAGGTTGGATGTCAGTCACGACTTTAAGAGTCAGTTTTCGTGAAAATCGTCTTTTCGGAAAATATGATCTTAATTCTTTTATGGCCATTCGTGGTCTCGTTAGAAAGGTTTTAACTCAAAGAGTATGCTGGTGTTTTCAGATTTTAAATCTGAAGTCATTTGAGTTCCCGGTGATGAAAAACGTATTTAAAAGGCGAATGAATAGTAACGTTTGCGTGTGTTCGTGTTTTGAGAAATTTACGAAATCCTCTTCATTGATTCAAGTCTAGTTTTGTCAGGCCTTTCTTATGGAAAATGACTCAAGGATTCCATTGGCGTTCACGGATTTCCATTCAGAGGTCAATCGAACGCTCGGGAGCAAAATCTGTCAGTCTGAGTGAATAGTAAAAAGTAATTCCAAAAAGGGAATCTTTGCTCGTCTTTCTTCTGACGACCCCGTCTTCTTCACGAATCAAGTTGGTTCACTAGTATTCGAGCCAATGAGTCTTTTGGTATTTTTAGATTTCGTGTCTGAAGTCATTTGGACCTCGACATCGAATAAAGCAGCTTTTAACCGAACCCAAGGTAACTTTCGCAGTATTTCCGCACTGCAATGGCTTCCAAAGGAAGCCAAAGCTTCTCCTATAAATAAGGGATCGCCCCTTTGCATTCCTTTGCTCATTTACCATCCATTTCACTTCTAAATCGAGAGAGTGAGAAACTTTGAAAGCCGAGAAAGTTCTGCCGAAGTAAAAAAGCGTTCTTCGTGAGTGTTCTGCAAGACGATGAGCGGAGTGGCGTGGAAGGGATACGGTGAGGAAATATGCTAGGGGGTTGTTGGGTCGTAGCAGGTAGCTCTACCGCCGTTGTGACTCGACAAGACGCCGAGCTAGCCACCTTCCTTCGATGCACCTAACCCGTCCATTCTTGTTCGTCGGTCTCGACTCTATTTATTTTCCGTTCTTTAAATTCCGCATTTAGTTTCCGTTCTTCACGTTCTTCAATATTACTCGTTTACCTTCCGTATAAGTTGTATTTCGATTCTTATTGAAGTTCTAAGTTAATAACGTTTACGTTATATTTCTCATTTTATTCTTGTCATTATTATTCTTGAGATTAGCCTCGTTCATTCCGTTAAATTTCGTTTAAGCTATATTTGAAAGATTTCGTCGTTATTCTAATTATTAAGGAGGATTATCATGTTTATGCCGTTATAATGCCAAAATTCTTTTTAAATTAAAGCATGTTGTTGCATGTTAATTTTAAGCATGTTGTTTTTAAGAAATTTTGGTAAAGTGTTCTTCATGTTCGTCGAAAGAATCAACAAACACAAAGAACCCAGTTGAAGATCGCCTAGAACTGGGCGGAAGAGAGAGAAAAGGAGAGAGCCCCGCGGGGGGTGCGCCGCCGTGCCACACCCACCTCGGCCCTCATAGCCCACCGACGCTAGGGGTGCCCACCAGCGCACCCCTGCACCGCGGCAGGGGCTGTCCGCCAGCGCCTATGTGCGCCGCGGCGCCCCCTTCTCCGTGTTGTTTTCCGCCGTTTTTCTTCCGGCTATTTTTCATACCCTCATTCCGAGCTTTTCGAGCTTTTCAAATCGTGTTATTTCCAAGCTATTTTCAAGTTTAAATTTTAGAGAAGCATTCAAGTTATTTTCGATTTATTCGAATAAGCTATTCAAGTTATTTTCCGTCTAAAAATTTAGAAATCAAGACGAAAATTTCCTTAAACAAAATAAATCCTTCTCGGATCCTTATAAAGTCATAAAGTCGTGTTATCCATGTTCAAGTCCTAATTAGGGATATTTAAGATGGGTATTATTTAATTTCATGTTATTAGTTAGAAAACTTCGAAGTAGGCCGCTAAGTTGATAATTCGACCTTTGTAGGAAGAAGTGAGCCTCGTGGGAATTCGAAGAGGGATCATCAACTCATTGCCTCATCTTCTGCTCCGTGATCGAGGTGGGTAAATCTATACTCATCTAAAGTTTGAGCTGATAAGCTCTAGAAGCATACAGGGCAAATGAGATAACCAATAAAGCATTTTTGCTCTACCTGATTGATCTCTGTACAAGGAAGGAAGAAAATGAAGATATTATGTTATAATTGAGTTCTCAAGCATGATTAGAATGTTTAGAAATGCTAGAAAAGGGATGTCAATTTAGCCCGAAATCGATGGACCGGCCCGAAAAAACCGAAAAAAAAGGTGGGTTAGGGCCACGAATTTCTGGCCCGAAAATTTTTTTAACCGATTCGGCCCGAACCGAATAGGCCCGAAACCGAAACGGGTTAGCCCGAAACCGAACGGGTTGGCCCGATTGACATCCCTACCTATATTTCTTTAGACTAACTAGTATTATAATTTATCATGTTTTAATTTATTTAATTTATAATATTATAATATTATTATTTCTTTTAATAAATGATAAATATTTTGAAGATGAAATCAAACATGAAGTTGAAAGGGCTTCAAATATTTTTAAAGTAGAAGAAGATTATACTTCAAATTAGATGGAAGATTAAGCTATAAATAGATCTGTGGTGTAGTTTAAAATGATTATTTTTGGAAGAACAAATTATGATTGAATATTATTGTCATTTTTATGTCATTTATTTTTGTTTTCTTTCATTTGATACAACTTGATCTTAATTAAATTTTGTATTTGTCATGTTTTTTTCATTTTATCTTATTTTTCACGTATTAATTTATTTCAAGAATAAGAGGTAATGATTATCTATGAGAATTATCAAGATATAATTTATACACGTGGAAAAAAAATCATAAACATGTTGGCCCGATGGGCTAGCCCGAAAACCGAAGGGTTAGGGTTAGGGCCGAAGATTTTGAGCCCGAAGAAAATTTTAACCGAATAGGCCCGAACCGAATAGGACCGAAACCGAAACGGGTTAGCCCGAAACCGAACGGGTTAGCCCGATTGACATCCCTTAAGAAATGTGAAAGTATTGTTTATACTTAGCATGAGATATTTAGAATTTTCCTTAGTTACAATTCGTATTTATTTACGTTCATCTCTCGTATTCGAATGTTTATGCTTTGTTAAAGCTCGTATAGTTAATGATTAAGGATTACCTTGTTAAGGTAGCGTAAAATCCCTTATAGGCCGAGATCATGTTATATCAAAGGATTAGCACCTAGACGTGCTCTAGGATTGGTTTTGATAGCAAGGTTAAGGAAGGAAGGAACTTAGCATTTCACTTAAGCAGGATTTAAGCTCAGAACTTTTAAGGGAGTCACTGCTGGGTTATTTCCCTCGCAAACTCATTTGAATATTTGAGGTAACCCCTCTTCTATCCTATGGCATGTCTAAGGGTGCAGTTGACATCAGGTTTGAGCCAAGTTGGGCCCAAAAGAAAAGAAAAAGGTTTTACGGATATGGAGAGGGCTTTTGCGTTTTGCTCTCCATATATCGTCAGATAATTATTGGATATCTTGAAGTTATTAAAAGTGTTTTTGCTAAAACCCACAGAGTACATTAGTGCTCACGCTCCTCTTTTTCAAATGTTTACAGGTTGAGATGCTGAGGATGTTGGTGGCTATGGATGTGGGTTGGCTGCCAACATTGTTTTGCTATTATCTGAATCTCTTTTGAAATCCCATGATGTTTCTGCTACTCTGATACACTCTATCTAATTCCGTTTAAGTTCTATTATGATTGTCAAGACTCTAAGAATATTTCCAGACATGATTATATATATATATATAAACTGCATATTAAGTTTACTCCGCTTTCCGAATATGTTTTACTTTCGTCTATAAAAGGGCTTATGTTTGATGGTATCTGATTAGTTAGTCGTTTTATTTCGTTAAAGCATGCTTCCTTCTTAATCAAGTAAACCCAAGTATCATTATCTATCTTCAAAGCGTACCTTTATTCTTAAACTTATTCGTTAATCTCTCATCCTTACTCATTAATCCCTTAATAACACTCCGTCCCCATTCGTTAATCCTTATCTCGGGACCGGGCTGTTACAGGGTCCTAGGGAGAAGTCTTCTTTTCCCTTGCCCTTTAACACGGGTTCTTTGATTGTATCTGCATTGAGATGGTTAGCTAACTCATGTGTCGAGTTCAGAAGTACCTGCTCTCAGAGTTCATTTGACATGCGAGTTCGTAAGAGCGGGGATAGTTGAGTTCGTGTGGATCCGTTCGGGAAAAGGTTTGGTTGCGAAATAGCTTCGACTCTAGCCTTTAAGGCCGAGTTTTCAATTTGGATCACCGCGAGTTCGACTGTGGTGGTATCTAATTGATGCTGGATCGAACCCAGAAGCTGTGAGACATCGTCATCGCCTTCAGGTGAAGGGGTCGTAGTTGTTCCATCTTTTTGGGCTTCTTGAGGAACGATCGTTGCATCCTTTCGGCTGTTGTTCGTCATCTTGAAGTGATCAATCGGAGCCCCATGGTGGGTGCCAAACTGTAGAGGTCAAAAAATCTCTATAATTAATCGTTCTTCGAGTTCGGGCTCCGGGGATCTACAAGACAAAGAAAACACGTGAAGCCGAAGGACCGTCGGGGGTTGAAGATCAAACGGACTCCGAAACTTAAGTCAGAATCGAATTAATTAAAGATCAAAGCAATTAAATTACGGAATTATAAGATTTATATTGCAAAAGAAGGGGGTTTGAGCTCCGTTGTTATGGAGCCTTATGTATGGCTTGCTTGTGAAGCTATGTGACGAATGTCTATGACTTGATTGAAGTTGCAAGTGTTACGTATACAGCGTGAATCATCCCTCTTGGCGTTTATGAAGAACATATATATATATATATATACTCATGAGATATTTAACTGAATCCCAATAATTTAGGGATCCTCTCTTATCCCTTTTAGGGTTTTTGATAGGGTCATGGCTTATCTTCAACGGATACTTTGACCCAGTCTTCTCCTTGAATCTGTTCGATCATGGACTCTTACTTCTAGACCTCTGGTCTTCGAGGATTAATGTTTCGACCTTGAGGCTTGGACCTCGAAGGGTGGACTTCGAGATATGGACCTCGAGGGGTAGACTTCGAGGCATGGACCTCGAGGCACTCGATCATGAGATGTCGATCTTATTTGGTTCTTTAGACCTTCAAATAGGCGTGGGCCTAGTTTATGGGCCATTGCAGAAATATGGCCTCTACAATTATTATTCGCAATTGTTGTCTAGATTGCAAGTGTTTAACTGTATTTTTTTTATGTCGAGGGTAACCCGCAGCCACTACCGTGGTGCGTACTGGGTAAACCCCGCCCCTGATAATAGCAGGTAAACCACACTTGGCAGGCCAGGTGTGACATGCTCATAACTAGTGGTGTTGGTGGTGGGTCGAACTTGAAACCTTTGGCCTCAAGAAACACCACTCCACCACTAGGACATCCTCAAGGAGACGTATTTTTTTATTTTAGTGTTGAGGAATAGTGTAGTTTGATAAGGTAATATACATTTAAGTTGTATAAAAATAATTCAAATTTTGGGTCCCCACAGGGATACACAAGCTATTGAGATCTACGTATAAACTGATATGATTTCGAGTTCAAAACTCGCGTCTCTCCTTCCTCCTATTTCTAAAAAAAATCAAAAACAAATTATGGATTAAAATTCTCACACTACCACTACTTCATACTATACCATTATTTGTATTGATTAGATGATTAACTCAGTTTTCATATGTTTGGATTCATTAGTTGTGTGAGCTTTGACGATGGTTGATGGAGAGCATGTCGTGATGACTGAAGAATTAAAAGCAATTTTGAGCCTATATAGTTGCTAAATCAAATGGATATTTTGAGCAATTTTGAGCTTCTCTATAAATTACAATTGCAGTATCGAATAGATATTTAAATTCCAAAATCCCTCACAATCTTTCGATCACTTACATGTTTTCATTTATATTTTAATATATAATAGTAAATTGTGATTTTATTTACTCTACTAACTTACCAAGATCTAGGAGCACATTGTAGTTGTTATATGAGAGTAAAGAATAATATAAAAAGCCAAAGCAAAAAATAAATCATTATATTATCTAAAGCCCATTAATCTTTATTTTTAATATTCAATATAAATAAAGACAAAATTTAAGTCGGAGAATAAGTTAGTTTCTAATATACCTCCTTTATATTTTTGTTAATTTTTTAAAGTTGAAAGTAAATTAATCTATTTAAAATAAATGTTAGTATTAAATGTAAAATTTGTTTCGAATTAGATAGTCTACCATTTTTTATACTGATTTCTATCACAAATTTTATAATGACTTATTATGTTATATAAATTAGTGACCACAACCCATTTTGCTTACAGTCCCAAACATTTTCTGTTTCTCAATCAACAACTTTTATCTTTCTATTTACACCGCACTAGAAATGTTGGCAAATAATTAAAATTTCAAAATTTTGTGATTGATATATATATCGTGAGAGATCTTAGTAGATAACTTCAAGTAGCATGAAGTATTTATTTAATGAAAATCGATATTATTATTTATTCATATTATACACATGAACCGTTTTGTAATTTCATCTATTACACTACAAAAAAAGGGTTTTAGTGACGGAATATTCCATCGATGTATAGTGGATTTCCGTCGTTAGAAGGTATTAGTGACGGACTAATGACAGATCCATTTCATTGTTGATTCTCCAGTTGTTACATGTAGCTAACGATGGAAATTTTATCAGTCGTTAATGTAGCGAACGATTTTCCGTCACCGGCTTGTTGGCCAAACGATAGGCGATGTATTTACGTTGGACTAGCGACGAATCAAAGTCCGTCGTTAAGTAATACAATCTATTAATGACGGACACTATTTCGTGGTTAAATCCCGGAACTTTGATTTGTCACTAGTTCGTCGCTAGTTTTTTTAATTAACATTTTAATATTATATAAATAAATCAAAATTGAATATTATAAATCACATACTAATAATAAAAATATAATATATTTAATCATAAATTCACAAATAAAATATAATTATTCAAATGCAAATATTTCAGTCATCAGGGGGCGGGGGCGGGGGTGTGGGGGATAGCCAAATCAAGAAAAAATCTGGGCCCATTGGGCCTCCATCTAGGCCTACATCCTAGCTTGCATCTGGGCCTCCATCTACGACTATAGCCGCTGGATCTCAGACCTGACCTCGTCCCAGATCTGAGCCCGCATCCCATCAATGCATTGAGTGAAGGCCTCTTCCATAAACACGGGCTACGAGGTGGCTTCTGAACAAATACTGCTACTGTTGTTGTCGCCACTGAAGAAGTGTGACTGAGATATAGTGTCAAAGACGTGCTTTTTCTTATTCATCCATCCGAGCATGTCTAAATATAGGGCAATTATATCCACCTCAGACACATCATCAGTGTCTGGAAGTAGCTGGCTCAACTTCGCAGCCCGTTGGTATACCTCCGCCTAAACACAACAAACCGTTAACACACACACACACACACACACATATATATATATATATAAATTACTTAAATAAATATAAAAAATTTATTATACTAAATATTATTTATGGATTCAATACTTACAGCAAGACGCTCACTCTTTTTATCAGTGAAGACTCTATTTTTATCATGGTAGAGTCATATCTCTCAGCTGCCTTCGAGAACCACAGATAACGCACCACCTTGTCCAAACAGGGCTCCCATGTGAATAATTTCTGTATAAGAAATAAACAACATTAGTAATTCAACTGAATTTTTAACTAAGTACTTAACTTGGAAAATAAATTATACCCTGAAGTCCTCAAAATACTGCTCATTCATAGCTCCATGCACTAACTTTTAAGAAATGCTAGCTAGATCTATATACTTCTTGAATATCTGAGGCGTGACCGTCGATATCTCGTGCGATAACATCAAAGTCCTACAAATAACAACATAATAAATTATCCAATTTTGAGGCAAATTAAATACACTTAATTATAAAATAATATATGAAACGTACCAGTCCCGTACAGTCAGCATGGTGAGACCATTACGGCGAGCTACCATCACTGACTCATCAAACGACGGTTGCTCACCAATGTGTAGGTCTCCTACGGATACATTAATGCCTCTGGACGAAGAGCATGATCTACTGGCACTGCCTCTGGTGCTAGATCTACTAGTATCACCTCTAGTGCCAGATCCGCTGGCACTACCTCTCTTGCCAAATATTCCACCTCTAAGTATCTGCATCTATTAACAATGTTAGTTAAATTACAATTAATGTAAGGTAAATAAATAATGTAACAAATAAGCGCTCACGTAATTCACAACTAATCATTATCTATATTATCACTATTGTCATCTGCATCACTGAAGATCTCTTCTTCTTCGTCTTCTTCTTCTTCTTCTTCTTCTTCTTCTTCTTCTGCATCCCTTTCGTTTTTAATTTCTATCTCACCTCCATTCGGATGAATTGAAACAAAATCATCAATCTCTATAAGTGAAGGCCGATCATTATGTAATTCATCCTCTTGAATAGCTGAGACTTTTACATTTGAGATTGATGTTTCTTGTGGGAGTTCTGCATTAGACATATCTTTAATCTTACACACGGCCCACCAATCACTTTCATGTGAACAAAACATAGTATATGTTCATTTTATAAAGATAAAATTAATTGAATAGTTATTTTATTTTATAGATTTAACATATTTAATAATTACAATCCTTACTGATTTATCTAATGCCTAAGGGTACTCATAAAATTTTCCCAGTGCAAAAAAGAAAAGGTAACTTCTATATGAATCCCACCAATACACACTTACACACACACACACACACATATATATATATATTCTATATTTTAATATTAATTTTTATATAAATTAATTTTTTAAATTTTGAATGTGATTGCATATCATTCGATGACAAAATGACACTGAGTTATCTATATATATATATATATAAGTAAAAGAAAAATAATAATTTTAAGAATATGTAATTAAATAGTACGATGTAGAACTAAAAAATAACATATTCCAAAATTTAAGTTACCGAATATTTAACAAAATAAGACAATACCCTTTGAGGCAACTAAGTGAACTAAAAATGTTATACATAAAATATCTAAATTATTATTTTTTATTATAATATAAAAACAAAAATAAAATATAGTTCAAAAGGTTAGCAGGTTTAAACAAACCTCAAAATAATATGCCCGTATTTTGTGGGACTGAGACATTTCAACACACTTGTATAAACTCAAATTAAAATATATATCAAAATAGTCACAAAAGATCCCCTGAAAAAATATTCATAAAAGAATGAATATTGAAGAAATAAAAATCAAAAAATAAGTTACAATGCATAGATCACATGTCATAATTACACACACACACACACAACACTAAGTTAATTTAAATATTAGAGTGCACAAAACCAAAAAAATAAAATAAAAAAAATCAAGGTCTAACCCACAACATTAGTTCTTAAGCGATCATGATGGTATAGTGTATAGGTCATCAACACAAACTTTGTCACCGCCACCGGCCCTCAGCCACCCAAATTGATCTCTGCCTACTTTATCAAATCTTTGTAGTTTGTCCGTCGTTTAGGGTCAACTGTAGAATCGAATAACATTTGTAGAGGTTGGGTTAAGAGCTTCATGTTCATCATCTTTGCTTTCGACTTTTTCCGTATCTACAAATTGTTCTGCAACTTTGTATGCTTGCGGTGACTGAATTTTCGATGAAGAAGTGAAAAAGAATAAGAGAAATGTTGGATGCACAACTTATTGAAGAAGCATATGATGTTATATAGGATTAAACTTTTGTTGTCCCTTTATATTTCTAATAAATAACTTATTCCGTTACGAAAACAATTCATAGTTCATGCACTTATAGTGGAATATTCATGCGATCTTATTACAGATTAAAAATTCCAAAAAAGAAAAAAAGGAAAAAAAGTAAAAATATAAAGAAGTCAAGACTCAAACCAAGAGTCCAGGATATATAAAGAGATGCACACGTGTTTTAGGTATGATGGGCAACCATTGGACCAAAGATACATTTTTGAATTATTTTGGAAAAATTGTTATTTTAAAACAAGTTTTGGCTGTTTTTTTTTTTGGATAACTTTGTCTATACGATTTTACCTTAATATATGTATAGATAGATAAATATAACTATATTAGGAAGACCATAGAATTGTTCCGAGTTTAATCTTTGGCATTTCACAAATGATGCAGTTAAATTTCACAATGACCCGACTTTTCTCGATTAACCATTGTCCATTTTATTTTTCAATTTTGGTTGCCTTCAATTATGGTGCAAATTCTCTACAAATTCAAACACCCGAAATTCTTTCTCCGCTCCACTCTCTATATAATTCTCTTATAAATTTATCTAGAAATTTCTCCATTCACTATGGTGGAAATATCATCTCAAGTTGTAACTTTTTATTTACATATCTACCAAGGTCAAGAGCTTTTTGGCATTATCCAATTTCATGACAATTGAAAATTAATGTGAAAACATGTTCATTATCTCATTCATTGGTGCTGACAAAAATCTATTGCCTTCTCTACAAGGAACTGTTCTTGGTACTATAGGTGATATTTAACAACGGATGATTTTCAATATAAATACTTGAAAGAATTTCGATGAAGAGATGTTAGTGATTGAATAAGTGATTGAGCAGGAAAAAAAAGCACCATGTCGGGGCGGATTGCGGAAAGCACGCCTGTAAGGTCGACGTGGACGGTCACGCCTCTGTAGAGGCTCATACTCAGCCTCTGATTCTTCTCCATAGTCGCCATATTCTTCTTCTCGATCATCGGGATCATTCTCTTGTACTGGAGGTGGGCGACATTGAGCTTATTGTGCTCTAGGATTGGCTCTGGTAGGCTCAGCTGCGGGAGCTACGGGCTGACGAGGAACCTCAGGCTGACGAGGTGTTTCCTCTTGCTGGATAGGTTACCTTGAACTGGTGGAGGTAATGGATTTCGAGTGTTGAGACGCTCGAATTGTGCCATTACTTTGGCCAATGTATCATCGATCTTGTTCTCCAACATTTGATTGCGCCTCTCAAATTGTTGGGATAAAGCAGTAAAGTGATATTGTGCATCCCAAGGCTACTGTGATGATGAGGTCGCATTTGTAGGAGTAGTAGGCGATGCTGGTGCCTTATCATTCAACTTGGATCCGTCTCCGGGTTTCATGGTACCTGCAAAACAGATAAATTAAAAGAAACAAATGATTTTTTTCCCGTTAATAAACCTCAACTCAATGTAAATAACAACTATATCACACTAGAAAAGTAGTCTCGAACTGAACTCAAAGAAAAACAAACTGATTTTTTTTTAACTTGCTATTCAACTCTAGCTAAACAAGATCTAAATAACACAACTAAACAAGAAAAACAAGGTTGGAATGAACAGTACGAACATCTCTCTTTTTTTTCACTTGTGTATATCACTCAAAGTCTCACAATTCCCAATAGAACCTGTTGTCAACTCGATCAACTTGAGTCAAGAGCTCGGACTTGACTTCCAGAGAACCACGGGGTATATGTAATACCACGAAGTAGGTTGTAGTATGGGTAAACTCACGGCAAAGGCTGAAACAAGGGGCTAGAATTTTTTTTATTTTTTATTTTTATATGTATGGGTTACGGCAGTGCAGAATTATGGTGGTGGGGAAGATGAATTTCCAGTGGCTGGATATGTATAAGGTAGCCGGAAATTTCAAGAAAGAAAGTGGAAGAATTTTGGAATTAAATTGTACCACAATGTAAACACAAATCCAACAAGGAATTAAAATTGAGCTCAACTAGGAAACTGCCTTACAAAACCAAATTGAACTAGGAATGTCCCAACAACCAAATCCTAACTTGATTAGGAATAGGATTTTCGACTCCCCTATATAACTACTAGGACCGAAACTATACTACTCTCTAATTGAAAATTATGACTCCAAACAAAGCAAGAACTCGCTGCAATATAGTCCTCAATCGCTATTCGACGAAGGACGACAATTGAGACACAAACACGAAGAAACGATACTACTAACTACTCGACATAAGAAGATACAATCTCTATCAAGAAGCAACCAAGAACTTCAAGAAAAATTCAAGAAACACATGGTGACAACAATTAGGGCTTCGATTTTTTTCTATTTTTTTTAATTCGGTCGTTTCTGTTTTTTTTTGCCGATTATTTTTTTGTTTATATAATGAATCGAATTCTTCTTGCCTCTAATGTGTCACACGCGATTTGGATTGAACAACGACTAGCAAAAGCTGATGTGGCTCTGATACCAAATTGATGATATGGCCAAACAATATACGGAAACAAGAATGAACACACGTCAACTATAAATGATGATTCAACCCAAATACCAACTGAAATAAAGAGTACTAATATGCTAAATAATCTGACCTTAAACACAAATAATTCGAACTAAACAATTATGCTAAAATAATCCAAAAACTAGCGATAGAACACTAAACAAGACTCGACCAGAAAACTAAGCAAAAAAACTCCGATTGAGCTCAAATTTTAACACCAGGTACAATCTGAAGTTATGAAAAACATATCCAAAATTCAGGAAATTCGCACGAGTATGGGCTTAGATGGTTATATGGACGTATATGATGATATGAAACGTGTATGAAGGCTGTGAAGGTGTGGAATAGCGTGGTGGTGATGAAAACGAGAATAGAATTATGAATATTACCCGAAACGAACCCCGAATCAACACGAACTCGGAACGTGCCTATGGAGTAATCTTTGTTTGTAGCTTGATTAACCCGGATACTACTGGATATCATGAACGAATCAAATGATTTCAATTTTGAAGTGCCAACAACAAACTCTACCAAGAACTATCGAATTTTAACGTGAGACAAGTGAGTAGCGAATATGCTTTTGATTCAAACGAGTCTACGTAACAATATTGTCGAAATAACTTAAATACTAGCCTAGGGTACGAAATCACAAGTATTTGGGCTTGGTATTTCAAACTAGGCTGAAATAAAATAAATAAATCCTTTGGCCCAATAACACCTAAACAAGTTGTGATAATTGAACTTCTAATTAAATTAAATAAACCAAACTATAATAATGGATAAATAATTAAATCAAGCTGATTTAATTATGTAGTGCACGTCCATGCATGGCCGCGACTCATGTTGCCGTGCCAACGTCATTCCTCGATGCTCATCAAATTCACCAACTTGTAGTGTCTGAATTCAACTCCATCGTCTTCCAACTTCTTTTGAACATAGCACTGGAAATAGCCTTGCAGCTTCTTGGCTCTTAATCTCGTCACTGGACCTCTCAACTGCAACTCCAGGTTTAAATCCTCAGTGCCTGTCTCGATCTCATCAAATAGTTTGTATTTTTATTTATATATTTTTATCCAAAAGTTTCAATTTTTCTCATCAAAGTAACAATTTTATCATTCATCTTAATTTTAAGGCCGGAATCTTTTCTATAGATCTTTAATCCACTATTTTTATATATTTATTTTGTGCGATCTTGATAGTTTACATAATTAATTTATGTATGCATAATATATATATACACATGATTTCTATTTTTATGATATTATCAATTGGACCTCTTAACAATAATATTTATATATATATATATTTATATAATTATCAAATAATTTTATTTTTATAATTTATAATTATACATGTATAATATTTTATTTTTTATAGTATTGTTAAATGGGCCACCATGAACAAAATTCATGCGTCCGTCACTGAAAGTATGTAATACATTTTTTCCTAGCTATGAGCTCTAACTACAGGCTGAGTTTCTGTTTTCATAGCTTAACAATTTAAATGAAATGGTTAGACCATCATTATTTTGTTTAAGTTGAGTTGTGATTGTATTTGTGATTCTCTTTCTTTCTTTTTTCTTTATGTTAAGTGATTTGCAATATGGACTTCGTTTGGTTTTGACCTATATTTTTTTTACTCACCGTAACTATTGCATCTATTTGACGATGAGTGATTATTTTAAGATTAATTGATAATTTAATTATTAAACAGATATTTCAGTGGTTGTAAAGGAAGAGTATTTCAAATTTAATTAATTTGATGAAATTTGTAATATAAATTCAACAGTTAATGTTAATTAAAAAAAGCTTAAAGCCAGTTTCTAATACTATTAATATTTCCACCTAATTAATTTGGCGTAACTTCTACTACTATTTTATTCAGTACTTTATACTTCAAATAAAATTTTGAATTCTTTATAAAAAGAAACATTTGAATCAAAATTAAATGTATTAAAATATTCACTCATTATTTGGATTACAATTTTAAACAAAGAGTATAAAAAAGTTTAGAACATTTTCCTATCGGCCACTAGTGCTATCCAGTAATTGATTAAGTGAACTACACAGTGATCAACTTTTTATTTTACAAATTGAAAGTTTTAGAGTAAGAAATCATAAGGAATTGGTCTAATTGAAAATCACTTTTGAAAAGAACTTGACTCTATTTGTTTGTACTATTGAATCTACTTTGTTAAAAAAAGAATTCACAACTAATTAAAAAAACTTAATTTGTGTAAGGATGGCGATGATAATAATAGAACTATAAATGTAGAAAATAAAATGCCATGTCAAAATTTGTAATAATATATTATGTATAAAAGTGATGTTTTATTCGGCAATTATCATTTCTTTCGGTAAGGAATTATGTATTGGGTTTCGATTTTCTAGGCATTTGCATATCCATTTGATATTGGGCCTTAAAATTGCGGTGTAATTTAGGTTAAAGCGAATATGGGCCACGCGTTGGCCCACACATCCTTTCAACAACGGCACCGGTTTTTCTTTGAATTTTGAAAGCGAAAACGCCAAAGTACAGGCCAGTCACCCACCGACGACGCCGTTTAAGCTCTCCTGTGTGGCTGTGTATGTATCCATTCACTTTCAAATTCGATTTCTTCACCTTCTAATTCTCATCACTCTCTCTCTCTCCCCGCAACTCCGAGATCGAACTAGCTCGTGTTAGGCTCCCTCTCTCTCTCTCTCTCTCTCTCTCTCTCTCTCCTAGCTTCATAACTACGCAAGTGCAGTCGTCGCCGAGTCAAGTCCGCGGATCATTGACTCGGAGCTGAGTTGAAGATATGGAGAATCTGATATCATTGGTGAACCGACTGCAGAGAGCTTGCACCGCTCTTGGAGATCATGGCGATGAGGCCGCGCTGCCCACACTCTGGGACGCCTTACCTTCTATCGCCGTCGTCGGCGGTCAGGTCTGATTACTTGCCTTTTCTTTCCTTTTCAATTGGACTACTTATTATTATTATTATTTTTAGTCTTGATCTGTGCGGAGATAAGGTTTTTCAATTTTAAGTTTTTCTACCATTGTTGCTTTTTTTTGTTTCTGTAGATCGTAGTTAATTTTGACTGAGTAGGTAATTTGACGCTCTTCTGTGGGGATCGAAGTTTAGATCTGCTTCTGAGTTGTTCTCGATTTGAAATTGCTTCTTGTTATTTTCAAATTTGTGTTTTCACCTGTTTGTTTGATCACCGTTGTTTTCGTTTTGAGCTGTGCTATTTGCTTATAATATATATTGCCCTATTTTTAATAATATTGTAGGAATAAGCATTGGACTTTGGTTTTCTGGCACTATATAGTGATGTGTATATACAGAGTAAATTGATATAATGATTTGATGAAACTTGGTGGCAAAAGCTCTTTCCCATACAATACGAGAAGTTAATGGAAATAATTCTGCTTTGAACATTAGCTGAATATTGTTATGAGCATTTCTGGATGATCGTTGGTGTTTTAGTATTTTCCATCTGCAGTGTTGCAAATGGATTCTTAAAGCGTGCACAGCTGTTTTTCTAATGTTCATGTTATATTGCTGCTATAAATTGCACCTCTCTTATATTTTGTTTGAAGATCTTTCTTACCTTACTCATTTGCATTTTTTTTGTTGATTGATTCAAATGTTGTAGAGTTCTGGAAAGTCTTCAGTACTTGAAAGTATTGTTGGGAAAGATTTTTTACCGCGTGGATCTGGTAATGACTGGATCTTTTTTTCATTTTTCAAAATAATAATCATTAAATCATTTCCTTTTTAACTTGTCGATGGCCTTGAACACAAACAGGTATTGTTACTAGACGTCCTCTTGTTCTGCAGCTTCATCGGCTAGATGAAGGTAGAGAATATGCAGAATTTGGACATCTTCCTAGGAGGAGATTCACTGATTTTGGTAAGTTATTTTTTCACTTGCTGAGTTCTCTGCTCATTCTTCTCTTTGATTTTTCTAATACACTAGTTTTATACTAGCGCTCATCTCTTGCATTTGTTGAACACTTCTTACACAAATGTTCTGCTTGCAGCGAGTTCTTCACATTTTCTTTCAATTCTTGATGCTTTATCTTTGTCATGTTTTGCACAGCTGCTGTCAGAAAGGAGATCGCTGATGAAACTGACAGAGAGACTGGACGCTCTTCTAAGCAAATTTCCACTGTTCCAATATATCTTAGTATTTATTCACCAAATGGTAAATCTAGTTTGGATCTTGAGTATTTGCTATTTTTACAATTGTATAACATGGGCTTTTCAATTCATGGTCGCTGATATCATAGTTTTGAGAAGCACTTCTTCTACTTTCATGCACTCTTATATCTCTCTGTGTGTCTAAATATAATTTACTGAAATGTGATGAGATTTCTCACTCTAATCTGATGTTCGGAGATCAATAACGAAGTTGCCCATATTTTATGATTACAGTGGTGAATTTAACTTTGATTGATCTTCCTGGACTTACAAAAGTGGCCGTTGGTGAGTTCATCATTTGCTTATTTCTCCTTTCTTTAGTTTGAGCTACTGTTAGTTCAATCGTAATCACCTGTCAATTTAAACATAATGATTGTTTTGTTGTTTTTTCATAGATGGTCAGCCAGATAGTATTGTGATGGACATTGAGAACATGGTCCGGTCTTATATTGAGAAGGTATTGATTGGTCATTGGATTTTACAATGTTCGATTTTGTTGGGCACATGTTTAAAATTTGTCAAAAACATTACAAACAAACCTATGACAGAATTATTAAGTTCTCTGTTCACTTCTAAAACTTAATATTAATATTCAAGATAATGGTTAGTTCCCATTCAGTTTTAGCCTATATGTTGACATATTCGTGCCTATATGATTTTTTCAGCCCAACTGTATTATTTTGGCTATTTCTCCCGCCAACCAAGATCTTGCAACATCAGATGCAATTAAGATTTCTCGTGAAGTGGACCCAAAAGGTATGATGTCTTGGTACAGTTGCAAAGCTATGTGATTGCATATCATCTTCTTGCATGTGATTGTTGTTTTCAGATAGACATTAGTATTAGTTTGTGCATCACAACTTTTAACCATGTTATTGGAATCATCATTACACTTACCGAAGATTTTGTAATAATACATTCTTGCTATTTTTAACATTCAACTAATCTTATTTCAGGAGAGAGAACATTTGGAGTTCTAACGAAGATTGATCTTATGGACAAGGGTACGGATGCTGTAGATGTAAGTTTACAACTGTAGATATTGATCTTCTTATACATTGTAGGAAAACAAGTAACAATTGTTTAGTTGTAATACTGAGTCTACTAAATCTGCCTATCTTTTAGAATCTGTTTTGGTTTTGCCTAACCTTTATTTATTTGGATCTGTAGATCTTGGAAGGGAAAGCGTACAGGCTGCAGTTTCCATGGATTGGTGTTGTGAATCGTTCTCAACAAGACATTAACAAAAATGTTGACATGATCGCTGCTAGGCGTAGAGAGCGGGAGTATTTTGCTCAAACTCCAGAATACAAACATCTTGCTCTAAGGATGGGTTCTGAGCATTTGGGGAAAATCCTATCTAAGGTGAACCATATGCTTGCAAAGCTGAATCAAATCTTTTTTCCATTTGATACTGACACAACTTGTAGTGAACAACTTTGAAGTATTCTCTTGTTGAAAATCTCAAGCTGAATTTATTGCCATGTTTTTTGTCCTTTATTCTGGTTTAAAATCCTGAAATGATGGAAACAGAAAGTAGTTTGATACTTTGCCATTTCCAAAAAAAGCATTCTATTTGTAATTAACCTAAGAGATCGGTGTGCCGGTGCTGTACAAGTAAACATTCTGTAACTGTCTTTGTTCTGTTAAGTGCTTATTTAAATTTATCCTCAGTTCCTCACAATGAAGTTGACATATTTATTTTATTTTCTCATATTTTAATGCATGCTGCTGCTTTTCTAGCATTTGGAAGCTGTCATCAAATCACGAATTCCAGGCCTTCAGTCACTAATCAACAAAACTATAATTGAGCTGGAATCTGAGTTGAGTCGTCTGGGAAAGCCCGTTGCAACTGATGCTGGAGTAAGCTTTTGCCTTATTACCTTTTAGATATCTATGTTCTTTGCGATTTAATTTATCACTTCTAAGTTAACCGGCCTTGAAAACTTCTCTCCAGTAGGATTTTTTTTATTCTTCTCTGATTTTTATTTTATTTTATGCTCTATCTCGTTTTTTCCTTTTGTGGTAAGAACCATGATTAATTTTAGCTGATGCCTGCTGCATTGGTGGCCCGTAATTTTATTCATGCTAACTGTTAATGCAGGGAAAATTGTACATGATCATGGAAATCTGCCGAATATTTGATGGAATATTCAAAGAGCATCTTGATGGAGTGTATGTATATATTCTTCCTGCTTATCCTTGGTATCGTGTGCTTAAAAATGTTTTACTTTGATTTTAAACTTTTTCCTGTCATGCCTTGATTTTGCAGTCGACCTGGCGGTGATAAAATATATAATGTTTTTGATAACCAACTGCCTGCTGCCTTGAAGCGCTTGCAGTTTGATAAGCATCTTGCCATGGAAAATGTGCGCAAATTAATTACTGAAGCTGATGGATATCAGCCTCATCTTATAGCACCCGAACAGGGCTATCGCCGTCTCATTGAAACTGCCTTGATTACTATCAAAGGTCCTGCTGAAGCTGCTGTTGATGCGGTATGCATTTTAACTATTGATGTCTATATCCATATTCTGTTTATTTTAAATGTTTGTTTCTATTCTGGAATTTTTCTCTCTCCATGCCAAGAAGTCATTCTGATTATAGTGCCTTTAGGGAACTAAGTCTTCTCAGCTTGTTACAATATTTCTTTTTTCCGAAGCAGGTCAATTGCACATTTATCTTACATTCTTATGATCCTGTCTTTCCTTTTACTCTTCAGGTTCATGGAATACTGAAGGAACTGGTTCACAAGTCAATTAATGAGACTATGGTGAGTCTTCTAACTTCATTCATTCTATGTTATGATTGGTTGTTATTAGGACCTTAGACATGACAGGCCTGGCCAGTTTAAAGTATTTCTTCATTAGTTTTTTTCTGTTACTGTGAAAGGGTTTGTGAGTTTATCTTCAGCTGTAAATCATTACATTGCTATGGAATCCTTCTTCTCTCAGTCGTCTACCATCTTTTCCTTCTCTCATAATGAAGAAGGGAATTCGGACAACTCAATAGAAAGAGGAAATTAATGTTGTGCTGCAGCTTTAAAAGAATATATATATATATATATATATATATATATATATATATATATATATCGTGTCCAATGACAGGACATATTGATAATTGTCTCTGTTCCTTGCAGGAGTTAAAGCAATACCCTTCTCTCAGAGTCGAGGTTGGGAATGCTGCTATTGAATCCTTAGATAGGATGAAGGAAGAGAGCAGGAAGGCAACTCTACAGCTCGTAGAAATGGAAAATAGTTATTTAACTGTAGATTTCTTCAGGAAGCTCCCTCAGGATGTGGAGAAGGGTGGCAATCCGACCCATTCAATCTTCGATAGATACAATGATTCATATCTTCGGAGAATTGGTGAGTGCGAGATTCACGCCTCAGTGATTTCAACATATTCAAATTTTAATGTTACTCTCTTTTCTTAATGGTGTCCTTACTTCAACAGGAACTACTGTGCTGTCTTATGTCAATATGGTATGTGGAAGCTTGAGAAACTCAATCCCCAAGTCTATCGTATATTGCCAAGTCCGTGAGGCAAAGCGCAGCTTGCTCGATCACTTCTTTGCTGATCTAGGCAAAAAAGAGGTATTAATTCAACAACCCACTTCTCTCTTCCTCTAATCCCATTATTACTAAAAACAAATGTGACCTAACAGGCGAAGCAGTTGGGAACATTGTTGGATGAGGATCCGGCGGTGATGCAACGACGGGTTTCCCTTGCAAAGAGACTGGAGTTGTACAGAGCTGCTCAAGCAGAGATTGATTCAGTGGCATGGTCCAAATAGAGAGAGAGAGAGAGAGAGAGAGAGAGTGTGTTGATGGGTAGCTTACTCCTTGATGTGTACCTTTCCTTGTTTACCTATATAGAGGGGGTCTTTCATTCTTGGTGTGGTGATTATTCTTTGTAAACTGAAGACTGAGAGCTTTGTGCTTTATTTGCAAAATCTATACGTGCACTCCAGTTTTGTATTGAGTAATTGTGGTAAGGTGGGCTGTTTGTTGGGAAAATATGGATTGCTGACGTGGATTAATAACCGGACAGATCAGTATCTATTCACCAAAAATATTTGGGGATGTTAAATAACACATAATTACAAAATTAATGTTACAATTGCATACTTTTGAATTTTGTGTTAAATTTGCAACTATGTCCTAAGTTGGTGAATTTTAGTGCAATTAACCCTTAAAAAAATACCCAAAAATAGTGCCAAAACATCGCATCTTTCACAAACAGTGCAAGGTTCTAACCCCAATAAGTTAACAAAATAGGTATTTTAAAACAGTATGCTTAGGGAATGAGGTGTCCGAAACCTTAGTCGATCGACTGAGATTTGCAAATTTCAATTCTTTCAGCGAAAAATATTAGATATAATTTCCGTCAAGTGATGAATGAAGAAGACATGATTGTGAAATGAGAGAGAAAAAAAAAAACCAAGTGATCAACGAGAAAAAAATAATTGTAAATGAATTGGAAGTGCGGGGAATCGAACCCCGTGCCTCTCGCATGCGAAGCGAGCGCTCTACCATATGAGCTACACCCCCATGTTGATGTCTCTCTCCTGATTTAATATATCAATCAAGACTTTGTCCAATTACAGTTTACAACATTGAGCTTCATTTCTATGATCTTTATACACACACACACACACACATTGGGTGTCGTTAAATAATTAGATCTGCGTTGAGTCCAGTTGTCAGATACTCCTTTTTTTTTTTTAATTCAATGTATGTAGTAATGAAGGAATTCATGAATGGAAATGTAAGCATTAAAAGTAAAGGTGTATTAGGTGAAGTGGGTAAATTCTAATATATGGTCGTCGCAATACATCCTCATCTCTGTAATTGACACGTGTCTCGGGTCCACCAAATTTTGGTTATTTGCAACTCCTTTTTTTTGTCCAAAAACAAAAGTTTTGGCCAGCCGAAAATATGTTGTGATACTTCGACTACCTATTGTGACATTGTGCGAAATTGAAATTATTTTATCATGGTTGTGAATAGTATACATCCCCCTTACATTAGAATTTACCCGGTGAAGTATTTCGCGAATGAATTTTATGGAATGAAATGTTTGTTCGAATTTTTTTCATTCTAAAATTTTCTAATTCACAACACTTCTCATTTGCGCCATAAAAATAAAGTTTACTTCCAGCACTTCTCTCTTTCCCTCTCTCTGCTCCGTTATGTTAAAAATTCGAAAAGCTTTTGAGAGATTTGACACAAAAATTTCTTACACCTTTGATATTAGGGTTTGCGGCGGGAGGAGAAATAATAAAAATTTACCAACTTAAACATATTAAAATCACATGTGATGCTCCGAATTCAGTCGATATACTTCATCAAGGATTCAAGGGGCTCATAAAGGAAAAATATAAGTTGAAAAAATGTTTTGAACATTATGTTAGTAAAAAAAAAACAAAAAACTAGCATATAAAGAAGTTAAAAAAGGAGGGGGGGGGGGGTGAAATATCCTTAATAACGGAATAAAAAAGAATAGTAACAGGTGATCATATATCCAAAGGGCATGTGCCAAAATATTGATATCAGACTCACTTTCTATGAAAGAATCAAAATGAGGTCTTCAAATGTCTGTATTACGCACTGTCAAAATTTATCTAAAACAAAGAAATAATCCACCAAGAAGACCAAATCTCGTCTACTGAATGGTGGAACAAGGTTATACCAGGATCAACACATCCACGAAGAATTTCCAAAGAGAACCTGCATGCGAGTAAAATATCACAACAATCAGCACAAGATCAATGAGTAGGACTTGTTGGATTTTAATTGAGGACCATTTCTAGAAAAAGCATCCCTCAACTAATGTTTGCTATTCTGTATTGAACAGTTGTGCTTGTTTCTATTTAAGAAGAAAACAAGTAAAAGAAACAATCCTACAGATAGACAATAATGCACTCACAAGTCACAACTAGGAGAAGCTTAAAATATCAAGACAGATCAATTGCAGAAAAAAATGTTAGAACAAAAAGGTTATATTAGGAGGACTAACCTCAAAGATACAGATAAAAGCTGATCTTGATATTACTTTCGCATTTTCTGAAATGCAACTCCAATCTCTTCTCAGCCATCTTGCTGTATCATATGAATAAGATGACAATTCTCCTCATGTAACATTTGCTGAGCTGGTTTCTTTGGAATCAATGCTCGTGGATCTAGGAAGTTCTGTTTCCCTGACAACTCTACTATATACAACTTTGAACGGTTGTGAAGTATATGGTCGTTTGAGCAAACTTACTGGCATTCGCAACATCTGTTTTCTGTTCCTTCTTCCTCTAACTAAAATATTGAATGTTTTCTCATTGTCAGCCTTCCACTGCGGTCTTTGAACATGATAATCATTGCATCCGTGGGATTCTTCGTTTGGACCATTACTGCTGTGTAAAAGGTTAACAGGGAAGGGTACACCATCAAACTTGGACTCATTGATTTCTTCCCCATTACCTGATTGAACCGCATTCATATCACGTAAGTTCTCCACTGCTTCTGATGCCGGAAGATCTATATCTTTCTTGCACTCATTCCCTGTGTCCAGATCCAAAGGTAAGCTGGATGCCAAATTTAGGTTCTCTGAGTTAATAGAGAGTTCCTTTGCCTCCGAAACAGGTTTAGCAATTGGTTCAACCACTGTTGGAGAAGGAAATTCTACAGGGTGGCAGCCAGGCCAAACTGTAACCGGAATGTATTCGGGCATGTTACCACGTACATTGCATTGCCAGGCAAATTGACTGGGATGAAATGGATTGCTAGTTACAAAAGTGCTAGGTGGCAATGACTGGGGCTGTGTGTAAGGAGGGTACATAAAAGGTAAGGGGTGGATCATGTTAGGTGTTGCTGGTGGTGATGGATACGGGTGGTGAGGAGAGGAGATTGGACTGGGTAAAAGAGTAGCATGACCTGGATGAAGTCCCATATTCATTGGCCAGGGACCAATTGGTTGAACAGCTCCTGGACCAGAAGGGAGAGAAATATTCATCGGCAATGGTGCAACACGTGGACTAACAACTGATGGATTGTATGGAGCTGCTAAAGCGGACAACTTCTTGTTGGAAACTTCTCTGGAGTCACTTGGACATGCCACTGGAAGTTTTAACTTCTGTTCTTCTAACTCTTGCAGAGTTGTTTTCGAATCTTCAATGGATCGAGAGAACAATGGATCTTCAGTAGAAGTACCAGTTCCCGAAGAATGAGCATAACTTGACACATCATCTGTGTGGATACCTAGCTCCTCTTTTTGACTCGACTCATTATAGCTGGACTGCACTTGTGACATACTCTCAGATACAACCAACACATTTTCATGATTCTTTGCATTATCAGAGTGTGTTTCCACTTTCTCGTCAAGAGATTCATTTTCATTTTTCAGTTGAGCTGCGGAACCCATGACTAAATCTGGGATGTTGTCTTCCTCGATGTTTTGTGCACTTACTACCATAGACACAGATTTTTCCTGCGCTTCTTTGTGCTGTTCGTCAGGTTCTTCAGGTACTCTATTATGATGGGAATCATCCTCGGGATGTCTCACCTGCAACATAGGTATGGTACCTGGTGGTGCCAGAGCTACTTCCTTATATGAAGGAGATTTACCCAGACTTACTATTGAACTTCTCTTCGCAACAGTTCCAACCTCTTTTTGTGCAGAAACCGGCCTTGTCTCTGATGGAGAGCATGATGTCTCATCTTCATTTTTAGTGTTCTCCCTTGCAGCATCCATGGTAGGTGATGACACGGACTTCACTCTATATGCTACAGTTTTCACTACTTTCCGTCCATATTTGGTCCCTGATGATGAAGTCTTTGCTACATAAAATTCTGCAATGCTTCCTGCATCAATTGCTCGTTTCTTTAAAACATAAATTTTTCCGCTTTGCTGGTTATTCTTCAGTGTAACATGATCCAATTCAGCAACAACATCTTTCTTCTGATGATTAAATATCTTACTTCCATGCTGTCGTCGCTGCCTTAGTCGTTTTCCAAACAAGCCGGCTGATCTTGGCTTTTGAACTGGCTGCCATCCGTCTTCTCCTTCAGCATGGGTTTCAAGTGATACATCGCTGGAATTTGGAGTTCTAATTATAGGTTCCTCTGGCAATGGTTGTCCACTCTGGACATGTTTTTCATCAGGAGATGCTTCCACATTGTCTTCAGATGGAACTGGCAGAGAGGACGGTGCATTGTTCACAGCTGACTCAGCGTCAGAGTCATGAACTTGTTTATCTTCCTTAGCCTCCTCCGTTGGGGCATCTTTTGGGAGCAATTCAGTGTCCGAGGTGGCTAGATTGTCTTGAATGGATTTCCCCTTAGCCTAAAAATTAACCATAAAAGAGCAAGAAAATTAGATTATTACATTCAAATCTGAGATCTATGTATGAAAAGCATATTCATTGGTCGTGTAAAAAAGCAAAGATGCATTTTTGCTTCAGCAGGAATGGCTATGTGGGTAGCCGATTAGCAACATGAGCGGCCAAAAACCCTAGCTTCTATTGAGAAGATACAACTTGACTGGATGGTAAGATGCACTTGCATAAAGCAATTGACTAAAAGAAACAAGAAAGACCTTTGCAATGTAATTTCTTCTCCTTGATCCCATTGCATCTTTCCCTTTAGCATCCTGACTTGGATTGATGTAGTCGAGCAAATCCGATACACTGGCAATAACAATTATTAGTAAATAAGAAACTGATCTGGGGCTTCTGATTTGATCATTATCCAAATACAAAAAAGCTTTGTGCAATTTGTAGAGAGTAGATAATCTATGGATATCACACTTTATGACTATAGTTAAAAACAGAGAATGACAGAAGGCGCTGTATTCTCTATTGCACTTGCCATTCTTGCTCTTGAATAACCACATAATCTAAAAGTCTGAAGTATTAGAGAGAACCGTTTAATATTTAGCAACTCTAATAGGCACTGTCAAGTGCATGCGAATTACTTTTCTACTGAAGCCCATGTACACACCATGACTTGGAAGTTCTTTGATAAATAGACATTCCTTGAATTAGAATTTGGAATATATTATATAGCTTGAATTTATACAATAAAAAATGACCACTTAACTAAAAAATAAATTGTTCATTTAACATAACTGACGCCAATTTTATCCCACATATCTAAAACAAGAAGCCTGAAATAATAAATATGCAATCAAAATCTACAATGAAAAAAATTATATCATATCTGCCAGCGGGTGTCCACCAAGCCTTCTCTATTATAATCAGTTAAGGGTGTCCACCAAAGCCTTCTCTATTATACTCAGTTAAAGGTGTCCACCAAGCTTTCTCTATTATACTCAGTTAAGGGTGTTCACACGTATCAAATGCAAGATTCCAGAAAAAGGTTGATTTACCTTAGGTGGCCCTTGCTGGCTATAGAAGCATCTGGCTTCCTTGTCCCATTTCGAGCAGCTTCTTGCTGCTCAAAAGCCTTGGATTCGAAGTATTCAAGCCATGCAGCTGCATCCTGCAGCATAAACATAAAAACCAAGAATCGTTCCATTAACTTTCTGAAGTTGAAAGTTACTCAGAGATGTCATCACAATCATAAACTATAATACATAAATCAAGAAGCTACTGTTTAATGGGAAACCGTGCAAAACTGCATCCCCCCGATTGTGTAAGCAACATGCAATACAAACAGTCAAAGAACTGGCATCAATTTTCTTACGCATTCTGAGTAGTCAGAAAAACACTAATACCTGTGTCCGGAGGTCGTCTGGTCCCAGCTTTGCCCTAAGTATTTGTAATGTTGTCTGTTCGTGCTGAACACTTAAAGGATATGCTTCCATCAATGAGAGGGCTATTGCAATGGCATGATAACTTGCAGCTGTCTGAAAGGATTACAGGAATAAGCATATTGTTTTCTGAAACATTCAAGCCCAAAGCTTACAGATATTATTGAAATAAAGTTAATTTAGGTGTATATTCTCTACAAAAAGACAAAGCACCAAAAGGCCATAGTTGATAGAACATACAGTTTGAACAAAGACGCAGTAATGAAAAATCTATCCTATGTTCTTCATATGCTTGAAAGGAAGAAAAATCAAGAAATTTCTAAAACCTAATTAATTAAATAGGCAAAAAGAAATACACAATATCATCTGGAAGCAGAAAGAGATCACATTCTAAATGTGGCTATTATATGCTAAAGAAAATAAAATCAAATAACTCTACAAAAATAATATAATAGTAAGATTATTAGCTGGATTAACATAAAACCTGAATATGGTCTGGGCCGAGTAGTTTTTGGTTGCATTTCAGAGCTTTATGAAGATATCTTAGCGCAACGTGCACATTACCCAGTCCTTCCTCCATCATAGCCACATTTATGTATGTTGCCGCAGTGTTTGGATGTGATGGGCCACAAGTGAGATGTAAAAGATACAATGCTCGCTTTACATATCTAAATGATGGAAAATCAAATTATCATCTTGTATTTATCATCAAACATAAATATAAGCATAGGTTAAACCTAGAAGAGATCAATATCTCTGTATTTTATTAGGTTTGTATTCCTCAGTCTCATTTCTTTTCTCTGATTTTTTAATTTTTAATAAATCAACAAAAAGCTGAAACTCAGGGCTTGAAATTAAAGTTAATTCACATACAAAGAGGCTTAAAGAAATAGGGAGGAGGAACTAATGGTACCGTAGATTGACCAGTAATTTTTTATTTTTTATTTTTAGATTGACCTGTAAACTTAATCTTACATTATAAACATGATGGAAGCTAATATTCCATATATAAACTTGGAACATGCAAAACATTCATTGTTTGGGAAAAAAAAAGAAAGTTCTTCCAAATTTTTAGAATGGAAATTTGCGTGCAGGAATTTATGTAATAATTTCTGAGTGCAAAAGGCAGTGAGCAACGAAACATACTTCAGAGCCAGTTCTGTGTGCTGTAGTCTGTAATAAAAAACAGCAAGATCCCCATAACTTTTCATTGTATCCGGATGATCAAGACCTAGCTCTCGTTCATTGATATCCAAGGCTTTTTGCTGATATATAGTGGCCTGTATATGATGAACAGATTAAACAAGACATCAATACAGCAATAGACATTTGAAAATATATGCAAATTCAGTAAATGTGATGTACAAATACTAATTAAGAAATAAACTTCTACTCTGTAAGCAAATGTGATTTGTATAGAATATTGAGAAAGGACCTGGTTGAAGTCTCCAGTGTGATATAAAACAACTGCAAGAAGGCTGTAGGCACCCGCTGTCATGCGATGATAAGGACCACATACTGCTACCAACTTTGCAAGGGCCTACATCATTGGAAATTACAGTCATTTTAACTCATTAAACCACAAATTGAGGTGGTAGGCTAGTAGTTATAAAATTTTAATCAATTTTGTATTGATTATTTTATCTGAACGTGTTCTGGAGTCAATTAACAAGAAAGAGGGAAAAAAGCCACTGTGCAGTTCTTGACCCTACTGCTGATCTGTTCTCCAGCTAGAGAACATTTGTAAGGAGACTCCTACCAAACATATCAACTCTGAAGGATTTATGGTGACATCACATATGAAATACCTTTGTTCCATAGCTGACAGCTTCTTCGAGTTTTCCTTTATCCAGGGCAGTTTTAGAAGATTCCAAGAGTTGGCGACCATCAGCAGACGAGCATGCCGCTTGCTACAGTAAATCAGTCACATTAATTATCAGTTAACATTCACAAATGGAAAGGCAAGATAGAAAAAGCACTTCATTATTGTGGATAAGGGATCCAAGCTCACCTTATGCACTGGTACAAGGCTGACTATGTCTTCCTTCTGAAAAGGGCGTGCAGATTTCATATCAAAGTCTCTTGGAACAAGCTCAATACCCACCTAGGAACAAAGCAAGACAGGCCTTCAAAGCATTGTTATACTGTGACGTCTAGCCTACAAGCTAAATTATTATGTCACATTGGATCACACATTATGTTAAAGCCTGTTCCGATATGTTCCAAAAATCAGTGCTATCTAATCATTATGCGTTTTCAATATGTAAATCATCATGAGTGAAACAAACTGAAATTAAATCAAATGGCACAGGCCACAGGCCGTTGCCCATCTTCTCAAGCATAAATTTAACATACCTTATGGCATAAACCACGAAGAATTGCAAATTTTCTAACATCTTCGTAATTTAAATTCTTTATATTCCATTCATAGCGCTTCAAAAGGAACACTTCAAGCCATTTCCACACAAGGGAATTGACACCAGAAGGCTGATCTGGTTGTTCATTTTCAGGAACTCCAAGCATCAAATTTAATGCGGCAGCAATTGCTGCTGCCATTTTCTCAGGCTTCTCGACTGCAGATATTACTGCCTGCAGGATATGCTTAAAAGCACGTACTATCATCTCATGGATGCAAAGAGATTGCACATGTGACAACTTCTCTGAAAGCTTAACCTGTTAAAATCAAGAAACATTAAGCAGTAATCATTAGGTTGTAATCGAGTCAGATAATACATGAGGCTCTTTTTCATCCGAATTACAAGTGAAACGTTAATAACATCTAGAGAACACACTTTCGCACCTGAGCAAAAATAAAATATGCACAAGACACCTCAAACCTTACATCATGTACATCATTTGAACTTATTATGTCAATTTAATGAGCAGAAGGAAAGCTGTAGCTACATTTACTGAAGATAAGGCTCTTTTAGCATCCCATGGAATAAATCGCCATTTAGTAAATATGACATCATGTTACATATCAAAATTTACCCACGACAAGTACTTCAGCTCAGTATTTATGATCGCAAATCCCTCAGTACCATAAGTTAAACTCAAAACAGTCAATGAGTATATGATGTTAGATTATGACATTCTGTAATTAAATTATATTTCCAACATGAATGATGTATCACAATAGAAAATGTCATAAGATGCATAAGAACATGTCACGTGAGTTGTAAAAACATACAACTTGCCCAAGCGATCGCATCCGAAGACCTCTAGTATGCATGAAATCTGTCAATGTCCGACCATCCACTGGCGAGAGCTCCAAAGAACCAAAATCTGCAACCTGTTTTCCATGATGAATGTCACACGGAATAGAGATGCTACTTCCAATCTGATTAATATGAAAGGCAATATTATATAATACACACACACACACACACTTACCAGTTTCGGCAGTGCTACGTCATTGTAATATTTTTGGGATGACTCAATCAGTTCATGCAGCGACTGTCAAAATAAATAAAAGCCGTTAACCTTATTAAAAATTGGAAAGTACATATACACAAACCATAAATATGAAACGCTACCTTTGCATGAAGTCCAGTCTCTGACTCTTTTAATCGAGAGAAAACAGCATCAGACAACATTGATTTTAACATAAGCTCATTTTCACGTGCACATGTATCAGGCTGAGATTCTGTCGCATTTACAGTTTTTTCAGCTTCATCCTTCACTTCATCAGCAGCATATCTAATGTTCTCATTTTGCAGGTCTGTAGTACTTCCATCCACAGTCTTCTTCCTATTTTTAAGGGATTTAAGAGGTGTTCCTAGTCCCTCAACCTTCAGTTCATTTTTTGCCTTCTCATTAGACGGTTTCTTCTCTTTTTCTGTTTTCTTCTGATCTTGTAAATGCTGTATCCAGCAGGCTCCAAGTTCCCATCTCACAAAATCATCCTTGTCATTTTTTTCTTCCTGAAGCTCTGCAAGACTGTCTTCCAACAATCTCTCAACAAAAGCTTGGGAAGAATTGAGTTGTTCACACTCTAATGTTCTTGAATGCGCCGTTAATTTATTTTGTTCAATTGTAGCATTTTCATGAAGTAATAACCTTAAACTGAAAAAAAGTACAATGTCAAAGTAAGAACTACTTTAATTAAAGACAGAAAGCTAGAGAAGTACTGATGAAAGCAAGCTTGCATGGTTGCATGAGCAAATACTTTTGTGGATTGAGGTGGAGGTAAAGGAACAAGTTGTGTAAGAGAAATAATTAATTAATAGAAATTAATGTGTTATGAAGTATGACTGAAAGAAAGTTTGGGCCTCGCAAACCTGTTAATATTGAGGGCATTAGCACCACCATCAGGCTGATCAAGAAGCTCTTGGCTTTGAAATGGAGTTTCTGCACTTGCATTGCCAATCCCTTGAACTTTCACGCATGCAATATAACCACAATACCTTACATTCACAACACCTAAAGTGGCAATATCCTGCAAATATTTATTCAATAAAAAATCTATCCAGAAATAAGCAAGATAACATAGGGTAACAGATATGTTTTTATCATGCCATTGAGTTTCTTACATGAGCAGCTGTATTTTCGTCTGCTGTGATCCCCTTAAGCAGGTTTCTTTCACCCAGTTTTTTGTCATCCAGTCCTATTGCTTGTTGTCCATCAATCTTAGTATCGATTTTGCGGCTAGCATTAGATGCATCTTTCATGACATCTACGCACAAGTCCCCAACTTTCTCTGTATAGATAATTTGACTGTTCAAAGTAGAATAAGATAATTCTGGAGTTCGCATTACATGTTTCACAGCCGCAATGGCCCTGAAAATGGCAACATCAACAAATAGACTGTGAAGAAGAAAAGCTTTTCTATCTCGAATTTGCCTCTCCTCAGCAGTTTTGCATGGCATGGACGCAAGAAACACAAGTTCATTTGCATAAGGTAGCAGATCACTTTTGCCATCTCTGCCCAGACCACCTCCATGCCCTCCCCATTTTTCATCTTCAGTGGGCAGAGGAGGAAATGCAGATGGTGATTGTGCAGCAACAGGTGGGATCAGCCATGTGTTTGCTCTGAAGCCAAAAGGGAGGTTCCCGAACTGCATTAATAGTAAAATAGGTCAGAAATCTTGTGCAATAATGCTGTGGAGAAAAATCTTTTTAGATGACAGGTTTTAGGTGAACCTGCAGACAAAATAGAATCTGGCGTAGTGCGCCTTTACCTTATTCCTCTCTGAGAATGCTTTCATGAGTTCATCATAGGCCTGAAATGCATAAATTAAGGTTTGTCAAATCTCATAAATATTTTCAGCCTTTGAAAGCAGGCCTGTACACACGTTTCTTCCAGACAAAAAAGTGCAACTTGTTGATCAGTGACATATATATTTAGCCATATTGAGTAGTCAACCTTGACTAGAAAGCAAAAGCTAGCCAAGGCATTCTTGCAAAGATTCTGGGAACCTCAGCTCAGTGGTGCACCACATTTTGTTAGGAATCCCAAGCACCTCAGTTATAAGAAAGTATTACAGTCTATATACAGCTTATCAGGCTGACGAAAAGGAATTGAAAGATTAACATCCATTTCTTGATTGAAATTTAAAGTTGACAGGAGCTATGGCACTGAAAAACTCTGATGTGCATAGACAAGCAAATGCAACATTAAATATGTGTGCTCAATTTAAGTTCCAGCACTCAAGGTTATAGTGCTAACATTATCGAAGGCTCTACTGAGTTGTCTCAGCAGGTCAACCAGATTGTGGCAAAAAAGTTGCTGCTTTCCAGCACCATAAAAACCTTTTCCGGAAGCCTCTACAATAATCAACTTGCCATTGCACAGTTTCACCTGCAAAAAACCATTCATCACATTCATGTATTATTAAAAGCTTAGCACGTCTTAATGCAATAAATAGAAATAGGTCTCACCTCAAGAGAGAAAATATGATCCTCAACACAAACTCCATCACTGCTTTTCCTTGTCGCCCTCCTTATAACTACACACGAGAATCATAAGTATAAACCTCAAATACAAGTAGAAATCTCTAAGAATAAGAACAAGGCTATAGCAACCTTAAGAACATGACACGCAAAAAGCAACCTTATCAGTTAAAGTTTGTGTTACATTTTACAAAATAAAACGATGCATTCGCTTTGCAAGACAGTACTTGCATTCGTTTTGCATGTCGTATAGATGTTATACATGGTGAACTACACCTACAATGAGTTCTCTATCGTGATTTCACCACCTACAGTTATCTATCGTAAATTGCACACCGATTTCGCCCCATCCTACTTAGCTTTTCTATTACTAACACCATCATGCAGTATCATGATACAATTCTAGAGAAATTTCCGAAATATCATAAATCACGTCTTTAAACTATTAATTTGTGGCGCCAATTTCATATTATCACTTTTTGCAAGGAACACGGAATCCAGTTACGAAGTTCAATTCATTGGACAGTTAATGCCAGCTGATAAAGGCAAAAGGACGATATGAGAGAAAGCGACAGGCATTACATTGAAGAGGAGGCGTGAGGTGAGAGAGAGAGAAGAACTCGTAGAAGCTCCCCAACTTCGGAGAAGTGTTGCTCATCTCCCCTTCTCTATCAACCGCCGCCGCAGAACCGTCCTTCGCCTCAGACTCCGCCGGCGGTGGCGGAGAGTTCTCTTTCTTACTCTTCGCGCGGGGAGACTTGATCGCTTTCTTGGAGATCTTGGCGTCCTGAGCCCCTTTGCCATCCTTGGCCTCTTCACCGCCCTTGGAAGCGGCGGAGGCCGGCGTAGGAGAAGAATCCTTGTCCGCCGACGGCCCGAACGACGTCGTGCAGGCGACGATGTCCAGCAGCCGTCTAACGTGCGCCGTGGCGCTCTCGTCGTCGTAGTCCTCTGCATCGTGATTAAACGAGGGCAAAAAAGAGAAACAACATCTTTTAGTCGATACGACGCCGCATAACTCAATTTTATTTTCTTTTTCTATTTTCGTTTTTTACCTTCCACTAGTGTAAGGGTGCAGGGTTTCAGTGCGGAGACGTCCACCGTATCTTTTAATCGTGGGCCCCTAACCTGTTTATATGACTTAAAAGAATATAAATAGATGATTGGAAGCAAATTCCAAATTTGCTTTGGGAAATGGAATTACATTTTTAGATCCTTCAAGAATTTTTTTATTTTTTATTTTTTATCTCACTGGGATATATTAACTCATTTTCAAAAGAAGAAATCAAATATGTATATTTTTTAGATATTATTTAATTTTTGGCAAGTATATTGGTGAATAATAGAAAACTTTGGGTGCCACCACTTACCTCATGGGATAAGGAGAAGTTGGTGATGTTGCATGATACCGTATTAACGGACAATAGCCGACGAATGTCTATGATTCGGTCAGTAGAAATTCCCTGCATTCAATGTGAAAGTAAATATTTCAGATTATACGAGTACGAGTATTATTTTAAGCACAATTAAGAGAATCCAAGATTGTCGTCACAATTCATTATTGTCATTCATTCGTGCAGTTTTTATAATTTTCATCAGCTAAATTGTGGTTACATTAAAATATGTAGACATTTACAATTTAAGGTACATTCTTAGCAACACGATTAAATTTATTAGTTTTTATTCTTTTTTTTTCAATTTTAATTTAATTTTACACGTTTTAATTTGAGTTTATTCTACCTAATTAGGGCATATAGTTATTTTTCTGAAAAAATAAATAAATTATTAGTTAAAATTTGAAAACTAAATACTAAAAATAATTATATAACCTAATTAATAACTATAAAATTCAACATTTAGTATATTCTTCTAAAAAAATTAGTATATATATTGGAAATACAATAAATTAAAATATAAAATAAAAAAGATAAATATATTTGAGTGTATCCTCATCAAGTAAAATATATATTTTTATTTCGTATTGGCCATTCAATTTGCACAATGTATTGGTTCACATATCTAAATTGTAAAAAAAAAAAAAAAAACATTTTCTTTTATTTTTCTTCTTTTAATAATTTACTACATAATAATTATTAATATTGGCATGCTACGAACCTTCAAAATTACATGAGTCTCGTCCGGGAGATTCACTTTAATATCCACCACAACTGGAAGAACTGCAGAGTATAAAAATCAAATTTAGTTTATTTAAAAATTAAATTCGAATATATAGTAACGTCGTCCTCTTCTCAATGTGAAGCTAATTAAAATATTATTTTAAGTAAAATAATGCATACCCTTTTCCTCTTTCTTCTTCTTGTCTCCCTTCGTCTTGCCACGGCCACTCTTTGGTGCCATTTTCAAATTCGAGTTCGACTCGTTTAATTGATTCAATAAGATACTCTGATTATAACTAATTCGCAAAATATATATTTAGTATTCCCTTCGAATGAAACGAAACGTAATTCTGCATGAATAACTAATTGTTAGAATCAATAATCTATCATTTTCGAAAAATCATAGTAAGAAACATGTTATATATTAGCCTACCAAATAAAACATGATGCAGATACATTATTGCATTATAAGACCGCATTAAATTTAGTTTTAGAGTACAGATAAGTACTTGCTGCAGGATTCTATATATACATATACATATATATATATATATATAACAATAAATTAAAATTGTTAAAAGAAAAAGGATTCTTAAAATCATTGAATCCAATAACTGATGGGAAAATGTATTTAATGCAGCATTTAATATCCAATAAAGTAGGAATAAGTAAAGAAAAACTAACCAGTAGCAGGTTGTACCCTGTTGAATAGAAGCTTGTACTTTGATTAGAAGGTTTATGGGAGGTTTTAAAGTTTAGATAGTAATGAAAAAAAGTGCACCATTAAAGAGTTTGAGTAAAGCCTTTCAAGTATCAGGGGAGAGAGAGAGAGAGAGAGAGAGAGAGAGAGAGAGTGGAAGACGAGAGAAATAGATATAGAGGGAGGTGGGGTGTGATAAGGAAGGAAGGGTTGAGATTTAACAGTCAGAATTATGATGGCATTTTATGGCAGCTTCTGGCCATAGGCAGTGATTATCATTTCTGATATTTCACCTAAATTCTTTTCTTATATATTACAAAAATTTTATTCATGTATTTACTATTTAATAATAAATAAATAATTTTTGTGTCTGGCAATGGAACAACACATGTAAATTAATTAAATATACAAGTTCGGACATATTAAGTGCCATATATATAGTAGTAAAATATTTGAATTATCATTCATTAATATTTATTTATATTCGTTATTAAGTTCTCTACGAAAATTATGAAATGAATGTACATTCCGTCGATGTATTCATGAATTTAAACCTATGTAATAAAAAATCCAACAAAACTTTTCATGCCAATATTAATTTAGCAATGAATTGAAATTCAATTTTGACTTTTGAGGGTGAATATCCAAATACCAATCTAAATTAATAAATTTAGGCAATGTTTGGTATACTGGTACGGATATACCTTCATTAATAAAATCTGAATTGTGTGTTTGGTTATTAAGATAAATATATTAGATTGCTTCACACATCTGTTTGGTACATTGTTTTATTTGGTAGACTGAGGGGGGCGTCGGATACCTTGTCTAGAAACTGTAACCGAGGGGGCATCAGATACATTGTCCAGCCGAATCAGTAAATTACACCCCGGGCCTTATGTTAGGACCGGACCTCGCGTGAACAAGCAATTGCTACCAAACACACGGTTTTTGCTGGATACATTTACTAATATGTCTTTATCCAGGCTACCAAACATGCGATAGGCTTTGTTACCAATATTAATTATATGGAGGTTACTAGTTGGAAAAATTGGTCATAAAAATTATAGGGAAATGTATAAAAACACATTTAAGGTATTGACCCACTCCCAGTTAGACACTTAAAAGCATGACTTAACTCATTCGACTCCTTAAATTATTTTAAATGGTGTAAATAAACACTTCTGTCAAAAATATTAATTTTTTGTTGGTAATTAATGTTAATTAAATATGCAAAACTTTTGCAACCTAATTCTGAGTGATTCGTGCAATGTTGGATAGGGTTTGAAAGCTCTCACCATATATAGGTCCTTCAATTCGTCAATTGGATATCGGATAATGAAGTAATTGGACAAATAAATCTTGGAGGTAGGGATTTATATTCATTGACTTAAACTGAAAATTTATTCATTGATTCTACTTCCATCATTAAAATTGAATGATGGCTTTAAAACTCCAAAGTGTTGGCTACATAATCAAAGTTTCAATTTGTTCAATAGATAACTATAAACAATACAATTTAGCCTCAAATTGCACCAAAAAAATTTGCATGTTTAACTAACCTTCGGGAAAGGGTAGAAGAATGGGACCCATTATGGGACATACAATGCATTACAGACGTATGATCATTACGCTTCAACCGGGTTATTCTATTCCACCTCTTAGAAAGAAAAGAACTTAAATAAAAATACTTAATAGCATGGCGATACATTTATACAAAACTTCTACCCCGAGTACACGCAATGGAACCGTATACAGTCAAGTGAAATCCAATCCACGAAATAATTTGATCTATGGACAACATCATTGCGGAATTAATATTTCTTTTAACAGAATGGGTCGATTAGATCATTTTAAATAGCTTAAGGGCCGAATGAACTGAGTCATACTTTAAATGTCGAACCGAAACTGAACCAATAACTTAAGTGTGTTTTTGTACCTTTTCCCAAAAATATATATACATGTTTGTGTATGGGGTACCCAAGAATTTTATCCGGAAGGACCAACTTACAATAACACACACAAACCCCTAAAATTTAATAATAAGTTGATATATGTAATATAGTGCGTGCTCTCGGGTAGCCGTGCCTGATTATCCTCGTCATAAAAAAAATTGATGTATAATAATTTTGATAAAATTTTAATATTTTTTCCTAATTATGTTTCAACGTTAAAAAATCAACTGACTAACAAATTCACCTCATTGTACATCGTTATTTATAAATTATAATTGGTTCATACCCAAATAAATTTTTTCGTATTTAAATTTGGTCGTGTCTCACAATATTACTCTTGTAATCATAGCATATGGCTATATTAATTTAATAAAAAAAAAAAAAAACTATGGGTCGCAAATGCAAAAATTTTAACTTTAAAAGATCTAAATTGAGAATTGGAATAAATTATAAACAAAAAACACACATGTATTCTAAAAAGAGCAATATGTGTAAATTTTAAGTAAATCTTAATTAATTTTTAAATGTATATGATAAAATTAATAATAATAAATCATAATGAAAAATATACTAACATTGATGGCATATAAAATGATATTTGAAATTTGAAATTTGTCGAACTTTTTAAATTACTAAATTAATCCTTGTTATTTTTTTTAACGAGGCCCCTACATAACATTGGTCATCCCAGTGTCTGGTTGAATATTTCTCCATCCGTTTCACAATAAGTGTCATTCTAACACTTTAATTTTGTTTCATAAAAAATGTCATTCTATACGAGGTAAAAATTTCACATTTTTGTCATATTTGTCCTCATTTAATGTATTCAAACAATCATATTTAACTCATTTAATGTATTCACGTAAGAGTGTATAAGATAATTTGATTGTCTAATTAATATATTTATTAATATGTGTGCATTCATTTAGAATGACACATATTCAGAAACAGAGGGAGTAATAACGTGCGTGTGGATATATATGTGTGTATATATATATATATATATAAAGAGAGAGAGAGAGAGTTGGACTTCCATGCGGCACTGCCGCAAATAGTGTTATTTCAGATGGCGCGTGGGTCCACGCGCGCGGCCCACGCGCCCGTTTTTTTTTTTTTTTTTTTTTTTTTTTTTTTTTTTCTGGGCAATTTTTTTGACTTTTTTTTTCATTTTTTTTATCCGATTTCACCAAAAAAAACCCTAAAAAACACAAAATAAACCCCTAAAAACACCCCCAAAAAACTCTAAAAAACACATAATATACCCTAAAAAAACCCCCTAAAAAAATAACCCCCCCTAAAAAATCATGAACCCTAAAAAAAACCCCTAAAAAACATGAACCCTTTAAAAAACCATGAACCCTAAAAAAAATTCTAAACTACTAAGCTCTAAACATTAATTCAAATGGGAAAAATCACAATTTGAACTACATAAACAAGTATAAAATAACTAGCAGACCCCTTATTTTTTAATGATACAGATGATACTTTTCGAATTTTTGGTGATACTTTTTAGTGAGACGGTTGATACTCATTTAACCGTTTTTTTCTACTTTTTTGCGGATTGACCCGTGTTAACCGGGTCAAAGCGCAGGTTTGACCCGACCCATCTGAAATAATGTTATTTACGTCCGTTGCATGGAAGTGTTTGCCTTATATATATGAGTTTTTTTTAATATATTAATCCAATTTTGAAATTATACGGTGAGAGGGTGCAGATACCACTTTAGCAGATTGCAGGGCCAGCAAAGAGGGACCGCATATTGTTGATATGCCCCACTAATGGGGCAACACCACTTGTTAAATTAATTTTATTTTAGTTTTAATTATGTAAATGTGTACTGAATTTAATTATAGTACACGAATTAATTAATTAATTATCTTAATTGACGCTATAAATAGTTACGTGTTTCATAAATCTATATCAACTACCAATTACGCAAAACATTTATGTAGGAAGTTTGTATTTGCACATCCAAATTTACTTTTTGCACCATAAAATAAATAAATAAAAAATAAAATAATTATGAAGTTACTTAAATGTTTTTTACTTTAAAAAAAAATTAAGAGTGATTTGAACATGAAATTTCGAACTCACCATGTTTGTTTGAAATTTAATTTTCGAACAGGCAAAATTTTTAAAATAGTGTGTGTTCGAACTCCTATGTTCAAACAAACATGGTGTGTTCAAAAATTTATTTTCGAACGGACTCCATAAATTTTTGTTTAAGTACCGTTCGAAAATAGGAGTTCGAACACACCATGTTTGTTCGAACACACAATTTTTGTTCGAGCACAGGAGTTCGAACGGAATGCGAAATTTTTAAGTAAATCAAATACATTTATATCGAAGGGCATTGTAATAAATTTACGTGATGCAAAGCGTAAAAATAGTGGTGTTTTATTGATATTTCTTTGTACTCAGTAATGCTAATTTAGCTGCAATAATAATAATAATAATAAGTGTATCATCATCATCATCATCATTATCCCATCAAATATCGAGCATGTATTTACTGCACAATTATATATAGTTTAATATTCAATAGGATAATGTTGTATTGAAATTACATAATAAACATTTTTTTATGTAGACGGTAGAGAAATGTTCGTATTCCCTGTTCCAAACTATATGTTCGCTGATTTACGTAATTTTATCAACAATAGATTTATATATTAAGCGACACATTTTTAGAAATAATGAAATTTTCTTGAAATAATATATGTTTTTGCATATGCTATGTATTTTCTCAGATTGTCCAATTTGAAATGTACACGGGCCTATCTAAAGTTATATATATATAAAAAAATATGTAGATGTTCTAAGACCATAACTAACCAATTCAATTAACTAGTAAGTAGTTGGAGTACGACAAAAACTTATAATAAATTGGTCTTGACTCTTGGATTATAATAAATTACATGTTTTCCTCATTTTCACATATATTTTTAGTATAATTATAATGAGGCATAATTCAATATTGTTTGCAAAGTTTTCAACACTCTTGACCATTGTATCCCAGTTTTATTGTTTATTTTTATTCATTATTCGAAATGTAACAAAAGTTAAGGAAAAGGAAAATGGAAATGATAACGATTGATTAAATGACAGGATGCAGTTTCCACAATTGCAAATTGGAAAACCTGCTCATGAATGTGAATTTTGGATTGATAAAAAACATATGCACGGTCATGAAGTTTGTTTATATTATTCAAAAATGTATTTTTCCTAATTTATTCATGCAAATAATTTTTTCCCATATATATATATATATATATATATATATATATATTCTTTTCAAATGACTAGATGGAAGACAGTTATTTTTGTAAAACCTTTAAATCCAGAATTACTAGTCCAATATATCCCCTTTTTATCACACCATTCGATTTATGCAAATTGCAAAATTGTATATATTTAGACTTTATTTGTGGCATTTTATGAGTTAGGTAGCCAAATTCATATTCATATATATATTTCCTGAAAATGATGCTTTTAGGATAATTCAATTCGCACCACAAAAAATTCCAAATTTTCAAATTTCCGAATTTAGAAAAAAAAATAGTCAGTTATCGGAAATTGACTATAAAATTGAATAATCTCTATAGGACAAACCCTACGTGGTGTAATCAACTCGAATTTTCGAACGACATTGTGACCTTTATATATAGACTATAGTACCTTGCACGCATCTCTTTTCATATTTTAAAATTTCATTTCATTTTCTAATCATAATTTTATCTATTATTCTTTTAAAGTTTCATTTCATTTTCTAATAATGATAATAATAATAATAATAATAATTTCCAGTCCAATCGAGTTATCACATGTGGTTAATGTAGCAGGTGAACCAAGTAATAGATTGGAATGATGATGTGATATTCAACAAATCATTTGACAACAGTACTAATCCTTCTACAAGGCATGTTAATAATATTATTATATATCTCTTATAAATTCAATCCCGATATTTATAACTAGTTTAAATAATTACACTGTGAAAATTGTAAAACAGATTTCCATGGTTAAAGTATGAAATGTAATATCAATTTAAAATACATGAGATCTAAAAGCAATACCACTACACTAAAAATTTCATCCACCCCATGTTTAGGGCTGTAATCAATTCATCAATTTTTAATCCAGATGTGGCAGTTGTTTTATCAGTGTTAAATGCGTCGGTTGTCGAAGATATTCAATATAAATCATTAATTTTATGGATGATAGTTTTAAGAAAATAGATACTACATATAATTAACATTTGAAATTCCGAAACTCCGTCGATCAATTTAGACATCAGGAAATGCAAATATATATACGACTTTACGAAGAATTCAGACACAATTTGCTAAATATATATTATGAGTTTTATTGATTCAAGACCCGAAAATAGACCATCCATCAATTCGAATGCTGAAAATGAAAATTATAAATTTACGACTTGAAAGAGAAAAAATATGAATTTTTGACTCAAAAGATTATATATTTTTATATCAATTTTTAACCAAAAAAATATATTTTATCAATGATCTATTAAATATAATAAGTAATTTATTAAAATAAAATTGAAATACATGATTTTTGTTTTCATCTTTTAGATTCTAAATTGATATTTTTTTTTAATATTTTAGGCCATGAGTTGACAATTCAACTATATAGTATTATATTGCTAAAAGTAGGTTACCATATTTGTAAATGTCTCAATTTTTAGGGTGTAGTTACGTTTAATTACCACGTTTTTTTCCCACAACAGGTAAACAAATAAATTTAGCTACGCACTTGTCATTATACTGCAACGTAACTAGGAAACATAAATTAGTATGAAATCAAACGTACATATATTGTCGACCATATTCGCTGTAATTTTCTTTTAGTTGTGGGACTCGAATTCACGATATTTTTCAAATATTTCTATTGTCTTTAATTAACATTATAATCTTTCAAATATAAAATGATATTAAATCTCGCTTAGCTTTAAAGTAAACAAGTAGATGAGGTATCTATATATTGAGATTTTTTTTTATTTATTTTTTGTGATACTTAGCATGTACAAGTAACGAGTGGATTGTTTTTATATCTTAAAAACAGCTATGACAAGCGTGATATGTATTCGTATAACATGTTTCTACGGGAACTTCCTAATTAACAAGCAAGGTCTTCCATTTCCACCATTTAAAATAACTCATAATATTTAAATTTCAAGAAAACAAATATATATTCATATATAATCTTATCAATTGAAAGCTTTCTATTTTATGATGGACGGTACTAACCATTTCTCGCACTATATGGATGCTTACTATTGTACATTTTTCATCAGTTTTTCTCTTTCAAAATATTTACTTCAATTACACCTTTTTCCTTACTTATTCATACTTCGTGTATTTCTGAGTATTTATTTAATTATATATATTATAAATAATTGTTTTAATAACACCGTACGTACATCAATTATAGCTAGTAAATTAGTTTTATTTTTGGAACTCATAACACACACACACACCCCTTATGATATAATACGATAGACTACTGAAAAATGAAGTTAAACCAGTAAGAATATAATAAATATTTATGCATGATCAATGGCTCTCGACGCGTGTAATTCTTAATCACGATCATTATATATAAGTATAACCGCACTAGCTTTACATTAATAAAAGATTCAATATCATTGGAATTAAGAAGTCAACTAGCGACCACTAATAATCTATTAACACATAATTAATTAATTAAGATATTAATTAGTGGGGCGGTAGGAATCATATATAGTACTAGATTATTTTCATCCTGAAAAATGACATTGGTGTACATTATTAACCTTAATATAATATTGTTCTTACGAAATCATTAAAATTTGCCAATGGCATAATTTTCCTAGTCCACTCCATGCTATCAAATAAAAAGGGTAACAAATCCCTAGAAGATGGTTTGATGATGGAGTGAAAAAAAAGATCTAATAAATTGTCAGGTTATCGATTTTTTCGTACTAGATTAAAGTCTATAATATTAGACACAATAGTACGTGCCCATTAATGTAAGTCCGTATATAAAGTAGACGTATGATAGATGACACATTTCATGGACTAATTAAAAATTGGCATGCTCTTAATTTGAAGGATATGATTGGAGAGTATTAACCAAGGGGGTTCGAGCTTAATCCTACTTTTTTTGAGGAATAGCTGAGGTAAGAGCTTAACTAAGCTCTGGTCTTTCTTTTTTGAGGGAATTGAAATAAGATACGATATTTAATCAGACGAATTACTTATAAAAAATTGAAGGGGTGGGGGTGGAGCTCAACCAATTATAAAATTTCAGAAAATATTTCTTGTACAAATTCCACCGAGTGAGCGCCTTATACATACAAGAGGATTTATGTTTGTTTATTTTGATTGACTTTTTCTAGAGTCGTCTTATTGGATTTTTTTTTTCATTTTTATTTTTTAGTACAGATTTAATTCTTGATAGGATGTCGCATTCGAATCCAATTTGAAATGAATATACATACTTTTTGGGAATTTTTCAATTTAAAATGGAAAAGAGATTTGGACCCCAAATATTATATTAACTACAACCGGCATAAAAAAATAAAGGCAATTCTAAATTTGGGCACATTTTTTTTCTTATCATAGTTCCATATTTAAAATAAAATAAAAATATTGTCTAATTATACAATACTACCCTCGTAGTCCTAATATTTTTTATGTTTGAGACAATCATAGATCCTAACTTTAAAATATGGAATAGCACATTTAGCCCCCCAACCAACCTTTTCTGTTCTAAAAAGTTCGATTAAAGTTTGAAATCTTCATTGGAAGATAAATATTTGTATTGTTCATCTAGACTATCAATTAGTAGTTATAACTTGTTCCAATATTTTCTATTATCAATTTAGTTTATGTTTTATAACGATTGGTTATAGAATAAATAATACGGCACGATGTAGGCGATAAATTATAGCACATGAAATTGGGAAATATTTACGATTCATTCAATGGTTGCCGTAGAGACATTTACATGAAATAGAAACATATGATGAAAGATATGCGGAGAAATTGACGACCTTTTTTTTTTTCTGGGGGCATTTTGCAATCAATGGTGCAATATTATATTATCACAGAATTTCTATATACAGTATCTTCTTTTTGTTGAATTAGGATTCTTGTGGAACCGTATGTTAGAAATACTTGTAATATTATTTAGATATTAAGGATAGTCTTGACTTTTTGTATTGCCCTAATGGTACTCTTATACTTGGTTCTTGCCCTCTAGCCTCTTTAGTTAGTTCTTTGCCATCCAACTTGTAAGCTTAACAAGATATCCTACTATATCTAAAAGCAAATAAGTATGCCATAAATAGTAATTTCAGTTTTCCCGCCTAAATACACTATCCCAAAATAGTAAATTCCCTATATATATTAATTTAATTATTTAATTATATATCACATCATTAGTCTTTAGTATAATATAATAGTGTGTGTATATATTTAATTTAATGATATATATCCATATATCAATATATATATATATATATAATCCCATATACAAATAATAAAATAATATAATACAATGTAATGAACAAGTATTTTATAATATAATATGGCCAATATATTATCATAATTATATTGTTAGTCAATATCGATACATGCTTATCACACTAGATAATTTATTTTTACATAATTTTTCACAATTTGTGTATAATATATATAGCTTAAATATATATATATATACGAAAATCAATTTAAATTTATAAATTTTATATTTGAATACAATAATTTAGATTTACGATGCCATAGTAGCTAATAAACATTATATTCTTTATACTAATACCATGCAAATAATTATATAAAAATAAATACTATAAATACGCCTAATTTATATTTAATATATGGTTTTTCTTGAATACAATTGAATTGCACTTATCCTACTATATCTAAAAATAAGATAGTCTAGAGTAAAATAGTAATTTTATTTTCCCGCCAAAACTATCCTACCAACCAAAATTAAGAAATTTTGTAATAGTTAATTTGCTTAATTAATCAGTTTAATATCCTGTAATTAATAAGAAATCAAATGAATCAATATGTGTAATTTTTGTACCGCCGTCAAATGTCATTGTATATATATTATAATAATTATAATAATAATATTGTATATTGTTTCACAGTTAATGTAGGTCCAAGAATTAATATATTTCATAATTAATGTAAGATACATTAATTATGGTAATTTTTACTGATTTATTATAAGATTCCCTTCTTCCTTTTTAATGTATTATGGTTTAGGGTAATGAATAGAAACGTAATCGATTAAATTATTAATTAACATAGTTGATTTTATGCAATTAAGGCATTTATTGTGATTGATTACCATATAGTATTGATTGGCAAATTTTAAGCCAAATTTTAACCGATGCCATATTTTTGTGAATATTTCAATGCAAATAAAGGTTTGAAATTTGAAATGTATGCATTGAGATGGATCGTTGATTCCTATAAATACTTGATTGTTGTATCACATTTTTTAACTCCGAGCAGTGTATGTGTCGTTCATGTTTATTGATGATTTGTCACTTGATTTCTTCTTAATTTTTTTTTTATTACTACTATTATGCTGTAAAGAATGACTCAACCATAACTTCAAATCATTCATTCTTGATTGAGGACTTTGAAATTCATTTGGTTGAGATTTTCTGTTTATCTACAGATCGATACAAATGAATGCAACTTTATATAGTGTAATAAAAATAACATTGTAATCCTATAAACATTTTTTAGCCAGAATGATTGTATTGTAAATTGTAGTTATTCAAACATTATTGTAGCTATTTTTGTTTGTTTATTATATTTACCGTTTCTTTAGCATTGCATTATATGTATTTTTTGGAATGATGAGGAATGTTATGTTAATTATCATAATTTTTTCGTAATTTGATATGAATTTGATTGATCTATCTTTTCAAATCGGATCAACATGCATACATATATACGTATATATGATACCCGCTCAATATGAGCCCTCTTGTGAGCGTCTGTCCACCTCAATAGTTAATTTTTCTTTTCTCGATCATTCGATCGTCTGATTTCTCCATTTGCTCTGTTAATTTTGATATAATTGTCTTGCCGCTCTTTCTCCTTCTCCCTCTATTCAAATCAAATATTATGTTGTGGTAAACAATTTTCGAAATGGTCAGATTTTAATTAATTTTTAATTCTTTTCACCAGGTGGAATTTCTATGTATTTAATTGAAGCTATGCGGTTTTACTGAAAAATTATATTGTGTATTTAGTAATTAGATTATATCTTACACGATTTCCCTTTTTTTAGTGTTTGGGTATTGTGTATTTCCTCTAAAAAATTTATAATTGATCGGAAAAAAAAGTTTTCGGAAATAAATAAATGATCATAGTGGAAGAGTGATGATTTTTATATTATGTTTTTGGCATTTTCCATTTTTCTTACATATCCAAAAAATTCCACCATGGTGTTGAATTTATACCCAATAAATTTAAATTAAAATAAATTCTTAAAGACTATTAAAATAATTTTATCTTCTTTGACTTTGTGCACTTTTTAAATTATTTTATATATTTTTGTATGAATGTTTAATTTCACATTACGTGTAGACCAATATTTTACAACAATGCATTTATACCCATGTGAAAAGAGACGTAAATAATGTCAAAAATGATGTTTGAGATGTAGTATGGAGAGATGATGAAAATGTACATACAATAATTTTCTTAAATATATTTTACGGTGCATGCTGTGTCTTTTTTTTTTTAATTTTTCTCATTGTGCCTAAAATTAAAAATGATTCCAATTATGTTTGTAATAAATTTCGGCTGAACCAATTATGTTATTTTTTTATTGGGCACAATGAATGAAAAATATAAATTTATTTAGGGATATGGGTCATCTAACAATAAAATAACGATCAAATTTAAACATAACATTATATTTTTTATACATTTTATGATTATTTCTATTAATTATGTAATTGTAATTTAATTATTTTATTTGTACAAATTATTTATTATAAATTATTTATATATCTTTCACCGTGCATCGCACGGGATGTCATGCTAGTTGTTATTAATTACAATAAATTTTGATTAACAAATTTGTGCATATTTAATTAAAAATAAATACTATAAATATGCCTAATTTATATTTAATATATGGTTTTCCTTGAATACAATTGAATTGCACTTATTGTTATTGATTACAATAAATTTTGATTAACAAATTTGTGCATATTTAATTAATTACCATATTTTTGTGAGTGTTTAATTCAAAATGAATGCATTGTGATGGATCTTTGATGTCTATAAATAATGAATTGCTATATCACAATTTCTTAACTCCAATTTTGTGTTCATGCATTTTTTTATGATCTGTTTTATTTATTTCTTCCATATTCTTATTTTGTAATTTGATTTTTCATTTTATTTAATTAATACTATGTTGTAGAGAATATCACAATTACTTCAAATTCTTGAGAAGATGTCAACATTCGTAATTGGTTGAGAGCTTTGAAGTTCATTTGATCAAGATTTATCATCTATCTACACATCGACATAAAGAGAGGCAATCTAAACATTTTTGTAGCTAGAATGATTATATCATAATCATCTATTGTAGCTATATTATTTCTTTTGAATTTTAAATAGATTGTCCTAATACAATATTTTATTATTTGTAATTTTAATTTTCATGTAGGGATACATTATGATTTCGTTATGTTGCCTCAATGATATATGCCAACACTTTGATTCATGATTTGAGAGGTTTTAGAGTTCTATTTTGTCTAACTACAAATGGCAATGAAGCAGTGTTTGCCAAGTTCTTCAATTCGTCCAATTTATTTCACATGTTTGTGTAAAATAATTATTACATTTTAATTATTGAAACCTCGTGTCTTGCTTATCATATAATAGTTATAAGCTTAATTATTCTCTTTATTGTGATTATTTTAATTATTTCTTTTATTGAATTTTTGTGCTCAAAGCAATATAAAAATAACTATCAGTTTAATTTCCTACCCATTGTACAATTTCATGCTATAGAAATTAAAAATATAATAGTTGAATAATTCCACATGAATTTTGTTCAAAATTTATTCATTATATGATAATTAAAAATAATGATTAACATAACTATTTTTGCCTTTTTAAAATATGTTAACTTTGAAATTATTTCATCTTGATGTCAATATAGAATTTTTCAAAATATATTTAGTTAATTTAAAGAATTATATATATTAAAAAACTCAATACTGTCATCTAAATTTAATCTACATCGAAGAACTAACAAATATAAAATATGTTTTAATATATTTTAAATATATTCTAAATATATCATTAAATATAATTTGTTGAATAATTAACCTATCAACTTTAATTTAGATATATTTAATTTTTCAAATAATATTTATCCCACATTGAAATCTGACAAATATTTGTGTAAACAAACAAATTATAAATTGTAAGTCCCCACTATGAATTTTTTTTCCTTTAAGTTGTGATCAAATATAATATTTTGATATTTGATTTAATTAATTTAATATTATATATTAAATAAATTTTAAATTTATAAAATTTAAATATTAGAAAATTAAAATATTTAATTAAATATATTATATTTTATAATAAAATACTTTAAATATATATTGATTGAGTTTTTTTAATTAGTTTATTAAATATATTAAAAATCAAGTTCCACATCAAAAATTGTAAAGTAAATATATTTAAATTTAAGAATTTGATGTTTATTAATTGATCTTATCAATTTGATGTAAATATTTTTAAAATTTTGAAGTTAAAATATTAATGTTATCAAGTTTAAATATATTTTAAATAGTTAAAACTTATATATTTTAAGTTTTTAAATTAAATCTATTCTGCATCAAATAACTTACATATATTGTTGTGCGTGAACAAACAATAAATTGTGAAACCTGAAAATGATTAATCCATCTTTCTCAGATTTTCTGTTGAGATCAATTAGTAGTAATATTTGACTTTATATAATTTAATATTAAATATTATGTATATTTTAAGTTTGTATGATTTCAATATTTTAAATTTTAAATTTAGAATTAAATATATTAAAGATTTCAACTAAAATATTTTAAATGTGTTAGAAAATATTTTTTATTTTTTGAGTTAGCTAAAACTATTAAAAGAAATCCAGTCATATCCAAAAATTTAAATTTAATATATTTAATTGTTTGAATTAAATGAATTAATTGATTTTATCAACTTAATTCTAAATATTTTTAAAATTTTGAAGCTAAAATATTTAATTTATCATTATGTATATTACATATATTCAATAGATAAAACTTATATATTTTAATTTTTGAAAAATCCGCCTTGAAGAATTCATAAATATTAAATTAATATAAGTTTAATATAAATATTAAATATATTTTATATTTATATATTTAAAAATTAAAAATTTTAAGTTAATGAAATATATTAAATTTTCACCTATCAATGGATATTTTATAAAATATTAATAAATTATTCATTTACTAATTTAAAATATAAACTAGCTAGATCACATTTCATTAATGTTTATTGAAAAATACACGATGAAATGCTATTAACACTAAAGGTGCTTAGTATATATAATTTTACCTTTCAAATCCATGCACAATTACCAAGTGATTATCTATTTTATACTAATATACACTATTATATATATTTTGTGCAATATAGTAGGTAATGGAAACAAATGACGTAAAAATAATATAAATTTTATGCTTAAAAGTACGTTCTTCACAAGATTGAAAATACACTGGAAGGTGAAGATGAAATTAATACAATAGTTTTAATTAGTTGCAAATGTCAAGAAAAATTAAGAATGAAAAATCCAAGAAAGACAAACCTATAGCATTGAAGATAATTTAAGGGGTTAATTTTTCATATTTGGATATAACTTCATTGTTGTATTTATTTTTTAATATTTTTTAAATTTATTAGGTACATTCAAATTTTTATCCAGTGTATTCCACACGTTTCACTATTGAAATAAATGTATTTTTGAGTTAAACTTTAACCCACTGAACAAATAAAACTTTTTTTTCACGTACTTCATTAGTAAAATTAAATATGATTAATTTTATGTTTGTATACAAAATTCATAATAATTTTATTTAGCATAAGTAATTAATTTCTTATTTGTGTTTTTTATTATTTTTATAGTATCATATAATAATTATTCATTATAGATAAATAATTTCTCTTATTGATATTATTTCCTGCAGTGGTTTATGACTCTCAAATCCTAATTTAATTTCACTTATAAACGAGACTCCTGGCCTATTTTTAGAATTTTCATTGTTGGGTAGTCAAATTATGCTAAATTATGTTGAAAATGAACAATTTTTTAGTTAGCAAAATTATATTATAATGAGCTTCAAATACGTGAGACACGTGTTTGGAAATTTCTCTTCTACCTTATTCAATCCAAAAAATTATTTATACTACACATTTCAAATTCTTTAATATTTTTCTTTAATGGTTAGATAGCATCTGTATATTTTACATATCATATATAAAAGTGGCCAATATTTAATTTCACACTACATATATATAGACCAATATTTTTACAATAATATAATTTAAAATGCATTCATATTCATGTGTAAGGAGATATAAAATGATATGATGCCAAAGATTGAATTTGAAATGGTCTCTACAATAAAAGAGATGACGATGAAGCACTAATCAAATTGTGGAAGCGCTGTGACAATTGTCCTTCGATGATATCCTATATATCCATTTCACACAGTATGGAGGGAGGACGAGAATGCATACATAATAATTTTTTTAAGGGTCAATTGCCAAATAAATCACCACCTTTACGCACTTTTGCAAATTAAACACCACGTTTAAACTTAGCCAATTACAACACCACGTTTCAATTTGAATGAAATTAAACATCCCCAATTTTTTCCGGCCAGCAACTGATGACATGTTCGGCCTATTAGCCACGTCAACACGCACATCAGCAGACACGTTGGCAATCTTTTTTTTTTTCTTTATCCGTATAGTTTTTAATTTGTCTCCTACATGCTTGGGGTTTTTTCCATCGCTATTTATCTTCTGCAGACTTAGGGCTTTTTCCATCTTTCTTTTTCATTGAATTAACTATTGTTTTCTCTTCTATCGCAAAAATTCTACAGACATCGGGGTTACGATTTTTTCCATCTTTCTCTTCCACAGTATTCCTCTATCGATTTCTCTTCCATCACAAAAATTGAGGGGAAAATTGAGAGAGTCATGGGTGGGCCTGTGCAAGTATCGGTGGTCCTGTGAATATTCGTGATTTAGTGTGGACCATCTTCACTGCATTTTGTCTCGTTAATGGCGAACAGGTAGACCATTTTTTCAGTTTTTGTCGTGAGTTAGCTTTTTAAAATTGTGCTTTAGTTGTTTAAGAATAAATTAATTGAGTTTTTTTTCCCATATTTGGATTACACTGCTAATTGACTTTCTCATGAGCAGAATATCAAATTAACAATTAAGTTATTGTCTCCACAAAAATATGTATGTTTTCTGCAATATCAAGAACATAATCTTGATTTGACAAAAACTTATTTGATTGTGATTTTCCTTATTGCAGCAACTTATTTTCAATATTTATTCATCATGGTGGAAAATTTATAACGATGGAAGGTAGAAAAGAATATGAAGGGGGTGATATGAGCAGCAAACATTTGCTAGATATTGATAGGTACGGGTATTTAGATTTGGAGGATGAAGTTGAAAAGTTAGGTTATAGTTCTTGGGATGGTTTATGGTATAAAGTGCCTAATACATCTAGTTACAAATTGATAAATGATGATAAAGAAGTGCTGGAAATGACTTCTTATGTATTTAAGGGAAGTAATATTTTTCATGTATTGGTGGATAATGGGATGGTGAGAGGAGATAAGGATGAAAATATTCAAGAGAAGGTTGTTGATGAAATATTCTCTGAAAATTCAAGTGAAGATGATGACTACAATCCAATTGGTGAGAGTGAAACTGATGATGGGTTAAGCGATGATGAGTTGGTGTCTGATGATGAAGAATACTTAGAGGCGCGACAAAAAAGAAAAAAACCATTAGAGTTTCTGGATAGAAGAGTAGCAGAAAATATTTTCTTGCCCAATGATATTCTGGGAGATGAAGAAACCACAGAACACTTTGGGGGTTACCAATCTAACTACGAAGATTCAAATGATGAAGCAAATTCAAATTCAAGTGATAGTGAAATGAGTTTTGATAATGTGACTGGTGGGAGACAAAAGAAAAAAAGAGTGACTTATGATCCTAAATGTGATCATAAGTCATTGAAGTTGGTGCTAGGTATGAGGTTTTTGGATAGTTACCAGTGTAAGCATGCAATTCAAACTATATCTCTTGTGCATGGCTATCCGATCCACTTTACGAGATCCAATAAAAGACAATGTGAAGCTAAGTGCATTCCTGAATGTGGATGGAAGTGTTATGGGTCTTTAGTGAAAAGGGATCAATCATTTGTTATTAAAACGTTATCTTTTGATGGCCATAAATGCCCTAGAGCTATGGACAACAAACAAGCCACTGCTAGTTGGCTTGCAAGTGAGTACATAGGGACTATCAGAGATAACCCAAATATTAGGATTAAAGAATTGCAAACTGATATGATGAGAAAATATGCGTGTCAAGTGAGCAAATGGAGATTGTATAGAGCTAAGAAGCAAGCTCTTGAGATGATTAGGGGTTCACTTTCTGATCACTATGCTTTGGTTAGGAGTTTTGTGGCTGAATTGATGAAAGTTGATAGTGAGGGGCGATTTGAGATTCAAGTGAGTGATGGGGGTTTGTTCCAGGCGATGTATGTTGGTTATAGTACACTGAAAAAGGGATTCTTGAGGGGTTGTAGGCCTATTATAGGTCTAGATGGTTGTTTTTTGAAGACTGTTTTGGGAGGTGTGCTACTGTGTGCAGTCTCGAAAGATGGAAACAATCAAATGTTTCCAATTGCATGGGCTGTGGTGGAGGTTGAAAATCAATCATGCTGGAGTTGGTTTTTAAAAATATTGATGGATGAATTGGGAATAACAGATGGCTTAGGTTTCACTTTTATAAGTGACCAACAGAAGGTGAAAACAAAGTTTCTAATATTTTTTTGGTAAATGGATTATTTTAAAGATGTTTAATATTTTTATTATCTTTGTGTAGGGCCTCGTTAATGCAGTGGCGGAGCTTGCTCCTCATGCTGAGCATAGAAATTGTGCACGTCATGTTTACTGCAATTGGAAAAAGACATATAAAGGGCCTACATTGAAGAACATATTCTGGAAAGCTGTGCGTGCTACATATATTAAAGCATTCAACATTGCTTTAGATGATATGAAGGCTGAAAACGAGGCAGCTTACTTGAACTTTTTAGAAAGAGAGCCTCAAAAATTCTGTAAGGCCTTTGTTTCCACCATCCCTGTGTGTGATATGATTGATAATAATGTTAGTGAAACCTTTAATGGGTTCATCATAGAAGCAAGGGGAAAACATCTTATAAATATGCTTCAAGATATCGGAAGACAACTTATGAAGAGACAATATGTTAAGTTCGCTGCAATTGGAAGAGTTACTGATAAAGTCTGTCCAAATATCAGAGCTAAGGTTGAGCAGTTAAAGTATGAAAGCAGACTTTGTATTGCCACTCCAGGACTAAATGATAAATTTGAGATCGAATCTGGAGATGATCAGTTCATTGTAAACATGAGAAATAAGACTTGCACTTGTAGATCTTGGGACTTAACTGGAATCCCATGTATACATGCATGTGCTGCAATGATGTTTCTCAAGGTGGAGGCATCAGATTATGTGGCAGATTATTTTTCAATCAATAGATATATTGAGGCTTACCGCTATGGGATTGAACCTTTGAATAACAGGAAGATGTGGCCTAAAGTAAGTGGAGATCCAGTTCAACCACCAAAGGTAAGAAGAATGCCAGGTAGGCAAAAAAAAAAGAGAAGAAAATCTGCAGAAGAGAAAGAAGAAAATGCATCAAAGCTTAAGCGATTTGGATTCGTGGTTACATGTCGACGGTGTTTTCAAGAAGGCCACAACAAACGTACTTGCAAAAATGAACCAGTCCAGAGACCAACAAAACCCACTATAATATTGAACAATTTATCCACTATAATTTCTTGGTCACTTTTATTTCATTTTATGATCATTTTTTTATTCTATATTTTAGGTAAGAAGAGGCAGACCAAGGAAAGAAAATCTTACTGAACATCAGCCAAACTTAACGGTTAGAGGCAGAGGCAGACCAAGGAAAGCTATTTCACAACCAGCTAGTTCTAACATTAATGAAAGATCATTGGTGAGTTGTTGTTTTTTTATAGTTCTAACTTAACTTGATATATGGTTAATGCTATGTTGTCATTGCAGGCAAAAAGCGGATATGGTGTATTAGCGTGTGAGGGCACAGGAAACATCTATATGAGGGTATTCAAGAAAATTTTAAATATATATTATGTATAATAGTATCATACATCACAAGTTAATTAATTTTTTTGCAGATGCCTGGTAACAAAGAAGTCCACCTTGTTAACTCTGATGGTGGATTTAGAGGTCGTGGTGGATCAATAGTAGCCGCTTCTACTTCAGGAGTTCAAGGTCGAGGCGATTTTGGGACACAAGAGAGCCGCACTTTGATTTGATCAGTTGCAATCAAGAACAAGCCTTTTGATTTGATCATACATTTGAGAGACACAAACTTGTGTATTTTGATATGAACAAGAACAAGCCTTTTGCAAAACACAGCCTTTTTTTCCCCTGAAGAGTGAAAGTAGCAGTTTATGTTGTGAAGAAATCTTTTGAATGACTGGATGGACTAAGTTTACAAGAAACTTGATGTTTTTCTTTTTCCTTATTTAGTCTTGAACATCATTCCAGTTAAATCTATTTTCTGCTGTGACTTATCAATCATTATATTTTTTAGCGCACTTCATTGTTATTTTGTATTTCAGAGAGTTTACAACTGATTGGTGTCTTGTAATTGATTTCGGCACCTTTACAGATTTTTTTTTCCATGACGTTCATATTTGAGGGACTTCAATGGCTTGCTTAGGCAGCAAACTATACACTGTCTTGCATAGTGTTCTAGTGCTCATCTATTCTACTTGGTCAGAGAAGAAAAATATTTTACAATAAAGGTATTCATTTCTACCAGTACCACCCTGAAAACTAATACAATAATAACACTACTCCAATTGCATCAGATGCCCAAAATCATGAACTCCATCATTTGAGTTGATATAGAGTGCTATCAACCAACAATAACAATAACAAACATCACAATCACAATCTTCTTCGTTAATATTTTGTTTCAACTAGTAAATCTTGAAACATAATCTTCAATTCAGTATTTCTCATCATGAGTCCATCGATCAAATGATAGGTAAAAGTAGCAAGCTCAGATGAATGAGTGATTTCTCAACAAAAATATGCCAAAATATATGTAGGTTGAGCTCAAACAACTATTCTGCTCGGTCATGGAAGAAAACAATGAACATAACACAAATTTTAACCAAAAATCAACTAACAAAATTTAACAAATTGTTAATTAAGAAGACACAAAAACACTAAAGCAGTCATATCTACCACCTGAAAATTAATACAATAACTATACTGCTACAATTGCATCAGATGCCAACACCACAAACTCCATCATTACAATTGTATAGCGTGCTTCCAAACCAACAATAACAATAAAAAAACATCACAATCACAATCTTCTTCATCAATCAAATGTTCATCTTCATCCCTCAATTTTTTAATCGCCGCAGATGTTTTCAATTGCAATTGATGAACCCCTAATTCTTTAGAACTGAAATCGCAACTGATGAACCTGATGTGATTTTTGAACTCCGATATTTTCAATCGCAGCTGATGAACCTGCTGTCTCCGAGCTTGCTGTTTTGAAAGGAAGAACTCGACAGACCCACCCACGAATCCTCAATTTTCTCCTCAATTTTGCGATGGAAGAGATATCACACATACTCACCCACGAGAAAGCTATCACTATACTCAATTTCTGGGTAACCTCAATTTCCCCTCAATTTTTGGGATGGATCGGAAGAGGAATTTCTATGGGGGAGAAATAATATCTAACCCCTAATCGTAGATCTGAAATCGCGGTGGAATAAATATACGTTTTCTAGTTAGAAATAAATTTAAAATAATATAGGTACAAAAAAAAATTCTAAAAAAAGATTGCCAACGTGTCTGCTGATGTGCGTGTTGACGTGGCTAATAGGCCGGACATGTCATCAGTTGCTGGCCGGAAAAAATTGGGGATGTTTAATTTCATTCAAATTGAAACGTGGTGTTGTAATTGGCTAAGTTTAAACGTGGTGTTTAATTTGCAAAAGTGCGTAAAGGTGGTGATTTATTTGGCAATTAACCCTTTTTTTAAATATATTTATGGTGGTGTATACTTTTTTCCTAATTTTTCTCATTGTACCTAAAATTATAAATTGTTTCAATTATGTTTCTAATGGATTGTAGACAAGCCGATTATGTTATTTTTTTAATTAAAAATAATGGATGAGAAGTGTAAGTTTATTTATGCAATTTGTCAATAAAATAGTGAATAAAATCTAATTTAATATTATATTATTTATACATGTTATACTTGTTTCTATTAATTATTTAATTGTAATTTAATTATTTTATTTATACAAACTATTTATTATAAATTATTTATAAATCTCTCACCGTGCATCGCACGGGATGTAATACTAGTTCTCTCTTTAATACATTTCCTTCTATTTCTTGTTTGAATCTTCCATGGATATTATGTTAGATTAATATGGTATCAAAGCGGGCTGTTCATCGTCATCTCAGTTCGGTCTACGAAAAATGGTGGATGCTCAACCTCTGTTTGCATTTTGCTGATCTTTGTTGGGTAATTCTCTGATTTTCGCCCTTTCTCTATTTTGCCCTAGTTTTGGTTTGAATCTTGTCTACTATTTTGGTTCTTGCATTGGTGGTTTGGATTTGTTGGATTTTTCACCATGGCTACTGAGAGGGATGATTCTTTGCAGTCAATTAGTGTTCGTTTAGATGGAAAGAATTACTCGTATTAGAATTATGTTATGAAAAATTTCTTGAGAGGTAAAAAGATGTGGGGATATGTTTGTGGAACTTAATTGAAACCGACTCAGGTCGATAATGAAAAATATGTTGAGCAGATGAATGTTTGGGAGGTCAATAATTCTAAGATTATTACCTGGATTAACAATTCGGTTGTGAACTCTATTGGTATGCAACTTGCAAAGTATGATACTGCTAAAGAAGTTTGGGATCATTTAGATCGGTTGTATACTCAATCCAATTTTGCTAAGCAATACTAACTTGAGATGGACATTCGGTCTCTTCACCAGAAAGACACAAGTGTGCAAGAATTCTACTCTGCTATGACAAACCTTTAGGACCAACTTGCTCTTACAAAATCTGCAGAACTTTGAGCCTTTCCAGCCTACATTGCTCGAAGGGAAGAACAACATTTGGTTCAATTTCTTATGGCCCTCCGTGATGATTTTGAATCCCTTAGAGGGAATATTTTACATCGAAGCCCTTTTCCCTCTGTAGATTATGTGGATAGTGAGCTTCTTGCTGAAGAAGTTCGACATAAGTCCGGGGTAATGAAAGGTCTTCTCCCATCACCAAGTCCATCTGTCTTGGCAGCCCACTCTCGGCCTCCGTATAATCCATCTCACAAGAACCAAAATAGACCGAACTTAAAAGTCACAACGCCAAATGAGTGTAATTTCTGTCATCAAACAGGTCATTGGAAGGCTCAATGCCCACTTCTGGTGAACAAATCTGCACCACCGGGTACACGCGGTCCTCATTTACCACCACCTCATTATCATCAGCGACCACCTAAATAATCATCCTTACCTAATACCGCTGCTATTGCCTTGCTATCATCTGATGTTGTCAGCTCAGGGTCCACTTCCTCATCCAATCCTACAGCTGATTCTCTCATTTTTGAGCAATTTTAGAGATTTCTCAATCACCAATCTCATGCTATGTCTGCTATAGCAGGTTCGTCCACTTCAAGCCCGACAGGTATATCTCCTCCAGCTTGGGTTTTAGATTCTGAGCTACAAACCATATGTCTCCCAATGCAGATTCATTTGTTTCTATTAATCCATCTAATTCCATATCTGTTGCCACTGCTGATGGGACTCATATGCCATCTTCTGGGATTGGTTCTGTCATCTCGCATAGTATTTCTCTTCCAAATGTTTATCACATCCCTAAACTTGCCTTGAATTTAGCTTCTGTTGGTAAAATTTGTGATTCTGGTGCTCATGTCCTATTTACCTCTACCTCTTGTCATGTTTAGGACCCACATTCTCAGAGGCAGATTGGGACAGGCCATAGGCAGGGAGGATGATTGTATGTTTTGGATCATCTTCAAATTTTTATTTGTGGCATTCTTGCCTTGGACATGTTTCTTTTTCTCGTCTGAAGTACATGGCAAATAATGGATCCTTAGGATCTGTTAAGAGTCATGACATTTCATCTTGTAATGGATGCAAACTTGCTAAATTTTCTGCATTGCCTTTTCATCATAGTACCTCTGTTTCTGCTTCTCCTTTTGACTTAGTTCACTCTGATGTTTGGGGACCCTCTCCTATTCCTACAAAAGGGGGGTCTGATGAGATTTTTCTTTCACAACGATTATCAACACAAGCTTTAATTTACCAAATCTCAATTATGCAAGTGAACATACGGAGCATAGGAGACCGGATCGAACACGGGGAATTAATTGCATAAATGAGCCTACAAGTACCATCACATCGAACATTTTCACTAGTCAAACCATTCAAAATTTGGATTGGATTTTTAACTGGAATAGTGAAATTTTGCAAAGATTAAACAAAATTAGCAACACAAGAGATAGACGGGAATCAAATTGAAGTAAAATTCACTTAAAAGAAAATGGCTCTAGGGAATTGATCTTTGGCAAGGATACAATCATTAAATAGGGGGATCATGCATCAATTTCCCAAGTAAACAACACTTGATCACAAATATAGCCCAAGTCCTTTCTCAAGCGACCAAGACATTTTAAATTAAACACAACTCCCCTATCTCTAGGGCTCAATTGCAATTTAATCTAAATTAAGCTCATTCAAGTTGATTAACACCAATTTAACACTAATTTCTCAATCTCATGTCAAATCGGGATCATAAACCAAACACCCATGCACAATTAGTTTTCTCAAACCTAATCATATACAAATTTCTATCCTAGGATGGCCAATCCAAGCATAGATTCAAGCATAACATTGATTTATGATAGAAAATTGGTAAATCAAGCACAAACCCCTATTAGATTCTCATATCCAACACCAAATCTCAAAACCCTAGATACCTAGAAATTTAGCTATCCATAACCAAAATAGAGAAATACATCACATAAAAGAAAAACATAAGAGAGGAGGACAAAAAACCCAAAAACTTGTACTAAAATTCTTCAAGAAACTCCTTGTTCTTCAATATCCAAAGCTCCAAAGCATAAACATCATTTCTCTCTCTAAAATTGGAAAAATATCAATTGCCATACCCCAATTTCGAACTAAGGTTGGTATTTATACAAAGTGGGGAAAATTGGGGTGAAAAATAAAGCAAAATCCGAAAATGCCGAAAATGTGACACAGGGGCGCGACACGGGGCCGGTCGTACCCCGTGGCTCGCGCCGGGTGGGATGAGGCGCGACCCGGGAGGCCCCGGGTCTGGGTCGGGCCGCGCCGCAGGCGCCTGTTTTTCCGCCGCGGACGCAGGGCCAGCCGGTCGCGCCCCCGGCTTCGGGTCGCGCTGCGTTGCAGGCTGTGCTCGACGTCCCGGCTCTGACTCTGTATCCGTGCTCTCTCGTATGTTCGGCTCGGCTCTTCAGTCCTTTCCGAAATGCACTTCAACTCTCGGGACTTGGATTGCTCATTTTTCGACTCTGTTTTCTAAATTAACTGTGTTAGCAACACTTATTATAAAAAGAAGCTAATATTACCATAAACAACGAATTATCAAACTAAAATATGAAAGAAACACAAGTAATAATGCTCGGATTATGACTAAAATACGAGTATGTCAACTCCCCCAAACTTGAACTCTTGTTTGTCCTCAAACAAGCATTTGGAAAGAACAAGAGAAGATCAGGACAAAAAGAAAAAACATGGCCACTAATGCCTCAGCTTATTTAATCAACAATCCTTATGCAAAGAACGAGATCAAAACTTCATATCATAAGAGCAAAATCATGAGGAAAATGACTACTCTCTTTAATGGCAATTCTTATCACACTTATCCTCACACATGAAGATAAGGGACATATTTCCACTCCTCATCAAGTAATAAGGGCATACTACCATAGGCTTGCAAAATAACTCAACATGATTCACCAATGTGCTCTAAACAAGAATCCCATAGGTCTTTAGGGTTGTAGCGTTTGGCTCTTTGGACGGGTAGGGTGATTTTTAGGCAAGAGTGACTCCAAGTCCTTTCCCACATCCTACTAGCATTCCAAACCTAGTAAAACTAAAAATTTTTCTTCCACCCATGTCACACAAAATGAGCAAGCTTAAGAAAAAGTCGGATGATCCTTAGCCTCTTCTTTTTCTTCTAATTCATTCCCCCTAAGATATTGGTTCACACATTCTTCCACAAGGAACTAAAGTCGGCATTAAACTCATTTTTTTTCAATTTAATTCAACATCACAACTCTAATGATTTCTATTTTTTTTTCATTTCAAGGGGAAGGCTTTGAACTTCACATTCCTAGGCTTTAAAACATGTTTCACAATTTTTTTTCTTTTTTTTATATATATCCAAACTTTGCTACCCATGATTTTTGAAATAACAATTCCTTCATTCCTGAAATTCCCTCTACCCCGGGCTATTCAACAAAAATCAATCACCAAAGGCTTAACGGGGCTAACAATGATAAATTTCAAAGGAAAGAATAAATAAAGATCAAAATTTTCGACAAAAACCGCCTTAGGTCATCTTCAAATTCTAAGCACATATAGAATACATGAAAGTCATGAAGCAAGTTCTAGAGATGCAAATATCATTGACGAATCACACATGAAAGAACAAAATAGGCCCAAATCTCACAAGTGGCTAGAAATCAAGCCAAATTTCCACGATTTTTGACTCGAATGATACTTCGGCTTATCACTCTTTTCATGCATGAATTTTTCAAAATTTTCACATAAACACAAAATAAATCATCATAAGCTCGGCATGATTTCCTATGTCTATCATCCCCTGTTTCTTTTACCAAATCATTCAAAACAACATAAGCTCAAGCAGGGAAACAGATTACCACACACGATTTAAGCCTAATCCAAACATTTACTATTACAGACCCAAATATATAGAATAGAAATGATCCTAGAGATCAAATAAATCCATACAAACCAACATAACACTAAATTCAACTATCAAATCCTAGTAACAGTCATCCCAAATATCCAAATAAATTAAAATAAAGATAGAGAGAGGGCAATTACCGGTCACCACTTCATACCCCCTCCCCCAAACTTGTTCCATTCCAAACGAAGGACAAGTTTGAGTGGAAAGATAGTGGGACCGAAATTGAGAGGCAGACTCTTTCACTCATCAGCAGGAGGGCGGCGTGGAGTGGAGTTCGATGGCGGCTGATATGTCGGATACGGGTACGGAGGGTAGGGGTATGGAGGGTAGTGCTGATATGGTGTCATCTGTGGTGGTCGCTGATGCGGTGCTCCCTGTCTGATCCACTGGCCCATCATGTTCTCCATGCTCGACTGGAAAGTATTGAAGCTTCCCTGCAGGGCCTGAATCTCAGCACTAATCCCCGTAAAATGGGTCCCGATCTCTTCCTCCAAACCTGTGAAGCGAGCATCAAAGCTCTCCTGCATCCCTGTCAAACGAGTATCAACCTCGGATCACCATTCTCCAAATCGGAAATTCATGTCCACTCATATATTTCCCATATTAGTCGCCATGTCATTCATCAAGTTCTCCAAAGTGCCAAAGCGGTCCTCCTGAACATCCTCCCTATTTCGTCGGCTTCCTCTTGGTTGCGCTTGTGATGTGGAGCCCCCAGCATCGTCTGCCCTAGGTGTTCTCCTTGGTGTGCCTTCAGACGTGGTAATCAAGGCAAGATGAGCTGGGGTGTCCATCAACCAATTCTCACTCTCATCGAAAGTAGTCACATTAGTCAAAGCCGGATTGGGAAGAGGGAATTGACGCTTGTTTGTCATTATGAAGTCAAATGGTGCAGAGACGGAGTTGACAAACTTTGCATTCCGGAGATGCTCTATATTAAGAGATCGAGGGCCGGGCACGCATTAGTAGTTGGACAAGTCAATGTCCAACATTGCGGCAATTGGGGTGATTAGGCCCCCAATACAAATAGTGCCTGTCCGAGATACTGTTTGCCTTTGGCACTGAAAAAGGAAGTGAGCAGCAAAGTTCACCGAGATAGCATTTAACATGTACCACATCATGTAAAGCTCCCGTGTCCTGAGACCATTGTTTTCATGTCGTGCTAGAACGGTGGAGGAGAGGAGCTTTTGCAAATACCGGAAGACAGGGTTAGGCAAATGAGAGGCTTTGCTCTTGCTGGAGTCATACTGTAGCATATTTGGATTCGCTTCCACGACATGATCATGAAAGGCATTGAAGCGGAAAGATGGATGAGAATGATAGGTCGCATTAGCCGGAGTTTGAAACATTGCATTGAGACGGTCTACATTAAACCTCCAATCACGGTTTCCAAGCCGGAATGTGCAAGAAATAGGCCCCTTTGATGGAGTGGACTTCACCTTCAAAGTGGCTAGAAACTCACGAACTAGCAAAGGGTATGTCTTCCAATCATTTCTACCTAGGACATGTGTCCACCCAATGCATCGCAGGAGTCCCATCACACTCTCATGAATGCCTAACTTTCTGGTTGTATTAACGTCCATGAACCTAGTAGCCGCAATTTGGAAACTTTTGGCTAGCTTCAACCACTTCTTCTTGTGATCATAGTCCTCCAAGTAAATGTTCACCATCGCGGGGTCATTGGCCCCCATGTTGAGGGGAGGCAAGAGTGCACGATTGTTGTTTGGCCCCTCATCTTCTTGGTCTTCTTCTTCTTCCTCTTCTTGTTCTTCATCTTCCGATTGTTCCTCCTCTTGTTCTTTATCTTCCGATAATTCTAGAACCTCTTCTTTTTGGAATTTCTCTTCATCAATGAGCCGTCTTCGGGCTCCTTCCGCTTGTCGACCTTGCCTAGTTTGCACCATTGTTGTGGGAGGAGCTTTTGGATTAAGTACCTTACAAGAAAAAAAGGGCATTAAAACTTCATAACAAAGGAAAGAAGTACAAGGTAGTGTTTTGCTAGGATATTTCAACCGGATTAAAGCACAATGTTTAAACTTTCATGTCCTAGGCAAACACACCATTGGGCAAAAAGAACCACGTAAACACGACTTCTTGTAAGATTTTGTGTAATGCTCATGAGAACCCTATTGCAAAACAAAGGTTGGCTCTTGCTAGACAAAAATCCATGAATGGGGCAATAAAACAAGAATATTCATGAGCAAAGCCACAACACAAAAAAAACATAGCAACATCTCCATGACCAAGCTCAATCGAAAACATCATTGTCACACATCTCTTATTCAAGCATAAATTGTTATATCAAAGAAAATAGAACAATTTTTTTTTCTTAAATAGAGAGCATTTCTTCAAAATGATTTCACAATTCCCATAACAAACCCATTTTACCCAATAAATCACATAAAATAAGTTAAGGGGCATGGAATTGCATAGATCGAAGATTATAAAGCAAGAATTTCTCATCTACAAGATTTTCCCCAAATTTCTACTTTAGAACCCTAGATCTAGGCAAGAATGAGAAATCTCAACAACACATCCATAGATATACAAATTGAAAGCACACCCAAGGTTCTTAAGCTAAGAATTTCTTAATGGAAGCAAAAAAATTGAAAACAAACCATACACAACCAAGATACCATGAATACCCCCATTAGAGAGTTTGAAAAACCATGAACTTGCTACCATGAAGAGAGGGAAGAAGATGAGAAGAAGATTCATACCTTGAGGAGATTTGGCCTTGAATTAGAGTAGAGACACACTAGAGAATGTGTATGAGTGTGTGAGTGTGGAGAGGTGAGTGAGAGGTGTGAGAAGTGAAGTGAAAAGGGGAGAGAAAGGGGTTTAAATCCGCAGCAGGTTGGCGCGACCCGGGCCGCACGAGCGCCAGGTCGGGTCGCGCCTATTCACCATGACCCGTGCTGGGTCCTGTGGGTCGGGCTGCGCCACAAGTGCCTGTTTTTCCGCCGCGAACGCAGGGCCAGCCGGTCGCGCCTCCGGCTCCGGGTCGCGCCGCGTTGCAGGTCCTCTCGGCATTTCGGCTCAATCCGTCTTTGTCGACACGTTACTCTCACCTAAACTGCTCCTATGCTCATACTCAACCATTTTACGGATGAAATTCCCCTGCTTAAGAACACCAAAACCAAGAGAACAAGGCTACAAAAGAACACACAAACCACAACTACAATTTACAACGAACGAAAGGTAATCAACGAGAAAGAAATAATCAAAGAAAAACAAACAAGAAGATAAGAAAATTAAAGAAAAAAAATATTGGGGTGCCTCCCAATAAGCGCTAAGTTTAACGTCGCTAGCTCGACGAAGCACCAAAACATCTAGGCGTCATTGAGGTAGCAAACAAACACCTCTTCTTTCTTCTTAGGCTTGTAGAACTTCTTAACCCGGTGCCCATTCACCACGAACAAGCTCCCATCCTTGCCTTTTAGCTCAATTGCCCCGCCATCAAAAATTCGGGCTATGGTAAACAGACCACTCTATTTGGTCTTAAGTTTTCCGGGGAATAGCTTAAATCTCGAATTGAACAAAAGAACTTCATCTCCCGGTGTGAGATCTTTTTGTCTCAAGAGCTTGTCATGGTAAACTTTAGCTCTCATCTTGTAAATAGCCAAATTTTCAAAAGCCTCCATCCGGAATTCCTCTAATTCATTCAATTTGAAGATTCGCTCTCCAACGGATGACACAGGATCAAGGTTCAACTTCTTGGTGGTCTAAAACGCTTTATGCGAAAGCTCAATGGGCAAATGACAAGATTTTCCGAACACGAGTTGATAGGGAGACATTCTTAGCGGGGTCTTGTAAGCCGTGCGATAAGCCCATAGTGCTTCATCCAAAAGTGAAGACCAATCTTTTCCATTTGTGCGGACTACCTTTTGAAGTATTTACTTTACTTCCCGGTTTGCCAACTCAGCTTGTCCGTTGGCTTGAGGATGATAGGGTGTCATTACCTTATGCTTAACTCCATGTCTAGCAAGCAATGCTTTCATCTATTTGTTGCAAAAGTGTGAGCCACCATCACTCACAATAGCTCTAGGAGCTCCATACCTTGTCAAGACATTCTTTTTGAGAAATTTGAGAACAACTTTTGCATCATTTGTCTTTGTTGGAGTGGATTCAATCCATCATGACACATAGCCTACAGCTAGCAAGATATACATATTTCCTTCTGATGCAACAAACGGTCCCATGAAGTCTATTCCCCACACATTGAAAAGCTCAACTTCAATGGTATTCTTCATGGGCATTTCATCCTTCTTAGATATAGATCCCATACGTTGGCATTTATCACAACTCTTAACAAACTCTCTTGCATCCTTGAAAATGCTTGGCCAATAAAATCCACTTTGGTAAATCTTTCTAGCCGTCCGATTGGCTCCAAAATGTCCCCCACTCAATCCTGCATGGCATGCTTCTAGAATGTGTCCCCATTCCTCTTCGGGCACATACCTCCTCAAAACTAGATCCGCACATCTTCTAAACAAAAATGGTTCATCCCACACAAAGAATCTGAGATCATGGAAGAATTTCTTCTTTTGATATCCTTCTAACTCTTTAGGTGCAATTCCCGCCACCAAGTAATTCACTATGTCCGCGAACCATGACACCTTCATCGTCCCCACAACTAGGATCCTTTCATCTGGGAAGCAATCATCGATCTCTATTTTATCATCTTGATTTTCTTTGGTATGCTCCAAATGAGATAGGTGGTCGGCCACCACATTCTCGCACCCCTTTCGATCTCTAATTTCCACATCGAATTCTTGTAGGAGAAGAATCCACCATATAAGTCGGGGCTTGGCATCCTTCTTGGCAAAGAGATGCCTCAACGCGGCGTGGTCCATGTGGACAATTGTTCGGGCCCCAATAAGATAGGGCCGGAACTTGTCAAAAGCGTATACGACCGCCAACAACTCCCTTTCGGTGGTTGTGTAATTGATTTATGCCGGGTCCAAAGTTTTGCTTCCATAGTAGATCACCGGGAACAACTTCTCTCTCCTTTGCCCTAAAGCGGCTCCCACGGCTACCTCGCTCACATCACACATGAGCTCAAAGGGTTCACTCCAATCCGGGGCAATAAGTACCGGGGCCGTCATTAGGGCTTTCTTCAGCGTCTCAAACGCCTGCACACATTCGCCATCAAAAACAAAATCATTAGATTTTCAAGAAATTTACACAAAGGTTTAGAGATCTTTGAAAAATCCTTAATAAAATACCGATAGAACCCGGCATGACCAAGGAAACTCCGGACACCCTTTTCATTGGTGGGGGGGGGTGGAAACTTCTCAATGGCTACTATGTTGGCTCGATCCACCTCCAACCCTGCAGCGGACACCTTGTGGCCAAGGACTACTCCGTCTCTTACCATGAAATGACATTTCTCCCAGTTCAAAACAAGGTTAGTATCTTCACAACGCTGCAAAACTCGGGTTAGGTTGTTCAAGCAATCATCAAAAGAGTTTTCAAAAACCGAAAAATCATCCATGAAGACCTCCATTATCTTTTCAATCAAATCATGAAAAATTGACATCATGCACCTTTGGAAAGTAGCCGGCGCATTACACAATCCAAAAGACATTCTTCTAAAAGTAAAAATTCCATAAGGACATGTGAAAGCGGATTTATGTTGGTCCTTGGGTGCAATTAAAATTTGGTTATATCCGGAATAACCATCTAAAAATAATAAAACTCATACCCGGCTAACCTATCAAGCATTTGGTCAATGAAAGGTAATGGAAAGTGATCATTTCTAGTGGCCGCATTTAATGCACGGTAATCAATACACACTCGCCAACCATTCACAAGCCTAGTAGCTATCAATTCATTGTTTTCATCCTTTATTACGGTCATTCCTCCCTTTTTGGCTACCACTTGGGTGGGACTTACCCACTCACTATCGGAAATAGCATAAACTATACCCGCATCAAGCCATTTAAGAACTTCCTTCCTAACCACTTCTTGCATTATGGGATTCAATCGACGTTGGGGTTGGACACGAGGTTGGTAATCTTCTTCTAACAAAATTCTATGCATGCAAATTGTGGGACTAATCCCCTTCAAATCCCCAATGGACCACCCTAACGCAGATTTATGCTTCCTCAAAACTCTTAGTAACTTATCAAGCTCACATGAAGATAAATAGGATGACACAATTACGGGATATGTTTCATTTGGACCCAAGTAAGCATACCTCAAATGGCTCGGGAGTGGTTTCAATTCTTCCTTCTTATCTTTCTCTTCACCTCCTTCCTTTTTCAATGCCTCCTCTTTTCCATCCTTTAATGGTAAAAAATGATTTTCTCGTCTTGGGATTTCCTGTGGGGAATCAAGAGCAAATGCACAATCCAAAATATCAATATTATCATCAAAATCATCAAAAGAGGAAGAGGAGTATAGAGATGCAAACAAGATGGTTTCCATGAGATCTTGAGAGATGTAACACTCCATCATTGTCTCTTCAACACATTCTTCTACAATCTTCATCACTTTACAATCTTCCATTCTCATGGATTCTTCGTTATCATCATGGAACTTCATAGCATTGTAAATTGAAAATGTACTACTTTCATCATTCAAGCGGAGCGTGAGCTCCCCTTTTGACACATCAATTAGTGCCTTACCCATTGCCAAGAACGGCCTTCCCAAAATAAGTGGCACATTCTTATCCTCCTCCATATCTAAGACAACAAAATCCACGGGGAAAATGAAGTCATTCACCTTCACAAGGACATCCTCCACAACTCCTCTTGGATAAGTCAAGGATCTATCCGCCATTTGCAAACATATCGTTGTCGGCTTGATTTCTCCAACATTAAGCTTCAAGAAGAACGACAACGGCATAAGATTTATACTTGCACCCAAATCACAAAGGGCTTTCTTCTCATGGAAATCTCCAATGGTGATGGTAATGTTGAAACTCCCGGGATCCTTCATCTTGGCGGAAAGTTTCTTTTGAATCAAGGCACTACAATTTTCCGTTAAACTCACGGTCTCAAAGTTGCCCAATTTCCTTTTTCTCGTCACTACGTCTTTGAGAAATTTGGCATAGCTTGGCATTTGTTGAAGGGCCTCCACAAGAGGGAGGTTGATTTGAATCCTTCGGAATATGTCAAGAAATTTGGAGAATTGCTCCTCATTTTTGGACTTTTGAAGTCTTTAAGGGTAAGGTATGTTTGCATGTGATCCATCTACCTTCTTTGGTTGAGGTTTTGCCTTTTCTTCAATGGATTCATCTTTCTTGGCATTCAATTCCTCTCCTACCACTTCTTCTTCTTTCCCTTCGTCAGTGGTTGCCTCATCATCTTGTGTTGGCATTTCGGGGCCCTTATATGTGGTTCCACTTCATAAGGTAATGGCTTTGCAATCCTTTGAGTTTACCGTTGTATTGGCGGGAAAGTGTCCTGGTTGATGTTGACCTCCTACGGCGGTAGCTAGTTGCCCCATTTATTTCTCAAGCATTTTCAATTGGGTATTTACCACCGCTTGGTTGCTTTCAAGCTTCTCAAATCTTGTTTGGGATTCACCCATATACTTGTCGGTCTTGTTCAATAGAGTCATGAGAAGTTCTTCCATTTTTGGTTTCTTTTCGTCATCGATGACCCCATTTGTAACTGAAAATCCAGGAGGTGGTTGGAGGTGATTGTTCGGGTTTGAGTAAGAGAGATTCGGATGTGGTGGCCTAGGATGGTATTGGTTTCCACCTTGCCCTTGTGGTCCTCCAAAGTGAGGCTTAAAACCTTGATTGAAGGGCCTTTGGTAACCCCCATAGTTTCCTTGACCAACAAAGCTCGCTTCCTCCAAGTTAGGCATGATCGAAGGCTCCAATCTTGGTGATGCCATAGCCTCTATTTTCGAGTTCATAGTAGTCATCTAAGCGGCTAAAAGGGCTATGGCATCATTGTTTGTAGTTTTCACATTTTTCAAGATTTGTACATTTTCCCGCTCCCCCGGCCATTGATAGGCGTTGGAGGCCATCTCCTCGATGATTGTGACTGCTTCTTCGGGTCCTCGATTTAGTAACGATCCTCCGGCCGACGCATCAAGAATACTTCGAACGTTGGACTTGCAACCGCCATAAAAATGCACACTTGATGATCCGTGCCAAAACCATGGCCCGGACATTTGCGAAGCATCTCTCTAAACCGCTCCCAAGCTTCACACAAGGACTCTTCACCCCTTTGCTTGAACTGAGTTATCTCTCCCTTTAACTTTAATGTCTTTCCAGGAGGAAAGAATTTCTGAAGGAATTTAGAAAGCAAGTCGTTCCATGATGTGAATGAACCAAGTGGTTGGTTCAACCATCATGTTCGTGCTTTATCCCGCAGCGAGAAATAGAATAACTTCAAACGGATTGCATCCTCGGGCACCCCATTAATCTTGACCGTTCGAGCAATCTCTAAAAATTGGTGGATATGTTCGTGCGGATCCTCTAGTGCCGTTCCACCAAACTGGTTTTGGGACACCATAGCCATCAATGCCGGCTTCAATTCGAAGTTGTTGGCTTGTATAGCCGGCCCATTGACAACCCTCTCATTAAGCATTGGTTGAAATAAGTTTCTAATAGGGGCTTCCTCAACTCGAGCCCTAGCTTCCTCTTTGGCCCAAAGTTGTCTTCTCATCTCCTCAAGCTGTCTTTGCATTTGAAGAATCAATGGATCTTGGATGGGAGGTGGGGGTGGTGGATTATCCGCCATTCTATGTCTACGTTTTCTTCGAGCGTTGTTATGATGACTCGTGGCTTCAATCTCGGTATCTAACTCGAGCAACGGGTCACCACGTGCCCTTGTATGCATACACCACCTGTGAACAACTTAGAGTAAGTTTGAAGTTTAAAAGTAAACAACACGTTTAATCTAGCAAAATGATTCTTGAAACGATATTGCATATACTCAAATAAACAAATAACTCCCCGACAACGGCGCCAAAAACTTGATGAGATTTTTCTTTCACAACGATTATCAACACAAGCTTTAATTTACCAAATCTCAATTATGCAAGTGAACATACGGAGCATAGGAGATCGGATCGAACACGGGGAATTAATTGCATAAACGAGCCTACAAGTACCATCACATCGAACATTTTCACTAGTCAAACCATTCAAAATTTGGATTGGATTTTTAACTGGAATAGTGAAATTTTGCAAAGATTAAACAAAATTAGCAACACAAGAGATAGACGGGAATCAAATTGAAGTAAAATTCACTTAAAAGAAAACGGCTCTAGGGAATTGATCTTTGGCAAGGATACAATCATCAAATAGGGGATCATGCATCAATTTCCCAATTAAACAACACTTGACCACAAATATAGCCCAAGTCCTTTCTCAAGCAACCAAGACATTTTAAATTAAACACAACTCCACTATCTCTAGGGCTCAATTACAATTTAATCTAAATTAAGCTCATTCAAGTTGATTAACACCAATTTAACACTAATTTCTCAATCTCATGTCAAATTGGGATCATAAACCAAACACCCATGCACAATTAGTTTTCTCAAACCTAATTATACACAAACTTCTATCATAGGATGGCCAATCCAAACATATATTCAAGCATAACATTGATTTATGATAGAAAATTGGTAAATCAAGCACAAACCCCTATTAGATTCTCATATCCAACAGCAAATCTCAAAACCCTAGATACCTAGAAATTTAGCTATCCATAACCAAAATAGAGAAATACATCACATAAAAGAAAAACATAAGAGAGGAGGAGAAAAAACCCAAAAACTTGTACTAAAATTCTTCAAGAAACTCCTTGTTCTTCAATATCCAAAGCTCCAAAGCATAAACATCATTTCTCTCTCTAAAATTGGAAAAATATCAATTGCCATACCCCAATTTCGAACTAAGGTTGGTATTTATACAAAGTGGGGAAAATTGGGGTGAAAAATAAAGCAAAATTCGGAAATCCCGAAAATGTGACACAGGGGCGCGACACGGGGCCGGTCGCGCCGGGTGGGATGAGGCGCGATCCGAGAGGCCCCGGGTCTGGGTCGGGCCGCGCCGCAGGCGCCTATTTTTCCGCCGCGGACGCAGGGCCAGCCGGTCGTGCCCCCGGCTCCGGGTCGCGCCGCGTTGCAGGCTGTGCCCAGCGTCCCGGCTCTGACTCTGTCTCCGTGCTCTCTCGCATGTTAGGCTCGACTCTTCAGTCCTTTCCGAAACGCACTTCAACTCTTGAGTCTTGGATTGCTCATTTTTCGACTCTGTTTTCTAAATTAACTATGTTAGCAACACTTATTATAAAAAGAAGCTAATATTACCCTAAACAACGAATTAACAAACTAAAATATGAAAGAAACACAAGTAATAATGCTCGGATTATGACTAAAATACGAGTATGTTAGGGTCAAGATTTTATGTTTCTTTCATTGATGATCACACACGTTACTGTTGGATTTATCTTATGAAACATCGTTCTGATTTTCTGGGAATTTATGCAGCCTTTCGTGCTCTTATAAAAACTCAATTTTTGGCTGTTATTAAGTGTTTTAGGTGTGATTTGGGTGGGGAATACACATCCAATAGTTTCAGAGAATTACTTGCTAGTGATGGTACTATACATCAGAGTTCCTGCACTAACACACCCCAACAAAATGGGGTGGCTGAAAGAAAACATCGTCAGATCATGGAAACAGCTCGTTCTCTCCTTCTCACTACCTCTGTTCCCGGTGAGTTTTGGGGAGAAACTGTCCTTACCTTTGTTTATTTGATAAACAGAATCCCTTCTGTTCTCACATCTGGTGTATCCCCCTTTGAGGCACTTTTTGGTCATACTCCTGAGTCCTGACTATGCTTCTTTGTGAGTTTTTGGTTGCGCTTGTTTTGTCCTTCACCCTCATGTTGAGCGTAGTAAGTTATCTCCTCGTTCTGCCTTGTGTGTTTTCCTAGGTTATGGGGATGGTCAAAAGGGTTATTGGTGTTTTGATCCCGTCAGTCATAAGCTTTATGTCTCCCATCATATTTTTTTTATTGAACATATTTCCCTCTTTTCTATTCCTTCTTCTCCCAACACTACATCCAGGTCCGACCTCATCAATGCTGACCCATTTCTAGTGATGTTGATGTTGCACATGCAGGTCTTGATCATGATACTTCTGATGATGATGATGAAATCTTACACCCTGTCTCCCCTGCTCCCTCTCCGCCTCTTGTGATCGTGGATCCTTCTCTTCGTCATTCCACTCATGTTAGTAAGTCCACCCATCTCCCTGATTTTGCATACTCTTCATATTCCCCTTCATTCTCAGCTTTTCTCTTCTCTATTCACAAAATTTCTGAACCCACCTCCTACAAAGAGGCTGCTCTTGATCCTTTGTGGCAACATGCTATGAATGATGAACTCCAAGCTCTGCACAAGACTGATACTTGGGATTTGGTGCCTCTTCCACGAGGTAAACATGCTATTGGTTCTCGTTGGGTTTATAAAATCAAAACAAAGACAGATGGATCTATTGAAAGATACAAAGCGAGGTTGGTTGCCAAAGGATTTTCCTAACAATATGGTCTAGATTATGAGGAGACCTTTGCGCCCGTCGCCAAGATGACCACAGTTCGTACCCTTATTGCTGTTGCTGCGGTTCGTCAATGGGATCTCTCTCAGATGGATGTTAAGAATGCTTTCTTACATGGAGATCTCATTGATGAAGTCTATATGACTCCTCCCCTCGGAGTACCCCACGAGGTTGGCCATGTGTGCCAACTCAAGAAGTCTCTATATGGTCTCAAACAGGCATCTCGCTCTTAGTATAAAACTTTCTCTATTGCTCTTATATCTCTTGGCTTTCGTTCGAGTGACTGTGATCATGCTCTCTTTATTAAGACCTCAGCTTCTGGCATCATTCTTCTCTCCTTGTATGTTGATGATATGATTATTACTAGGAGTGACACAAATGGGATTTCATTCTTGAAATCTGAATTGGCATCTTGTTTTGAGATGAAGGCTTTGGGCCCTCTTCGCTACTTTCTTGGTATTGAAGTTTGTAGGTCTCCTAGGGGATATCTTCTCTCCCAATCCAAGTACATCGCTGACATTCTTGAGCGTGCTCGTCTCACTGATACCCGACCTATTGATACTCCTATGGAAGCTAATATTCGGTATTCTACATCTGATGGCTCATCTTTGGACGATCCCACATTGTACCGCACCATTATTGGGAGCTTGGTCTATCTCACTATCTCTCGTCCGGACATTGCCTATGCTGTTCACATTGTCAGTCGGTTTGTCTCGTCACCCACTACTGTTCATTGGTCTACTGTTTTTCGTATCCTCCGCTATCTTCGAGGTACAATGTTTCACAGCCTTTTGTATTCTTCTACATCATCTCTTGAGCTTCGGGCGTTCTCTGATGTGGATTGGTCTAGCGATCCCGCTGATCGCAAATCCACTGCTGGTCTCTGTGTCTTTCTTGGTGACTCCCTTATTTCTTGGAAAAGTAAAAAATAAAAGGTTGTTTCGCACTCTTCCACCAAAGCTGAGTATCGCGCCATGGCTTCCAATACCACTGAGATTGTTTGGTTGCGTTGGGTACTTGCTGACATGGGTGTCTCTATCCCTAATCCGACTCCAATGTACTGTGACAATAAGAGTGCCATCCAAATTGCTCACAACTCCGTTTTCCATGAGCGCACCAAGCACATCGAAATAGATTGTCATTTCACTCATCACCATTTACAACAAGGAACTCTTACCTTACCTTTCATTGTCTCTTCGTTGCAGGTTGCCGACCTATTCACCAAATCTCTTCCGCTTCCGCATTTTCGTGCTTTGGTTGGTAAACTCTCGATGTTCGTCGCAACAACATCTTGAGTTTGAGGGAGAATGTTAGAAATACTTGTAATATTATTTAGATATCAAGGGTAGTCTTGACTTTTTGTATTGCCCTAATGGTACTCTTATATTTGGGTTCTTGCCCTCTAGCCTTTTTAGTTAGTTCTTTGCCATCCAACTTGTAAACTTAACAAGATATTCTCTCTTTAATACATTTCCTTCTATTTCTTGTTTGAATCTTCCATGGATATTATGTTAGATTAACACCGTAAAAATGAAATATTGCATGACAAAACCATGGAGAAAAGACCACCTGGAATCTTGGGTCTTTATCAAACCTGCAATAACAAATTTAACTTCACCTGGAGAAATAATTTTCATTGTTTTGATTTGATGTATATTTTGTTTAATTATTGATGGAAGAACTGCCGATTTTTTCATTTAACATCGCTTACCGTTTTCCTTTATTTTAAAGAATAGTTAGGGGCTATGAATGAAACTTTATTCTTTTATCAGGGTTTTCAATAAGGGCTATAAATGATAAAATAGGAGATAGGAATTACTCCTAGTTTTATTTTATTTAAATATGAGATTACAATGAGAAAATATGTAGTTATGTTTAGAATTGAGCTAAAAATAATTATAAAAAGGGTAATTCTATTTACAGTCCCCAATTTTTTCTTTACAGCCCCAAACATTATTTAAAATATAATTATTATTTTATTAGTCATTTTTTATGGGGGGTGTGAATATAATTACCCATAAAAAAATTTCGCAAATCGTGTTAAAAGTATAAAAGAGCGTAACCGTGTGAAGCCCACTATGATCGGCCCAATCTCAACTATTCAAGTATTAAGAGGAAAAATGAAATGGTACCCGACTATACGACCCGGCTAGAACAGAGTACCCGCAAAATTTTAAATTCCCTTCTTTCTCGCGCCTATAAATACGACCCCCACAAATTCAAATATAATATTCTTCCCAACTGTTCTGGTTCTCAGCTCTCTCACACACTTCATGCGTTAAAACTCGACGAGAAAAAAAAAAAAAAAAAAAAGAGAAGAGAAGATCGGAGCAGAGTGCAGATTTGAGAGAGTCCAAATCAGAAGGCGAAGAAATTGAAGCCGAAAATGGGGAAGCGATTGAGGAAAGCGAGATCGATCTGCTGCTGCGCCTCTCCGCGGTCGTCGTATCGGACTCCTCACGAGATTTTCAACTGGTATAAACGTAATTTACAAGCTTGAGTTTCAATTTTTGCGTTTACGAGCATTAATTTTCCCTTATCCGTTGCGTCGGAGCTTGAAAACACGAATGTTGATCTGAATTTTGTATCGGAGATTGTACAGCTTGGTTGTGTTTTTTTATCGAGTAAGAGATGGGGAGCTCATTTGTTTTTTGAGTGTTTTAGTTGTGTTTGTGCGTTAATGAATATGTGTGTGTGGAACATGATTGCGAGATGAGATATGGAAATTTGAATTTAAGTTCTAAATGATTTGTTCTGTGATCTGAGTTTACAGAAACACTGTGATGATTCAGCTGATATTTGGGTTATAATTTACCGTTTCTGTTGAGAGCTTCATTTTATTTTGGAATTTTGCTTAGTTTTTTTTCTGACAGATGATGAAAATGTGAGGCTATTCAGCTGTTTGCAGCGAGTAATACTCGGATCTTATGATATTCAGCTATTGCTTATTAGCATAGAGGTTTAGATTTGGGAACTTTCTTTTATGTTAAAATGGATTGACGCAGAGTTCAATGTAGATCTTAAGGTGGATTGCATCTGGTTCTATGCTCTCATAAGATATATTTGCTGGTCCTCAATCAGTACATCTGATTTTACATATTTGCCCTTCTCATTGAATTTTCTCTTCAAAGCTGGTTTTCCTTGAGGATCAACTTCATGCAGTTCTGAGATTCACTTTGAAGAGCTCAGAGATCCCACTAAGAAGCAAATTTATTGTGTTGGATTCATAGTTTGTTTAAAATAGAACTTTTGGATAATCTCATGGAAATAAGAATTGTTATGCACTAGCATATCTATGATCTAATGGCTTCATTAATTGCATTTCGTCAAACTCAACTTAATCTTTAATGTGAATAGGTATGAGGAGGATGTGTGGACTGAGGTTGCCAAGTTTTTGGATGGGAAATCTCTGGTGATGCTTGCTGTGACTTGCAAATGGTTTCATCGTATTATGATGGAGGACTGCGTGTGGAAATATGCATGCTTGCGTGATCTCCAGGTTCCTGACCCCGGAAGTGTCCCATTCAAATGGATCGAACTTTATACTGCAGCTTTTGGTAGTATACAGCTCCTTAGATGTTTCCTACAATTATGAATACAGAAAATTCTGTTAAGTGTTAACTCATGTCTAGAGTGAACCTTTTGCAGATGGAAGTCACACATACATGTTCCGTCAGCAGGAGAAGCATATTGGTAATTCATTTCTTGTTGTCATTTGTCACAGTAAAAAGTTTATGAATGTTCATGGTTCTGAGTGTCGTCTCAGGTGCAATGCAGCTAAGCTTTGCATAAGCTTCGAAAACTTTACAGAAATATTGCTTAAGCATTAATTGGGTGCAATGTTAGATAATCTCATAAATTTCATGAATCTCTGCCAGCACCAGCACATCACATATTGAAATTTGTTTCTTTTTGTGAGTTCATTTTCTTCATGCGTACTCCTTTTGAGGACAATGAACAGTTTTCTATCAAATATGCATTTTATACTTGTCTTCTCTCTGGATCTGTGAACAGATTGGATGCGAATTGGAGCATTCTTGTTCGACTCCCAGGATGCTCTCCTGACTGAGAGTTTAATAGAAAGCATAAAAACTCCCAAAGAAGAGACGGCGGACATATTGTTGCAAAAAGAAGGCTACTGTTTGTTAAACAATATTAAAACTGGAATCTGGATTGCTGGTAATTTATTCGAAGTGTACAATTCATTCTCTAAATATATTGATCAATCATGTATATAGATGTGTGTCCTAACTGCCTTCTATTACAACTGCTTTTATGCTTGAAGATTTGCAGCTTGTTCGATGTCCTGTTTGTGACCTTGATACATGTGATGGTGAGTTAAAACTTTCCACAAGAGCATTTATCAGTTTACCTTTCTTCTTTTTGCAGTAGTAGTATGTGGCACTCATGTATAATTCATAAAAAAAGTTTGAAATAGCTAACACACTACCTAGTATGATTTGATTCGAGAATATGCTAAGTCTTTGCTCAGCTTGAATTGGTACATTCTGTTTATTGATATCCAACATATAGAATGATCCAGTGATTTGAGAAACATGCTTAACTGTCAAATAGTTCGGTCTCAAAACAGGACAAGTAAAGATATTGTGGTTCTTTAATACAGGAACGATGCAGACCTTGGATGCGAGGCATATTGAACTCTTCCTGAGTGAGGGATATCGTAATGGGAGCTGGGACTACTGTGTTTTAGGATCCCACAACATCAACAAGAAGGCTGATGGGGCTTCTGGTGGGATTTTCGACATCAAACATCTCAAGGATGAGTCAACATCTGGTATATCATATCATCAGAATTCATTGATCCAATTATCTGTATCTTCGTAAACTCTTAATCAAATACTTCAAAAATCCACTGAGTGAGCTTATTCCTAGATACATTTGACAGTCTGCATATTATCCGATCGAGTCCCTTAAGTTAGTCTCTTCATTCTAAATAAATTTCAGATATCTTTGATCTCAAGTCATGGGTGGGAAAACGAAATGACTGGCAACCAAAAGCTATGATAACTCTCCATGCAGTTGCAGTGAACACCAATTTGCAAGATAATGAAGGTAAAATTCCAGTTTAAGTACTACATTTTTTTTTTTTTTTTTTTTCACTCTATAAAATAGTAACGCTACATTATTCACCTGTACTGAATTAGTTGACATTTAAACTTCTAGAGATATATAGTAATAAGAAAACCATATTCTGATCAATATGAATCTGGAAACAGGTCTTCAGATTAAATACCACTTAATGAGGGCCGGGAAAGATGGTGAAGTTGTATCGATTCGGGTATCTCAGCAGCTGCTGTAGTTTTTTTGTCCAAGCCCCCATTCACTTTTTCATCCCCTCATCTCAGCTTAGAATAAGAGTTTAGTGATTGTCTCAACAAATGAAACAGTCTAGCCTGTTTGCACTTTTACTTCATTAGGTTTATAGCTAAAGCAAGCCCTATATTTCATTCTTGTAAGTTGTAGCTACGGATATTCATTCATTGATGCAAGCATACCTCATAATAATTCCAAAAATCCGATGTAGGTAACTAGCGTTTAGTTTCTTACCGTTGTACCTTAAAACTATTGCTGACCTTGTTCTTGCGATTAAATGAATCTCTGTAAGAACGTCGTCGTCTTCTGCGTTAGTTGGCTACACTTTTTGAGTTTAACTAGTCCAAACTCCTTACATTTTCTTGAGTCAACACGATTTGATATCAATCCATGATCCAACATTCTCTAATTTCCTATTCATGTCAACTCCCAGATGCAACTTGAAAGGGTAAATTCATTTTTTTTTTTTTTTCAAAAGTCAAAACACTATATAATAATATACACTACAAATTTATTATTAGTGTTGGAAAAAAATAGAAGTAAAACCCCTTACGTTTCTCAACAAGATCACTAATATTCATTTCAGGCCATGTCTCATTATTTTTATTTTTTTAAATCTCGACTTCATCAATTCAAGTCATGCATGTTAAATAACATCACCATCAACAAACATGTTGTGTACCCAACTTCACACAGTAGAAATTAATTGTTAAAAGAAGTAAATGATATTCTTCCATTCTGAGATAATCAGTGACATTATAATACCACCAAGGACCAATTTTATATTCCTGTTGAATTGTCCACCAAGCATCCTCCTACCTCCAAAATCTGACTTCTTATGCAAATTGACTAGTTATATATATATAATTCTCTCTCCCCTCTCTATCAGTACATGCATGATCCATGGCCTGCAAAGAAAAAATCCAACTCTTCTGACTAATGGGATTTGTGAAAATCATATTCTTCTTCTTCTTCAGTTTTCTTGTGTGTGAAACATTAATAACCGGCCATGCAGAAAATGGTTGTCGGCCTCAATACTGTGGAAGCAATCCCTTACCTATTCGATTCCCTTTCATGTTGACGACGCAGGCTGCAGCCAAGTGCGGGTACCCCGATTTCAACTTGACATGTTCGAGTTGGGATCGGGGAGGATCCCCCGTCCTAAAGCTACCGTACGACGACGGAAAGTACTTTTCAGTTAGAGACATAAACTATCTGATGCAAGAGATCCATCTCTACGACCCCAACGGCTGCATCCCTAGCAGACTTATCAACTTGAACCTCACCTCCTCGCCTTTCGCCGCTGCTTCCACCAGGAACTTCACCTTCCTCAGCTGCCCTCGTGATGCAGCAGTGGCGGCGCGTTTTGTTGCAATCAACTGCCTCAGCAACTCCACGGCTGCTGTGCTGGCGACCACGTCGGCGAATCTTGTTAAGGCAATGAACGTCTGTACCACCATGTTTACTCTGCCTGTCCCCTTCTCGTCGCCTGCAGATGATGGTAACAATGATTGGCTGACTTCAGATCTTAGTGGAGATCTTAGACTCACGTGGACCTTTCCTGATTGCCAAGGCTGTGAGGTGCAAGGAGGTGTTTGTGGGTATGATAAGAACACCACCACCACCCAGATTATGTGTTATTTTGATCCTAAAGAAGGTAAACATTAATCTTAATTTGGATTTTCTTCATTCTTTACTTTTTCTTCGAATCAATACATTCTTTGCTGGGAATTGAAACTATCAAACTCAACTCAAATGTTGGGACGTATAGTAGTAACCGGATTAATGATAGAATATGAAATCATTTAGGTAATTACTATAAATATAGCATACTATATCATACGAAATCGTTTATTACACATTTGGTGTTGCATTTTCTATTGCACACTCAATTTTTTTTATTTTTTTTTTTCAATTTATTATGCTTTACTTTAATTTTACACTTGTTATTTAGGGTTCAATTTTTCAAATAATCAATCAATTAATAACTAAAATTTAAAAATTAAATACTTAAAATAAAATTATGATGCATTCTAACTGGGTAGGATGAATCCTAATAAGTATAAAATTAAACTAAAATATAAGAAATTGAAATTGAAGAAAAAATTGAAAAAAAAAACTAAAAAAATTGAGTGTGCAATAAAGAATGTAACATCAAAGGTGCAATTGAGGATTTCAACTAGTATATATAATTAAAGTTCATTATATATATATATATATATATATATATATATTGATTTCTTAGTAGTGGCAAACATGCAAAGCGTTTATAAATCTTTGTTGTCGAGATGTTTAATACATTACTCCTTAATTTTCTTTTAACGAACTTATTGCCCTATCTAATTAATTGTTTACAACAAATATTAAAAAAAATTATTTTTTCCTATATTAAGTTATCTTATCAACTTTTGTAATTTTTTTGGACGGGATACTTAATCATTAAATAATCCGACCAAAATTTAAGCCACTAAATTAAAAATAATAAACTATTAATCAACATTAATAACAAAAGAAATTAAATCACAATTACGAAAAATATTCCAATTAAATTTATATATATATATATATATATATATGGAAATCTTTTTTTAGAGGATATATACGATAATCTTGATGACAACATCTAGCAAAGTCAACGAAAAAATTAGTCACTCTCTCAAACCAAATCAAAGTAACTAGCATTTGAATATTAATTTATAAACTAGTCATTATAACGCCTCATTCAATTGCCTAAAGATCAATTCTGTACATGTGAGAAACAATTAATTAAGTACGTTAATTAATTAATTAATTAATCTAGCGATTATAATCGACAGGTCAACGCGGGCTTGAGATCTTCAAAATAATTGCATTATCAATAGTGGTACCAGCAATCATATGCTCCATTTGCATTTCATGCTTCACATGCATAGTGGAAAGGAGGGCAGCCGCATCTCGGAGAGCAGCCACCGCGGCAGCACCACTATCACCACCGCCTCCTCCTCCGCCCATGGCAGGGCTGGACGAGTCCACCATCGAGTCGTACAAGAAAGTGGTGGTCGGAGAAAGCAAACGCCTCCCGGGGCCTAACGGCACCACCTGCCCCATATGTCTTGTTGATTACAATCCCAGAGACACACTTAGGTGCATACCTGAGTGCCAACATTGCTTCCATTCTGATTGTGTTGATGAGTGGTTGAGATTGAATAGCTCTTGCCCCGTTTGTCGGAACTCGCCTTCTAGATGAAATTCTCTAGTTCATAATTGATGTCACAGTATTCTTTTGTACATAATTTACTGCATTGCTATTGTTTAATTTGTTGAGTTTTTCCTCAAGAACAACCGAAGAGAATCGAGTTTGGAACGAAAAACAATATGTAGCAAAGCTTAAAAACGAACATAAGATTTATAGTGGTTCGATCAACATGATCTATATCACTTTGGTGCACTTCTTTGTATTGATTTCTCTCTTTGCAATTACAGAAACTTTACTTCTCTCTCTATGCTAGAATACATACAAAAGATGAACTCTTCTCTCGCTAGAATGCATGAGAAAGAATACTTCTATTTTTTTTTTATCTTAGCCAAGAAACTAGAGCTCAACGTAGTATTTGTAACTTGAGTTGTAACAGTCGCTAACTACTAACTGCATACAATCCGCTAACTATTGCTAACTGTCTAATAACTAAAACTGATTACAAAAGATAATAATATGCTACATGCACCTCCATGCAACTACGTTGATCATTCTCTTAACTGATTCAATGCAAATTTTTGAAGAAGTTTCACAAATCTCCACCTTAGCAGTAGAATCCCACCAAACAAGAACACTATTACATTGCTCCACATAGAACAACAACACATCCCCACCATAAGTTGTCATTCATCCACACTACTTCACCTTGAGCAGCAATGCACATCGAAAAAAATTAGCAAACTCCAAGCAGACTTAAACACAGTTCAAATTTTGAAACTGGTAAAGCCTTTGTAAAACAATCAACTGTATTTTCAGATGTATCAATCTTGTTTACTGAAATTTCTTCCTTCTCAGTCAAGTCTTTGATGTAATATAGCTTTACATCAATGTGTTTAGTCCTTTCATGATAGTCTTGATGCTTTGACAAATGATATACCAACCTCTTCAAGAATACCTCTGAGCCAAACACTTTCCTTCACTGCCTCAGTTAATGAAACATATTATGCTTCTGTAGTTGATAGAGCCACTATACACTGATGTGTAGACTTCCAGCTTATAGCTACTCCAAAGAGAGTGAACACATAACCTAAAAGAGATTTTCTAGAATCCAAGTTTGCAGCAAAATTTGCTCTGTGGTTTGATTTCTTGTTATTGTTAGAGTATTGCTTCTTGATGCTTAATCCCTCACCTCCAGTTGAAGCCATTGTTGCTTCGGTTGATTTCTATAGCTCTTTAGATTTTAGTGTCATTTGTACATCATTGAGGCTTATTGATTCTTTGCTCCCAAACAGCATGGTGTCTTTGAAATTTTCAAAAGACTTTGGGAGAGCAGATAGAAGAATCAAACCTTATCTTCATCTTCAAGCTTTATCTCTATGTTTTCAAGATCATCAAGAATTTTGTTAAACTCATCCATTTGATTTAGGATGGATTTATCTTCTAACATCTTGAAAGAGCAGAGTTTCTATTTCATGTATAATCGGTTGGCCATGGTCTTCACCATGTACACATTTTCAAGCTTGTTCCAGACTCCTAAGGTTGTAGCTTCTTTCGCCACCTCTCTCAAAGCTTTATCGATCACCCAGAGAATAGGATGATCATCCTGTGAGTCTTCTCCATCTCCATCATCTAATCAGGTGGATCTCTAGATTTCTCAACCTTATCTTTCTCTAAAGAACTCTCAGATACTTTCTTGAGAGCATCTCTCAACCCTTGCTAAATTAGAAGGGCTTTCATCTTCACTTTCCATAAGTCAAAATCAGACTTATCTGTGAATTTCTCCACACTGAATCGCGTTGAACTCATCTTGATTCTTTCTTCCCACAGACGGCGCTAATTTTTGAGTTTTTCCTCAAGAAGAACCAAAGAGAATTGAGTTTGGAACAAAAAGCAATACAACAAATCTTAAAAACGAACACAAGATTTTATAATGGTTTGATCAACATGATTTACATCCACTTTGGTGCACTTCTTTGTATTGATTTCTCTCTTTGCAATTATAGAAACTTTACTTCTCTCTCTATGCTAGAATACACACAAGAAAGTTGAACTCTCCTCTCACTAGAATACATGAGAAAGAACACTTCTGTTTTTCTGATCTTAGCCAAGAAACTAGAGCTCAACCTAGTATTTGTAACTTGAGTTGTAACTACCGCTAATAACTAACTGCATGCAATCTGCTAACTGCTGCTAATTGTCTAACAACTAAAATTGATTCAATGATAATCCGTGAAGAAGTTTCACATAATTTGTTTAATGCAAAAAAACAATTAAAGAAAAAAATTCCAAATAAAGGAAACTTAGCATATAACAATTAATATTAATTTATACCTATATAAAAAGTGTGGATGATTTCTTACAAAATATGATTTGCCTATTATATCCATTATCTATACTTAATTTAAAGGTAAATAAGTAATATAATATATTATAAATAATTATTTTAAATATAATATATTATATTTATTTCAATAATTTTGTTATAATTGAACTCTACTCTATAAAGTTATATATCCCAAATAATAAAAAAACTATTTATTTAGTTTAAAGGATTAAAAATACTCCGCAGAAGTAACAAAAAAATATTTCTGCTCATTATATATAGATTTTTTTTATTTTAAGGAGAAAAATTAAAACATTAATTATTGATCCTCCTAACTAATTTCAACTAATCTTTTTAGGAAGGTAGTTTACTTTGTTTTTCCAAATAATCATTCAGCTCAAATAATGTGAATATTGCTATAGCTCCAAGGATAAAATGTCCATATTGGTTTCATATTCTTGATTATACCAATATAAATAATAATTAATCATTTACATTAATTAATTATCCAACAATTATAATTTTAAATTTTTGGATTTCTTGAAAAACTCATGATGATGATGATGATGATGATGATGATGATGATGATGATGATGATGATGATGATGATGATGATGATGATGATGATAATAATAATAATAATAATAATAATAATAATAATAATAATAATAATAATAATAATAAGTATTATTATTATAGTCTCATTATTACTATTTTGAGGTGTCCCAATTATATAGTCTTATTACTATAAAAAGTATTAATTTTTATAATAATGTATAAATACACCCTTATTGAATCTTGAAAATTACAAAACTAACTAATTGAATTTGAAAGTCATAAATATTCAATAAGGGTGTTGATGCGGTATTATATATCTCAAATATTAATCGTGCAAAGTGCAAGTGTATACGAATGTAGCAAGCAATGATACGAGTCGAACCTCAAGGAATAAGAGTTATAGTTTTAACAATGCAAGTAATGTTAAACCTAGTTACATTCACTATTTAAACAATCAACATTTCATAGAAAGGATTTGTTCCAACTTCAAACAAATAACACAAGTTGTACTCTAAGTGTAGAATGTCAAAAACTTCAAAAGATCTTAAATGATAATAAAAGGGGTTCTAGGGTGCTAAATCCTTGATTAAGATATTCTCAAAAACCATATGAATCACATATCTCTCCTCTCTCAACATGATTTGGACATTAGAACATCTAAGTACTTTCTCAAGCAACTCAAACATTTGGGCAAGTGTAAAAATCACTATCTCTAGTAAACATTTCATACAAGCTTTCTTAGGTCTCAAATCACCATCATCATTCCAAATACTCATCAATATCTCTAAACACAAGTAAATGGACTTATAAATCAAACACACATACAAAATGGTTAATTCTCATTACACATTAAGTACACAAATGAATCTAAATGGAGGCCGCCCAAATACATTCACAAATCAACACATTGATCCATAAGAAACAAAGAGGAGAAGATACATTCATCACACATTCATCTCAAACACCAATCATTAAAGGATCCAACACCCCAAAATCTAAAGAGATTAGCTACTCATGCTCTTGATATTGAAATCACAAACTTGTAAATAAAACATAGATAAGGATTAGATTAAATCAATAGAGTGTACAAAATATCCACAAGATCCTTCTTTCCTCTTCAACCCTTCAAGATTTCTACCTTGCAAGCCCAAACCCTCTCTTCTTCTACTCCTATATTTTCTACCTTTTTACAATTTTGGGGAGAGGGATTACAAGAAAAATAGAGAGAGTTGCCCTAATTAGAAAGTTAGTTACATGTATATAGTTTGAGAAAATGGAGGGGTGATCAAAATAATTGAGGGGAGATCAAGGGCCAGGATCCGCGAAACTGGACACCAGGGCACGACACGGGCTCAGTTGCGCCCTTACTCGCGCTGTAGGTCGCGCCGAATGAACTGTGGAAAGGGTCGCGGACGCGATAGGGGTCAGTCGTGCCCTTGCTCGCGCTGTAGGTCGCGCCATGGGGCGCGACTGGACTCGCGCCATTGGTCATGATGTAGCTTGCGCTTCCAAATCTGTAGATACCGCCTCGGGCGCAGGGCACTCAGGTCGCACCCTAGCTCGCGCTATAGGTTGTGCCAGTGCCTCGACTTCTTGATTTTCTTCTATAACACACCTTACTTAGATTAAATATGGGTTTGGACATCAAAAATATACAATTAGTTTATAAAATGGTATTAAAATAACCCCAAGTTGCAGTAAAAAGAAGCATAAAAATCCCGATTATCAGGTGTAATTGGAAGTTTAGCTCTAATATCTTATTTTCATAAATATTTTTAATCTACGTGTGACTGAAAAAAGACTATAATTGAGACAGAGGGAATAATTATGATGATGATGATAATAATAATAAATATAATTCTATTCTTAGCTAATTATAATAGAACTCTAAAATTATCTATATACATTATTGATTTTCATAATTCTGCTTGCACATAAACTATAAGGTTTGCCAATTCTTTTTATATGTTTCTATGTCATAACATCTTTATTATAATTCATTGCCATCTTTTAGTCCCGATTGTTACTGAAAATTTCATTCGATGTTAATTTTTATTATTTTTAAAATAATTAGACCTTTAATTGAAAAATGTTAGTTTGTAATAAATTTGAAAAAAAAAATGAAAATAGTTTGAGATATAAATGATAATTTACCCTATTTAAAATAGTACATATATTAATTTTTTTGAACTTTCATATATTTTTTTATACAAGAGTCTTCAAACTTTCATTCAATTTGATTATTTATGAATGGTCAAAGGGTTTTTTTATTTGTCAAATAAAAAAATAACTTAGGATCGTTTGTGAAAAAATAAATTATATTTATAGATGGTTAATTAGAAATAAGAAATATTAATGAAGCCGGAAGCTATGATTAATCTTATATTTTCTAGCGTAAGGATGTATACGTCATATGCTAATTGAAGGATTAGAAATTGATTTGCTAAGTATAATTCTATTTAATGTTAGTATGAAGTAAGAAAATTAGATACTATTTTCATTTAACTCCCATATTTATATTTATATTTATTATACTATTTTAATTTATATTTTAAATAATTTTATAAAGAATCAAGTAATATGAAATTAGCACTCCAAAAAAAATAATAATATATTTAATATATCAATCTAAAACGGGATGATTTCACTTTTAGTCCTACTATAATAGGGTCAAAATATTTTTGGTCTCATATCTTTCGTTTTTTGTCCCATAGTCTATTAACTCGACACTTTTGGTCCCAAGTGTTTTTCTTCAACATTTTTAGTCCTAAGACTAATATTATATTTTTTCTTATATTATTTTTTGATAGTTTTTTTTCCGTATATTTTGTCGAGAATTTCGCTGAACAAAAACCGTATATTGGCAAGAAGTTGAAATGGTTTTGTTAGGCATTTTGCTGGATATTTGTTTGGCATTTTGTTTGATATTTTGTTGAAAATTTTGTTGAAAATTTTTGAGATATTATGTTATTTGCTGGATATTATGCTGAATTTTTCACTATATATTTTTCTCTTTTTTTTTCTTAATGATTTGCTGAAAAAATAAAGCCAAAATGTCATTTGAATAAATACACACACATACTACATTTGGGACTAAAAATGTTAGAAAAAAAATATTTGTGACCAAAAGTGTCAAGCTAATAAACTATGGGACCACAAACGAAAGATATGAGACCAAAAGTATTTTGACCATATTCTAGTGGAACTAAACGTGAAATTATCCCATCTAAAACATACAATCATTCGAATAGAATGATCATAGTGGGATTTGGTTGGGGATTATATATATATATATATATATATATATATATATATATATATATATATATATATATAGATCAAATAGATACAAACTCTTGGTGTGAAAAATAAGGATGACTCTCATCCATTAGATCTGATCAAATGGATGGATAAGATTATTTATTTTAAGTAGTTTTTTTTAGGTTTTTTTTATTTAAATTAAGTGATAAGGTTAATAATGTAAATTAATAAAAATCATGTAGAGTCCTATATTTGTGCAAATCTTAACTGTCCTAATTAAACGGTTTTTATTATGGCGAGTTAATATCTCCATTGATTTATACGATTTTTTTTATGAATCTGAAAAAATTGTTTAGTTTACAGACTGGAAGAAACAGGTATTTCGCTTATTCGTATTTTTTTCGTTCGCTGTGATTTTTCCACAAACCATTCGCCATGATATTTTTCAAGTGATATATATGTAGCAGAGTTCGTATCGCCATCTCAGAACAATATATCTGTAACAGACTTCAAGCGATTTTGCCATATTTAATCTCGGTATTGTTCGATATATTTCAGAAGTACACCAGTTGGATTCGATTACGTCATTGCCTTTATCAAGAATGGATGATTCAGGTTTTTCTGATTTTCATCCATCATATGCTTGTGTGATTAGTTTTAAATAATTTATTCATCACTAGATAGGAAACTATATGGAAAAAAAATTATGATTATTGTTTTTTGTAGAATTCAATGAGTTGATTTTAAGACTTACGAATAATTTTACAGACGATACATGTGTTGCTTTAATTTAATAAATCTCACTATTTGAACTGTAACGAAAATGATAAAATGCATGTATGTTGTAATATGCAAACATTGAAAAGTTTGTAATTAAGCATTATAGTTTACAGTCACGCCATAAGAATGTCTTTCATGGGTGTGTATCGGATCAGAAGCATTTATTGAGTTCTTACTAAACATTGAAAACACCATAGTCAAGCACTGTATGGTCTTATGTGTGTGCAGGTACCATTAATGGTTTTTTATCTTCAAGGATCTGAACTACGAATTTATACCTAAGAATTAATACATAGTTAGCCGATAGATGAAACAAGCATTATGCAACACAACACACATCATTGGTAGTGATGTCTTGGACTCTTGTATTGCTATTAAAGATAATCAATTTGTTTTGTATGATATTATTTCTGAATTTTAAAGTTGTGTTGAGTTCGTTGAAAGGGACTTGAATAGATCTTATTCATTGTTGCAAGTCATTAGAGATGTGAAAGATGTATTTAAAGCAAGTGGACGCAATGAATTAGCTGAGTATGTGAAAAAGAGGTTATTTGAGGAGTATTATCAATCATCTATGCTGGAACAAATTAATATTAAACCACCAGTTCTTGTGAAGACAAAAGAGAGTGGCAGTAATATAAAATCAAACAAGGAGAAGAACATGGAAAAGATGAGGAAGCTATTAAGAACGTGCAGCTTTTGTGGAGAGAGAAGCAGCCACAATGCTAGGAATTGTCCTAATAAAATATGATATTGGAGTTCGTTTTTTTTTAAGTTTTACGGTACCTATTCATGACAACTTAATATTGTAATTGATTGTTTTATCAAGTGTCCAGTATTAATTCACGTTATAGAAAGCATTTAAATATACTATTCATCGGAATTTATAATGTTGTTAGATGGGAGACTCACGTTAATTTTGAAGCAATACAGTTTCTCATATGAAACATTTAACTGGTCAATAACAAGCATTAACTAAGGATCAGTTTCTAAAATGCAAAACGACACCAAAAGTATGTATTATCAACATACATCATATAAAGAATTATCAATACAAATACAAAGCATTAACAAGTGCAATGCGAATCATTATCAAACTCATACTCACATCCCTGAATCTGAGGAATTCACGTGCTTGAACATCATAAACACAGAATGAAGTGCACTAACATATATGTTAATGCTTTGTGTCCAAAGTACAATTAAAAGTAATATGTTTTTCATCTGAAGCAATGAACTATTAAATAACAATCACTAACTAAGCATTTTAATATACTATTTATTCTAAAGGGATAAAAGTAATACAATTAGAAGCAATACATTAACTAAGCAATACATTAATAGTATAAAGTACTAAAATATTAAATAACAAGCATTAAGTAAGCATCAATTGTGAAATAATAAGCATTATCAAAGTACGTAGTATTAACATAAACTATATAAATCATTATCATAAAAGTAAAAAAATTGCATCTGAGCAATTCAAAAAATGATACTTTCCAAAATCAACCGTATCCAAAATAAAAAAACTACCAACATCCATCATAAATAAACTGCAATCCGCACTTGCATAATAAGACCTAAACACCGTCCTTGAAAACATCACTAACACTTGGTTGTTTTTATTACAAATGGATGCAAAAAGAGACCTTGCATTTTTTTCGATCTTGCCAGAATGGACATTCAACTTTATTGTAAGTATGGATGCACGATACTTAATACGAAGAAGGTTCATTCTTGCGACATTTTCCTTCTCAAGATTGCAATGCCAAGCCTTGCTGGATTGACCCATGTATGTCTCCATGTGCTGCACAACATACACACCACAATCATTCGATCCTGATGAGAGAATGGATGCACAATACTTAATGCGGAGAAGTTTCATTTTTGCGACATTCCTCTTCTCCAGATTGCAATGACATGCCTTGCTAGATTGACTCATGTACTTCTCCATGTGCCGCATAGTGTACACGCCACATTCATTGTTATTTTTGGCATCCCTCCAAGTCATGTCAAGCCGCGCCATGTGTGCACGTCTAACTGTTGCTGACTTAGGTTTCAACCCCTCCGCGTATAAGTAGTCGGCAAACACATTTTGCTGCATTACATGACAACGGTTACATTTATACAATAAAAGCATTTACATAATGCTTAAGAAGCATGCATGGTTCCAATCTACCAAAATATTTTTTTTTATTTATGATCCAACAATTCAAGTCATATTTTCATAAAAAACAACATCACATAAGTTAAGAGAAAGCATGGCAGTGAGGTTTACAAAGCATTAATTTCATAATTATTAACTTAATTATTGTTGATGAATACAAAGTCAAATTTCATATATAAATATTCTTATCAAGTCAAATAACATAAATAACTCTTTTTTGTTGTTTTTTTGTTTTGACCTTAATTCGTTGTTGCGTCCATCCATCTCATCACTTTGCTTGTGTGATGTCATTTCATCCTCAAAATCAGATTTCTCAACAGACACGTTTGAAGTGCCTTCAAAACGGCATAAAAATCATGTAATTAAGCGATTCATAACATTAAGACTTTAAAAAACGTTAGCGTCTACAAACCCATTCTCATTTAGCATTTAAATACACAGTCATTAGCATTGCAATACAGCGTGCGAAGAATAAAACATTCTAAGAATGGGTTAAACATTATACACAATACAAACCACATATAAATTACAAACTACGTGAATATTGTACAAATGATCAAGATTAAAAGTATCAACAACAGTACAATTAAGCATTAATCGTGTATTATTCAACAAACACATACATTGACTAGACGATTAATAAATTATTCTCTTAAATTATAAACCCACATTAGATTAATCAACCGATTAACAAACACAAATATCAATTGCACGATTCACATGAAATTTCCCCAAATTACAATCCCAATTAACTAACCTGCAAAACGACATAAAAAGCATGTAATGAAGCGATTCATAACTGTTAGTGCCATCGCCATGCACTAAGTTTTGTGTTGTTGAATTGGCGAGATATGTTCGACAATGTGTGCCTGGGTATGTCCCACGAAGATTTGTTTTTCACTGTGCAAGAAAAGAAGAACAGTTGGTTAACTGTTCCATAGTATGTCCCAGACAGAACCAGGGACACTCTATTTATGGCAGTTTCCATGTTGGAAAGATCTTGCGCCGAACGAGTTTGGAAGGTCAAGATTAATTCATTTTACTGCCTTATGGTGTAGATTCGGTGCTGAATTAACCCTCCTACACATGGGAAGTATCTACACACGTTTGGAAGGCCACAAACCACTTACCTAGTTGGCAGAAAGCAAGAGATTGACGCCAAGCTGAAGTGAAGACTATATATGAAGACCGATTTGTGCAGCAATCGGTACCACTGATATTTTGTTTAGATTCTAGTGTTAGAATCAGTTTGTGGTCATTTTTGTAACTAGTAGTTGTTCATTAGAACGTTCAACGTGATAGACTAGTTTTGAGTGTTTACGAGTGAAACACGTGAGGGGATTTTTATTCCAGTTTTATACGCAATCTCGGGAGAGATTGTAAGTTGAAGTCGTGGGTAGCTAGAGGGAGTCTAGTGTCACGGTTGTGAGGGGATCTTACAACTTGCGACTAGTGAAAGAGTTCTTAGAGAAGAACGGGTAGCATAAGGCGGGAGGCTTGTATGTGTAATATCCCTAATATACTCGACGAAGGAGTACCAGTCGAATCTTCAAGTTTGGGAGCAATCCCCCCAGAGTAGGTTGGTTGAACCGAACTGGGTTATCATCTCGTGCTTTTTTACTGCTTTATTTATTTATGTTCTTGCATCTGTCCCACACATATCACATAACAGTCTTTAAGCAGTTTACTAAAAACGTTTAAAGCACGGATTACAGTTTTTCAATTAACACCAGAGCGGGTTGCCTGTATTCAGGGTTGATCTTGGGGTATTAATCCATGTTATTGTGTTGTTTTTGCTGAGATGGACTCGATGAAAGAAGGAGCCTCGATGGTGCGACCTCCGCTCCTTGATGGCAATAATTATGCTTATTGGAAAGCTCGTATGACAGCTTTCATTCGCTCAATTGATGAGCATGCCTGGAAGATGGTGACTGAATGGTGGAAGCCTCCTATCAAGAAGGATGAGAAAGGCAAAGCGGTTCTGAAGCCAGAAGAAGAGTTTGACAATGCTGATTATCTGATCATGGGGCTGAATGCTAAAGCCATGAATGCCATTTTTTCTGTAGTGGACATGAACGTGTTCAAACTCATCTCCACATGTGACAAGGCAAAGGATGCATGGGATATCCTTCAAACTGCTTTCAAAGGAACGAGCAGTGTTCGTGCATCTCGTATGCAGCTCCTCACTTCCAGATTTGAAAACCTTCGAATGGATAAAGGTGAAAAGTTTGCTGATTTCAACGCCAAGATTTGTGACATAGCTAATGAAAGCTTTGCACTTGGTGATGCCATCTCGGAGGAAAAACTTGTGCGGAAAGTTCTGCGATCTCTTCCTAAGAGATTTGCATATAAAGTCACGGCGATAGAAGAGGCCAAAGACGTGAGCAAGATGAAGTTACATGAGCTGATGGGGTCCCTGAGGACTTTTGAAATGGGACTAACAGACGAAGAGATAGTTCAGAAGAAAAGCATAGCTTTTCAAGCCGGCTCCAGTGCGGATGATCCAAGTAATGTCTCTGACAAAAATGATCTGGCTGAGTCAATTGCCCTTCTGACAAAGAATTTCTCAAAATTTGTCAAACGTTATGAGAAGTCTTCATAGAATAATTCTGTCAAGAACAAATTCTCCAAATCTCGGAGATCTAAAGATGAAGATTCCATTGAAGAAAAACAGAAGGAGGTCAAGTGTAGAGAATGTGGGGGTCTTGGGCACTATCAAGCTGAATGTGCTAACATCTTAAAGAAGAAGAATAAATCCTACAGTTCCACTCTTAGTGAAAGTGATGATCCAGATGATAGTGGGAGTGATGAAGAATGCGTGAGCAACCATATTGCTTTCATGACATATTCTAACAAAGAACCTGTGTCTAATTCTGTCTCTGACAGACATAATGACAATGTTTCGGAATGCAGTGATGATGAAGAATTCACTGAAGAGTCTGCCATAGAAGCTTACAAAAAGCTTCATGAGAGCTGGATCATGGTGGTTAAAGTCAATGAAAGGGCTGATGAAAGAGAATGGTGATCTCATTAAAGAGAGAGATTATTTGTCCACGCGCCTCAGTGAATTGCAGAATGATCTTCAACAGTCCAGAAACAATTCTCACTCTCAGAATGGTGAACTGCTTCATCTAAAGAATCTTGTCAAGATGATGAACTCTGGATCATCTCAGCTCGATGACATCCTTTCTAAAGGAAAAAGTCCGCAGGACCATACATGTCTTGGATACACTGGTGGGAAGTTTTCCGATCGTTTCTGTCAAGGACAAACATCTGGAAAGCATGATGAATCTGTTCCAAAACCTGAATTTAAATCAGAGATCAAGTAGCCACATCCTCCAAAGTCACAGCCTCGAAAGAATGGAGTTGTCTGCCACTATTGTGGAAAACCTGGTCACATTCGACCATATTGTAGGTACTACATCAATGATCTCAGAAGAATGGGGAGGAAAGGTCGATCTCAGAATGACCTGAATTTCAGAAGACAATCTGTGCGGAACAGATCCTGGAACAGTCACATGAACTATGTTGTTCACACTGCCCTCAATATTCACGCAAAGAACAGCTGGTACTTTGACAGCGGATGCTCGCGACACATGACTGGAGATGCTAGTATGTTGAAGAATATCCAAAAGGATTGTTCTTATCAATCCGTTACTTTTGGAGACGGTGTTAAGGGAAGAGTTCTTGGCCGTGGTCATCTAAATGTTGAAGGGATGCCCAACTTGGAGGATGTTTTGCTTGTTGAAGGACTGAAAGCTAACTTAATTAGCATAAGTCAACTCTGCGATCAAGGTCTCTTGGTTCATTTTACTAGAGACAAATGTCTTGTGAAGAACAAAGAATATGTGCTGCTGATGGATGGAGACAGATCAAGGGACAATTGTTACCTTCTCAACATGAAAGGTAATTGCTTCAGAACTCAACTTGATGAACAAAACATATGGCATGAAAAGCTCGGCCATGTGAGTTATAGAAACATGCAGCGACTCTTGAAGACAGAAGCTGTGAATGGAGTCCTGAAGTTTGATTTTGATCGTAGTAAAATTTGTGGGCCATGTCAAGTGGGAAAACATATTCATACATCACATAAATCTGTTAAGAAGATTACCACCTCAAAAGCCTTGGAGCTATTGCATATGGATTTGATAGGGCCTGTTCAAACTGAAAGTATTGGATGAAAGAAGTTTATTTTTGTGTGTGTGGATGATTTCACACGATTCACCTGGGTGGAGTTCCTTAGAGATAAGGGAGAAACTTTTGAGATATTCAAAAATCTCTGTCTCAAGCTTGAACTGGAGAAGGCAACAGCTGTGATGAGAATTCGAAGTGATCATGGTCGTGAATTTGAAAATGCTTACTTCAAATATTTTTGTGAAGAAAAAGGTATTGCTCAGGAGTTTTCTGCACCAAAAACACCTCAACAAAATGGTGTGGTTGAGAGGAAAAATCAGACTCTTCAAGAAATGAGCCGAGTCATGTTGAAGGCAAAATCTGTCCCTGACAATCTATGGGTTGAAACTGTGAATACAGCATGTCATGTTATTAATCGGGTGTATTTCAGACCCAAGACAAGAGTTACTCCCTATGAGCTGTGGAAAGGGAAGAAACTAAATTTAAAGTACTTTCACATCTTCGGAAGTACTTGTTATATGTTAAGAGACCGAGAACAGCTTGGTAAGTTTGATGCCAAAGGAGATGAATGCATTTTTCTCGAATATTCGAGAAATATTCGGGCCTATCGAGTGTTCAACAAGAGGACCAAGACGGTGATTGAGTCCATCAATATTGTTGTAGATGATCTGGAAGAACCTGTTGCCCAGATTGATGAAGAGATTGTCGATGTCACAACTCCTGTGCCAGCTTTTGTTCCAGACAGTTTGGAACATAATGATCAAGCTGAGTTTATAAACGAGAACCTGAATAGCCTCAAACCTTCAAAAGGTGTGCAAAAGCATCATTCTGCAACAGACATCATTGGTGATGTGAATGAAGGAGTTAGAACCAGAGGAGTTCGAAAGAATTATCGTGAGATGATTGCAAATGTCTGCTATACTTCTACAACTGAGCCCAAGAACGTTAAAGAGGCCTTACAAGATGATCGATGGATTCATGCCATGCAAAAAGAGCTCTTGCAGTTTAAAAGAAATGAAGTATGGGATTTGGTTCCATGTCCTAAAGGAGTTAATGTGATCGGGACGAAGTGGATCTTCAAGAATAAAATCGATGAAGAAGGGAACATAACCAGAAATAAGGTAAGACTTGTGGCACAAGGTTATTCATAAGTTGAAGGTATGGATTTTGACGAGACGTTCGCTCTAGTTACTCGTCTTGAATCTGTCAGGTTGCTCCTTGCCATGGCTGCATGGATGAAGTTTAAATTGTTCCAAATGGATGTAAAGAGTGCCTTCTTAAATGGGTACTTATCTGGAGACGTGTTTGTAAGCCAACCCAAAGGCTTTGAAGACCCATACCATCCTGAGTATGTGTACAAACTGAAGAAGGCCCTCTACGGTCTCAAGCAAGCTCCACGAGCTTGGTATGAACGACTTACCAAATACCTTCTAGAGAAAGGATACGTCCGTGGTGGTGCTGATAGAACTCTCTTCATCAAGAGAGAAAAATCTGACGTGATCATCGTTCAGATTTATGTGGACGATATTGTCTTTGGATCTGTCTCGGACAAAATGGTGAAAGACTTCGTGAAGGACATGACTTCCGAATTTGAGATGAGTCTTGTAGGTGAACTAACCTACTTTCTGGGGCTTCAAGTGAAGCAAAAGGATAATGGAATCTTTGTATCTCAAACGAAGTATGCAAAGAACTTAATCAGCAAATTTGGATTGGAAAGTTGCAGCCCGAAAAGAACTCCGATGGGGACATCTTCAAAGATATCAAAAGATGAAGCTGGTGTTGCCATTGAGCAAACTTTGTACTGGAGTATGATTGGGAGTCTGCTTTACCTTACAGCAAGTAGGCCAGACATTTGTTACAGCGTGGGAGTTTGTGCTCGCTACCAATCTGAACCCAAAGAAAGTCACTTGAAATCTATCAAGCACATAATCAAGTACATAAAGGGTACTTCTGAGTTGGGACTTTGGTTTTTCTATGATACGAACTCTAGTTTGGTAGGGTATTGCGATGCAGATTGGGCAGGTTGTACTGAAGATAGGAAGAGTACCTCTAGAGGATGTTTCTTCCTTGGAAATAACATGGTGTCATGGTTCAGCAAGAAACATAATTCTATCTCATTGTCTACTGCCGAAGCAGAATATATCGCTGCTGGAAGTTGCTGCACTCAACTTTTGTGGATGAAACAAATGCTGCATGACTATGGCATCCCACAGTCTGTCCTTACCATATACTGTGACAATATGAGTGCGATAAACATTTCGAAAAATCCAGTTCAGCACTCTCGTACAAAGCACATAGACATTCGTCACCACTTTATCCGGGAGCTTGTTGAAGACGAATCTCTTGTGATCGAATATGTTGGAACAGATGCCCAGCTTGAGGACATCTTCACAAAGGCACTTGATAGCAGAAGGTTTGAAACACTAAGATCCTCCTTGGGTCTTTGTGTTCTCTAAACTTCTCCGTTGTGAGAAGACTCTCTATACAGTCTTAGTCAGTGATGTATGTATAGAGAGTATAAAATGACCATGGTTAATATGGTCTGTAAGTGTTGTGCCAATATCTGTCTCGGACAGTTTCTGCTTTGGACGAACGGTTATTTTTCAACGGCTAGTTGTGCCTTGATTTTCACACCACGATCGATTCCACTTCTCCACACCTAGCTGCGGGGTGATGTGTGAGGAATAACTGAGTTAAGGAAATTTCCTTTTAGAGTTTCCTAATTAAGGTCTTAACCTTATTTTTCAAAAGAGACAGAATCGTTGCAAAATTTCCAAGCCGTTCTCTCTCTGTGGTGTGTGTTTGAATTTTTGTTGTTCGAACTCTAATGGTGGACAAAGCTGTTTCTTCTAAGCCCACTCAAGCGAAGAAACCTAGAATTTCTACTGAAGACTTGCGACGACAGCTTGCGGAGCTTTCTCAACCCATTGTGTTTTCGTCTTCAATTACCTCTGTCTCTGTGAAGCCATCTGTTGCTTCCTCTGAAACTCTTGCTTCTGTGCCAAATTCTGTGGCACCATCTACTGATTTGCTGCCTCGATCTGTGTCTGAGACAGATCTCGATGTTCAACCCTCTCCTAGGGTTTCTGAAGTGCCATTATCTCCGCCCATGGTGTCTGCGGAAATTTTGGATGCCTCAATTGCAGCTGCTATTGAGAATGTTGGAGGAAATGAAGTCTCCATGGCCTCTGTTGAAGATGATGTTGCCGTCACCCCTGCAGTTGACGAAGATCCCACCTCAATTGAGGAATTTGCTGCATCTCTTGATGCCCTGAAATTTGTTCAAGCTCTGTCTTTTTCTGCTGCTGTCCCGGTGTATAGTGATACGCCCATTGTCACGGTTCAAGTTTCTCTCGGTGAAGTATCACCTGTTGCAGCTGCTGAAACCCTTGTTCATGATCAAGGTGAAGATGACATTGATATCTCCTTCCTCGATGAGGAGTCTCCTGCTCGTGAGGATGTTTCTGTCCCTCATCCAAAGGCTACCTCCTTCAAAACTCGCGGGTCTAAACGCAAGTTGGAGTTGCGCGATGATCCAGTCACTCCTCCGGTGTCTGATGATGAGGATAACATGCCCATTGCAAAGTTGAAATCCAAAGTGTTGGCCAAGGTTGCTGCGAAGAAGGGTTCTTCGTCAAAACTCCCAAAATCAGTGAAGCCTACTGGGAAAAAGTCTGTGCCCAAGAAGCCTGATGTTGTTCCTGCTCGTCGTGTTACACGGAGTGTGTCTGAGCAGAAGATGGGGTTAATGTTGGGACGTCGTCGTCCGCTGATGAAGCAAGCCAGAGCACCTTCTCCCTCTGATGAAAAAGCAGAGGATGTCCTTGAGTCTGTTCCAGACAGATCAGATTACGATTCTGAGGTCTTTGATTCAAGTAAGTTTATCTCTACCCTCTACCAAAATCAATTCAAGATTGTTGCTGGTCGTTTGTTGATTACCGAGTGCTGTTTGGTTAAGACCGATATAGAGGGAACTGGTGTTGATTCTCTGTTGCATGATCTCCGGTTAGAGAAATCTGCTTATTCTGCTCCTCCTTTTATTGCTGCAATTGTTCATGAATTTTATGCAAACTTGTCCAAGCGCATGCGAGATCCTTCCTATGAGCATGCTTTTTCTGTTTTTGTGCGGGGTCATTGGATTGCTTTTTTCCCCTGCTGTGATTAATGAGTTTTTGGGCTGTGAGAATCTTGTTGCTCCTGCGCCTGTTTTTGATCTGAATGAGGTTGTGTCGGAATTGACTGGAGGAAGTCGGGTTGTTTAGCCCTCGGGGCGTGCGTTGTTGGCGTCTGATCTGAGTGTGAAGTATCCAATACTTCACAAGGTTGTTGTTCGGAATTGGCTGCCCAGTACTCATGATTCTACTATTGGCAAGTCCATGGCTTTGTTGCTGTTTAAAGTGGGCACTCGTAGCAAGTTTAATCTTGGTCTGCTGATCATTGAGAATGTTTTTGCTCATGCCGAATCCGCTCGTGCCCAGCAACCTGTTGGCTATCCTGGCCTAGTCTTCAGCATCATAATGGCCCAGCATGATGTTGTTTCTGCAAATGATGTGTATGCGCCTATTGCGCAGCCTCTGACCATCAGCCATAAGCTCTTTTCATCCCAGCATGCACCGGATGTTCCTGCCTGCAGTGCTGATGAAAGCTCGAGACCTGTTCCCGCATCTGTCCCAGACAGATCTGCTGCCTCTTTTGCTGTCACTTCTGTTTTCTTTTACAGGCATATCAAGTCTCTGGAGCATGAATTTGTGTTTCTGAGCAAGTCCATTTGGACTTTCAAGACCAGAAAACAGGAGTTGGAGGCCTTGCTGATTGATCTCCGGGCCCGAGCCCTTGGTCTTGTCTCGCCACTTGATGTGCCGAGTGCTTCCTCTATTCCTGCTGCTGATAAGCCGGCTGATGCTACTGCCGATGATGATGATGATGTTGTTGCCTCCCCGACCTGAAGTTTGGTGTTTGCCGTTTCTGGCAACAATTAAGGGAGAGAAGAATGTTGGTGAACAAAGGCCACGGTTGGATGAAGGATGGTCCTTTGCTGCTTGCTGCTGCTGCTTTGTTGAGCGTGTGCTCATTTTTTATGTTTGATGATTTCTGAACAAACAATTTTATTGGGGATGTTGTTTACCCCACTTTATTTTTGTTGGTCTGTACTATATTTTTTATCAACTGAAAATGCAGTTCTACACTGTGAAACAATGCTCTGATCGTGATGAAGGCACTCCCAGTTCAGATTCAGGAGGAGTGTGCTTATAACTGTCTCTGACAGTTTTTAAATATATCACTCTTTTTTATATCACTCCCACAAAGATTTGTTTTCCGCTGTACAAGAAAAGAAGAACACTTGGTTAACTGTTCCAGAGTATGTCCCAGACAGAACCAAGGACACTCTATTTATGGCAGTTTCCATGTTGGAAAGATCTTGCGTCGAACGAGTTTGGAAGGTCAAGATTAATTCGTTTTACTGCCTTGTGGTGTAGATCCGGTGCTGAATTAACCCTCCTACACATGGGAAGTATCTACACACGTTTGGAAGGCCACAAACCACTTACCTAGTTGGCGGAAAGTAAGAGATTGACGCCAAGCTGAAGTGAAGACTATATATGAAGACCGATTTGTGCAGCAATCGGTACCACTGATATTTTGTTTAGATTCTAGTGTTAGAATCAGTTTGTGGTCGTTTTTGTAACTAGTAGTTGTTCATTAAAACGTTCAACGTGATAGACTAGTTTTGAGTGTTTACGAGTGAAACACGTGAGGGGATTTTTATTCTAGTTTTATACGCAATCTCGGAAGAGATTGTAAGTTGAAGTTGTGGGTAGCTAGAGGGAGTCTAGTGTCATAGTTGTGAGGGGATCTTACAACTTTCGACTAGCGAAAGAGTTCGTAGAGAAGAACGGGTAGCATAAGGCGGGAGGCTTGTATGTGTAATATCCCTAATACACTCGACGAAGGAGTACCAGTCTAATCTTCAAGTTTGGGAGCAATCCCCCAGAGTAGGTTGGTTGAACCGAACTGGGTTATCATCTCGTGCGTTTTTACTGCTTTATTTATTTATGTTCTTGCATATGTCCCACACATATCATATAACAGTTTTTAAGCAGTTTACTAAAAACGTTTAAAGCACGGATTACAGTTTTTCAATAACATTAAGATTTTAAAAAACCGATAGCATCTATAAACCCATTCTCACGTAGCATTTAAATATACGGTTATTAGCATTACAATACGGTGCACGAAAAATTAAACATTCTAAGGATGGGTTAAATATTATACACAATACAAACCGCATAGTAATTATAAACTTCTTGAATATTTTACAAATGATCAAGATTAAAAGCATCAACAACAGTATAATTAAACATTAATCGTGTATTATTCAACAAATACATACATTGAATAGACGATTAACATATTATTATTTGAAATTAGAAACCCACATTAGATTAATAAACCGATTAACAAACACAAACATCAATTGCACGATTCACATGAAATTCCCCCAAATTATAAACCTAATTAACTAAAATACTAGCTTTAATCATTCATAATTATTCACCTGATTATACCCGAGCCCACAAAAGTTTGAAGAAGCACCATGAAAACCATTTACAAATCCCATAACTCACCGGCTTTTTTCCGTCTCATTACTTGTTTTGTTTAAGCGCTTAAACTGTTCTTCAGCCCAGATTGCAAGCCGTCGCCGCCACACACAAAAACCGCCGCCGTGAGGGTTTACGGTTTCACTCCAACACGATGAGCACGCTGTTGAGTCCGCGCGATGAATGTTTGCCGGAATGTTCGCCGACGACTTGCGGGATGCTAGGTTTCGCGATTCGGGAGGCGGCGCTGTCGATTTCTTCTTTAACCGCTGCTTTCTTTCGATTTTGTGTACAGTAGATTGTAGGGGTTTTCTTTTTTATATAGATATGATATATCACGTCCCGTATCTTGCGCCAATTTTAGTGCATAATACCATATAAAATTAATTTACAAATTTACCTCAGTACCCTTGCATGATTAAATAAATAATAAAAAATTAAAAATTACCATTTAAAACACATTTAATCTGATCCATCCATTTTCTATATTTATAGGGATCAGATTTGTCCCTATTTTTCACACCAATAGGTATCCGGCCCTATTATAACCACCTCCTATATATATATATATATATATATATATATATATATATATATAGCCAAATTAGATTTTTTGTAAACTTATTGGACATAATGTATAAAAAAATGAAAATTAATGTGTTGAACAAGAAACCTTAAACTTAATTTACCATAACACTTTGAGGTCTTGTATCCTCTATTTTTCATTGAGTACGTAGCACATATTTTCTAGGGTAATATTTTTTTTGTTGTCAAAAATATTTTATTTTTGTTAGGTTATGTTAAATATTACTTGTTCAAGGTAGTCATTTAGTTTTATTATAAAATTAGAGAAAATATAATCCATTTAGTAGATCCAGGATTGATCTTAATGAATTAGAAGCCTGAGTCGAGGTGAAAAATGAGAGCTCCATTTTTCATCTTATAATTTAATAAATAAATTGAACGATACACCATATGCAAAATATTTATATTATGATTTAAATATAACCTGTCTAACAATTTTAATAGCAAAAGTGTGAATTAGATATGTGCAATCAAGTACTTCAATAATTCTTCTTTCAAGACAACATAACTATTTTTTATTTTTATTCTAATTTTTCTTTCTATTTTGTTTTGAGATGTTGTATTTTAATATTATAATATATATATTTAGATTTAGGGTTACAAATTGAAAAAAAAGTGAGCGATTCTGTTTCTATATTTTTCTTTCTATTTTATTTTGGGATGCTTTATTTTAATATGTATTTAGATTTAGGATTACAAACTAAAAAAAAAAAAGTGGGTGGTTCTATTTTAATATCAATTTCGATTTAGGATTTAATTTAAAAAACTTTTAATATATATTTAGCAACAAATTAAAAAAAGAAAAAGAACCTTGTAAAAGTTCTGGTAAAAGATTTAATTTGATCCCTTGACCTCTTTATCCTTCTATACAAACTATTACCAGTAGGCCAACATCACATTTTTTTTACAACTATATATATAATATTATAAAAAATTTGGGGCACCTCATTTTTTCGTATTTTGTAAGACTTGAGCTGACCAAATCACTTGCGTCATGCAGGAGTAGATCATGTCATTGTACATTAATTAGTCAATAACATAGAGTGGTAATTTAAAATGTTATTTACTTGTAAGATTAACGATACCAATTCATTTGTGATGGAGTATGCCAAAATATTGAAAAATGATTTATCTGAAGTCATTAAAAAGATTGTTTAATTTATCGTAACTATTTTAGTTAATTTCATTTACTTTTATATGACATCTTATCATTGATAAGGTGTATGACGCAATGTTTTGTGGTTTTTTTATTATTTAAAACATTATAAAACGGACATAGGAATTTTAATTTGGGAGGCAAAAATTAGTTATAATACAAATAATGTGATGATTCATACAAGTATTCTGTGATCGTGTGCATGCACACACACATATATATATATATATAAGATATATAAAACATTACCATTAAAGTCTTGAAGCATGGCCTCTCAAATTCATACACATATTTTTTTTTACCTCAACTATATTAGGAAGTAAACTTGAAGCATTAGTTCTTAGTATAAAATATAAAATATTAATAAAAATAGGGGAAGATAACAAAAATGGACTTACTCCAGTCGTAGAGCAGCAACATAGACGAAATGAAAATAATTTTAGATTTTCGGATAAAATTATTTATTTAGTATTATTCTATTTTGGGCTCTCACTGCATCAATTTAAATTCCATATGGCCCACATTTAGATATTAATATGTTCAATGCCCAACATATAAAAGGTTCATCACCATGTGGGCCGACATAAAATATTGAGAGGGAAGACAAAAATATTATATTTATATAATAAATTATAATATATATATATATATATATGTATGTATGTATGTATGTATGTATGTAATTGTAGTCTCATATTCATTTTGTGTATCTCAAAATATAATAAATTTACTTGATATATGCATTGAATTTTCATTTTCTTAATATACTCTTATGTAATGTTCTTTAACTTATTATCTTTCTTATGAATTAATAATTGTGTGTAAAATCATACATTTTTTTATAAATTTTATGACTATCGATTGATCTTTAATTATCTAACATTACTACACATGCATGTATATGTGTGTGTGTGTGTATATTGAAATATAAATAATGTATTAACTAATCGAATTATACAATTTGATAATTATTTTAATTGAGTTATTAATTTAAGTAAATTATTTGAATTGTTTACAATGAGTAAATAATAATTTTTTTAACTAACCAATAAATGATGAAAAAAAAAGTTGGATTATTAAACTATCATTCTTATATAATTTCACAATTGTGACGTGTGTGTGGTTAAATTTAAATAATCTATATATGGAAAATTTAAATTTTAAATTATAAATTTTTAAATCTTATAATTTCACAATTGTAACCTCATGTTTTAACGAGGCAAAAAATATAAAATAAACTTAAAAATCCAAAAATGTTATCAAAACACAAAATTAAGTATTTAATTTAAATATTATATTTTTAACAATAATATTTATATATTGATATTTTTTAAAATAAAAAAAACCTAATAAATACATGCAACGCACGTTATCTCTGCTAGTTTATATTCTAAAAGTAGGGCTAAACTACTTGAGTTAATTTACTGTATGTGTCGCTTCTTAACTTTAGATTTGCTTGAAGTAAAAATAGACTATTACGTACGGTTATAGAACATTAATTAATATCGAGAGAATATGTTATTAGAAATTAATAATTAAATCTTGATTTAGATTTAGACTTATTATAAGAATTTCTTCATGAAAACTCGTCACATATTTTCTATGAAATAAACTATATTAACCCTCTGTTTTCCCTTATGATAATCCATCCCAGTTTCATTCTGTAAATAGAAATGATCGTAACACTAAACTGATCAACACTTAATTAATTTGGAATAATAATGATAATCATATAGTAGGTCCATCCCTCCACCTTAAAATTGAAGTATAAATCTCAAGTAAAATAACTTTATACTTGCTTTTTTTGGCCATGCATGCACAAACTAGCTCTTTCAACTTTTTGACATTTCTCAAAATCATGCCATTTCACATTGTGTTTATAGTAATTCATGCAATAAATAATTGTTTCTTTGTCACCATATTTATATCTTCATTAATTGTAATCACAAATCAAGAAAGTAAGGAATTATTTAGGCTATAGAGTAGGCCAAGTTACTGAACCACGTAATTCCCTTTACTCTTCTCTTCTTTCTTCCCCTTTTCTTCTCATTTTCCCTAAAATTTTACCTTACTAGAAAAGGCTAGCAAAGTGGAAATCTTAATCGTTATCCTCCACCATCTATTATGTGGACATAGGGCTGTAAACGAGCCCAGTCGAGCTATAGAAGTATGAGGCTCGACCTCAGCTCGTTTAAGGTAGTATGCCATTTTAAGATGTAATAGCAGCAAGAGTCTCACCACCACCAAAAAGAAAGAAAGAATTAGTCCAGAAAAAGATAAAGCATTTACTAATTAATCCTCTGCTTACATTAGTCCTAATAATAGAATTTACATTTTATTACAGCTGTGACCTATGATTCCAAGAAACTGCACAAGAATGATTTCTGCTACAACATCATGTAGCAGTTGACAACTAGTCAGTAGGATATATAATATATGTACATATATCGCTTCTTCTTCTTCTTCTTCCAGTTACTACCTCAATCATGAAGTATATGGATATTCTTCAAGTCTTGATTTTCCTTGTTTTCTTGTTCTCTGCAGTTGCAAACTCAGATCACCACTGTCCAATTTCATACTGTCATAACAACACTTTTCCTATTAAATACCCTTTTAGATTACAAGGCCAACAGACTCCAAATTGTAACTATACTGATCTAAGATGCAGCAGTGAAGGTGCAGTGATTCTTGATCTTCCTGCCTTAGGAGATTTCTACGTACGAGACATACATTATGGACATGGATGCCCTCTAATCCTGCTGTATGATCCTGGAAACTGTCTTCCTAAACGATTCATGAGCTCGAACATTTCATCTTTTCATCCTGGAGTGGCTGCACATTCTCTGGATTACACCTTCTATAGCTGCCCTCCTCATCTTATTTCAGCGTCAAAATTTTCAGCAGTCGGTTGTCTGAGCAACTCCTCCAGTACTACAGTAGCTACTCGAACAGTTTCAAGCCGAATAATGACTGAGTTGTATAGGTGCAAAGAGATTGCTACCTCATCCATGCCAGTTGCAGGGCGGCATCCACCAGATTTTATTGGAAATCAGAATGATTTTGTCTTGGAATGGCTTGCAAGCTGCGAGAGTTGCCCGTATGAGGAACAAGGTAACATATTTTTTGCATTCATCAAATAATAATCCTGGCTTCATCAATCATGATTGAGGCTGGAATGAGATGATCTAGGTAGCTGCCTTATCAAAGTCCAGCAATGAAGTGTTAATTTTGTTTGCAGAACAGGTGTCGTTTTATGTTGTTTCAACGGCCGCCATTGTGGTTTCCATTGCTGCAATCATAATGCCGGCTATAATCTGCATAGGCTGCTGTATAAGTTTGATCACAACGTTCAGAAAGGAACTCAAGGTGAAGAGGTCAAATGCAGCATAGCATCACAGCTCATGATACAGGGATTTTTCGATATATCTCTTTCACAGTGTAAAGATACAGTATTTCATCTTTTATAGCAGTATTATTTATTTTCTTTGTTTACCATTTTCCGTTTTCAAAGTACTGATGTAATTTTCTTGGCTGTCCAATTTGTGGGCTTCCTTGCTGATGCAAAGTACAATGTGTATATTTACCAAGTTCCCATTTTTCTTGATTTTATCTTTGTGCTGTAAATTGTGTGTAGGATTAGGATAGTTGAAAGCAGAATGTTACAAAGACAGATGCTTTTATTGAAAATTTGTGTGTAGTCTAATTCACTATATACAGAGAATGCAAGAAGCAAATTAAGACTGATGGAAGCATAATCTTGTTGCATTATCCTTGTTGATGTATAATTACTTGATAAAGATCATGTCCTCCGAAGGACATTTCTGGGATGCCAGTCCCATGGATGTAAAGTAGTTAAACAAGTTAATTATTGTCCTGCTCTCTCTCTCTCTCTCTCTCTCTCTCTCTCTCTCTCTCTCTCTCTCTCTTACATTACTATTTTTTTTAAAAGCTAGCAAAAAATTCACTGGAAATTTCACAACTAACAACGACAAGTAAGGCTGTCATTTAGCTCTTAAAGGGACATCGACAATGCAATCAGATCTAGAATTTTGGCCTGCAGCCTTATATACATACATTGTGGTATCTGAAATTTGTTTAACTACACATGGAACTGCAGAGTCATTTCTACTTCAATAGTCCTACTTTCATGGTCCGATCATCTGATTTTGGAAGGATAATACTAGTTTGTGTTGAAGTGGTATGTGCACGAGTTCCAAGATTGTTCCAAGGGAACACGGTGATAACCTCACATATCTCATGTTCTGTACATTGTTGATCTTTAAAATAGAACATTTGAATCACAGTTTACACCATATTAATAATGTATGAGACTTGAACATGTTGTCTAGCTAACTCCTTAGTGGTAAATTATTACACCAAAATAATCTAGGGATCGTCTGATATGTTTGGTTTTCTATGTTATAATGTGAAATCTGACTTTGATCAGAAAACATTTTAGGATGTCCTGACTAGGATTGTGATCTTTAAATCGTATCATGTTGTGATTAACTTTTTTCAAGATTCTATTAGTAAATCTATGTTCTTGAATTTTGAACATGTAATCAGAAGATTTTAATTTTCAGGTGAATGAGGAAGATGAATGTGCAAGGTCCAATATTTGAATTCATACTTTCCATACCAACTATTGTATTTCTTTTGATGATCGTCGTCTGCTGCATTGGATGCTCCACGCATACAAGAGAAATATGTAATGAAATAGCTCGACCAGAAACATCAACAACTACTGCTAATGCAACAGGGCTTGATGATACTAGAATTAAGTCTTGCTCAGAGTTGATAGGTGTACAAATTAATGAAAATGGAGGTGTCCTTCCCGGGAAATGTGAGAAGTATAGCTGCTCGATATGCTTAGAAGAATACAGTGCCAAGGAGAAGGTAAGGCAGATAATTTTTTGCCATCAACGCTTCCATGCTGATTGCGTTGATAATTGGTTTCAAAAGAACAGCACCTGTCCAATTTGCAGGCTGTCTCTGTTAGATGAAAAATTGTAGCATTTCTTGAAGTCCCAGAACATAAAAAACAGATTTTCACAATGGCTTTCTGTTTTACATGGATTTGATCACATTGTGCTCCTTCGAGTTGATGTTGGATTACTCAAGCCAATGCCAGGCAGTTCTACCAAGACAGTTGTAGCATGAGTAGAAGTAGTAGAACTGATTTCGTAAACTAAATCAAAGATCAGATAGTCGGAAGAAGGAAAAAAGCACATATGGGCTCAGTCTTGTAGACAGAAGACTTTTGATGACAGTATATTTCTCTTACAACTCAGCAGAAACCTTTGCCAGGAATTACTTAAGTTTCATTGTAGTACAACACACGTGATTCTGCAGCGTTTATATATAAAGGAAACAAACATCGACTAAAATCAAATCTCTCCATTGGTTTAAACGAAACTACTAACATAAAACTGGAAACAAAATATTCCCTTAAAAAATGAAGACTTATGCTATCACGAAGACAAACTTCGGGTCTCCATGATTTCATAGGATTTGTTAGATCAGAATCTTCCAACCTGCTGATTAATTAAAATTTCTAATAATGAACATTTCAGAAAACAGGAGAAAAGAATCAACATTAAGACTAGTAGCAATTCACTAAATGCAGAGAATGCAAGAAGCAAATCAATATTGATCTAATCATAATCTTGTTGTATTGATTTATAATTATTTGATGGAGGACATTCTTGGATGTCAGTCCCCTGGAATTATCAGAGTAGTCAAACAAGGCAGTTCTTGTCCTACTCTCTCTCTCTCTCCCTCTCTCTCTCTCTCTCTCTACATTAGTTTTCCAAACTAGCTACGATTCCATTGGAAAACTCACAGCTAATAGAATGAGCTACAACAAGTTGAACCTCCTTACTTGCTATATACCATTGCACGATGCATCCAGAGACCTTCAAGCTGTCATTTAGCGTTCAAAGTGATATCAACAATGTAAACAATCTTAGGCCTGCAGCCTTATATACATACATTGTTGTACCTGAAAAAAGTTCTATTACATATGGAATTGCAGAGTCATTTCTATTTTAATAGTCCTACTTTCATGGTCTGACTCATTTGATCTTGGAAGAACAGTACCTGTTTGTGTTGAAGTGGTATGTGCATGAGCTCGAAGATCATTCCAAGGAAAAAAGTGATTTATCCTCTCACATCTCATTTTCTTTAGTATTATTACAGTCACACTGTTTATCTCTGAAATAGAACATTTGAATCACAGTCCACATGAGACTGATTATGTATGAGACTTGAACATGCAGTCTATTACACCAAAATAAGCTTAAGGATCGTCTGATCATATGTTATACTACGAACCTGGCCTTGATCAGAAAACATTTTAGGATGTTGTGACTAGATCATTCATTTGTATCTTTGTAAGATTTAACTTGTTTTAGGATTCTACTAGTAAATCTATGTTCTTGCATACGTATTCAGAAGATTTAAAATTTGCAGGTGGATGAGGAAGATGCAGGCGCTCAGATTGATTTTTGGATTCATTCTTATGATACCAGCTATAGCTTTTCTTTTGACAGTCGTGTTCATCTGCTTTGCGTGCTCCACGTATACTATGGACCGTTATACCAGAGAAATAAATAATGAAGTAGCTCGTAGAAGGATCATAGCTCGATCAAGCACCCCCTCCACCACTTTGAATGCAGCAACATCAGCATCCACTGCTAATGCAACAGGTCTTGATGATACTAAAATTAAGTCTTGCTCAGAGTTGATAGTTCTAGATATTAGTGAAAGCGGAAGAATCCTTCCTGGGCAATGTGAGAAGTACATCTGCTCGATATGCTTAGAAGAATACGGTGCTAAGGAGAAGGTGAGGCAGATAAATTTGTGCCAGCACCGTTTCCATGCCGATTGCATTGATAGTTGGTTACAAAAGAACAGCACCTGTCCAATTTGCAGAGTGTCTCTGTTAGATGAAAAGTTGTAGCATTTCTTGAAGTTAACATAAAACACATTTTTCACATCTTTGAATGTTTTACTTGGATTTGATCACACTGTGCCCCTTCGAGTTGATGTTGGATTATTCGAGCCAACACCAGGAAGTTCTAACAACACAGTTGAAGCATGAGAAGGAGTAGTAGAAAAGGAAATCAAAGATCAGATAATCGGAAGAGGTAACAAAGCACGTCGTTTTTTCTGTAAACAATGGCTTGACTTGATGTATGTGACTGGCTGAGACTTGTAGGCAAAAATACTAATGAAGGCATAATATTTCTCTTACAACTGAGTAGAAACCTTAGCTACCTAGCATTACTTGTGTTCCATTTTAGTACAACAAATGTAATCCTACAGCATTCATATACAAAAGGAAACCAACTTCAACTAAAATCCAATCTCTCCATTGCTTTGATTGCTAGTGCTGATAATCTTTTTGTATGTTATTCTAAAAATACTAATTTTGTGACAGATGAACTGCTGCGCAAATTTTCCAAATTTATAAAACCATGCATCTTCATTCCTTTTGGTAATAAAATTGGCCTACCAGCAAAATAAACAAAGACCTGATTTTGTCTTTGACATTTGTTTCCTTCTGTTCAACTTCGAATACCATAGTTGAAAGAGGAGATCATTTTGTTCCATATAATAAATTAATGATTGACTCTTGACTTTTGGGATTTTATAGTCACAGTTTCTTGGCATTGTGCATAACACATGAGGCCGGCCGGCATCATCTCTTGTAAAAAGATCAGTTAACATGAGAATTCTCAAACTTGTCATCTTCATCTTCCTCAACATTCTAGTCATCCATGCCCTCGACATCAACTGTCCGAATTCCTACTGCGGCAGCAACCCTTACTCCATAAAATACCCTTTCAAACTACAAGGCCAACAGCCTCAAGTATGCAGTCACTACTTAAATCTAGCATGCACTTATCAGAATAATACTATTTTGAATATTCCATTTTCAGGAGATTTTCATGTCGCGGATATCTTCTACTACACACGATCAATCATACTGCGAGATCCTCAAAATTGCCTTGCAAAGCGGCTCATGAACTTAAACCTCTCTTCTTCCCATTTTGCAGCTGCATATTATCAAAACTACACATTTTATAACTGCCTTATTGACAAGCTGATCTATCCCGATGATATTACACCGATCGATTGCCTCAGCAACTTCCCTAATGTTACTGTTGCTAGTTCCAACGTTTTACCTACAGAGGTGATGAGATCTAATGGCTGCAGCAAAATTGTTACTAAGGAAATCCCCATTGCAGAGTATGATATTTTTAGTAATCTCAAGTTGACATGGGATGCTCCAAGCTGCATAGAGTGTGATGATTTTGTTGCTCCGAACCAAGGTAGAAATTGTTAATCTATATTATTTCAAGAACAGAACATATATCGGTACAATAACATGTCTGTGTATAAAACCTCAAAAACTTGAAATTTCAAGACTTCTCTGCTCCAAAGTTGATTTTTTTTTTTTTTTTTTTTTCGCGCTTCTGTATGAAGAAATTTTCCAATTTCATGACAGACGAATCCCAGAGCAAGCTTTCCAAACCTATTGGACTAGTCATCTTGATTCCCTTGGTGATCATAGTAGCTTTCTTGGCCGCATCATACAAAAGAGTAGCAGAGCAGAGAAATCGCGCTAATTCCACAGCAGGAAGAACCACCACGGGAGAGGCAACTCTGACACAAGAAACCACCACAAATGTTGCTGTAATGCTGCCACAGTCAGGCCCTGATGGCCAGTCTAGCTACCTGAAGACCATGATGGTTTCGACGTTTCTTGAAGGGAATTATGGCAGTTTAGAGGGTCATGATCAGGATACTAGTTGCACAATATGCCTTGAAGAATACAGCCCTCCAGATATAATCAGGTGCTTAACTTCGTGCTACCATTATTTCCATGCTAAATGCATTGATCAGTGGTTTCAAGATAACAGTAGCTGTCCAGTTTGCAGGACTTCCATTTTTAATGTATAGTGTGTGTGTGTGTTTTGTAATTTCCATGTGTATTTTCTTTGTGGTTTTGATGTAAATTTAACTAGTTCATCCCTAGTATATGTTATTGCAAAAATCAAATATTGAGTAATCTGAATGAGCAAATTTTCCTGCATGTGAGATAATCTTGGAACCCCCCCCCCCACCACCGTGGCTGATGTACAGCCGGAATCTGCCACTGCCACCTCAGCATCACCACGATCATATGCAGGTGGTGTAGATGATTCTCTAAGATCAAGTCCTGCACAAAATTGGTAGTTTTTAGTGAAAGTTTAATAAATTCCTCAAGATTCTGCATGAAGCACAGTCAATTGTTCTGCATTGCTAAATTTTGTTGGCAGCATCGAACTGTGATAAAGGAAAAACAGAACAATCCTTGTTGATGTTTCCGAATTGTGACAACTTTTCAGATGGAATTTGGATTTAAAAAAAATTGTATGAATCTAAAACATCAGACAGTCATTTCATTTACCTGAAACCAGGAGATTTTACCATGCTAATATCATACAAAACTATATGATTCGACTTTGTAGGACTTCAATTTTTTAAGTGTAGCTGTAATAAAATGACAAAATATGTATATATATATATGAGAAATTGTGTGAAATATATCTAGAATCATGTGAGTTGATATTTATTGTCTTCTTCATCTAAGATAATAGAAAAATACTGTGTGATCAGTCAATGCTTTTGTCCAAAGATGATTGATTGTCTTATGATCTGAAAAATTAGGATATTAGCAGAAAACTATTTTGTCTCTAGTTTCTTGTCTGTAGCCCAAACTCCCACATTATTCAGCTACCATGTTTTGCAGCTTAATCACTCAGAAATCATTTTCCTACAGCTTATCCTATTGTTTCATCTGTCAAGAAACACCTATGGATCTCACAATCAAGCAGATTATTCTTATTCTTTTCATCTTTTTCCCTGTAATAATCCACTCCAAGAATTCATGTCCATATTCCAGTTGTGGAAGCAGTTCTCTTACCATAAAGTACCCTTTCAAGTTGGAAACAGAACAGCCACCAAAATATTGCTACAGTTTTATAAATCTGAAATGTGATGATCAGGGGAACACTATAATAAATCTCCCTTATTTTGGTGATTTTTATGTCACTGATATAAATTACCATTACAGAAAATTAGGCATAACAGATCCTGGAAATTGCCTTTCAAGAAGACTTATGACAAATTTTTCTGTGCACCCTTTAGCTGCCTACTCTTATCAGAATTATACATTTTATGTGTGTCCCGAAGAGCGTGTTGGACGTGGATTCCGTATCCCTTGCCTCAGCAACTCCACGAACGCAACTGTGGTGACGATGGCTGATTCAAGTGAATATTTTGGATGCAAGCCGATTGTTAGCTCAATGATCCCAGTTTCATTGTCGGGTCCATACGATGATTGGGAGAAGTTTGGTTATCTGGAGCTAACCTGGAACTTTCCTCCCTGCAAACATTGTGAACTACATGATGATATTGATCCTGAAAAACCAGGTTATGTTAATTATGTTCATTCTTGATTCTCAACTTTCTTTAGCATTTTTTTAAGCTTAGAAGTTAGAATGATCTGTTTCTTCTATGTTGATTCAGACAGTTGAATTAATGTAGCTCTCTATGTTGGATTAGAGAATTGGTTTCTTGAAATCACTAATTTATTTCACAGGTGACACCACTAAGAGCAAATTTGTCAAACTGATATTTGGATCAAGTGTCTTCATTCCCTTAGCTACTATATTCATAACATTATTCGGAATAGCTTGCTTCATTCGGATTTTGAAACTCATAGTCGGCGGCACCACCATGGACAACACAGCAACCGGAAACAGTGCAGAAGATTCTGCCACAACCACCGTAGCACCACCACAAGCTAGCGCAGGTGGACCGCATGGAACCACCAGCGCGACCCCAGGCACTGAGACTTCCAAAGTGGAGATTTTTTCACAAGTGGTGGTTCTTGGAGAGAGTCATGTAGACAAATTAATGATTTGCTCAATATGCCTTGAAGAATACAATGGTAAAGATAGGGTGAGAAGTTTGGGTCAATGTGGACACCTTTTTCATGCTGAATGTATAGATAAATGGCTACAAAAAAACACTACTTGCCCAATTTGTAGGACTTCCCTTTCTGTTTTCTGAGTGTGTGTGTGTGTGTGTGTGTGTGTGTATTATATGTCAATACTTTCAACTTTTTTTTTTCTTTTTTTTTCTTTGCATTTAAAGATCAGGTCCTGAAAAGCAAAGCCACTAAGGAGAGTGTAAACAGTCAGAAACATATCACTTTATTTCCACCAAAGCTTGCAACTTTATTGCATGAACTTTATGAATGGATGGCTTCTTCCATATTTATTAGGACAAATATTGCAAACTAACATACATCAGCAGATGGAGAAACCTTTTTTTTATCTTTCAGTCATCAACCGCGTAAAATGGCGTAGGTTTAGTGGACTCATATAGTATAAAGAGTCTTTGAAAAGTTGAAATATTAAAATCTGTCTACTTTAAGATACTTAGCCAGATAGGTGTAAACCTTTATAATTACTATTGTTAAAAGTCTTCTAAAAATATGATCAATGTTTGAACAATATGGGCTTATTGCAAGTTAAGTTGTTTATGTTTCTGCTCATTTCTTCTGTCTGTTCCAAGATTTCTGCCCAAACCCCAACTTGTAGTAACAACACATTCTTCATACAATACCCCTTCAAACTACTACAAGAAGGACAAAATCCTCATCACATAAGCCCCTATGATCTGAAATGCAGTAGGCAGGGGATAGTAGTCCTAAACCTCCCTTTTTCAGGGGAGTTTTACGTTCGAAATATCGACTATTTCGAGCAGACAATACAGCTCTATGATCCAGGGAATTGCCTTCCAGGAAGACTCAAGAACTTAAGTCTATCATCTTCTCCATTTTTGGCTGTGAGCTATCAGAATTATACCTTCTTCAGTTGCCCTCCTGAAATCCCTAGTTCTCGTAATTTCACTGCAATAAGTTGCTTAAGCAACTCGACAGACGCAGTTGTAGCTACTTCGGCTCCTTCAATGGTGGATGAGATCAGGAACTCGACAGGTTGTAAAGTGATTTACAGCCTGCAGATCCCGATTTCGCCGGCTTTTGAGTATGTTAATAATGGCATTGGTGGTGATCTTCAGTTGTCCTGGATTGATTCCAATTCCAAAGGAAACATCAGAGGTCAGTGATCGTAATCGCACAAACACAAGTTCATTGCATTTTCAGAATGTTTTCGACAACAAAATCCAGTACAACATAAAAGAAGTTCACCATGTATTGATGAGTTTGAGGTTCAACGATTTGTTAAAGCATACATACTTATGAATTCTTATGTAAGAATGTATGTATATTTTTTGTGGGAAAGGGAATATTAATCCTACAACAGCTTTTTCAAACATCTGACTAAGCTTTTTAAATGCAAGAGTGTCATGCCCACTTTTGCTGTCAGCATTCAGATAAAGTTCCCATGATGTCTCGCTTTCATTTTCATTCCACTATTTCCCTAAACAGACTTAATTAATTATTTTTTCCGTTAAGCTGCATATTATTCAGACAATGAAACAATTTATGCAGGCAAAACATCAAGCAAACCTGGAGCTCTAACTATCATCTTAGTATGTGCGATCACAATCTCGACCGCCTTACTAGTCGCATTATTCTGCGTAGGATGCAGTCTGAGCGTCATAGTGATATTAGATGGTGGAGAGGAAAACTATCAAAGATGTTGGAGTTTTAGAACCAGATTCTGGGGAAGGGGAAGAATCAGATTATATTCAGCTCAACAACAGCCTCAGCCTTCAGCTACGAGGCGGGATGATGAAGTCTCATTCATGTCTTCAGCATCTGCTGCCCCCCTCGGAGACTTCTCAGTCATGTCTTCGACTCAAGTCCCGGGGGGGAATGCAGCCTCCCTTGATGAATCTTCATCCACTCCAGGTGTAACAGCTGCAGTCCACTCCTTTGATTATCCACCCACTCCTTCGAGTCCAAGTGTGGCTGCTGCAGACTCCTATGGCTATGATGACTTCTCTGTTATGCCTTCGCCTGAAGCCCCGAGCGTGGTAGCTGCAGCCCATGATGATGAGTTCTTTTTCGATGCAGCTGCTGATGAGGAACTCCCAACAGAAGATCTGATAATAGGTGGGAGTCGGTGCATTTCGGGGCCGAATGGTGATTCTTGCCCTATATGTTTGGGAGGATATAAGGCATCAGAGAGGCTGAGACTTATCCGAAAATGTCAACACTGCTTCCATGCAGATTGCTTGGAGCCATGGTTGCAGAGGAAAAATACCTGTCCTATTTGCAGAACTGATGTAATTTAGACACACAACTGGCTTACATTTTACTCTTAGGATCGACTAATTCTCCATGCATGCGCTTTGACTGAGCAACACATTACCCCCTCGAGAGAAAAGTGGAACTGAATCCTTTTCATTAAACGTTTTATATACTATATCTTCGTTATCCTGGAATGAAGAGGCTCTTGAGGACATAGAAGTGAAACTTCGACTAGGCTAATCGAATACTGATTTGTTTATGGTAAGGTAGAAAAGTTAAAAATAAAACATCGAAGAATAAGCAATCCATTGCATCATCACAGACATACCTTGTATGGTTGGTTGGTGGATATGGGCATCCAGAACTTGCTAGCTCTTTTTCCTTTTCCCAATCAGGAACTGTGAGCATAAAGTTCCCCTTTTGGTTACAAGGCACAAAACCACAGAATTGTGCACAACTTAATTCTACTACTCCATCACAAGTATTACACCCCAAGATGTCGAAAGTTGCCTCAGAAGTGTTAGTAAGTAGAGATTAATTCAGGCCACATCACATGTCAGTTTCTATTTTCTTTCCTTTTTTGGAAAAAAATTTATCATCAACATGAATGTTCAGAATCCCATTATATAGAAGAACCTAACGCTCAAATATTCATATTATCGAGAATGAACTCCAAACCAGCTCATATCATCTTTTACAACTAAAATCAAACTCGGTCAAATTCCAGCAACATTGCCCCAATAATTATACCAATCCTGCTCTTGCTTATCCCTGCCAAACTTTTGCAGTTCAATGATTTTATTTGTCCTTCCCAGAAAGAGAAAAAACAGGGAATATTTATTCCAGGTGCCTTTCAGGGGACATTATTAAGTATTTTCTGCTGCTTATTTGATTAAAATCTAATTGATCAGCAACAACAGCATAACAAACTCATTTGACAAAGCCAACATCAACTAAATTCTATTTTATTTCAAGTAAATTAGAATACAAGACCTGTTCTTGAATAGTTGAATGTACTTCAAAACTGCAAAATAAGCAGGCCTTTTTCTCCAAGCCCCTTTTTGCCACCAAACAAAAGCATTAGCAACGCCTTATCTTTAGCATTTTTTATTTTTTTTTATTTTCAGTATAGAACTTCATCTTTACGACCACCTTGCGAAATGTGAAATAAGAAAACAAATACAAACATCAACCAAATAGAACCAATTTCAAATTGTTAAGAGTAAGACGACCACAGATATGCATCAAACAAATGGTTTGCTCAAACCATACAGCAACGGAGGAAGATCTGGTACGTTTCAAAAGCTTCAGTAGCTTAACTATGAATAAGGAAGTACATTTTCTTGAACATGTAGAATAGTTCGAATCCACATACTGAACATACATTATCAGTAGAAACTGACATTTTTTGTTCTCTATCTTCGGATATCGATAAAATAGCTCCAGCTCATAGTCAGAAGAGCCATATTAGGCATTTCATTTCTTGGCAAACAACTTCTTTGGAAGCATCTCTAATGGTGTGGTCTTGAGCAAGAAAAGCCTGGCTGCACGTTCTTGTAGAGTGCCACCGCACTTCAATCCACGGGCTTGAAGTTCCGATTTTAACCGTTCCAAGCCAATAATCTACAATTGGTCATTGATACAAAAAATGAGTACCCGACAACACAAAGATTTTAACCAAATATGTGCAATATAAACATTAGCTAAAAAAAACGAAGATGATCAAATATTGCATCAGTTGAAGAGAATCAGAAGCATACCTCCATATCAGCAGACGAATGATAATCATCAAAGCTTAGGGGCTTCTCCACATTTTGAAGACTCTCAACAGCAGATGCTGATCCAGAAGCAGAACTATCACTTATTTCTGCAGCCGGAACAACTTCACCCTCTGAACCAGAGGTACCAGGTTGTTGAATAACTACTTCATTCACTTCGCTTGAGTAAGACTTGCTGAGCACCTCAGAAACGATTCCATCGTAGTCTTTACTTCCATCAAGACTCTCTATCACAGGAGTGGTCCTATCTTCACTATCACCATCCTCACCACATCCATCCAGATTTTTAACCAATTTTAAAGACTCCTCAGTGCCTTCTTCCTCTGAGCCATTTCCAGACAAACCTTGATCAACAGATCCAGCACCGGGTTCCCCACCAGTAACTGAACCTGAACTTACATCTACTTCTTTGCTTGAATCTGAATGACTCCTGTTATCTATGATCACAGATCCCTCCTTTTCCTTTTCCTTTTCCTTTTCCTTTTCCTCTTCTTCTACATCAGTACCATCCTCATCCAGATCGTCTTCACTGTCTTCACTGTCACTATCACCCAGTTTTCTCTTTCCCAACCTGAGGAAACAAAGTTAAATTTACATAATTATTATAGAACACACAAACAGACTCAAGATTCAAGGCAAGATTCTCCTCCATTTTTTTTTATATTTCTCAAACTACAGCAAACGCATCAGTGATAAACAATTGGAACTGACTATTAAAATTAATAAAAAAAATTATACTAGCCAATAACGAAATTTTGGAACATATCTTTCATAGAACCAACAAATATACCTCGGTTACAAAAAAAAAAAAAAAAAAAAAAAATCTATTCATCTTAACAATCACAGGAAACCTCAGTTATAATGAATTAAACAAATTTTGCCTTGACAAATAACCCTATATTTACTCACGCCATTTCATTGCAAACAGCCAAACAATCACAAAGGAATTCAACATAATACAGGGTGGGTTTCGACAATTCCATACCATATCTTAAATCGCTTGGATCCAGCCTCATTCCCCTCAGTCTTACTCTTCCTCTTCGAGCTCATCAACCCCTTAACCGACTCACGGACCGACCTTTCCACATCTTCCCTACACTTCTCGGAATCCTCCCTATACTTTGCCACATACTTCTCAGCACCATCACCCCCATTTCCTTTTCCACTCTTCTTGATCTCTTTCGCTTTTTTCTTAAGGAACTCATCCGCCATCTTCTCCAACTTCCTCTCCTCCGCCTCCGCCCTCCACTCCTCCAGCTTCTTCTCAGCGTTCACATGCCTCAGCCTCCGCCCACTCATATCCCTACAAGCATCGAAATTGTTTGTTTTCTTCTGCCCAGCCTTCGTAGCCGCCCCTCGCAGCAACGACCCGAACCCGCCTTTCCCTCCCCTAAGCCTCAGCGACAAGTGCACCACAACAGGAAACTTCCCAAATCCATCACAACCCACGAAACGGAATCGAGTAAAGTCTCGATCTCGGTCTAATTTGGTACTGGAATCGGGGAGGAGGGTTTCGGTAAATTGGGAATTCCGGCAAGATTGACCGAGGATTAGGGTTTGATCATCATTGAGGATACGAGAGTTGTTGAGCAGTAGTTGGGAGCGGGAGGGTATGGAGGTTAGGGTTTCAATGCGGTGTTTGAGAGCGGAGATGGATATTGACGGCGCGTTAAAATTCAAGATCCTGTGCTTCCCGTCAAGCAATTTCACAAACACCTGGTGAATTTCGGATTCGAAAACATCCATTGAAAATCTGAGATCGACGATCTTCGAAGGGTTGATTCACGAAACGGTCGTTCTTCTCTGCTATCGTGGGCGCCCGTCAAATCAGATTGCAGGAGGGAAACGGCAATATAATCTTGATATAATAAATCGAATATTTATTGCAATTGGATTAGAGGAGAATTTGATTGAGGATTTGAATTGCCAAACTCTTCATGTGCACTCCCAAAAAAATAAAAAGGACCAAATATATACCTGTCTGTTGAATTTTGACTTTTTAAAAAAAAAATGTTCTAAACTTCAAATAACTAATATACCATCTATGCTATGCACAGGGGATATTATTAAAAAAATTATGTACAATAAAAAAATTATATTCAATCATGAATTTCGCATATAAATATATGAATTATATCGTTTGAATTATAAATTACTTATGTATTTTTCATCATTGGAGAAATCAAATCAGTATTGGCGGCTCTAGCCGTGCTAGAAACACTCAAGTTGGTTGTAAAATCGAGAAGATAGAGTCCTGACAGCCCAGTTGGTCTCGGCAGCGATTAATCAGCCAATTAGGCACGAATAATTTTTTTAAATATTTTTGTTCAAAATATGATTAAATAAAAAATTTGAGGTTTACCACACTTTTATACAGCAACCTACATCCCAATGTTTCAATCTACAACGAATGTGGGATGTACGTAGGAAAATCAGAAAAAGTTGCGGAACTAATTTGAGCTTTCAATTTAAGATTACACACTCTTTTATAGAACCTACATCCTAATATTTCAATCTACAACCGATATGAGATATATGGTAAGTGAAATTTAATATGTAAATAGCAATATGTAATAATATATTATAAAAAATAAAAATGCTTAGGTGAAGACAATCTAAATGGATTTTATATGTTATTATATGTAACTTTATGAATCCACTTGTGGAGAAACAAAACATCATAGTCCCGATGATTGATATGTAACTTTAGAACTTCACAAATCTACACTCACGCGCACACACACGAATGAGGAATGATAGAGGAAAAATATATTTTTTATTGAAAAAATCAAATACATTATCTTTAAAGATTTTAACTCATTAAAAGATTTTGGATGTGGATGTTGAATTTTTTAATATATTTAATTACCTTAAAAATTAAAAATATTTTGAATTAATATAGTTAAAATATTTTATTATATTTGTTTAATATATTTAATTCAATTTTCATTCAAAAATATTTAATTTCTAAAAATTTAAAATGTATCGTATTAAATTAAAAAAATCAAATGTCAAATATTATACTTGATCTCAATTTGCTGAGATCATTGTTGTGCCTCACAATTCATAGCTTGTCCATATACAATATTATTTCTTTGTTCTTCAATTTGGGATAAATTTTGGTTTAAAATTAAAATATATAAGTTTTAACTATTTAAAACATCTTTAAAGTTGAAAACTTAAATATAATAACTTGAAAATTCTTTAAATTATATAACATTAAAATGATAAGATCAATTAATACATTTCGAGTTTCGATCATTTAAAATTTAAATATATTTAATTTAAAATTTTGTATGCTAATCTTGATTTTTAAAATATATTTAATCAATAGGCATTTCTAAATACGCCACTAAATTTTCTTTATACACCATTATTAAATTTAATTCAAAAATAAATAATTATTAATTTACATAAATATCAATTTTAATTTTAAAATTTATTTAAAAAAGAAATAAAATAAAAATAAAAAAATCCCCTTCTTCCCACCCTAGTGATTGCACCGACCACATTGCCCGTATAATTGATCTCTCATTTCCCTCCATTTATGCTAATCTCAATTTCTCTCATCTTCCTTTATTTATTTTCTTTATAAGAATTGTCTATAAAATCAAATGTGTGTATTGATATCGTATATTTTTTTGGGCTAAAAAATTAATTTTGTTAACTTCTCCAATCATAGGGTTTGTTGCATAAATGTTTGAGAAATACATATATCTGATTGAGGGGTTGAAATTTAGAACATGGTGGTGATGATATTACTTTAAAATCTGATGACATTGAAGGATTTGTCGGAATATCTTATAAATCTGAAAAAGGATTTTATCAGAGTTGGAACACATTGTTGACGGCAACTACATCATTCTCTATTTTATTTTGGAAAAAAAAATAATTACTAGGGAAAAAAAATGAATACGGCAGGTCAGGAAGAAATGTGACGGCGATGGAGGGCGGTAGGTATTTAGTATGGAGGGGAGAGAGTGAGGGTGGAGAATAATTTTTTTTAATTTCTTTTGAATTTTTTTTATAATTTATTTTCATAGTGAAATGATAGAAATGACTTTTATTGTAGTATGTAAAGAAAAAATGTAAAAATATGAAAAAGATGTGCGGTGAAAGAAATAAATGTGGTGTATAAAGAAAAAAAATTGTGGTGTATTTAAAAACACCCTTAATCAATTAAAGAGTATAAAATTTAAATCAATATTTTTAAAATATTTCATTTGAACTATTTAATATATATAATTCAATTCAAATCTATAAATTTAAAATATATTTAATATTTAATATTAAATGATAATATCAAATATCTAAATATTACACTTGATCTCAACTTAGAGATCAACAAATGTGGAAATATCATTGTTGGGACTCACAATTTATAATTTGTTCATGCATAACAATATTTGTAAGCTTTTTGATGTGTGATTATTTTTGTTTGAAAAACTAAAACTATAAGTTTTAACTATATATATATATATATATATATATATATATATATATATATAATTCATGACATAAATATATTTAACAAATAATTGCTAAGTTCTATTAATACATTTAATTCAAAATTTTAAGTAGATTTAAAATTTTCGATGTGTATCTTGATTAATACATTTAATTTGAAAATTTAAATATATTTAATTGAAATTTTGATGTGGATCTGGAACTATTTTAATACATTTAATCAAATTAAAATTTTAAAATATTTTAAATTAATATATTAGAACATCCACTCATAACACTTAAAGGAATGATAACTTTAATATAAACTTATAGTCCATCGTAAAGAAAAAAATAGGCATTTAGAAAATTCACATATAAATCAAAAATTTAAAGGCCATATAATTTTTTTCATCTTATGAACAAAATTATTTTTGATAAAAAATAGTATTTTTGCAAAATAAAAATAATAATAATTTATAATATTGAAATTCTAGTATTGAATGGCTACATAATATAAATATTAATTAATAAATAAATATTATACTTTTATTTATAGAAAGTGCATTTAGGCGGGAAAATTTATTATTACTATTTATAGTGACTATCTTACTTTTAAATATAATATAGATACCAAAATGTCTTGAATTTTGATATTTTTTCTAAAAATATATTGACCTTCAAATAATACAAAAAAACGTCCTCTGAACTTTTTATTTTTTTGTAAAAATGTCCTGGAATTCAATTTCCGGCGTCGAATTAATGACGAAGCATATAAGAATCCAGCATGTCAAAATGAAGTGGATTTCTTTTTAAATCTCAATTTGAAGGGCAAATAATTTTTTCTTCAAATCGGGTTAGTTTTGTCCAAATTGGGATTTAAGAAAATGAAAAGAAATCATTTATTTTTCTTTTTCCATTATGAATGAGAATATTGAAAAGAATGAAAAGTAATAATTTTTCTTTCCAATTGGATTGGTAATGAGAGATTTGGTGGAATGAGAAGTTATGATTTTGAAGATAAAAGCGGATAATAATATTGTCATTATTTATTTTATTTTTTTTAAAATTGCAAATTCCACATCATTTTGATATGATGGACTTCTACATGCCTCATCATTAATCCGGCGCTCGAAATTGAATCGCATGACATTTTTACATAAAAAAATGAAAAGTTCATGATATTTTTTTGTATTTTTTTAAGTTCATGTCATTTTTGGACAAAGGTTCAAAGTTCATGACATTTTCAGAAAAAATGTTAAAGTCAGGACATATTTTGGTATTATTTAAAGTTCGGGACATTTTTAAAAATCCTTTTTAAGTTGTAACTTGTAAATCTATATCTATCTGTACTTGCTAATATAAAAGTGTGTTATTTTACAATTTTGAATTTACCTATTATAATTTTATTTTATATTTTATCTAAGGGCAATAATGTAATCATCTATTGTTATATAATATTTTATTATTATTTGTATTCTAATTATATTATAATTTTAAATTTATCTATTATAATCTTATTTTATGTTTTATCAAAGAGTAATAATATAATTATATAATACTGTTTAATATTTTATTATTTTTTGTATTATAACTAATCAATGATTAATATTCTATTATCTTTATCCTATAAAATGTCGAACACGTCACAATTCATGACATATATGATATATAAATAAGCTAACAAAAATGTTGAATGTATTTTTCAACATTTTTGTATTTTTTACGGTAAATTCATCACATAATTCGTCACAATTCATCACATAACTCTACGGTAAATTATCTGTCAATGTATTTTTCATATTTTTGTATTTTTTATTTTTTCGAGTTGCAGTTTTTGTCCTATGTATGAGCGGTTCAAATTTTCTGTTACACTTTTTCATATTTCACTATCAAACTTATAATTTTAATAATATTTTTTATAAAATAAATAATCATAATATCAACAAAAAATAAATTTAAAAAATATAAAATTTAATTATGAATTAAGTAACCATAATAATGGATTATTGATTAAAAAATAAATATTAAATATTAAAAAATAGTTATAAGCCCTAATTGTGTGGGATGAAGTCTAATAAACAATTATAAAAATTAAAGTTAATCATAAAAAATGAAATTGAAAAATAAAATACAAGAAAAACTCGTAATTTGAAAAGTGCAACGTACTCATAGTGAATCACAGAGAGTGCAATGAAAATCCCATATGATGTACGAGGGATGGCACTTTTTAGTTTTTACTCCCGTAATTGTGTTATTTTAGTTTTTTTATATAATTTTTTGATGATAAAATCATGGAAAAACTAAAATTGACATAAAATATGTAGAACAAAGTTTAAAAAATTACCATCATTATGAAAACTCCAAAAAAAAGTGAAAAGGTAGTAGTAAAGTAATACACAATTTTTAAGAAACTAAAATCAAATCCAAATTCATATCCATAATCTAAATCACCCACATAGTATGTGTGGATGTGAACTTATATCTAACGTTTATGAAACTAATTTTGCCCTCATATGATTTCAGTACCAATTTTCAAAATCTAAAAAGTTAATGAATAAAGTCGAAATTGTGAAATGTGTCAAAGTTTGACGAGTTGAGTTGGATTAAGATTATGATTAATAGTTAAGTGATATAGTTAGAATTGTAATAATAATAATAATAATAATTTATTAGATTATATGAAAAATATGTTATAATAGGTAAACTCAAAATTACATTATTTCGTTTAACGCTTTCATGTCAATAATTTTTTAATATCTATATATGTACATATTTGAAATAATCTTAATCATGTTTAATTATATAAGAATACCTTTTTTTCTAAGTGGAATTTCGAATGTCAATAGTTTTTGAATATGTATTTGTGTATATATTTAAAATAGTAATTTAATCATGTTTAATTATTCTACCTTTTACATATAGAGAAAATTTCGATTTTGGTCCTACAGGACATGAGGTATTCCGTTTTTGGTCCCGACGGTTTCACTTTTGGTCCCATAGGATATGAAGTATCATTTTCAGTCACGCCGTCACGATTTCTGTTAAAATTTGTATCGATTTTGGTCCCATTTTGATATCAATTTTGGTCCCAAATAAAAAATTTCCAGATTTTGGAATTAAGCATACAACACTCAACTCAAAAGCAAGCCTTAATGGAGCAGGCGTCGTTCATTCCCAAACAATTTGCAAGGAAAAAAACCAAAATCCCATCTCTTTTGGAGAGGAAGGTGAGAGTTTTCCATACTCAATACATAAATCAGAGCCAAACCAAGATATGTTATCTGAACATTGTTGGAAAATTCAGATTTAATTCAGGAATGGAATAATCATAGCTGCAGATACTTTCTCATGCTGGGAATTAGATTAAAAACAGGAGGATTTGCTAAACCAGAACCCCTGCAGATTTAAACGTGCTGACAGCTTGTAAACAGCTTATTTCATACATATTCAATAGCAGAGAAGCAAGGGAGAAGTTTGGCAAATCCCCTGCATAACAAAAGTCATCTTACAAATTCAAGCTGAGCCTGCATTGAAGACTCAGATAGAGCAAAGGACTGGGAGAAATACTATGCCAGATCCCCAGTAGATTTTTCTCTCACATTATAACTTAAGCAGACTGTCATTTAACTCATAAGGCTACAACAATGAGCTGCATCCATAGAATCAAATTGCAGCAAGTGAATGCTTAGAAAAGAGTACGATTATGAGCACACAAACATCATAAGGTCAGGTCAAATTTGGCATGATTAAGTATTAGCATTTTCAGCATTTTAGAGCCCTTTTAAGCACCAAACTTATGCAGCAGGAGTACATCAACTTTTTCAAGTAAAATAGCCGATCAGCCCCGTTTAAACATAGGGGCAGATCATAACTAATAACTCACCTTCATGCTTAGAACACAAAGGAGGACCTGTGTCCATAAGACAATGAAGAAAGGGCACCTAACAACACCCAACTCACAAGCACAGAAACACTTAAGAGCATATTCAAGTCATTCAACAAGCATGACAAGTACCCTTTTAACAGGTTATAAAACCCCTTAACAGAGCACTCATCTGCAATAACCCCAGCAGCTCCAATAAGTATGGGGACTTGGAGTGAGTCTCAGTTAAGCGTAGGCAGAGAACTCAAGCAATTTAAGCCTGTTTTAGGAGGGGGGCAGCAGTGATTGCCTGATTCTACCTTCCACAGATTAAGGGGAAATACAACAGCATTGCAAACATGTTTGAGAGCTAGGAAAACAGACCAAACATATAGAAGAGGGCTGCAGAACTTTATAACACAATGAAGCCTATCTCAGTAGGCAACAATGTTGCAGAACAGTAGGGGAACAAGGAAATAGCAGACAGAGGAGTTAGAGTACACAAAAGCACACAAGGAAACTCCAATGCACACAAAGGCACCATTTAGAGCAAAACTGTCACGAACCTAAATTAATATCTGATTAATATGAAGTGTGACTGGCACGACTCGATCCCAATAAAGGATGGATCAAGGCGCGAACCGGAAATAATTAGATAAAGAAATGAACTACTGTATTCTAGAAACGATATTTGCTGTGAACTCAAGTTCTGGACTGACTTTCATTTCTCAAAATATAATTGAATAAATATATATACCTCAGAATAGCAAAAAGGTATCAGCGAGTTCAAGACATACTGAAGACTTGACTCGGTTAGATTTAATTAGCGGAAGCAATATAACATAACAAAATACATGAAATATTCTGAGTCCTGTACAAAACAACTTTCTTTCTCAGCACTTCATCCTGCACCATCAACACTCAACCTGCACATTTAAAAATAAACATGCATGGCTGAGTACAAGTATACTCAGTGAATACATTGTAAAAAATATCATAATATATCTGATATTATGAACGCTTGTTAAAACTAGTTTTATTGTCATGCATCCGAGTAAACACACAGGGGTTTTATCTGAAAAGGCCCTATGTTTTACTAAATCATTTTCTGTCTTTGCGTACGCTTTTCTGTTGTATGATCATCCGTATCCGAACTGAGTGCCAAGGAATAGCTCCGCTTAAGCCATTTCCGCACACGTCGAGGAATAGCTCCGCTAAAGCCTTTTCCACGAATACATATCTGAACTAAACTCCGAGGAATAGCTTCGCTTAAGCCTTTCCCACGGATGTTTAGAACCGTCGATGTCTTAGTCAGGAATAGCTCCGCTCAGCCTTTCCCTCTTCCTAATATCACCGACCTTAAGTGTACACTAACCTCGGTTAACACGCTAAGTTAGCACGAGGCCCGATCGATTTAAGAGTTAGAAAGCCCCTTGCGAGCTAACTAAAAACAGATAAGGATATCATACAAAACCAAACATTTTATGCATGACAATAACTTATTTTCATCAGAAATAAAAATTTTAGGTGAGTAAAAACTCAAATCATTATTTGGACTAAGAGTCTATTGAAAAGAAAGCTCACCTTTCACCGATGTTTTAATATTGCAGCTGCTAGTTAGTTCCTCACAGTTTTATCCTTTGCGGATCTACTAGACTTCAATAGATAAAAATATACTTAGCATGTTGATCATAAATCTGACAGGACTCAACACGACACGAAGGCCTATTAGGGTCTAGTATCCGTTCTAAATTTTCTCTTAGCTTAAGGGTTAATCTCAACCCTAGCTTTTAAACATTTTAAGGCATACATCATCATCATTTAAGGTATCAAAAATACCTTAACATCATCACAACTAGATTCTAGGAACAAAGTCATCACTAAGTTCGTAGACTAAACAACGTTCTGCACAATGTCTATCTTTGAAAACATTTCTGTTTTGACTCACTAAAGTGTAGGGAATGTGCCACATACCAATGGAAAGCCACGGAAGTCTAGTTTCTGATAAAATTTACGGTAACTCCATACGATAACTAACGAAAAAGTTACGCTCATTTTACTGGAAGGTAGCAAATCTGTCACGAATTTCCGAAAGAAAAACATATGACCTGACTTTGCCTATTTTTCATAATTTACTCAGAACAAATTAGAGAATGAGACATATACCATTGGAAAGCCACGGAAGTCTAGTTTCCGGAAAAATTTACAGTGTCTCAATCTGACGTAAAACGAGGGAGTTATGCTCGTTTTACCGAAGGGTGGCGAATCTGCCGAACGCGAAGTGCGCGGGCGCGCTACCTGTGCGCACTCGCGTGCGTCCCCGCGGTCGCGCTGCCTATGCACGCTCGCGCTCGTCCCCGCGCTCGCGCAGAACTGAGGCCGAGAATCGCATGAATGACGATAGACGCCATGAAACTCGATACACAACTTAACACCACCATAAACTCGACACAAAACTTCACAAACCTTTCTATATTATTGAAATCATGCATTTTAACACATCAACCTCATCTCAAACATGCCTATACATTAATCAACTTAATATTCATCTAACATGCTTTAAAACACAAACCAAATATATATATTGATGCCAAAAACTGAAAACATAACTACATAACCATAGTTTTCGAAATACCTCTCAAGACAACAATGGGGAAATGTTGGAAGAAACTTGGAAGAAGATGGAACGATGGAAATGAAGCTTCCAATGACGGCACCGGAAACACAATGGTGAAGAATGGCTGCAACGAGTTTGAGCTCTTCTCAACAATGGCTACAACTTCTTGCTTCTCTCGCTCTCTCTCTCTCTCTCAAAGAAAATAGAAAAAAGAAAATGGTGTGGAGAAGATGAAATGGAGAAGATGATGAAATGAGGGCTGCTTTGCCCTTTTCTCTCTCTCAACTTTTGTGTAGAAAATGAAAGAAGATGGAGTGGAAGGAATGAAGAAGAATGAGTTGTTGTTTCCTCCTTCTCTCTCTCTCGAAATGTTGCAGCAATGAAGATGAAATGGTAAGTGAATGGTAAGCACTCTCTCTCTCTCTCTATGTACTATACATATGTATCTATTCAATACAATATAGCTATAGTTTTCTTTGATTTGGGGGGACAAAGAAACGTGAGAAGCATGGGAGAGGTGAGGGGAAAGGCATGGCCTCCCATGCCTTGGTTAATTAAAAAAAATACCCGCTTTAAATACTAATTGTTCGATTATCGTGATATTTTCCGTCTCCGAAAAATAATCCCAAACTAAATCGATATTGCTAAAATAATTCACTTATTTTAAAACAATGGTTTATTTGAAATTATTGATTTTTAAAACACTGCTTTAAAATACTGGTTTTAAATCCTCAATAATTAAAACATCCGGACTAGAGAATATCTAATTCTCTCGGCTTTTAAATCACTCTGTTTAAATTATTTGAATTTAAACACTGAATGACTGGAGAATATCCGATTCTCCCAATCCTGAAAATATTTATCAGAATATCTAATTCACGATAAATACACACCGTAAATTTAAAAGAATAGGAATCAAATTTATCTGAAATTATGATTCCGGCTTTCCATAACTAAAAGGGAATAAACCCTAACTGAAATAATAATTAACCCACCTACGGGAATTAATTGACCTTGAATTCAATGAAACTTAACGGATACTTTCGACCCTAATCTGACTGGAAATTACTGTACTTGTACAGTAATCACACACTTAACTGCAATCAAGCAATAATTAATTTACGGAGTATTACATTCCACCCCCCTTAAAATAAATTTCGTCCCGAAATTTACATACTTTAGAGGAACAATTCTGGGTACTTTGCTTTCATCTTATCCTCAAGTTCACATGTCACTTCTTCCTGACCATGGTGACTCCATAGGATCTTGACTAGAGGAATAGACTTGTTCCTCAGCTCTTGTACCTTTCGATCCAACATGGCTTCTAGTCTATTCATAAGTTAGATCTAGTTCTAACTCAATTTTACTGTACTGAATCACATTCTTGGGATCATACACGTATTTTCTTAACTGAAAAACATGAAATACGTCATGAACATTACCAAAACTGGGTGGTAATGCCAATCTATACGCCACTGCACCTATCCGCTCAAGGATCTCGTAAGGTCCTATAAAACGTGGTCGTAACTTTCCCTTTACACTAAATCTTATTATCCTCCTGGAAGGAGATACTTTCAGGAAGACCTTGTCTCCTGCTGCAAATTGTAAATCTGTACGGCGCTTATCCGCACACGACTTCTATCGATTCTAGGCTTCTTGAATCCTCTAACGGATTTTTCTGACAATTTCAATCATTTCTGACACTAAGTCTGGCCCAAGAATCCTTCTCTCACCCACTTCATCCCAGTAAAGTGGTGATCTGCACTTTCACCCATACAACGCTTCTTATGGCGCCATATTGATGGTTGTTTGATAAATATTATTATAGGTGAACTCAATCAACGCTAATATTTCCTCTCAGCTTCCATCCCTATCTAGGACCATTGTTCTCAACATGTCCTCTAATGTTTGGATCGTCCTTTCGGACTGTCCATCTGTTTGTGGGTGAAATGTTGTACTGAATTTGAGTTGAGTTCTCAGCTCCTTCTGCAAGCTAATCCAAAATCTTGAGGTAAACTTTGAATCTCTGTCCGATGTTATTGACATCGGAACACCATGAAGGCGTACAATTGATTGGGGTATTTTCACCATCTTCTTTTGGGCCATTTTGATATGAATTGATCGAGTTAATTGTCGTGTAATAGTGTTTTGTGGAAGAAAAATGTGTTTTGTAAGTGTTGCAGGTAATTAACACAAGTTTGGAAGAATTGGCCTATTATTGATAGAAGTGCAGCCAAGTGAAAGCGAAGCTAAAGCTGGAAGAGTTCACATGCCATGCCGTATGGGCATACTGACCAGAAGGAGTGCAGAGATAGCAGTTTCTGGGCCTGTGCGCATGAATTTGGGGCTGGAGCACGGATTTTTACTGAAGCCCATGGTCTGGACGCGTCTCACAGCTGTTCCACCGCCTTGGACTCTTTATTTTATCTCTTTCCTAGTTTGAGTTTATTTAGGATTCTATTTCCATAATTAAACTATTGTATTTAAGGATAATATAGATAGATTAAGAATCATCCATCCATATTCACGCCGTAACACATCAGAGACGCTATTCCAGCAGCTATTATTCATCATCCTCGTTAGTTTTCATCATTATTGTTCAGAATATTTTGTAGTTCGAATTCAATTATGAATTCGAGCAAGACTTGTTCTTATTCCGGTGAAGATTAATGAAGCCCTGGCGTAATTATACTGTGAGATCTAATTGTTTTTTTATTTTGATTAATTGCATGTATCTGTTGTTCTCGGTAATTCAAGTCGTTAATTATTTCGATATTGCTAGATAAGTGCACATATTTAGTAGATCGGAATTAATTAGTAGCCAATTAAACCGGCCATCCGTAATTGTGGTTTAAGTTTAATTAGTGGTAAAACGGTTCTTCAGAACCAGGGGAATAACAGTCTTAATTCAATGGTCCTGTGTCAGAGTCTGTTGGTTTTGAATCGGGTTTCTCTAGTGTCTAATGTTGTCGGCTCATTAAATCTATAGAGCGTCTCTTACGGTTGTCAGTCGATTAGCGAAATACTTAGTGAAGCGTCTTCCTGATTATCGAGAAACTACGGAGAAATTAGGCTGCGTTAGAAGCGTCTTCGGTGGCTATAACTGATTTGCATGAATTAATTGGAATTATCTTTGTATCAAGGATCGGTATGATTAAGCTAGGGTGGAGTTAATTGGAAACCGGAATACTCTTTATAATCTGTTATTCGTTAATCTCTGTTTATTTGTTTATTTTCATATTTACTTTACAACAACAAAATTCGTTTGGAAAGTTTAGTTTCTGCAGATTGGAAATTTGGAATAATTCTCGCCGGTCCTTTGGGAGACGATCTTGCTCGCCACTGTTCTGTGCAGTATGGGCATACCGACTGCTGTCGGGTTATTTATTTTTGGTGTAAAACGACGCACCAACAATCTCCTGACATAAATCTGAGCTAGCTTATTCGATCCATCCGTAACGCGGATCGGAAGGAAATGAGCTGACTTTGTGAGCTTATCAATAATGACCCATATGGCCGTATTCCCTCATCTTGACTTGGGTAGGCCTGTCACAAAATCCATCGCTATGTGTTCTCACTTCCACTCGGGAATCTCTAATGGTTGTAGCGCACCATAAGGCCATTGGTTCAATGCCTTAACTTGTTTACACGACAAGCATTACTCAACATAGGAAGTTACGTCCCGTTTCATTCCTTCCCACCAGAATTTCTGCTTCAAATCCTGATACATTTTCATACTTCCTGGATGTACTGTATACGGAGTATCGTGAGCCTCGCTCATGATCTCATTTCTGAGCTCAACACAGGGTGGAACACATATCCTGTCTTCATAAAGGATAGCATTATCTGATGCTTCCTTGAAACTTTCTATTTTTCTTGATCTGATCTTCAAACGCATCTCTTCCATGGCTTGATCTTTTTTCTATGCCTCAATTATCTTTTCTCAAAGATCTGGTATTGCTACTAAAGTTACCACACGGCATACAATCATCTCAGATGGGTAAACTACCTCTAGCTGTAAGCTTTCAAAATCCCTGATGAGTTTGTCCTCCTAAGTGAGGAGAAAACCCAACTTGCTTGTTTTACGACTCAAGGCATCCACTACCACATTAGCCTTGCCTGGGTGGTAACTGATTCCACAGTCGTAGTCCTTTACTAATTCGAGCCATCTGCGCTGTCTCATATTTAAATCATTCTGCTCGAAAAAGTACTTCAGACTCTTGTGATCTGTGAGAATCTCACACCTAACTCCGTATAGGTGGTGTCTCCAGATTTTCAAGGCATGCACTATTGCTGCTAACTCTAAGTCATGCGTAGGATAATTCAACTCATGAATTCTTAATTGTCTAGACGCATATGCTATGACTTTACCTTTTGCATTAGGACACAGTCTAATCCATTCTTCGAAGCATCCGTGTAAATCACAAATTCTTTATCACTGACTGGAATGGCTAACACTGGAGCAGTGGTTAATCTTTTCTTAAGCTCCTGAAAACTGGCTTCACATTCTTCTGACCACTGGTACTTGATTCCCTTCCCTAACAATTGTGTCATTGGCCTAGCTATCTTGGAGAATCCTTCTATGAATCTCCTATAGTATCCAGTTAATCCCAAGAAACTTCTGATTTCATTAGGAGTAGTTGGAGACTTTCATTCTTGTACTGCCTCTACTTTAGAGGGGTCTACTTTGATTCCTTCTGCTGACACAATGTGCCCAAGGAACATTACTTCCTTCAGCCAAAATTCGCACTTACTGAATTTGGCGTAAAGCATTTCTTTTCTTAGTATTTCTAACACTGTCCTCAGATGCTCTGCATGATCTGATTCATTCTTGGAATAGATGAGGATATCATCTATGAACACAAGGACAAACTTATCTAAGAATGGATGAAACACCCTATTCATGAGATCCATGAATATTACTGGGGCTTTTGTCAATCCGAACGGCATTACCGTAAACTCGTAATGACCATACCGGGTTCAGAAAGCTGTCTTGGGTATATCTTCTGACTTGATCTTTAACTGATGATACCTAGACCTTAGGTCAATTTTTGAGAATACACTTGTCCCCTTGAGCTGATCAAAAAGATCATCAATCCTTGGCAACGGATACTTGTTCTTCAATGTCAGCTTATTCAACTCACGGTAATCTATGCACATCCTCAATGTACCATCCTTCTTCTTCACAAACAGGACTGGTGCTCCCCATGGTGACGTACTAGGTCGGATAAAACCTAGGTCTAATAACTCCTGAAGTTGAATCTTGAGTTCTTGCAATTCTTTTGGGGCCATCCTGTACGGAGCTTTTGAAATCGGAGCTGCTCCTAGTTCCAAATCTATTACGAATTCGACCTGCCGGTTGGGTGGCAATCCTGGCAATCCTTCTGGAAAAACATCTGCAAACTCTTGCACAACTGGAACATTTTCCATTGCCATCTCTATATCATATATCTTGTTTAGATAAACTGAGAAATCTTGATTTCCTCTCTTGATCATCTTCTTGGCCTGCAGCGCTGACATCATTGGAGTGAACTTTTCCATCTCTATGCCGTGAAAACTTGTTGGCTCTTCTTCTGGAACTTGGAATGATATCTTTCTTTCACTGCATAAGATCGTGGCATGGTTATCTGATAACCAATCCATTCCTAGGATTATGTCGGTATCCCACATCGGTAGGACACTTAGATTATCAGCCTTAATCCTAGTTGATACCAAGTCTATTTCTATGTTCGAGCAAACGTGAGTCACAGTCATAGTTCCACCAGTTGGTGTTAAAATCTTCATCTTATGACTAGTTTGTTTAGTTTTAAGCTCTAACTTATCACAATATGCAGATGAAATAAAGGAGTGCGATGCTCCATTATCAAATAAAACAACTACAGGCATGCCGTGAAGTTTGCCCATACCTGCAAGGTTACTTTTCTGCTTCCCTTTCCCGGAGGAACTGGAATTCATTGCATAAGACCTGGAATTCCCTTGCTGCGTCTGCCTCTGTTGTTGCTACTGATATTGTTGTTGTTGACTCTGTTGCCCCGATGCCTGCAGGGCCTTTAGCTAATGAGGGTTCCGTCCCTGTTGTACCTTCGGATAATGCCTCGCATAGTGACCCTCCTGGCCACAGTTATAGCAACTTGTACTTTCCACCAGACAGTTTCCCTTATGCGGCTTATTGCACTTTGGACATAACGTATAGTTGGTTTGTGCTGGCACAAATCTTTCTAGGGTAGGAGCATTCTGCTGTCCTTATTGTCTGTTTCCTTGCCAAGGCTTTCTATAGTCTTGGTTCCTGTTCTGATTACCTCTATCATTTCATTTTCTCTTCCCTAGGAAGTTCTGTGATGGAGTCTGAGTTGGTGCTGGTGCTTAAGTTGGCATTGGAGCTGACACTGGAGCCTTTCTTTCTTCAGGCATTACTGCCTCGATATCCAATGCCCTGTTCAAGGACTCGACATAGGTCAGGTCCTCCCGACTTGCCAAGAACATGGCAATCTCATGCCTTAGTCCTGATCTGAACTTAAATGCCATCTTCTCGTCAGTATCCACCTAGAGAGGTACATACCGTGACAGCTCGCAAAATACTCGTTCGTACTCTGTGACGGACATCTTCCCTTATTTCAGAGTATGAAACTCTGCTTCCTTCTTGACTCTGAACATCTTAAGAATGTATTTGTCGTAGAATCCAGTTTTGAACTGATCCCACGTGTAAGCATCAAGTTGCTCCGGATTCATGGTTCTCCTTCTAGACTCCCATCAGAAATCCGCAGATCTGGTTAACTGAAATGCTACACAGGAGAGTCACTCCTGGTTATCACAGCGGAGGAAATTAAAAATCCGCTCCATCACTCGAATCCACACCTTAGCATCGGCCGGGGTTCCTGCTCCATCAAACGATGGAGGGTTCTGTCGCAGAAAAAGCTCCTCTATTCTGCGCTATAGAGGTGGGGGAGGTGTATGCTCTATTTGTTCCTCGTGTCTTTCTTGTTGTTCTTCCTCCACTCTTTCCTGTCTTCCTTGCCTTGGAGGTCTCCCTCTAGGCCTATTCTGTCTTACGGGATTCACATTCGCATTTCTTCCTCGTATTGCTCTGGGTGGTACCATTCTGTAAATTATAATCTCAAATTATAATTAATAACTAAGTCGCTACCTACTGCTGTATAAATAACTCATGCTTTAGCTTGTCCTTAACATATCTTGAGCACGCAAAACACCTTGAAACTCTAAAGCATAAATCAACAGCCCTTCATGGCTTAAATATATACATATCAGGGAAATCGTCTCTAACGAGGTCTTACAAGTATATTTTCTAATGCACAGGTCCTGCAAAAACTAGCCATACCTGGACGACAGAATGCTTACAAGCTAACGCATCCCTGTCTCAAAAGTGGGAATACCTAAGTCCCAAGAATGGTCTTCTAGGGAACACATTCAACTGTACTATGACTCTCTGAACTGATATACTAAACTGAAATGGAAATTCTAACATCTCCCCAACCGAAAGGGAAAAAAAGAAAATTTCCACAGTCAACCTCGCACTGAAATGAGTTCTTACTAACGAACTCTCTGACTTAGAACATTTCTAAGTCTATTTTCGAGATGCTGACTCGAATATTCTTAACTACTTTTGAACATCCCTGATCGACTTTCGAAACTCCTGCTGGAAAATCTTGAACTCTTAAACTCTATTTCAAGACGCTAACTTGAAATAGAAATCTCCTGGCTACTTTTCAAGTTTCTGACTTGAAAACTCTAAACTCACTATTTGACATGCTGACTCAAATACTGAAGTTTTACCTCGAGACGCTAACTCGAGATAAAAATTTTGAGGTTACACTTTTCGAGACGCTGACTCGAGAAGTAAAATTTCTGAAGGATATAGTTCGAGACGCTGACTTGAACTAAAATTTTCAAGATTCTATCTTAAAGGTTTCTGGACCAATTTATTTTGAGAAGCTGACTCAAAATAAATTCAGCTCGAGGTTTCGAAACGCTAATTTGCAAACCTTACTGAAATGAGGACTTGATGCATCAGCTACTGGAACTGGAATCCCTGATCATCATGCCTCCTGAAACTGGATCTGATCTGAAACTTGTCTTTTTTTTTTCCTTCAAGTTCTTGAACTTGCTGAATTTCTTGATCAGGTTCCCCTGGCTGAGTCTTTACTTAGTGGAAGCCAACTTAAAGGGAACTAAGGCAATCTAGATTCCTCTAAATTACTCTATGTTCTCTATGGCATAAATTCATGAAACAACCTGACTTATCTGAAGTCCGATTATGCAAAAGCTCGACTTATCTAAAGTCTGACTCAATGGAACTTTGCAATTATCTAAACTGCACTGCTGCAATCTGGCAACCTTGGGTGTCTGCTTAACTATTACATCGTGAGCTTGCCTCAATGAAACAAAAATCACTTAAATTTTTTTTAAACATAAAAGGGCTTTCATAAAAAAACTTTTTCTGATGCAAAAGTTTTACCAATATCTGATTGGTCTTACCATGCCATTATCTGAATGGTCTTATTGAAAATTTTGCCAACATCTGGATGGCCTGATCTGAATACTTTTATAAAAATCTCACCATTTATCTAAATGGCTTAACTGAAAATTTTTATAACTTTGCTATTATCTAAATAGCCTGAACTGAAAGATTTTCAAAATCTTGTTATTATCTGAATGGCCTGCTTGAATACTGTAATTTTGACAATCACATACCTTTCTTTCTTTGGTTGAGACTAATGTGAGGGAGTGCTGAGAGTTGTTAACTGATCACTGAATAGTCTAAGGAACAATCTTAGACTTAACTGAAAGAACTTAGAGCTCAGAGCAAAAATGCTCTGAGACCACTCTGTCACGACCCCAAATTAATATCTGATTAATATGAAGTGTGACTGGCACGACTCGATCCCAATAAAGGATAGATCAAGGCGCGAACCGGAAATAATTAGATAAAGGAATGAACTACTGTATTCTAGAAACGATATTTGTTGTGAACTCAAGTTTTGGACTGACTTTCATTTCTCAAAATATAATTGAATAAATATATATACCTCAGAATAATAAAAAGGTATCAGCAAGTTCAAGACATACTGAAGACTTGACTCGGTTAGACTTAATTAACGGAAGCAATATAACATAACAAAATACAGGAAATATTCTGAGTCCTGTACAAAACAACTTTCTTTCTCAGCACTTCACCCTGCACCATCAACACCCAACCTGCACATTTAAAAACAAACATGCAGGGCTGAGTACAAGTATACTCAGTGAACACATTGCCAAAAATATCATAATATATCTGATATTATGAACGCTTGTTAAAACTGGTTTTATTGTCATGCATCCGAGTAAACACACAGGGGTTTTATCTGAAAAGGCCCTATGTTTTACTAAATCATTTTCTGTCTTCGCGTACACTTTTCTGTTGTATGATCATCCGTATCCGAACTGAGTGCCAAGGAATAGCTCTGCTTAAGCCTTTTCCGCACACGTCGAGGAATAGCTCTGCTAAAGCCTTTTCCACGAATACATATCTGAACTAAACTCCGAGGAATAGCTCCGCTTAAGCCTTTTCCACGGATATTTAGAACCGTCGATGTCTTAGTCAGGAATAGCTCCGCTCAGCCTTTCCCTCTTCCTAATATCACCGACCTTAAGTGTACACTAAGCTCGGTTAACACGCTAAGTTAGCACGAGACCTGATCGATTTAAGAGTTAGAAAGCCCTTTGCAAGCTAACTAAAAACATATAAGGATATCATACAAAACAAAACATTTTATGCATGACAATAACTTATTTGCATCAGAAATAAATAACTTTAGGTGAGTAAAAACTCAAATCATTATTTGGACTAAGAGTCCGTTGAAAAGAAAGCCCACCTTTCACCGATATTTTAATATTGCAGCTGCTAGTTCCTCATGGTTTTATCCCTTGCGGATCTGATAGCCTTCAATAGATAAAAATATACTTAGCATCATGTTGATCCTAAATCTGACAGGACTCAACACGACACGAAGGCCTATTAGGGTCTAGTATACGTTCTAAATTTTCTCTTAGCTTAAGGGTTAATCTCAACCCTAGCTTTTAAACATTTTAAGGCATACATCATCATCATTTAAGGTATCAAAAATACCTTAACATCATCACAACTAGATTCTAGGAACAAAGTCATCACTAAGTTCGTAGACTAAACAACGTTCTGCACAACGTCTATTTTTGAAAATATTTCTGTTTTGACTCACTAAAGTGTAGGGAATGTGCCATATACCAATGGAAAGCCACGGAAGTCTAGTTTCTGGAAAAATTTACGGTGACTCCATACGATAACTAACGAAAAAGTTACGCTCGTTTTACTGGAAGGTAGCAAATCTGTCACGAATTTCCGAAAGAAAAACATATGACCTGACTTTGCCGATTTTTCATAATTTACTCAGAACAAATTAGAGAATAATATATATAGCATTGGAAACCCACGAAAGTCTAGTTTTCAGAAAAATTTACGGTGTCTCAATTTGACGTAAAATGAGGGAGTTATGCTCATTTTACTGAAGGGTGGCGAATCTGCCGAACGCGGTCTTGCGTGGGCGCGCTACCTGTGCGCGCTCGCGCGCGTCCCCGTGGTCGCGCTCGCGCTCAGAACTGAGGCCAAGAATCACATGAACGACGATAGATGCCATGAAACTCAATACACAACTTCACACCACCATAAACTCGACACCAAACTTCACAAACCTTTCTATATTATTGAAATCATGCATTTTAACACATTAACCTCATCTCAAACATGCTTATACATTAATCAACTCAATATTCATCTAACATGCTTTAAAACACAAACCAAATATATATATTGATGTCGAAAACTGAAAACATAACTACATAACCATAGTTTTCGAAATACCTCTCAAGACAATAATGGGGAAATGTTGGAAGAAACTTGGAAGAAGATGGAACGATGGAAATGAAGCTTCCAACGACGACGCCGGAAACACAATGGTGAAGAACGGCTGCAACGAGTTTGAGCTCTTCTCAACAATGGCTACAACTTCTTACTTCTCTCACACTCTCTCTCTCTCTCTCAAAGAAAATGGAAAAAAGAAGATGGTGTGGAGAAGATGAAATGGAGAAGATGATGAAATGAGGGCTGCTTTGCCCTTTTCTCTCTTTCAACTTTTGTGTAGAAAATGAAAGAAGATGTAGTGGAAGGAATGAAGAAGAATGAGCTGCTGTTTCCTCTCTCTCTCTCTCTCTCGAAATGTTGCAGCAATGAAGATGAAATGGTAAGTGAATGGTAAGCACTCTCCCCCTCTCTCTCTCTCTCTCTCTCTATGTACTATACATATGTATCTATTCAATACAATATAGCTATATTTTTCTTTGATTTGGGGGACAAAGAAACGTGAGAGGCATGGGAGAGGTGGGGGGAAAGGCATGGCCTCCCATGCCTTGGTTAATTAAAAAAAAATACCCGCTTTAAATACCAATTGTTCGATTATCGTGATATTTTCCATCTCCGAAAAAAAATCCCGAACTAAATCGATATTGCTAAAATAATTCACTTATTTTAAAACAATGGTTTATTTGAAATTATTGATTTTTAAAACACTGCTTTAAAATACTGGTTTTAAATCCTCAATAATTAAAACATCCGGACTAGAGAATATCTAATTCTCTCGGCTTTTAAATCACTCTGTTTAAATTATTTGAATTTAAACACTGAATGACTAGAGAATATCCGATTCTCCCAATCCTGAAAATATTTATCGGAATATCTAATTCACGATAAATACACACCGTAAATTTAAAAGAATAGGAATCAAATTTATCTGAAATTATGATTCCGGCTTCCCATAACTAAAAAGGGAATAAACCCTAACTGAAATAATAATTAACCCACCTACGGGAATTAATTGACCTTGAATTCAATAAAACTTAACGGATACTTTCGACCCTAATCTGACTGGAAATTACTGTACTTGTACAGTAATCACACACTTAACTGCAATTAAGCAATAATTAATTTACGGGGTATTACAAAAACTCAAGCATGTTAAGCAACTTGTAGGAGGGGGGACAACATTCAATGCCTGCTGCTGCCTTCCACAGATTAGGGAGACTTAAACCAGTATTGCAAACATGAATGAGAACCAGGGATACAGACCAATACATATAGCAGAGGCCAGAGCAGGAAAGATCTATAGTTCAGAGGGCTTATAACATTCTTAATAGCCCTGAGGGATTATGAACAACTCGCCGCCGCTGAAGGAGGGTGTGAGAAACCCTAGTTTTGTTGGGAGATTACGATTTTGAAGAGAGGAGTGGATTCTGGAGAGAATCCCATCTAAAAACACGCTGAACATATTTGTTGAGAAGGAAATCAAGGTTATCGAGAGTGAAGAAGGCGATTTTCCGTGATGAAATACTCCAGCGATGCGTTTCTGAAATATGCCCATACAGCACTCAACTCAAAAGCAAGCCTTAATGGAGCAATCAAGCATTCGTACCAGATTCAAGTCCCAATATTGTTGTGGAAATTTGGAATTTCTTACGAATTTGTGAAAGAGGGTTGAAATTAGGGTAGAACGATTTTGGGGATTTTTTACGAGCTGTGAATGAGTTGTATTTTCTGTCTAATTTAGGGATTTAGGTCTAATTTTGTCTAATTTTCCCCCCAAAATAACACGCACGTAAGTCGTGCGTGATGTTTCCATCAAGCGTTAAAATAGCCGTTTAATTCATGGGACCAAAATCGATAGTAATAAACCTATGGGACTAGTTATGGGCAGTTTTTTTTTAAAAAGGACCAAAATCGAAACCGTCAGGACCAAAAACAGAATACCCCATGTCCCGCGGGACCAAAATCGAAATTTTCTCTTTACATATACATTTATGTTTTCATGATAAATGCTTATTCAGGCTTCCTATGTTAAGCCTTGACCATACTTATACCCTGAATTTTAGTTCACATTTATTAATAGTTGTATTAATGTCGCAAAGTTGTCTAATAAGATATAGAGTAGAGGATATGTTGCCTTAGATTAATCATAACTAGTATTGCACCCGTGCGATGCACGGAGAGTGGGGTACACATTTAAAATTTTATTAAAATATGATCACAATAAAAAAAATATTACTTCAATTATCGTACTGAAACAAAACTCATGCATAGTGTAAAATATAAATCATGAATTGAAGTATAATTTACATCTTCAATATAAATCATGAATTGGTAGGACACCCATTACGTTGTATTTCTCAAGGTTCAGAGTGTCTTTCAACTTTTCCAATAATGTCTGTTATAATAAAAAAATTATATATATTAGTAAAACAAAAAAATATAAACAATATAAACTGAAATTTTAATATTAAGTATAGTTAATACCAAAAAGCAAACCCTCATCAAATGGACCAACTCTTGTAAAGATGTGAAATCTCAAAATTGGAACATGTAGTGTGGAAAATCTTCATCCACGATGGGGATAACTTTCGTATAGGAAGAAGAGATGAATTTGAACAAATGTTGGGTTGTTCTATATTTCATCTTATTATCTTGTATATCGAAAAATTGAAAAGCGTATAAACCGCCTTCCACAAATTCGATATTAAACCGCTCGAGGTCTGACTTCCTCATGATACCGTATATATAGTCACTGACACGATCATGGAGAATTATCTCGAGAGTTGGTTTAGCATGCGATCTTCCATACGGTGGTTGTTCGTACATATGAAGAACCCTAAGTTTCAATATCAATTCATATATGGAATGGCCGGTTTCCCCAATCCTCTCAACTAAACTGAAAAATAGAGACATGAAGTTATGATTTGGAATGAATTAATTTCTTGTAAAATGTAATAGAGCGTTTGATTTGTATGCGTAGCATACGGATCTATTTATAAAATCGTACGAAGAAAAATATTTATGGTATGAATTGAATTTTTTGATGAATTGGATTTGTTCTATTATATATGGTTTATATATGCACACAAATCTCTAAAATATATGTGATAATATATCTTTAACGTGTGAAAATTAATGAGGATATATTCATATATATTATATTATACATTATACATATCATTAGTAGATTAATAGATATCATTAGATAATATTGCGGGGAATATCTTATTAATGTGGAGATGATTATACAACATTTACATTGAGATATTGCAGATTTTATAAATGAATTAAAAAAATTCATTTCACGAAGTGCGTGTATTATCAGTAGAATTTTTAAGGGGAATATTTAATTAGATTAGGTTCATTATATGTTATTTATATATCCTCAATCCAATATTAGGTCCTAGATACCATTCTCATTTAATATTTCATATATTAATTCCTAATATAAATAGATATGGCGTGTGTGTATATAATCAAATTTATCAATATATAATATAAATATATACACAAATTCCTAATATTAATATTAATATTTCACGGCTGAGAGTTGTTTATCCCTAATATTAATATTCATATATTAATTCCTAATATAAATAGATATGGTGTCTATGTATATATATAATGAAATTTATCTATCACTAATATTATATGCACGTAATCTATATATTAAGAGAAAATATTAGCTTCTCAATTAGTATAAATAGATATGGTGTCTATGTATATATATAATGAAAGTTATCTATCCTAATATCTATCACTAAATTATACGTACGTAATCTATATATTAAGAGAAAATATTAGTTGCTCAATTAGGAATAGTGATTTGGGTGGAAAAAATTGTTATTTCTATTTTCGATAACTATCTTACTTTTAGATAATATATAGATTACAATAATACATTAACAGTTTAAGCTTCATCTAAAATTCATTTAACGTGGAGGTATTAAAACCACAAATCAAAAAAAAATTAATAGATAAGTGTTTTTATACATATTAATATATATTCACCGGTTATTTTATAAATTAATTTATGTTTTGACTTTTCAATATTCTTAGTTATTTTTATACCCTTTAAATTAATTGATAACAAAAATAAGTGTTCTTTTACTTATAAAAACTTTTTTTTTTACACAAAAGAAAAGCATGAGTATTCATAATGCATGAGTATTTCGCTTAACGCTTTTACGTTAATAATTTTTTAATATCTATATATGTACATATTTGAAATAATCCTAATCATGTTTAATTATATAAGAATACCTTTTTTCTAAGTAGAATTTCGAATGTCAATAGTTTTTGAATATCTATTTGTGTATATATATTAAAATAATAATTAATCATATTTAATTATTCTACTTTTTACATATACATTTATGTTTTCATGTGTTAAGCCTGATCATACTTATACCCTGAATTTTAGTTCACATTTATTAATAGTTATATTAATGTCGCAAAGTTGTCTAATAAGATACAGAGTAGAGGATATGTTGCCTTAGATTAATCATAATTACAATAATACATTAACAATTTAAGTTTCATCTAAAATTCATTTAATGCGAAGTTATTAAAACCACAAATCAAAAGTTTTTTAATAGATAAGTGTTTTTATACATATTAATATATATTCACCGGTTATTTTGTAAATTAATTTATGTTTTGACTTATCAATATTCTTAGTTATTTTTATACCCTTTAAATTAATTGATAACAAAAATAAGTGTTCTTTTATTACAAAAACCTTTTTTTTTTACACAAAAGAAAAGCATGAGTATTTATAATGCATTGTATACGTCAAGTTCATCTTCAAGTAATTTCAATCATTAGAACAAGTATTTCATCCATAACATATATTTAAATAAGTTCCATGATTTTGTTATTTTTTCCCTCTTCGAAGCTAATATTGAAAGTTCGTTTGCATATTATTATACAAATAACTTTTTAATCAACAGTTTGCGTTTGTAATGAGATTACAACTACCAATGTATCTCCACAAATAAGACTTGTATATATGAAAATAAAATATTCTGATTCAAAACAACGAAGTTCATTAACCTGTTGTTTATTAACATAATTATGACCACAAGTGCATGGTGTAATTGTAATACTCAGCGAGCAAAAGTATCGTATCTCATAAAGACTGCAATTTCTATGTTTTCAGACACAAGTACTATATTGAATATCTAGACCCTAGAATGAAAATTATAGATTAGGTATTAGAATACAATGAATAATAATTAAATAATATAACATGATTACATTATTACCCTTAGATATAATTTAAAATAAAGTTATAATAGGTAAACTCAAAATTTTAAAATTATTAGAATTCAAATAAAAATAAAAATATTAAATAATATTAGATTATTCATTTGTCGCCCTTAAATAAAATAAAATAAGGTTATAATAGATAAACCCAATTAAATATTTCTGAAGATTTGTGTTTTTTCAAAAATGAGAATAATTTCTCAATATTAGTAAATAACAATCCAGGATACCCGTATAGATATATTTTTCAACAAATCCATAATCCAGAATTCAATCTTCTCATGAGTGAATGGACGAAAATGGAATTTGAGTGTATTATGCACATAGACGTCATAGGAGATGATGAAGATACATATTGATATAATCAGTTAGATGAGGTAGAACTTCATAATATTGAAAATATGATGGAACCATGATGTAATATGTATTGTACAATTTTGTATTTATAATTGTATTTGTATTTAAAAAAAAAAAGAGAAAAAGAAAAGAAACAAAAGCAGGTATTAATGCACCATGACAATCAAGAAAGCATGCAGACACAACAAAATGATGAAAAGAAGACTTGACATAAATCAAGGACTTAATATCACTCTCATCAAAGTTTTCTAAAATTACAAAAAAGACCCTGAGTTCATCTATAAAAGGAGGCACTCCATCAAAGAAAGGCGGTCACAATTATATTTCACATGTTAAGAATTTATAGTTAGGAAGATACACAACTGAACATGAAATTTACACACAAAGATACATTACTTATAATTCATTTTGATGTAAAATAATTTATCTTAATATGTTTAATATTAATTTATTCTAAATTACGTGCAACGTAGATCATTTATATTAATGTAAATAAAAGACAGAAAGAGAAAAACGAAAGCCTAAAATATATTTTCATTTGTTTCTTCAATCACAAAAAGTTTGAATGAGCTTACAGCAAAATGCAGTTAGAGAAATTTTAAACCCAACCCTCATTTTACTATTTTTTTATATTCTTAGCCTATACACAACACAAGTGAAAACTTGTAGCCCCTTTTCCCACCCCAATTAAGTTATAGAGTGTTGCTAGACACACTACACACTATTTTATTTTATTTTATATTTTTATTTCACATACTACAGAGTTTTTCATTTTTACCCTTCACCCTAAAAAATAATTTTAACAGTGTTATTAATTTAAAATAATAAATAAAATTAAAAGAGAAAATCAAAATACATTTTCTAAACACATATATGTCGTCTCTCCTCCCATCTGCTAGGGTTCAATAGTTATTTTCTTATTTGAGCGGAAGAAATCGAAATCGAAGGGGGAAATGTTCTTCGAAGAGAACATTTTTCGACCCAACTCAAATCGAAGTTCATGGAGATTGTTCGTAAGTTTGATTTTTCATTTTGATTGTGTGAAAAACCATGGAGAACTGTTGATTTTTTCGATTTTATTGTTATGTGATATGTTTGATAATGTAATTATTCAATTCTTGGTTCTTTGTTCTAATTATTTGAAGATTTGTACTTTGTGAAGAAATGGTGGTCGTTCTTCATTTTTTATTTCTGAAAAATTAGGGACGTCAAACTGGTTTTTGTTGATGGAAGATGTTTTGGTCGAAAATCATGTTCTGATATACTTACTTGCTTTATGATACATTCTACTTGCTCTGTTGCTGATATTCAATTTCAAAAAACTTTTTTCTGATATACTACACTTAATATCAAAAATTATTTTCCGATATGCTCTATTTATTTTGGAAAATGTTTTTTGATATGATCTATTTTACTATCACATTCTAATTGATTTCACAAAATATAATTTGATATTGTCCGATTGAATTCGAATAATGTTTTCTGATATGCTATTAAAAAATATTTTATTATATGATTTGTTTGATTTTGAAAATATTTTCTGATATGCTACACTCGAATTCAAAAAATGTTCTCTGATATGCTATCAAAAAATATTTTTTGATATGCTCTATTTGATTTTGAAAAATATTTTCTGATATGATATGCCATATATCAAAAAATAATTTTCGAATCAGTTAACTTGTTTTTGTTTTCTCATACTAATATACACCTTTTTAGGACAATTTTCTCGAAGAAGACCAACTGCTTCGGCAAGGAGACAACATGTGACAACTTGAATCCAAGTTGAAGAAGCAACTCCAATCTTGGTTGAATAAGATACAGCTCCAATTTAGGTTGAACAAGAGGTTATTCCGAACAACGATGTTGTTGAGGATAATGATGTTGCCGAGATGTATGAATACTTGGAAATTTCTACTTATTTTGATGTGAATTTATGATACTTTGTTGGATGTTTTGACGTATTAATTCTAACTATATATTTGTTAGTTATTTTAACAAGTTTTGTAATGATTCTCTAATATGCTATCAAAAAATATTTTTTGATATCTGGCAATGATTTGGAAAATGGTTTTTCAACCTGTCTGTAATGATTTCAAAAATTATTTTCCAAACTATAAGTAAGATGTCAATTTTTCGACCTCTCTGCAATGAGGTCGAAAATTATTTTTTGACCGGGAAAGATCCATAGTTTTTCAAACTGTGTTAAAATTCAGAAATAATTCTCCAACTTGGAGTTCAAGATTTCAGATATATTTTTTGACCTAGAAAATCCTGTTCAAAAAACAAAAACACATCCGAATAAAATGATCCATACATGAAACACATACAATTCGACAACTAAGATGTATTACAATTATTATAAATTGATGGTTTCTTCCTAGTCTCATGGTAGTGCCCGCTTTGTTCACATGTCAACTTTAAATGAGGAAGTCTTCTTTCTTTTCCTATTTCTGAATATTTAACAACAATGACAATCCTAAGTGGAATAACTCTCTCACAAATTCCTGAAAACAAAATCACTCCATAGTGTGGAATATATCTCGATAATCAAGAGCTAACTCGTACATTGGGCCAGCAACAGTACTCTCTATTACCTATAAAACCAGTGAGAAACTGTTAGATTATGAAATATTTGAACGTATTAGGGTCGGAAATGGATTTTTGAACCTTCCTAGTTAATAATGAAAAATAATTTATGACTTGAACCGATAATTTCAGAAAATAATTTCTGACCCGTTATGATGATGTTCGGAAACTGTTTTTTGAAAGAACCTTCTTATTTCAGAAATATATATTTGATGCATTATTCATATGATCGAAAACATATTTTCGACCCCCTGTGATGGGTTTCAGATGGTGTTTTTTGACTTAACTGCGATGAACACTACTATTCGATCAGAAAAATTGCCAAAATAATCGAAAAAATATATGGCAAATAACTTACATTATCTGTTTCCTCACTCTTTTCGTGCTCAATGATTGATTTCTACAAAAAATCTCAATCTAAATGGATTTTGAAAACTTTTGAGAATGGTTAAGTTTTCAGAATAATTTGGTTGATTTCGTGCCCCATTATTTGTTTCTTCAGTTCTTTCGATCTTTTTGATAGATTTAGTTTAGAATGATTCTTATAATTTTTTATATATTATGTATTGTTTTCTTATAATTTATGATTATTGATTTATTTTTTTGAACTTATAGTTATTAATTTATTAGATTATTTAGGAAGGGTATTTAAGTAAAATAATAAATAATTAATTTTCAATTAATTTAGTGTGTAGTGTGTAAAGAAAAACTTGTAGTGTATTTAGAAACACCCTAAATTATATCACAACCTCCAATTACTCATACAACGTCCATTGGTTCCTCAAGAACACAGATATCGCCGTCACTACCACTATCAACTTTCGTACTATGTCTTCCATATAATAATGGAATCTTACAATACATGTATACCATATTTTACTCTTATTTCCTAATTTAGATATTAATATCCAATATGATATTACCTTAATTAATTAATTAGTCGAACATATATATCGTAAACCATTTAATCTTTGTTTCTACAATTAAATAGGTAATTTATAATACTTCAGATTTACCTTAATTCATTGTGTTGACTTGATAATTAACCAAATAATTATACATATATGGTATGTAGCACGGTTCAATCATCACAGTTTATCTTAATTAGTTGTCAAATGTCAAATTATTCGACTGCTTTCATTACGCCCTAATCCGTTATATATGCTATGCGTTTCACACTTTGCAATTTGAAATTAAGAAAATTATACTATATATTATTTTATTTTACAACAATCAACATATGGCTGCAACATTTTTCTTCATCAAAAATTTGCATCTTTCGAAGAAGTTGACGGCTTTAGCTGGGGGACTCGTATTCATTACCACAATCAAAATGCCTTCCTACGTCAACTCAAGGTGACAAATTTATCCGACTCGATTACATATTTACATTATATATGTTATGAAAAAAATATTATATTGTATCTTCAGAATTGTTTTTGTAGGACAGTGACATTATTTGAAGTGGCCCTCATATACAAATTCTAGAGGAGAAGGTGACAATTGGATTTTCATTTATACATATACTAATTACTATATATAATATTAATGTAATTTTTTTTCTCATTGTTTTGATGACAAGCATAATTAAAAATTAATTACTGTCAAATTATTTTTTCAATATTGCTTCATCGGATCATAATATCAAACTCCACTTGAGATGATTCATTTGAGATGAGTGTTTCAAATAAATGCTTCATTAATCAAGATTCATCGGAGGTCACTTTATAGATAGGTTTTTTTATCCACAATTCCATCAAAGAATATGTAAGTTTATGAGATTTGGTGAAAAGCTCAATAAAGTTCGATGTTTTCGCATCTTTTATATATGAATTATTGAGATATTGGGTTTCATTTTGTTATTAATTTAAGTGGTTTCATTTTGTTTTTATTTGATGAACAATTGTCGAATTTATATTTAACTTCACATGGGTTTTCCATGTTCTGATCTTATGAAATTTGTGTTAAATAGTTTAATTTGTTTGAGTTTATTTTTTCACATGCATAATGAAATAAATAATATTCAAAAAATATACATAATATACGCAATAATGAAAGGAAGAAATCACAAACATTATACATAATATAATTGCTTGATAACTAAAAATGACTATGTTTTGGACAATAAAAAGTTTGTTGGTCCCGGACGAGTTAGAATCAGTTTAGAGGGGGGGTGAATAAACTGATCCAAAAACTTTAAACTTAAATGCAGAATATAGTCAGGGTCCTTTGACTCGCTATAAACTTATCGATGCATAGATCAATTTGTAGATTTTCAGTTGACTTAATGTGTGCAGTTTGTGTGAGTTTTGTGTACAGTTTCAAGAGTAAGCAGTTAAGATAAAACAGTACAACACACAATCGATTTATATAGGTTCGAATTCTCAAAATTCTACGTCCTCTCTTCCTTCCGCAGAAGGGCAAATCCACTACATAACTTGAGTTCACTTTACAAATTATACAATGAATGACAAGTTTGCTAAATCTGGTAATAGTGAGTTACTTTACAAAGTTACCTCAGCGGGGTCGACAACTCACACTTGCAATCCCCAGCAACTAGCTATTGCGACGACAGTTTCTTTAGCGGCGGCTCACACTTAGCTGAAGAGTTAGGTGCTATTGTAGTCTTTTCAAGATTTTAGATCTCTTTCGATCTTCAAGAGGTTTAATCTTGAACAGAGGTATCAACTGATGTTGCTCCTTGAATTGAGTTGTAGTAGTTGATCGTTGTATCGCAAGAATTGAGAAGACTTCTATGGCTGGACTTTTAATAGCTAACTGATTGCTTGAAGCTTTAAGTTCTTCTTCTCAGTTGTGACTTTCGCAGCTGTAACAATGCTTTGAACTTGAGCTGAAAGGGAGAGAAAGAAAGCTCAGTTGTGAAGTGCAAAAGTTTAGATGACAGAGAGTTATATCTCGAGAAGTGAAAAGTGTGAAAAGTATTTGAAAATTTGATTCACTCGTCTTTTATAGAGGAGTGATCTTGTGACCGTTGAGTTCAATTGATCGATGGTCTGTTGGTTCATCAATGGTATGTTGATTTTCATAGCCGTTGGTGCTGTTGATGTAGTTGTTACTCTGTCAATCGATCGCTGTTGGGCATTAACTCATTTGATTCTTCAGTTAGAGATCTTGGCTCAGATTCTTCCTGATCAGTTTGGCCAATCACTTCAGTTTGGCTACTTTCTTCAGTTCAACTGATCACCAACTTTTGACTGGTTTGTCTGAGTGTCAGCTTGACTGGTTTCATCTTCAATTTGGTCAGCGGTTGGCTCGTCTTAAGCTTCAATTTGGCTGACTTTACTTCTGGTCATCAGTTGAGTGCTTCCAGTCGTTAGTTTGAGCTTCCAGTCATCAATTTAACTGTCTTGCCATTTGTTTTACCAGTCAGGTTGACTTTTCTCTCCAGTTCAGCTGACTTGGTTGTCAGTTTGGTAGTCATCGGTTTGACTCCTGTTGATCTTAACCCTCAGTTGGGTTATTTTTTGACTGGTTGACATATTCTCTCAGCTGAGTTGACCGTGCTCCAGTTTGGTTGACTATTTCTTCAGCTGAGGCTTTCTCTGAGCCTCAGTTTGGTTGACTTTTGTTTTCCAGCTTGGATCTTTTTCAGTTTTTCAGGAAACGTTTGACACGTTTTCACATCTCATCAAAACTACATCTAGGTTTTAACTTGATAATTTTTCCTAACAAAGTTGATATGTTAATTTCCCGAGGTATATTCAAATAACCACTACCATTATAGTGCCCAATTGAATTTCATTTAATTTATATATTGTCTAAATGAAGGAGAAAATACTCTTTAATAACATTTTATCATATATAATTATATTAATGAACTGGTTATATAATTTCAATCTATGAAATATAATTATTTCATATAATCTACATCATCTAAAACAATTACCACATTTTTCAATATACCGATTTCTGTTAACCGTCCATTATAGTTGTAAGTTTCAGTGCCCAAAATTAATTTATTAATAACAAACCAATATTCAAATTTATCTAAAAATTAGTAAATATATAACTAAAAAAATTATCTATATGATTTAGATGAAATAAATTATTAATAGATTTCTATTATAATATCCACCATTCGATAATTAATTAGAGAGGAAGATTATTCATATATCTTACACGTGTACCGGTTGATTCATTTATCTTCTTTTTTTGAAATATGATTATTGATTCTCTAGACATCACGTATCACTATGTATGAAGTAAAATATCACTAATTATACGTACGATTTTCGGATTGTATAATTGATGAAATGTTATATTTATAATTTTTTTTTTGAAAAGTGGGTACTATTTTTTGTTAATTTTAAAAAAGTGAACTATTCTTAAAAAAAATAAAAAAATATAAGTATCAAAGTGTAATTTAAACTTATTATTATTTCTATATATGCATATACTAGCAATCCCCCATAGTTAGTAAATAAGCCATGAATATTTTTGAAAGGGGCTCATGTCATATTATAACAATTTATAGGTACACCAATACAAATAATATTTAAAACTAATAAAATGCGGGCTCGATCAGGGGATTTGGCGTAGAAAATAGCCTTTTTTTAATATTAAATATAATATAATATTACGATTATATCAGTTTGGGGTAGAAAATAGGTTTTTCTATTTTAAATCTAATATTACTATTATATCAATTTGGTGTAGAAAATATATTTTCTAATATTAAATCCAAAATTAATATTATATAAATAATTTTTTTCAAATTTAAGTGGGCAGTGCCACCGGCCCCGAGCCTAAGTGCTTCATCACTGCCATGATGCTTTGTTTCTCTTCAATTGTATTCATAGAAATAAATGTAACGGCCATAATTACTTCGACACAATAACATAACAATCCATTTAGAAAGATATATAGAAACATCATAAAATCTATTTTATCTCAATCGATTGTTTTTTATTTTATAAAGTCAAAAGAAATGACACATTATATAAAAAAAAAATACATTTGTAATTCATAATACAGTGGATAAAATTCATATATTTATATATTAATTAAATTCATGACTGCATATAATTTTATTATTGTAACTAAATCTTTTTAAATAATATTTCATGTGTATTGTACATGCGGTATACTAGTAATTATTCAAGAATATAAAGTTTACGACTATAAATTATAATTGTAACTAAAACCTTAAACCTAACAAATAAGTTATGATATACTAATGTGTATATTATTTTTACGTATGAAAAGTTTAAGAACACACCATAATTTAAATTATTAAATTTTATATTATTATTAATTAAAAGTTTTAATCCATGCATCACACCAGAGCAATATGAGTCACTTCAAGTAATAATAAAGGGAGTGATTATTTGCACTACTAATTTTAGTCCACCGCAAAAGAAATAAATGAAAAATAAAATAATTGTGAAGTTATTTCAACACCTTTTTATTACTTGATTAAACTACTAAAATTATTCAATGCATCACAAATTCAAAACTAAATAATAATAATAATTATTATTATTTATCAACTTCTAATAGTTTATTAGAAGTATTAGATGCTAGTATGGGTATATTGATCGAAAAATAATCAAGTCTAGAACGTGTTGTGGATGCTTTTTTTGGTCCAGATCGCGATTCGTTCGAATTAAAATTTTGAACATTTTGGAGTGGTTCGAACTCCATTTTTTGAACATCACTTAGGGAAAAAACGGAGTTCAGGGCGTTCAAATTTAAATTTTTGAACATATTGAAGTGGTTCGAATTCCAATTTTCGAACATAGTTCGTTCGGAAAATGTTTTTTGAACAAATAAAGGTTGTTCAAAAAATTAACTTTGAACACCCTTGCACCTTAAAATTTTCTAAGTGTCATTCGAAAAATGATTTTTGAACAAATGAGGGCTGTTCAAACTTTAGTTTTCGAACCAACTCTGATTTTCTAAGTATTAGAGCCGTTTGAATTAATATTTTCAAACAAGGTAAATGTGTTCGAAATTTTATTTTCGAACAAATTATATTTGTTTGTTTTAACTAAAATAAATATTTTTGGAGTGAAGGGTATTAATATACCTGTGTATGGTGCAAATAGTAAAATTTATAATATATTGAACAACCAAAGTGCAAAAAAAAAAAATTATAGTGTAAATAGTAATTCTCAATAATAAATTATGTGGGCTAATTCATAGGCGCATACGCATTAATCACACTTTTATTTTCTTAAGGTAATTATACTTTACTTTAAAATAAAGTTGCATATTGAGGGAGGTTTCTTTCTAAATTTTATTTGTCAAAATTTGTTTCTAAATTTTTATTATATTAAAATTAAAATTGAAGCCCTTGCGTAAAGTTTGAATAATTATACTTATTTTTACTCTCCGATTTTGATTTGGGTCCTTCCATTTTGATTTATATGGAATCAATAATGATTTGTTTCACACCTCAAAAAATTAGTATTTTATTTTGATTTGTTTTTTGAGGAAAATAATATTTTATTTTATACATAATTAAAATTATTTGAATTTAATTTTTGCTAACTAGAGGAATCCAAGTTCAAATGAAAATACAAAAATCTAACTCTTAAAGAATTTCACAATATAACGGTCTAAATGCTCTTTATTCTTTATTCCGAACCAAAAATACCTAAATTAGGTTAATTATGAAACTCTGTGATACTGTATGTCTTTCATGCTTTGCAAATTAAACAAAATTCATCGGCCAAATTTTGATTGAAGAATTTGTACTAGTCGGGGGATTCAAGTTGAACAACAATCCAATCGCACAATTAATTGATCGAAGGAAACAAAAATTCAATCTGATATGAAGAAAATCGGAAGCGCGAGTAATGTTTCCGATAAGGGCCGGATCCTGGCGGCCGACCCGAATCTCCCTCGGTTTCTCTGCCAGAACTGCCGCCAAAGCCTCTGTATCGTCGGCGTCGATTCTTTTGCCGACAAATTCCTCGCCGCAGGTTTCAATTTTATGATTTTTGGATATTGATTTTTGTTCCTTTTTTTTTTATCTTTACTTGACCTGATCATTTGTGAAATTATGGTTGGTGGAGTCTTGTACTGAAACTTTATAGTGAAAAGAAAATGGGTAATTTGTGGAAGTATGTGCTGTTGTAATAAATTTATGGCCAAATTTGGGAGTCCGCTTAGGTATTTATTTTTTAGTAATTGAGAGTTTATTTGAGCGAGATTGATTGAGGAAAAGTTCGTACATTAGTGCATTGCATGCAAAACTGATTGTTTTGCTATGTTACTAAGGCATGATTATAATGTATAGGCGCATTAGTTTGTTGATGAATTTAGCAGTATTGTTTTGTACTAGTTTGATTTTTGTAGATAATGTAGTTGAAGCCCTCTTCGAGTAATTTCATATTATGCCCTTTTTCATGTAGTTTTTGGCTTTAGCTTAAAAATGGGGACAATGAGATACTGAGATTTCAGCACCTAACCAAGGTGTAATTTGAAGTATATGGGTCTTTTGCTTTGATAATTTATGATGTATATGTGCAGGTATGCAAGGTTCTTCGATCCATGGAGCGGGTAGTGTTTCGGGTTCAACTCGGATGGACCACTCATTTGTTGTGTTGCCAAAGCAAAGGAATCAGGCACCAGGAGTTCCTCCTCGACCCAGAGGTGGAGCAATGCACCCGGATTCCAGCCAGTCTGGGAAGGCAATAGACGAGTCATTTGTTGTATTACCTCCACCAGCTGCCTCAGTGTATAAATGTGAACCTGGAGCTGATGGAGGTGGGACCAACTTGCCATCACCTGAGGGTGGAACCACTAACTCCCCTACACAGCCACACAATTCAGGTTTCCACTCCACAATAACTGTCCTGAATCGTGCATTTGATATTGCCACTACTCAAACTCAGGTACACACAATCTATGAAATCCATGTTTATTGCAAAAGATTACGACCCATTGTCTAAGATTCAGCATTGTACTATTCTGACTCCAAACATTTTGCATACCAGTCTTGTCATGTAATAAACATTTTTCAGAACTCCATCTTCTGTCCATGTGCAGGTCGAGCAGCCTTTATGTCTGGAGTGTATGCGTGTTTTGTCTGATAAACTTGATAAGGAGGTTGAAGATGTCAACAGGGACATAAAAGCGTATGAAGCCTGTCTTCAAAAATTGGAAGGGGAAGCCAAAACTGTTCTTAGTGAAACTGAGTTTCTTAAGGAGAAATTGAAGGTGCTTATTCCACAATCTCATATTAAAATTGGTGCTTCAAATTAGTTTTTTTTTAAATAAATAAATGAACTCTTGTGGAGCACAGTGCTACATTTTTGTTTGTCAGTCTGCTTTCAAGCTGACAGTTACTTGTTCACCTGACTGCAGGAGGTTGAGTGTGCATTTATATTAGAAGTTCCTTTGATGGGAACTCAAGCTTCATATTGCTTATGTATGATATCTAGAAATTTCGCAATCAAAATCAAAGCGAAAATAATAAACTACTTTGTGCTGTACTGAGTTTTTTTTACTTTGAGCAACAAGTATGTCCTGAAGTATCTAACTAGGAATTCAAAGATTGATTTTGACATATTTGGTTATCTTATAAGATAGAAGAAGAAGAACGAAAGCTAGAAGCAGCAATTGCAGAAACAGAGAAACAATGCGATGAAGTAACTGCTGAACTAAAGGAGCTGGAGTTAAAGAATAGCCGGTTTAAAGAGCTAGAAGAGCGGTAATAAACTTCGTAGTTTTTATCTGGGACCTGTGTCTTTCAGTTGTTACTGGTGGTGTTGATTAGCTGATTTTGATTTATTCGTTCATTCTTCTTCTTTTTCATTTCTATATTCTCATATTCATTGTAATTCTTCTCGGATGAATGATATTTTTTTTTCCAGATATTGGCAGGAGTTCAATAACTTCCAGTTTCAGTTTAGTTCACATCAGGTTTGTCTCAGTTGCTCCCCTCTGGACTCTTTTTTTGTTTTGTCCATCTTCTGCCTCAGCCAATCCTTATGTACTGGTTTCGGGGCATTTATTAGCCATGCTACCTTAAGATCAGAAGATAGTGATGCTGGAAAAAATATTCCTTGCTCCTCTCTGTCCTAGTTTTTTCTCTTAGCAAATTTTCTGTAAAATTATTTAATTCAAATCTATGGTCGGTAGGAAGAGCGAGATGCAATTCTGGCAAAGATTGAAGTCTCACAAGCTCATTTAGAGCAGTTGAAGCGCACCAATGTGCTAAATGATGCCTTCCCTATTTGGTATGATGGAGAATTTGGAACTATCAACAACTTTCGACTGGGAAGACTGCCTAAAGTCCAGGTATATTAATTATATGACTGAATGATATGTTTGTGTCTAGGTTATTTCTTTCTTTAAATGTCCACCATTTTTACATTTCCCTATGGAATTGAATTAGGTTGAGTGGGATGAGATAAATGCTGCTTGGGGGCAAGCTTGCCTTCTCCTTCATACAATGGCTCAGTACTTCAGACCGAAGTTTCTGTATCCTTATATAATAGCAAATATCTGTATATTATTTTTTTCTGTTCTACTTAAAAGTACCCCTTCATATGATACCGGTATATGTTGTGGTTGTTTACTTGGGTGGACGATACTGTTCATCTGGCCTTATTTAATTTCACATCAATGAATTTGGGTTCAAGTTTTTATCTTTATCTTTCTGGTTTCTTTCTTAAATGCAAGTTATTTTTTTTTTTTTTACTGCTTAAGCATTATGGTGGGGAAGTGGAGTCATTGGAATATCCGTATGTTATTTTCCAACAACTGAAATGAAACTGAATTTACTCTGCCTTTTCAACTCCCATTCCTTAATTATGGCTTTCAGATATCGCATTAAAATTCTTCCGATGGGAAGTTATCCTCGCATAATGGACAGCAACAACAATACTTATGAGCTGTAAGTTGTAGACAATTCTCAGAATTTCTGTTTACTGAACTTAAGATTATTGTTTGGACCATCCTTTAGTTACTTTTCATTGTAGATTTGTAGCTATATTATCTTTCCTTCTTAAACTTTGCTGCCGTAGCCTGCCATTTTTCAACAGTTTTTGTTTCTCTTTATTTTTATCAGGACATCCGCTTGCTGTAAATTTAAGCAATCATAATAGTATGATCTTACTTGCATATTAACATAGCTAATGTTTATTATTTCTCAGATTTGGCCCTGTGAATGTATTTTGGAGCACTCGTTACGACAAAGCCATGACCTTATTCTTAACCTGTCTAAAGGAGTTCGCAGAGTTTGCGAACTCAAAAGATAAAGAAAATAACATTCCTCCTGAGAAATGTTTCAAGCTTCCATACAAGTAAGTGGCTTTCATGTAATGTACAATATGCATTGCATGGCACTTGGTGGTATTATTGAACTGTTTGGTCACAAATTCATGTAGCTACTGAATCCATAGAATCAGAGTGAAGCATCCCCAATCTCAAGAAAACCCATACCATTCTTGTATTTCCTGGCTACTGCCGGAAGCATTGCAGTTTCTGACTTTTTCTTCAAATTTTCTAAGTTAACCTCAAGTAGGCAGATTACAAATATATTGGATTCGTTTTCCTTTCACTGAATTGAGAGGAGTTGCAATCATTCGTGGTGTAACTTTCATCAGTGGTTCCTAAAATCACATTTACAATCTCATGAGAACTACAATGTTTTTCCGGAATATTTTACCAATCTATTCAGGTTTCTGACTCTTCCACATGACGTGTTTGTAGAATCGAGAACGACAAAGTGGAAAATTACTCCATTACACAGAGCTTCAATAAACAGGAGAATTGGACCAAAGCTCTTAAATACACCCTTTGTGATCTGAAATGGGCTCTCTACTGGTTTGTTGGGAACACAAACTTCCAGCCACTCACTGCCTCCGTTGCTCCCCATGCTGAAGTCTCGGGCGCAGGGTCAATGTACAGTAAACGGCCGGCTGATATCAGGTCACAATCATAGCAACTCTTCTGCCCATGTAGAAAGCTAGAAACTAGAATGCTTGTACAGTTCAAAATATGTCTATACTGCTCTATTATAAATAGGCATCTTCTATCTTCCTATTGTGAAATGATATGTCTACCAAAACCTCAGTTTCTAATCTTACTTTTCTGTACAGCTCGTAATTTGCATTGTACTTGAGTTGAGTTCATTCTCAATTTAGTAGCCAAGCTGCGATTTGTATGATGTGGTTGAAAGCAACTAGGTGAGTTGTTCAGCTAGGGCTATAAATGAGCTGATCTATATGCGAATCTTGATTCAAAGTCTGATCATTAAATAAACAAGTCGAGTTTGAGTCTCAATTTCAAGCTCGAAATTAACTATTTCCAGTCAAGCTCGGCCTAAAAGAATTTGATGTTATGGCTTGGATCGTCTCGTTTACAACCCGGCATTAGTCTTTGCTGCTGTAAGTTTTGATTAAAATTTGTTGATGTTTTAGGTGAATTCGCCCACAATGCAAAAGACTGTTTATGTGTTGGAACACATTTCGTGAGAGAAAACAGAAACAGAACATGCAAATATTACATTGACAAAGTCGTAGAAGAAACATTTTATTACAGAAACTCAACCAAATACACCTCTGCAACTCTATCTATATATATATATTAGCTCCTCTGTTGCACATTCCCTCACAGTACAGCCTCATCTAAAAAATGAGTCGTCTGTTTTACTCTATCGCCATTCTTCTTTTGTTTGTCTCAAAATCAGTGGTCTCCGTGCCTTCATGCCCCGACGTAATAAAGAACGTAGCACCGTGCCTCAGTTATCTGCAAGGCAAAAGTGCGTCGCCACAATGCTGTGCAGGGGTGAAAGGCTTGAGTGGCATGGCCAAAAACCAACAAGATCGAATGGCCATTTGTGAGTGTGTGAAGCAAGCTCTTTCTTCGTATGCGTATGATCCTAAGCGTATCCCTCTTCTTCCCAAGGAATGTGGAGCAGAAGTTGTTTTACCTCCGGTAGACAAAAACTATGATTGCTCCAAGTAAGCAATACATTGCAAGAACTGCTGCTTGTTTTTACTATGTTTACTTTTTTTTACTTTTGACTGTGTTGTTGGAAATGTTGCCTCAACTGTTGTTAATTGCTTGGATAAATGCAGGGCTCAGCTTGCTGAAGACGGAGCCATGATTATGTAGCCGAGAATAGATTGCTTCTCAAAAATGAATAAACCAAGTTGTTTTATGATTGATGTAATACGAAGATCGATGTAATAAATCTTTTCCAAATGAAGAATAAACAATAAATTCTTAATTTTGCTTTTGTTTTTACATTTATGTTTGTGGTTATAAATTACAACGATTACGATGGGGGAAAAGGATAAAAAAGCAAATCAACAAACAATAACAATAAATATTAAGAGTAATGATACACGGGTTGATCGGATTACCTAACCTCAATATTTAGGTATAACATTAATGAAAATGAATCAACCATATGATAGCAGTCTTTTTTTTTTCTTGATTAATTATTTCACGTATGCATGGACGAAATATCAATCTCTTTCCTTCCTGCTAAAGCAAACTCTGCAGTCAATAAATTGTTGGGTGGTTGGCTTCAAATAAAAACAGATACCTATGTTTTGGCCACCAAGAATCTTGAAAAAAAATTGATAAAAATTTATGTACATCCTCCTATAAGAAGGCAGTTTGAATACTTAACTTCGTATAAAAAAAAAAGTAAACAACAAACTAGAGAGCGAAAGAGATGGCAGAAACTAAGAAATTTATCGTAGAGATTGAGAAGGCAAGAGAAGCAAAAGATGGGAAGCCATCAGTTGGGCCAGTGTACAGAAACGCGATCGTCGAACATGGGTTCAGACCGCTGCCTCAAGGTCTTGACAGCTGCTGGGATAGTTTTTGGTGAGGACCCCCTATCAGTAACAACTCGGTGCACAAACAAAATAGAGCATGGTGAATTTTTGTAAAATATAATTAACCAAATTTTGTCCATTTTATGTACAACCTCCTTAGAAGGATGTGCAAGTCTTCACGCTGATGGGTTTTTCTTTCTTTTTTTTGTGTGAATGTGTACAAGTTGACATAATATGTTTGTTGAGATATTAAAAAAAAATGTCAACATAAGTTCCCATTTTGCATTTTCTTAGCTGAAGTCACTTGCAATAGTTTCTTGAAAATGTATACAAATTCATCGTTCTTGGCCTTGTTGCAGCCAATCTGTGGAGAAGTACTCCAATAACCAAATGCTTGGTGAAAGGGAAATGGTAGATGGCAAGGTATAAAGATATTTCATTAATCCACTTTTTTACTGTTTTCTATTCCTAATATTGTTACTCTGTCTAAGCTAGCTAAGGGGTGTTGAATTCTCATTTTACTATGCGAGTGTTTGCAGGCGGGTCAATATGTGTGGTTAACTTACAAAGAAGTATACGATTTAGTCCTACTAGTTGGTGCCTCCATTCGTTCTTGTGGTGTTGCTCAAGTAAGATTTTCACATTTTACAGCTAAAGAAAATATTGAGTAGTTACATTGCATATATTATAGAGAAGGAGCTGGAGCCTATTCCTGAGCTTATATCTTGATTTAGCTTAGATTTTGGCTCAAAATTCGACAAAAAATTATGCTCATATGCAGGGTGACAAATGTGGTATCTATGGTGCAAATTGCTCGCGCTGGGTCATAAGCATGCAGGTATAGTTTTCTGATCATCCATTATGCTGTAACTTCGAAGTAAAAAAAGCAAGTTCTTTGATCCTTTGGAGATCTAGTACAGTGATTTTCTGTTTTTCAATCTTTGTATCAGCTTCTTTAATTAGTTTTATATGCATATATATTGCAACATATATGGAATGTTTTGTGTTTTCTACAGGCTTGCAATGCTTATGGTCTTCACTGTGTGCCCTTATACGACAGTCTAGGTAAGCACCGCGCATCTCTTCACTCTTCTCTAATCATCCAAAAAGATAGATAAGCCAAAACATCATGCAACCTAGTTAGTGCTATTGAGTAGATTGGCATATATATGATCATTAGATCATCGATAGTATTTTCATGTCAGTCTAACCGGTATGAGTATGACTGCTTGTGAGTTTTCGACTAAATCTTGGCTCTCCCATCCCTTCTGCTTCTGATATCAGGTGCTGGTGCAGTGGAGTATATCATCTGTCATGCTGAGATTTCAATTGCTTTCGTTGAAGAAACCAAGATTTCCGAGGTAAGGAAGCTTTTTTACTTCGCTGTAACAAACCTTGATGCTTTCTTGTAGCAACTGATTGATCTTAACCTTCAAAACTGCAGTTGTTGAAAACATTTCCGAGCTCTGAGAAGTACCTGAAAAGTAAGTTTCGCGCATTTCAATGTGTGTAATCTTTGAAGGATACAGAGCAAAAAACTCACAATTCTACAGCTATTGTAAGCTTTGGAGAGGTGAACCAAGACCAAAGGGATCTGGCAGGAAATTTTGGCTCACAGATATATTCTTGGAGTGAATTTTTGCTTCTGGTATAGCTTCTCTAACATAATAAGCTTTTTCTTGATCTTCATCATGAGTTCTACAGTTAGAATTCGACGTGCTTCCCTGCAGGGAAAGAGCAAGAAATATGAAATCCCAGAGAAGAAGAAAACTGATATCTGCACGATAATGTATACAAGTGGAACGACGGGCAATCCAAAGGGAGTGATGATCTCCAACGAGAGCATTCTGTCAATTATATCTGGAGTGAATCACCACTTAGAGAGCATGAACGAAGAGGTGTGACATTTCCATTCATTTCTTTCTATATCAACAGCAGCGATCTTGTATTAAGACAACATCGTTTCCTTCTTCTGTTGACACATTCTCTTACATTTACAGTTTAGTGAGGCAGACGTGTTTCTGTCCTATCTTCCTCTGGCACATATATTTGATCGAGTCATTGAAGAACTGTTCATCTCAAAAGGTGCAGCGATTGGATTCTGGCATAAGGTAGATGTCTGTGTGCAGCATACACTCTTGAAATGATTCAATCTAATGTCAGTGAGTGATTTCATCAGGATATAAAGCAGCTACTTAACGACATCAAAGAGCTAAAACCAACGGTGCTTTGTGCTGTTCCACGCGTTCTAGACAGGATATACGCAGGTACAAGAAAAGAAAAAAAAAAAAAAAAAAACTACCTTAGATACAATAGAACGTGTCCTAAAACCAGAAATATGGATCTTGAAAAGGAACAAGATAGTAGGAGCTCATGTAGTTTGCAAATCAACAATGATTTTAACTTTAGTGAATCATCTTGTGGAGTCCATACATTTCCATGAAATGGTTTATGAATATCTGTAGCTGCAAATTCTCCAGGTTTGCTGGAGAAGATTTCTTCAGCTGGTGTCATCAGACAGGCACTCTTCAACGCGGCTTACTCCTAGTAAGTTCAACGTGCTTCGTTGATGCATTCAAATAATATGAAGATTTATAACTCAATACACATTACAATGCATTTGAAATTTGCAGCAAGCTGCATAACATGAGTAAAGGCTATAAGCATGTGGAGGCAGCTCCCAAGCTAGACAAACTTGTATTCAAAAAGGTGATGAATGTACAGATTTTTGAATTTGGACAGTAGCCCTCAAATTCTACCAACTCACAAACCACAATATCCTTATCTGCAGATCAGAGAAGGTCTAGGAGGGAATTTGCGCCTTATCCTGTCTGGAGCAGCGCCTCTTTCTTCCAACGTGGAGACATATTTACGTGTTGTTACTTGTGCTCATGTCTTACAGGGATATGGTAAATTGAACATCAGAAGATGTTTCTGAGAAAAATAAGTTTTTTTTTTTTTTTTTTTTACTTATAAAAAACTGCTGCAATGTGGTGCAGGTTTGACAGAAACCTGTGCAGGATCATTTGTTGCAAGGCCAGATGAAGTAACAATGATTGGCACGGTAGGTCCACCACTGCCAATTGTAGACGTATGTCTAGAATCTGTTCCTGATATGGGATATGATGCGCTTTCAAGAACTCCTCGTGGAGAAATATGCATTAGGGGGGAGTGCTTGTTCTCAGGTTACTACAAACGCGAAGATCTTACTAAAGAGGTGATGATTGATGAATGGTTTCACACAGGTAGATTCATACATCCAATCTAGAAGCTTCCGAGATCCAAGTCATTCAAGCTCCACATTCGTTGTTTTAGTATTATGATCACCTGAACCATGCTACAGGGGATATTGGTGAATGGCAGTCAGATGGGAGCATGAAGATCATTGACAGGAAGAAGAACATTTTCAAGCTCTCACAAGGAGAGTATGTAGCAGTTGAAAATTTGGAGAGCATTTACTCCCTCGCCTCCAGCATTGATGCGGTGAGTTTCTGCTTCTCAATGTTTCCATCAGATTTTCTCTGATGCATTGACATCAAAGGTTTGTTTCAGATATGGATTTATGGCAGCAGCTATGAGTCCTTTCTCGTTGCTGTTATCAACCCCAACGTCGAGTCTCTTGAGCGTTGGGCTCAAGTAAACCAGGTTTCTGGAGATTTCAATACCATATGTGAGGATACTAGAGCAAGGGACTACATTCTTGGAGAACTGACAAAGATTGGCAAAGACAAGAAGGTTTGTTCTGAGCAAGATTAGTGAAGGCACAGATTCTGTTGAGAATAAAAATGATTTTTTGACATATTGTGTTTACAGTTGAAGGGATTTGAGCTCATCAAATCTGTGTATCTTGACCCTGTGCCATTCGACATGGAACGAGATCTTCTAACACCAACTTACAAGAAGAAAAGGAACCAGTTTTTCAAATATTATCAGGTTTGCTCAAATGCTCTGTCAGTGTATATATAGATCTGTGTGAGAATCCAATCTGATTTCAGTTTCCTTGGTTTCATGTTGATGAACTGCAGAACTCCATTGAAGATATGTACAAGAGCACCAAATGAGAGAGAAAGAGAGAGATGGGGAGAGAGGGGCATTCAGCTTGTCAAGAGTCTCAATTCAAGTATACATTGTAAAATAGATCATAGAAAACAAGTTGTATGATGATAAAGATTCTACAATTCAACATCAAGATTTCCTTGTCTAAGTAATCTTGCGTATTCGCAGAAATTTCTAGCACAATTTCTATCTTTCATATATCAACTCCATTCTTCAAAACATATGAACAAAACATACCTAATAAATCCAACATGACATGACATGACATGACATGCCTAAAGGGAAATGATCGCATGGCACGTAGAAGATCCTCTCTCTCTCTCTCTCTCTAGGAATGATCCTGAGCACTGAAATCAGGCTCAGCTGGCTTCTGAAGCAGAAGAGGAGGCAATTTAGGTGACAATTTAGCCTTAAGTGGACGATTACGCCTCAATGTGCGAAGCATATTAGCAGCAAATCTTGATGCATAAATGGTGGAACCAAGTCTTGGAGAATTCCCTCCTCCCTCTTTTGCCAGTGCATCCTGCAGCCTATCCTCCGCCTCTCGTATTGATTTCTCAACCTTCCGCCTGCAATGCCGGTGCCATGCTGCTTGTATAAAGCAAGCGCCCCATGTTCTCCACTGCTGGGAGTAGAACCTGAAATGCGCGTATAACTCTGAGTTTAAGCCTCTTTTTTAACATAAGAATCTATAGAAAAATGATGTGAACTCTTTACTTAAAAGTGTGCTGAAGCTGTTTGCTGTGAAGGCGTCTAAATTGGGACGCGACAAATTTGAGGTCATCAGCCATAAGAGAGAAAGCCTCAACATCTTTCACAGCTTGCACAGTTCTTGTTGAGATTGGGAGGCTAGACGAAGGGCTCGGAACTAGAGCCCATGTCAGCAGCTCCTCTCCACAGAAGTCCCCTGGCTGGAGATATACTGAGTTGAAGAACCCCGTTCGACCACCATTTGTTGTCATAGTGTATATAGTCCCCCTCATTATGAAGATCATCTCATCAACTGGATCTCCCTCACGAGCGATTTGGCTGTTCTCTGTGTAGAGAACGGGCCTAAGGCGCGAACACATGGCATCCAGCAGCTGGTCATCCATTTTTCCAAGCATTGGCACCTGCCGAAGTTTAGCTAACCAAACTTCAAAATGCTGATGCACCAGACAGGAAATAAGCTAACATAAGATTATTACAAGCAAGATTTCAAGTGACTAACTCTTGTAAGTAAGGTCCAGCAAAGATGTCGTTTGATGTCCCTTCTCAAGTCCTTTGGGAGATTACGGATCAGAGATTCTTCCTCCACGCCTCTTGTTTCTTGCCACTTGTAGTGCTCGTAGCGCCTGATCCTCGCCCTCAGATTCTCAGGGAGCATACGGTGAGACATCCACTGTTCTGCATCTCGTCGTTTCACTCTCATCTCTTCTACTCTAACAGTGATGGACTGCAGATATTTCTGCAAGAAAAGTAATCAAACCAGCTTTAGGCAGCCGTGGTTGAAACTTGAAACCAAAACAAAACATTGCAGAATAGATCATCATGCAAGGAGCAAACCTGCATATTGCCAATGAGCAACGAAAAGAGAACTAGCCCGATTATGGAAATGAAAACAGCAAAGAGAATCTCCCACACAAAATTGCTTGTTTTGAGGTTTTGGCCTAAAGAACTGCAATAAGTAAGCACGTTTTAGCTGCAACTCAATCTAGGAAGGTGGTGAAGTGATTGAGTATTACTACTATGATCGATGTTTCTGTTTCTTGATGGTTTAATCTAGGAAAGATTGAAAAAGGATAAGAAAGAAACCTCAGACTTCTCAGGCCCCACCAAAAGCAATAGAAAAATTTCTTCACGAACTGTGTGTGCTCAACCACATGAGACTGATGAGCATCAAGAAATATGCCAAAATCGAAGTCTGTAGAGTTTTTAATCTCATTTGGTTCGAGAGGGAGGCAAGCCGATTTCAAGAAGGAAGTGTCTCCATGAACACCTCCATCACAATACAAATTATTGGAATTGCAACTTCTGTTCCTATGGCATGCATCGCGCCAGCATCTATTTTTGCTTTCCACAGAAAATAGATACCAGAAGGCTCCAATCACCTGAGAGATCAGATCAAACCAAGAAAGTAAAGCACGTTGTCTGTGTGTCGTTTGAAAGAGTAAAAACTAGCGAAAGAAGCTCACATTACTGCAAAGCATGTAGAGAAACAGATTGAAAGCAGCTCCAGCCCATGCTGTTTCAGTAAACATGCCAGATGTTCTAGTCACTTCCTTATATAGAGGGTAGATCCTCCACAATCTTGGAACGTATTGGGAGAAAATAACGATCTTCAATAGCTCTTTCGTTACAAGAGATGTAGGTGCATTCACAGTTGGGATTACAACAAGAATCACAGCCTGATCAGATCAAAAAAAGAAAACTAGTTCAATGAAAAACGCAGATTCATACTAATATAGCTCGTATACATTGGCACCAGAATGGACTTAACCAGAGATATAGGGGCATCTAAAGTTGGGATTATTATAAGAATCACAACCTGAGCAGATAGAAAAGACTAGGATTTCAATGAAAAACACGAACAATAAACTAACTTAGCATATCTATCTCTGCATACTTATATGGATACCTGTGGTAAAGGAAGCACGGATAAAACATCGATGATGAAGTAAGATTTCAGGTAGCGTTTGGCTATAACTTTAGGATCCTCAACCAACTCTCCCCTTCCGAAAACTCGAGAAGGAGGAGCAATGAAACCAGTTCGAAATTGCAAAAGAATGTGGAATATGTAGAGAAGGTCAGTGAATGATCGAAGAGCAGAAGCAATGATCTCTAGCTTTATATCAAGATTGAGACACATATTTTCTGCATCAACCACAGGAATGTAGAAGAACAATGGATCAAGAGAGACTGCGATAACACAAGAAATCACAAATATCTTGTTCCATCTCTGAAGGAAAGGCTCTTGAGGGTCGATGATTTTCTTATTCGAGTTTGAATTTGGCCTACTTTTTGTGAATCTTTTTACCCTCTCAGAAACCATGTCAAATCCTCTGCTTATGCCTTCCACCAAGGAATCGAAATCCGGTTTCTTTATGTGAAAGAAACTGCGGTTTGTTTGAGACAGAGACTTCTCAGAACTGCAGTCATCGAACCTAAGTACACAAGTATGCAAAAGTAGAGCATGTAATTATTCGAAAGAGATGAGGAAACACGAGGAAAATCACCAGATTATGTCATGGAAATAGGTTGTCTGCACTAACCTTACATATTTGTCTCCTCCCAGATTCATATTTGCAATTGCACCTGATATATAATTAATCTTGTGAAGTTTCTCAGTTGAGCAATCAGCCTTAAAACACAAACTAACAAAATCAAATTTCAAAAACAAGAAGCAAAAAGGCATCAACACCTAAAAACAAGAGAGAGTACTGTAGAACAGTAAACAAGTAGAAAAATGACAGTTTTATTTTAGGTAACCAACAACCTAAACTACTAAACAACAATTATCTTTCCAACGAAACAGCAATTATTATATTATATTTCAATCAAAATTTTAATAAAACCTACCAAATAACTACGCAGGGACTCATATTATACATGCATATCAAGAAAGCAGCAGCTAGAAAGCTTACTTTCAGCCCTTCATTTCTTTTCCACTCTTCAATAATTTCAATTTTATCTTTTCCTTACAAGAATCATATACAACTAATTCAGGGAAGCATTAAACATGATGCATGTAAGATGACTATTTTGGGTAGTTATTTAAGATTGTCTGAAATTTGTAATGAAAATATGATTATTCCACAGAGAGAGAGAGAGAGAGAGGACTTGGAGGGAGGCAGAGTCAATGAAGAGAGCATTTTCATGGGACCTATGATGTTGGAACATTAAATCTATGGAAGGTACAATAATGTTAGTAATTGTAATGGTAGGTATTATTTCACCGTTTTAAAATAACTAGCACAATTCAACTAATTTGCTTAAATTAATTATTAAAATTTGAATAATTTTACTGTACTAAATTTGAGTAGTCAATTAAAAAAATACATTTCAATATATATATATATATATATATATATATGTGTGTGTGTGTGTGTGTGTGTGTGTGTGTATATCATTTTATAAATATAATAATATCTAAAAATTCTAAATTAATCAAATAGTCAGAAAAATGATATAAATATAAGAGACATAAAGTATAATTAAATTGTAACTATTCTAACACGAACTCGGTATTTATAGTTTTTTAATTTATTTATATTTTTGTTGTTTTAATACACGCGCACACACACACAGGAAGAGAGGGATGCATGTATCCTTTCTCAACATCCTTTTTTGCAACAATTCTCAACCTTTGATTGTTGACATATATATGTATTAATATAATTCAAATCTTCTATTCAACAATTTTTATTTTGAAAATACTGTCTAATAAAAATATAAATTTTTAATTAATATAAATTCACAAAATCTTGCATCATCCATTTCAGAAAGCTTTAGTATAAAGTTAATTAAACTTACTAAAATAATTTAAATAGTTAATGAGTTCAAAATACTATTAATTATATGATTTTTTACTATAATGATAAAACATCTTATCGCATATCAATTAATATAGTTTACCTCAAAAGTAAATTATATTTTTAACCCCTCTATGTTATCAATTAATTTACGTATGATATCACGATACACTGAATCAATTGAACTATTTTAATTATTACACATGTCGCAAAATATTAACTTTTTTTGTGTGTATTTTATCCAAACATACATTTAATACTATATTTTTTATTGAAATATAAATGACTACATTGAACAAATAAAACTAAAAATAACTTGACTCAATTAAAATGATTTTGAATGTATAAATATCATGTGTTTAAATATATATATATAGATATATATATATATATATATATATATATATATGAAAAACTTTATTATAGCAACATGTGTTGCTCAATGATAAAGAAATGATAAAAGTTTGGTTAATAGTTTTTTGTGATATATTGTGTTCAAGGTTTCATGTTCAATATATTTTTCAAAATGTTATACATTGTTTACAATTTTTTTAAGAAAAATATAATTTGATTGACAGTTGTAATTGTTGATTCAATGACTAACTAATTTAATTAGTAGTACAATATATATCATTCCTTCCACCCGATGAGTTTAATCATCTCATTCAATCACAACACATAATATATATCATTCTATAAAAAAAATCATAATGTATAACACTTGTACATATAACTACGTATTATATTATTGTTCTATATTATGTTTAGCTAAATAGTTTGGGAATTTATGTTAAATAATTAGTAGTTCAATCTAAGTGGAAAATATTCAATTCTTCTATTTCGACTCTTTTATCAGTAATTGGACTATATTCATTCTCAGTCACATGATTATGGGTAGTCAACATAATCCATATTCTAAAAAATTGTGCAATATTCATTCCTCCCCCTAAATATTTAATTAACTATTCTTAATTAACTGAATAATCTAATATAAAATATATTATATATAATTATCAAACCAACCAATATTCTAAATTTCTCAAATATAAATTAATAAGCTAGAAAAACATAACATTTGAACCAAAATTTAAAATTTATTTTTCCAATCAATCATTTATTATTGTAATATTTTAAAAGCAATGTATAAATTTTAAATTCGTTTAAAGTTGATGATTTTTTTTACAATTAACCATATTTTTAAAACTTTGTCTAGCAACTTTCAAAATAGAGATCCCAAATTTTTCTACATTAATCAATTCTTATATTTATCTTCATCATTGACTTTTTTTAGGTGTTCTTCACATTAATAGATATATTTTCTAATAGTTCAACATATATCATCTACATGTCTTGTTAGTGCAGTCAACATTATCCGAGACCGACAATAAATAAAGAAGTTGAAGTTTAGTTTCAATAAATTTAATTGAAACTACTTTTAATCATATGAATGAGAATTAACACATAAATTTCAAGGAATAAATTAAAATTTAGCATTTTGGTTGTATATATTATGGAACTTTTTTTTTCAATTTTCTTTCATACCATATAGCATGATTCAGAACACACACACACACACACACACACACTATAGTTCAACATCTAAAATTACATGTTTTCTATTAAAAACTACTTAAATAGCTTATATTAAATGAATCAAATCATTGATTGAATGTCATTCTAATTGATCCTCTTATCTTTTTTCCCCACATTAATGATTGATGAAGATGTAATTCTTGAATATTGACTGATAACCTCTTAAGAACAATGAGGTTAGTTTATAATCTTTCCATAAATTTAAGTTTTTATTTTTCAATCTCTTCATTGGGATGTAATATGTATAAACTATACAATAGTACAATTCTATTGAAATAATATTTAAATTATAAAATATGATATATTATATGTGGAGAATTAATTATATATATATTATGTTTTTTTTTGTTTTTTTCTTGTTTGATATGACTAATATGATGCAAAAATAATTGGTGGGGAATTAATTGATGTGGATGAAGAATTGTAATAGTACAATACTATTGAAATAAATATAATATACTACAGGTGAATAATTAAATATAGAATTATTGATGGAAAAGAAATTCTTGATTTTTGATAGATAACTTCTCAAGTATTATCAACTTAGTTTATAATCTTTCTATAAATTCAAGCTTTTATTTTTCAATCTCTTCATTCGGATGTAATTTATGTAGACGATGTAATTGATGGAGAATTAATTGTGTGTGAATGAAAAATTATAATACTACAATTCTATTGAATTAATTATCTAATATATTATATTGTTGTGGGATTATACTTTTTATTTTCTTTCTTGTTTGTTGTGGTTGATATGATAGAGAAATAATTGGCGGAAAATTAATATGATGTGGATATATAAAGAATTGAAAGAGTACAATATACTATTGAAATAAATATAATATATTATATTGAATAATTAATTATATATTATAGTATATTACTATTTTACCCGTAAATTAAGTGCATATTATGGATATAATAGACAAATCATATTTTGTAAGAAATTAAATAAATATAATATATTATATCTGCAACTAATTATTTTTAATATTTTATATTAGGGATAATTTTACATAGTAGAGTTCAATTATAACAAAACTATTGAAATAAATATAATATATTATATTACAAAAAAATATATTATTTATAATATTTTATATTAGGGATAATTTTATATAGTAGAGTTCAATTATAACAAAACTATTAAAATAAATATAATATATTATATTTACAAAAAAATTATAATATATTATATTACTTTTTTACCCTTAAATTAAGTGCAAATTGTGGACATAATAGGCAAATCATATTTTGTAAAAAACATCCACACTTTTTATATAGGTATAGATTTACTGCGGCCAATGTACGGAGTTTTAGTAAAAAAATAACAATAAATAAATCCACTAGAGACGTCACATATATTAACTATATTTAATAAGGGTTAATATTATATTCTATCCATCGAGAAATTATAAATTTTATTTTATCCCAACTTTTTATTTTGTTTTTAATTCCATGCCAAAACTCAATTCCGGTAATAAATATATGTCATGGCTCCCCGAAAAATTTACGTGTCATTTTCATAAAAAAACAAATACGTGGAAATTGTTGTAAATATATCTAATAGATATATATGATATGAGTGATGACCAAGTTACTAACTCTAAAACCCTATCCCTTGTACTATTATATATAGAGGCATTTGGTCCTCATATTGAATACATACAATTGATATTCTCTCTCGTCTCTCTCTAGTTTATAACACGTTATCAGCACGATTGTTCTACCATCTCCTTCAATTCTAGAAGTTCATCGATCTTAGAAGGTACATTTTTTTTACATCATGTTTATTGGCTTTAATATATTATATATGTTTTTCTTATTGTTATAATAATCGGTCTTTTTCGATTTAATCTTGAAATATTAGATATTGATGATATTCGAGTAGCACAAGTAAATTGATGTTATTAAAGTAGCACAAGTAATATTTCTAGAGAATATTACATGCTCTAAAGAGCAAATAAATTAAACATGTGGATAATATATCATTGATTCTTTTTGTAGAATTGCACGAATAATAAACATCATTGAAGGCTCCGGAAGAGCTTGTATCATTTTACCAAACGATACTAAATTAGATATTGAAAATGTCCTGTATTCTAGTAAGTCCAAAAGAAACTTACTAAATTTTAAGGATATCCGCTATAATGGATACCACATCAAGACTATATCAGAAGGTGGAAAAGAATATCTCTGCATAAATTCTTTTGTATCCGGCCATAAGCGAACAAAAGAAAAATTATTAACACTACCTTCTAGGATGTATTACACGTTCATAAAGGCAATTGTGACAAATCATGTCATGAACCCGAAGTTCAATGACACAAAAAGCTTTAATGCTTTGGCATAATAGGCTTGGACATCATGGAGCAACTATGATGCGTCGAATAATCAATAATTCATATGGGCACAACATGAAGAATCAAAAGATTCTTATGACAAATGAATTCCCATGTGAGGCTTGTGCGCAAGGCAAGTTAGTCATTAGACATTCATATACGAAGGTTAATATTGAGTCTCCATCTTTCTTGGAGAGAATTCAAGGAGATATTTGTGGACCTATACATCCACCATGTGGCCCTTTTCGATACTTTATGGTATTGATTGATGCTTCTTCTAGATGGTCACATGTATGCTTGCTTTTTACTAGAAATGCAGCATTTGCTAGACTACCTGCTCAAATTATAAAATTACGAGCACAATTCTCAGACAATTCAATTAAAAAAATTCATCTTGATAATGCTAGTGAGTTTATGTCTCAAGCATTTAAAAACTATTGTATGACTATTAGAATTGAGATTGAACATTCAGTCGCTCATGTCCATACTCAAAATGGTTTAGCAGAATCGTTTATTAAACGTCTTCAACTTATTGCTAGACCGTTACTTATGAAGTCAAAACTCCCAACTACTGCTTGGGGTCATGCCATATTACATGCGGCAACATTAGTTCGTATTAGACCATCGGCCAACCATGAATACTCCACAATGCAAATTATTTTTGGTCGAGAACCAGATGTTTCTCACTTACGAACTTTTGGTTGTGCGGTTCAAGTCCCAATTGCACCCCCACAACGAACAAAAATGGGTCCCCAACGAAGGCTTGGGATATATGTTGGATTTGATTCACCTTCGATTATAAGGTATATTGAACCTTTAACGGGTGATTTATTTACTGCACATTTTGCAGATTGTCATTTTGATGAAATGACATTTTCAACATTAGGTAGAACGAATCTACATCCAGAAAAGCACAAGAAAATATCTTGGAATGAGAAAAGCTTGTCACATTTTGATTCTCGAACTAATCAATGTGAACAAGAAGTTGAAAAGATTATTCATTTGCAAAAGATTGCAAACCAACTTTCTAATGCTTTTGTAGACACAAGAAAAGTGACACAATCTCACATACATGCTGCAAATACTCCAACCAAAATTGATGTCCCTGAAGGACAAATAGCTTTGGCAGCAAATGAGTCTAAAATTCGTCAAAAACGTGGTCGACCGGTTGGTTCCAAAGATTCTGTGCCTAGAAAAAGAAATGGGCAAGATGGAAACCAAACAATGACGGAAATGATTAATCAATCAAATGAAAGTGATGTAATTCTTGAAGAATTACAAGTATCTGAAAATCATGAGATCTCAATAAATTATTTATCTTCCAATCAGATACTGGAGAGAGAGCATATCATTGTAGATGATATATTCGCCTTTCACATAGCTCATCAAATTTTAAATGAGGATCCTGAACCGAAATCTGTTATAGAATGTAAACAGAGAAATGATTGGCCAATGTGGAAAAGAGCTATGGAAATGGAATTAAATTCCTGTGATAATCGGAAAGTATTTGGACCTATAGTCCTAACTCCGGAATCTGAAATCCCTATTGGATACAGATGGATATTCGTTAGAAAGATAAACGAGAAAAATGAAGTTACGAGATATAGAGCAAGACTTGTAGCACAAGGTTTCTCTCAAAGACCAGGAATTGATTATGAGGAAACATACTCTCCAATAATGGATGCAATTACTTTCAGATTTCTGATTAGTCTGGTTGTGTCACAAAGGCTTGCTATGTGCCTTGTGGATGTAGTAACTGTCTATCTATATGGGTCATTAGATAATGACATATATATGAAAATCCCTGAAGGATTTAAAATGCCTGAAGCATTAAAGTCAAAACCCAAAAGCATGTTTTCGATTAAACTGCAAAAATCATTGTATGGGCTGAAACATTCTGGTCGTATGTGGTATAATAGATTGAGCGAGTATCTGTTGAAAGAAGGATACAAAAATGATGATATTTGCCCTTGTGTTTTCATAAAGAAAACCGAAAGTGGATTTGCAATTATAGCGGTTTATGTCGATGATTTGAATTTAATTGGGACTCCTGAAGAGCTCAATAAAACTGCTGAATATTTGAAGAAAGAATTTGAGATGAAAGATTTGGGAAAGACAAAATTTTGTCTTGATTTGCAAATTGAACGTGTCCGAGGAGGAACGTTTATTCACCAATCCACATATACAGAAAAAGTGTTAAAACGCTTTTACATGGATAATGCACATCCATTAGCATCACCAATGATCGTTAGATCTCTTGATACGAAAAAAGATCCATTTCGACCTATTGCAGATGGTGAAACGATACTTGGTCCTGAAGTACCATATCTAAGTGCAATTGGAGCATTAACTTATCTGGCTAATTATACTAGACCAGATATAGCTTTTTCTGTAAATCTTCTCGCAAGATATAGCGTTGCACTCACTTTGAGACATTGGAATGATGTTAAGCACATTCTACGTTATCTGAAGGGTACCATTGACCTTGGATTATATTATTCGGAAAATTTCGATTCTTCTCTGATAGGGTATTCGAATGCAGGATTTTTATCCGATCCACATCAAGCCAAGTCACAAACTGGCTATGTTTTCACATGTGGTGGAACTGCTATATCATAGAAGTCTGTGAAGCAAACCTTGACTGCAACATCCTCAAATCATTCTGAAATCATCGCAATCCATGAAACAAGTCGAGAGTGTGTATGGTTGAGAAATATGACAAGTCACATCCAAGAGTCGTGCGGATTAGCTTCATCAAAGATCAATCCAACTGTTTTGTATGAAGACAATGCTGCTTGCATCGCGCAACTCAAGGAAGGAAATCAAAGGTGATAAGACGAAGCACATTTCTCCCAAGTTATTCTACACACACGATCTCCAAAAGAGTGGCGATATCAACGTTCAACAAATTCGCTCAAGTGACAATTTGGCGGACTTATTCACAAAGGCATTACCAACATCAACATTCAGAAAGTTGGTACACAAAATCGGCATATGCCGACTCAATGATCTACAGTGATCTCAAGATCAGGGGAGCAGTTGTACTCTTTTTCCTTCGACTAGATTTTTTTCCCACTGGGTTTTTCTAGCAAGGTTTTAATGAGGCAACATTTGTTTTAGAGATTGGTCACTCAAGGGGAGGGGGAGTGTTGTAAATATATCTAATAGATATATATGATATGAGTGATGACCAAGTTACTAACTCTAAAACCCTATCCCTTGTACTATTATATATAGAGGCATTTGGTCCTCATATTGAATACATACAATTGATATTCTCTCTCGTCTCTCTCTAGTTTATAACAGAAATAATATTTTACATGTGTAACTTGAATTTTTTTATACTAATTAAAAAACAAAAATTAAATCTAATTCTATAGAAAGAGAACGAGGGAAGAAAAAATATGTTTCCCCTTTGTAAACCCCAATCAAAATAAGAAGAAACACTTGCCCACAACTACTAAAATTAATTTAGAAATAAAACTGGAAAAGCAAGGAAACTGGCGGCGTTTGTGGCATACGCAAAATGCCTGTTGGAGTGAAAATTATTGATTAATTCTTTTGTTAAAGTTTGTTATAGAGATGGACCTTACCACTTGCTTACACGATAGAAAATACAACTCGCCATTTCTTGAGATGCCCACTACGGCAACATGTGTCAATTTATTTAAGTTAGTACAAAAAATAAGTTTTAAATTTGCATATTCTTAAATAATCGATTTTTCAATGGTTAATGTTGTTAATTTATGAATTTGTACGAAGGTGATTGTCACTTTTTTGAGCGGTTTCATGAAACCATATAATGGAAGAGTAAGAGATATTCTACATGAGTTAATTGCAAGAATGAAGTCCGTGGAGATAAACTTAAAGCTACTCAAATGGAGAATTGGTCTTTAGCAATTAAAACAATTGTTTGATGTTGAGGGAAGTGAAATGAGAGTTGAGAAGAAAAAGTTAACAATCGAATTGGTCTTCTTCCCTGCTCCTCCTTCTCGCTTTCTCATTCCTGTTGATCTTTGTTTTTTTAATTGGTGAGAAATTGAAGTCATACATGTCAACATATTTATTTTTCTTTTATGAAAATGATACATAAATTTTCCAATTTTTCAAAAATTGAAATAGAATTGAAAGTTTGAGATAGAATAGGGTATTAACCGAGTATATATATTTGGTTGCGAATTGATAGCGTCAGAAATCAGAATAGGAGATGGAGCTCCGTGATAAGCAAAACGCGTCTCATTCTTGAAGAAAATGGAAATGAGAGGGATTTTTTTTATTATTATATTTTTATTTGAGAATGAGAGGGATGGATTTGAATGAAACCAAAGAAACATGAAACATTGTATAGTATGCAAAAACGTTAGCTACTAATGGAAATTGGAAATGACGTGGGCTGTGGGCATGACTGTGTCTTCCAAATTGTATTAATTGTAAAATTATTACTATGAAAAAGTCCAAACTTAATTTGGCATAACTGTAGCTAGCTATATAATATAATAATACCTAATATGTATCGTTTTCCCATGCAGAGAATTCGTCATTCTTTAGTTGTGATTGAGAAAGAATACGCGTATGTGACATGATGTTAAATCGTTATCAAAACTTTATTCTACTTTACTTTACAGGAAGAAACCTGCAATCATTCGTTTATAACCATTTTTTACGGGACAAATTTATTTCTAATATTATATCAATCAAAGTGTCACATATTTATCTTTTATTAAAAAAAATAATGCTATCACAAAATTTTGAAATAAATGGAGCATGTAATAATTAAAATAAGGCAAATAAATCGATCCACCACCACCACGATACGTTTCTAAAAATAAGATAGTAAATTAAAAATCTTGAGGAATCTAGCTAGAAAATCTATTGCATTTATAGACGGCTACAATACATAAGCTTGTCAAGACGTTTGCACCAGAAACTGCAATATAATTCCTCCATTCCGAACCAAGATTTTCTCTCATGGTTTACTGCAAAAACGTACACCATGTGCATCCTAGTAACATCATCACTATACACATGACGGGTGAAATGAAATACGAGACGCATATTAGAATCAAACACCAGCAGCATAGCCAAAGTGCAATGACATTATTTGAGTCGAGAAAATACAGCACAACATGATAAAACCTTGGTTTGTAAGATTGTTATCATGGTGCAATATCCATCATCCATAAAAATTAACAGAAGATGGAGCAGCTATTGTTATCTGATAACTCCGGTGTCTAAACTTCGTTGTTAACTAGGCCCTCATCATCATATCCTAATATAGATAGCTATTTCTGTTGTTTCTTTAATGATTTTATTGTACATCACCTCAACCTAGACTAAGTTTGGCAAACTTGGATCAAACTGCCTCACCTTAGGTCTCGGGTTATGGCTACGACTTCTCCTCATCTGATGGCGGACATTGCCCAGGGATAGAATCAGAATCGACGAAAAACTCCTCTACTGAAACAAAGCCAGCCACAAGTGTGAGAAAGAAAATGAGGTAAGAGTATGATTTAGGTAATATGCAATTTAAACCTCAAAACAATGGATGAAGTTATGCAAGAAATGTTGCAATGTTCCTACTCACACCGTCATAGTGCAAAACTAGGAATCGCACCTGTAAATCTTCAACCATGCATTCAACTAACTTACAACTAGCAAAATATGTAAAAAAGGAAACGAGAAATTTAAAAAAAAAAAAAAAAAAAAAAGATGAGATAAGGTAAGTTCATGCAGTTAGAAATTTGAAAGGAGAAGAAATAATATATAGGATACAGTTTTTGTCTATAACTTCTGAAGATCCTTAAGGTCTATCTAGAAAGGTATCAAGGCACACTTCTATGTCATCAAACACCATAAATTTCGGTCTACAAAAAGTAGTCGGGGAAAGGGAACTCCCTTCTTACCTATATCCTCTTGTTCAGGAGAATCAAGTAGAATATCAGAATCAGAAGGCAAAAAAGGAGAACCAGGATAGTTTCCGAGAGCTCCTAAATCTGCATTATTTTTTTGCAACAAGCATCATATTAAAATTTGAGAAAGCAAGAGAACAAATGAAAGGAAACTGAAATGCTTACTGTAGCAATAACTCGTGCTCCAAAATATCACCATAACTGTATAGAAGAATGATAATAAATTTTCAAATTACCTCCCAAGTTTGATAAATCTGCTGTTAGATCTGAAAGGCTAAAATTCCAGGGAATCTGAGCCAAGGATCTGAGGGAATCTCTAGAATTCCCAACTCCATTATCCGGAGGAAGTTGCAGCCCTACTGAACTTGCCACATCAGATGTAAAAGCTGTGTCAAGTGCCGAAGCATCAACCCCCATGCCTGATATTTCTGATGCACTAAACGGAAAATGGCCACTGGATGCCACTGATGTGGGGCTTACGGGTATATCCGACATGGACGACATTGCATTGTTAGGTGGCATAATGGGTGACACATTGGCTGTATTAGTATCAATCACCATACTGCAGAGAAAAGAAAGTGCTAGTCATCAGAAAAAAATTCTGGTTATGCCAACAAATTTCAGATGTTTCAGTATCGTGTTTTTGACATGCAGCATTACTATAGCATAGACCAATATCACAAAGCATGAATAAGCCATTGGTTGAGAAGTCATCGGTAACATTTTATAACAAGCATATAAATAAGAAATTAATAGGTGGAGGAAAGAAATTCATGGCCACCAAATTACTTTTATATACAAACGTTAAACAAGAAAATGAAGGTTTCTCAGAATGTCATATTTGAAGGGACTCTCACTCGTTTCCAGAATTCATCCGCATTGGATGAAAATTGCCTGGAGCAGGAACTCCATTGACAATGTGACAACTAGATGTTGAATAGCCCATAGGATCGATATGAGGTTGTCCTGTAGCGGGACCTGGAGGATGCTGTATAACGGGGTATCCAATTGGTGGTAAGTTGTTGACTGCACTGCAAAGAAGTGACACTGAATAATGATGACAATATAATATAGAAAATGCAAATTGGTGCGTAATATACGACACCCATTGTCCCAATTGTTTGTTAGTGTTTTTTCTTATATCCTATGATATTTGTATATACAGGGAAGGAGAAAGCTAGGAGTCAGAAAATGAACATAGACATTGAAATGTACAGAAGTTACGCATTCTGAAATGTTATCCAAACTCTATACTGAGTGCAATAGCAAAAAAACTCCAGAATCATCTGTATATGCAAAGTCTAGAAAGTTTCAAGAAATCAATTCAATTTTGTACTTGCATCCACATAAATTCTCCACCTATTAAGATACTCATTGTTCTGTTAACAGACTGCAAAGGCCTAAAACGAAGGAGATAAGGGAACAAAATGAATAAATAAACTACAAATAGGCATATGAAAAAAATTGTTGATGGTATAGACCAAACAAGGCAATTTTTACTTCCTCGTTAAACCTTCGCAAATTAACTCCTAATTGGATAAAATAAAAAATGGCACAAAAATGAGGTTCAGATGCACATGCACTACTGGATGCTATATATATGGACAGCAAAACAAAACATGCATCCACCCAAATCAGAAGATAAGGTTTACCGGGCATTGGGTTAGTTCCATTCTGCATGGGAGCTAAAGAAACCTTCGGAGGCACAGGATATTTCATTAGATGATACTGATGTTCTAGCAAGTGGTTGAATAAGACTATTTGCTTCTTCAACTTAAGTCTTATGTAGTAGGCCCGGAAGAAGTCGGCATTTTCTTCCTCTAACTTCTGCCACACTATCGAGAGAGATAAAATTATAAATAAAATGAAGTAAATAAAACTTAAGCATTATAACTATGGTTTTATGTCTCACTGGCAATTTCTTATACAAATCAAGGTAACCTTAATAATACGAAAATAACTACCTAAAGTTGTGAAGCCAGGATCTATTCTAGCACGATTCAGCAGGGTCTTTACCACCTCATCTTTATTCATGTACAACTGTAGACATCGTTCTATTAAATTCTGAACCTACAGCAGATTAAAAAACAAATAAATATGCAGATTAAAATTTGTTGTTGAAATACCCAAAAAGGGAGATAGAGAAAAGGGAAAAAAAACAATGAGAAATACTATAGCCTCACAAGTTCAATATCCTCACGGGATACTTTTCTGTTGTCATTGCTTGATGCCGAGACTGAACCTGCGTCTGGTATAGCAGTCTCTGAGGCATTATTTGGCGGCTCAGTTTGTGAATCATGTGAAACAATATTAGGCTTTATGTCCTGTGAGCTTTGTTGATCCTGTGAAAGGTTTTGTACCTCAATCATACAGCAAACAATAGAAAAAAAAAATAGATTTTGAAATTTGACATAACAAGATAAAGAAGACAACTGCCAGGACAGGTTTTAATAGCTAGTTTTACAGGTGAAATCTGAAATTATATGGTATTCATAGTTCCCTTCACATTGCAAGTCGGGGTCTGGATGTTCCTTAGCTAAGGAAGCAGGAGGAAGAGATGTGATACTGTAAGAAAGAACTTTCAAGTATATTTTTCCCCTCCACAATTTCATCAGGTTTTTTTTTTTCTTTTGAGTGAGAGACGAAAAAAGGAGAATGAATATTCCTCCATTTTGAGGATAAGCATGATTTGGCGTAAAAATAAAGGTAACTTACAATTTGATACCTACATTTTGGGCTCTTTTTCAAAAATAGTCTACCTTTACAAAATTAATAAATCAGTACCCACTTTTTCAAAAAAAATTGCAAATCTAACATTTGATCAATTCTACAGCCAAAAAAAACTTGCATAATTTATTGTATTTTAATATTTCTATTTCCCCAACCGCGTAAAAATAAATCCTTCAATCAAGAAATCTTACAAAATACAATCAATTACGTACGATTTGCAGGACATAAAAAATTGATCAAATGTTAGATTTGCAAAAAATTTGAAAAAATGGGTAATGTTTTGTTAATTTAAAAAAAGTGGGCTATTTTTGAAAAAACAAAAAAACAAAAAATGTAGGTATCAAAATGCAATTTGCCCTAAAAATAATATGAAACTTAATAAGTGAAACCATAGGTGACAGATTTCAAGCATTATATGGCATAACAATCTGAATCTGAAACAGTAATAACTTAACGTGACACATCTATTGTCCTTCAGAATATATAGTTAACAATCAGAATCTTTGAGTTCAACCTGCACGTTCTTCATTTTAACTATGAGCAAGCTGAGAGTGGTTCTCCATAAAGCTGTAGTATCTTGCGATGGTATTGCTCCAATCTCAACTTTTAAATAAATAGACAACAAAAGTCAGGAGCACTTCACCTGAAACAGAAAAAACAAGTGTTATCTAGTTTTTACATCCATAATCACATGCCAGCCACAGAGAATTTTAGACAACAAACAGCTCCAACAATACTGATCTAGCTGAGCTCTAGAGACCACATCCTGACAACACAAAAGCTTTACACAGTAAGTGGATACACAATTTCTCTTAGGACTTATTTGATCAGAATATAGTTAGGAATAATATGTGAATGCCACCAGGGTGTATATTCAAGCAATCCACTAGTTGGTGTTAGGGATTCAGGATGCACAATATTTAGTAAAAAGGCATCTAGTGTTTGGGATACATAGTCAATATCATAAACCAACGTTACTTCCTAATTTATTACAACAGCACTGGTGCCATCTTCAAATCAAGAAATTCAAGAAAGTCCACACTACATCTCTTTTCAAGCTCAAGAAAGTAGATAATCCTCATCAATACCATCAAACAATTTATCCCTCTATTCTCTAGTAGAGTAATTCCGTTATTCCCATCCCCGTATTTCCAAACATTCTAGCACCCAAATTACACAGCACATGTATCCAATATAGACTGCACAGTGATAAACTGTTGGGAACCTTGCATCCAAAAATCCCAACCTTACGCACAACACAACTTCCTTTTACCAAACAAATCAGACCGCCATACAAAAATTCAATAAAAGAAAAAACTAGAAGGTGACCTATTTATGCGAACAACTAATCACTGCTGAACCACTGTGAGAATTTATTTTTTCCCCGCAACCCAAAAAAAATGCCAATTTTCAGGCCACTTCTTACAATTCAAATATTCTCATCACAAAAAGAATATGCAATGGGACTCAATAAACTACCTTTTGGCAAATATCTGGCGCATTGCAAATCAAGATTTGAACTTTATGGTAAAAATCCATTGCCCAAACAATTCAATCAGTAAGAAATAAGACAACTGAATTAATTAAATTCTCCACAGCAAAAAAGGGGAGAAAATAGACAGAATAATCTCAAAATGTAAAGCACAACACAACAGCGCCATTCTCATATTCCCGTAGGAAATAAAGATACCCGTGCACAAAAATCTACCCTGATTTTAGTAAATCAAAATACATGACATCCATCAAAACTACCAACTTTTCTTATGCACAATAAATTAACTCTTATAAAGATCTACGGAATCTAAAAGCCAGTACAGTCATCAATATTCTAGATACACCGAATTCTAGAAATACTCATAAAAAAATTAAATACCTTTTCAAGAAACTTTCGACTTCAAATGCCAAAAAGGTCCAAATTTTAGTATTATTTCGACAAATTATGCAAGCCCAGATTATAAAAACAGCAGATTTAACCCCAAAAATCCCACAAGCTGAACCAAGAAAACCGAATATGAGCAAGAAGCTAAAGGAAATTTCAGTCCTGAAAATGGAATTCAAAACTAAAGATTCGATAAATCTCCTCTTCGGGGTCCAGCTAAAGTTGCATTCTTGCAAGAAAACTTGAATATATTATTTAAGGGGAAAAAACTTGTAGCATTGAATTAAGAGTGTGGCAAAGGAAAATAAGGAAGTTGTGGTTGGTCAGAATCATGGAGGATTTTGCCTTTGGTGAAAAATGGTGGATATGTTGAATCTTGTGAGGGGTTTTATTGTGGTTTAGTTGTTGTTGTCACGGAGAAGAGGGAGAGGGAGAGAGAGAGAGTGTGTGTGTGATAAATGATAAGTTTCAAGTTTGTAATTGTGAACAGTAGAAAGTGAAGGACAGAAAAGGAAAGAAGAACGGAAATTGGAAAAAAAAAATCTGGACCGTGTCTGTTACCAAACAGCATCTATTGTTTTTGGTCTGAAATTTTGTTTCCTTTGAAATCGAAATCGAAAGTTTTCTCATTTTCCACAAAATACACATTTTGTGATTTGTCCCCTCACTGAGTTATTCAGTTAATTAGAAACTTAATCTATATGGCGTATTAATGAAAATTTGAGATTTTATACTTTTTTTAATTACAATAATAATATTCATGACTTAGAATGAGATTTTGTTGAGATTACTTCAATATATAAAGAACCTTATTCGCAAAATAAAACATAAGCCATAAATTCTTTTGATTGTTATATGCACTTATTTTTGGCAAATAATGGCATTTTCCTATTCAAACCCATCCAGTATCTACAATAATAAATTTGATTTCTTTTTTCTCATAGTGAAAGTTGTGTTTCTAAAACAAAATTGAATTAAAAATAAAATTCATAAAAAAATGACTAAAATATCCAGTGGATAATAATGTAAAACAAAAGGTTTAAATACCTAGGAAAAAAAAGCAATATGTTGATAAGTAGGGGTGGGTTGCTTTAAGATTACATGTTATTCAATTCTTTTTATATAGATATGAAAGTAAAAGACATATTTGCATAGATTGCTCATTTCTTTAATTTCAAATAAAACTGCAAAAGGACGTATTTTATATGTTTATTACAAACACTCCTATAACACTGTGAAATTATAATAAAATATGAAACAATTTTATATATAAAAAAAAAAAAAGCAAAACAATGGCAAACTAACGAGGAAAAACACTTCACGAGGTTGAAGAAAAGTTAGTGTATGTATGTGGAAGTGCAACAGCAACAAAGAAAGAAAAAATAATGTTCAAAAGTTTTTGTCACTTTTTTTTCTTTTTTAGTTTGGATTTGAACAAAAGGAAGAGGAAAAAAAAGTTGTGGGCAAAGAATATTAGATGTAGGCCATATAAATAGATGTTTGGAAAGTACCAGCTCTTTCTAAACATATATTATCATTATTTGATTTTTTTGGTCATTTATTTTATTTAAAAAAATAATTAGAATCAATTTTTAATTCGAGAAAGTGCACAATTATTTCAGTTTTGAGGGGGTCTAAGAAAATGACTTCGTGTTATTGCAGCCTGTAAATGCAATCCCAATTTGTTTTATGTTTGTTTGTTTGTTTGTTTTACGTATAACATATTATCGGTCCTTCACAATATTCTTCATGATATATATTTTATTTTTTTTCAAAAAATATGATGGATCCCCACAATGGGTGTGGGCCCACAACCTACACCTCATTGCCCATCAAACTGTTATTTTGATTGAGAGATCCTAAGGTATACTGTATACAGAAGGCTGGACCACTCATCTAATCATACTGTATATTTTTATTTTTTTTATTTTTTTTTATTTTTTTTGAAACCGTGTATATTTAAATTTTGGAAACAAAATAGTTTGAGAAACTAAATTCCAAAAAAAATAAAAAATCATCACAATTGTCTATTTTTATTACTAGACCTTTTTTTTACAATTGTCCACGAATTTACTTAAACAGTATCCCTTAAGACTATTTTATTATATTACATACTAAAATTGACAATAAGTGAGTGCCACAATTTTTTACTTGACTGTCAAATCGCTAATGTAAAAGTAACATTAGATGGATCAAGTATAATTTAATCATGATTATTATCAGTGCAATATACTGACAAAATACTAGTTAAATTAAACGACAATATATACATAATTGACAAATGGTTATAGTTCAGTGTCATTGTGTTGGCGTAAACCTCTTGCCTTATCAAATTTAATAAGACTAAACTTAAAAGTACCCTTTTATTTCTATATATTTTTAACTATAACAATTTCAACAGTGTCGTCGAAGAGGTCTAATCTCAATCAATTAAATAGTACTACTTCCGTCCCAATAGTAAGGTCTCATTTCTCCCTTTTATTAAAATAAAGAGAGTAAATATTTAGAAGGGAGACCTTGCTATTAGGACGGAGGGAGTATTTGAACTTTGAAATTTTGGGTTCTTATCCCATCTAATGTTTATGGCTATCGATTATTGTCTAATCTTATACTATTTTGATATTGAGAAGCACTATTGTCCACAAGGTGCACAAAATATACACCCTTATTTCAGACGGTGCGTGGACGTCAAATTTCCGTTTATTTTTATTTTTCTATCAATTTTTTACCAAAAAATTTATATTCTAAAATAAAATTAGTAAATCCTAAAATTAAAGTGAATTGATTTAATTTATTGAAATAAATATAAATTTATATCATAAAATGGAATTAATCAATCATAAAATAAAAGTGAATTAATTTGATTTTTTTTAATCCGGCGACTTGCCTGATGCTAACGCATGGGCTCGTGCATTTGCACTCGACAATTAATATAATTTTTTCATAACAAATATAAACGGTAATTGAAAAATTAAAATTTAATTTTGAAATTATTATATACCCTAAAATGGAATTAGTCAACCCTAAAATAAATGTGAATTAATTTGATTTTTTTTTTTAAAATTCGGCATCTCGCACAATGCACTCGCCCGACATTAATGTGTGGGCTAGTGCATTGAGCCCGACAATTAATTTTTCCAACTTAATTATAATCCATAATTGAGATTAATAAAACTTAGAAAAAAAAAACATAAAATCTAAAAAAAATACAAAATAAACCCCTAAAAAATCTATAAAAAAAACTAAAAAAACCCTAAAAAAGACTATGAACCCTAAAAATGTCATAAACTCCTAAACTCTAAACAATAATTGGAATGAAAAAATCATAATTTGAACTAAATAAATTAGTATAGGATAACTAGCAGACCCCTTACTTTTTTAAGGATACATGTGATATTTTTTGAATTTTGAGTGATATTTTTTAGTATTAATGTTGATACTTATTTTGGCGAAATTCTATTTTTGCGGGTTGATCCGAGTCAAATCAGGTTGATCCATCTGAAATAAGACTCATATACACCTCGTACATGTAAGTGTTTTTGTTTGATCTTTTATTGTGGGTCGATATAATTTGATGTTGATCCATTTCTAATTACTGATTCCTTCATAGTCATGACCCCTATCAAACTTATAATTGCATTTGAGGAAAAAAGGAAAATGAAAAGGTTCTTGATGGTGTTATAATTGGTAAATTTGTTGAAGTACTATGTAACTATGTCCCATGCGACTTAATTAAACACTCATTAAGGCAATGTTTGGTATATTGGTACGGATATACCCACATTAATAAAATCTGGGATTGCTTTGAAAGATAATTGTGTATTAGCTATTTTAATTGTGTGTTTGGTTATTAAGATAAATATACTATATTGCTTCACACATCTGTTTGGTACATTGTTTTATTTGGTAGACTGAGGGGGGCGTCGGATACATTGTCCAGTCGAATCAGTAAATTACACCCCAGGCCTTACGTTAGGACCAGGCCTCGCGTGAACAAGCAATGACTACCAAACACACGGTTCTTGCTGGATACCTTTACTAATATGTCTTTATTCAGGCTACCAAACATTACCTAAGTTGTATATATGTTCGAAGGTATGTATAGTTACTAATTATATATATCAATAACATTTAAATACTTAATAAATTAAGACTTTTCATACCATTCTGCCTTTTGGGCCGATTCAACGTAAAAACAAGGTTCATTCTTTTTTCTCTTTCTTTTTTTTAGATTAAAATTACGGGTAATTTTTTTTCCCCCAAGAAAGTTACTCTCATGCATTTTTTAACAAATGTATTTTAGTTGTAACGATTTGTTTATAACTTGATTTGATTTGTCTCCCTTATTTGTGAGGAGCAGAAAAATATTTAATGAAAAATAGTGATTGTCATTGTTGTATTGATTTGTTGTTGGACTTGGTTGCATGCTCAAGCAAAAAAGTGCACATCAATTATTATAATTTTTTCTCCAAATTGAATTTTCTTTTGTTGTTTTAATAATAAAAAAAAAATTAACTCAAGGAAAGAGAGAAGGAAAAACATGATGATGGAATCATGTGTTAAAAGGACACCTTTGACCAAATGGTGCCAAGCTAATCCCATTTTTTTCAAACGGTTCTTATCAAATAAGCTTAATATTTTCCAAATTTTGACTATAATTTGATGGGTATATAGCAATATTTATCCACGCAATAATAATAATAATAATAATAATAATAATAATAATAATAATAATAATAAACCATGTCAACTATTCCTACCCAATTCATACATATCGGATGTAATGCTAATGGACTAATTTTTTATTTTATCGAAATATCAAAAATTCAAATCTACCGGTACGTTTTAGTTAATTAGTTCTAATACGATATAATTTGTGTTGCAGAGAAGCAAAACTTCTGTCTCTAGCTCTAGCTCACCCAAGAAGGAAAAAAAATGATGAATTATATACCATTTTTTTCTGTAGTTTTTTTTTTTTGGCAAAAACTTACAGATACTAGATGTACATAAGCTTATATGAGACGGTCAACGTTTTTGACCGGGTCAGACGCAGGTTAATGCATGTTGATCCGGTCAACCCGCAAAAAGAGATTAATGGTAAAATAGGTGATACTTTTTAATGATACAGATGATACTTTTTGAATTTTGAGTGATACTTTTTAGTGTTACGATTGATACTGATTTTGATGGTTTTTTTATTTATTTATTTTGGCCGATACTTTTTAAGGATACAAGTGATATTTTTGGACTTTTGAGTGATATTTTTTAGTGTTAGTTAATACTGATTTTGAAAAAAAAAAAATTAATTGATCGGATCAATGCGCGTTTTCTGATATTGATCCGATCAATGCACCTGATGCTGCACCTAGCGTACACAAGTGCTTCTCATTTTTTTTAGTTGGGAGGGAGGAGTGCCCAATACCTGCGTAATACGTCAGGTTTTTAATTAATTTTGTAATATATTATTTATGATATAATAAAAAAGTTAAAAACAATGAGTAGATGACACTTGTGATATTTTTGTTGTCTACTACTACACACCAACCAATGAGTGTGTCTATCGTGATAGTGACAGCCCCTCCGATTTCGGCCCGACCCGTTATTGTCGGGCTGCCTCTGCACATGTGTCCAATTCTGAGTAGTTCGTCGTGTTTGATAGATCACCGCCCATTCTCACTTCCTCGGCCTCTCCTCTTTTCCCCGACAATCCAAGGGACAAACCCAATTTTCTCTTTTCAATCCATTAAATTTATTAAAATATAATTATTTTTTTTAGGTTTTTTTTACTCTCACAATCCCCTTATTTTAAAACCCTAATAAATTAAAATACAACTCCCAAATAATCCAAAAAAAAACAAAAAAAAAAACTCTAAAACAATTAATACTGAAAAAAAAAGAACAAAGACAAAAAGAAAAAAAAAACTTGAACAATTCATAGACACGAGAAAATAAAATAAAAAAGGCACCAAATCGGAGAGCAAAGAGAAAACAGAGAACAAGAAAAAAGGAGAGAAAAAAGAATGATACATAAGAATTTCTTTAAAAGTCATGAGTACGATGGAGAAGACAATAGAAAAAAGTATAAAGATTGTAAAGAAGTTAATGATAAGCGACGGGCAAGAATAAAAAATTTTCACTCATTTTTACAAATTAAAATGCATTCTCCTACTGAGGAGCAACACAATTGGATGATGACAAAATTATCAAATATTAGAATCATTAGCTTGTCTGGCACGCTATCATCAGAAGATTTTAATGCAATTCTTCAATTGGATGGGTTGGATCGAATGTAGGGGCAAAGAGAAAAAAGAAGAATATTTCTCTCATCTGTAGTAGCACTTTGAAATCGTATCATTCTTTTATTTTATTGTATTTTATTTTATTTTCTTATTATGAAGATGGTTTGGGGACTATGAATTGAGGGTTGTATTTTAAGTTGGTAGAATTTTTAAAGTAATGGTTACTATAAAATGGGGGGTTATATTTTTATTTTATTAGTAATATATTTTAAATCGTGTGGCTACAATTTGGGTGTTGTATTTTATTTTGCTATACTTTAAATTAGTTGAGGGTTGTATTCTATTTTGCTATATTTTTAAATTAGTTGGGGTTGTAGGGACAAAAAGATCTAAAAATATATATTTATATTTTAACTAATTTAGGAGTTGTAAAGAGTAAAATGGAGGTTATGGATACAAACAGTTAGTTGGGGCCCACTAAACATTTTTGGGCTACGTTGTTGGGCTGTCAACCTACCGGGTCAAAGTCCATAATGACTTTATTTTAATTAAATAAAAATAAACTAATTAAGTACTCTTAATTGAACTAATTATTTCGACTGCAACATTTAATTGTCGAGTTATTTATACCTTTTTAGTATAATTTGATTTTTTAATAAACTAGATATATGCGTTTTTTTTCTGTTTTTGTTTACAAAACGTAGGTGAATAGTAATAAATCGAATTGATTTTAATGGGATAAGGATGGAATTTAACTAAATCCTATTTGAATTAAACTATAAAGTGACGAAGTAATGCAAGCCATGGAACCTATTGAGAGTGATGCATTTGTCATTGATAGGCACGAGAGGTATGTTTGATATATTTAATTTGATGTGCATGTGATATAGGGTCAAGATCATTAATTCGAATAGACTTAGATAAAGTTTTGGTGAATTTGTGGACCTACTAATTGATATTGGTTGAACAATTATGAGTGGGCTAATGGAGAAAAATATCTCATTAAACATAATCAATTTGTAAAATTAATTTATCCATCTACACTCCACTAGACCATAAAATAAGTTATATTTTTGGCTCGAGATACACTCATGAATACCGACTGCAGATAACTGGAATGAAGAGCTTGACTTAACTTGACAATCAGACTTGCAAAACCTAAAATTATGATGTGTAGTGGGAAATTTAGTTGGGAATTTTATATGATAATATTATATCAAATTATGTGGTTACCGTGTTGGATTTTAACAACACATATTCATGTTGGTTCGTTATAATATAATTCAAAATATATTTTTATTTAATTATTATTCACGATTGTAGCTCAATTTAGAACACGTACGTTGAATCTGAAAAAATATTGTCAAGACAATCACAAATGATAGAACACAAGTTACTAAACAAACAATCAATTTAACAAAAAAACATCAAATAAATAAAGTAATTAACTAAGCAATGGCAAATGAAATAGGATTGGTCTTCTATACGTAAGACTAATGGGTCTGGCCCATCAGACGGGTCGGTTCATCGGCACTTAGGAGCTAGCTCAATCCATCAAACATCACTAATCCTCAAAAAACAAAAACAGAAGAAACAGAAGAAATGAGTGAGAAAACCCGTAGACTACTGCCACTGCTTAATGCGAAGATACCGCACTGCCACTGTCCTCGGCGAAATACGGTGAAGAGACAACCACCATTGTCGACATCGCATCTTCGCCGTGATAACGAAAACGAGATCAAAATCTACGGTTCAAGCTCTTTTTCTACAGCTTCCGGATTTTCAAAGATAAACGTATGAAATTAAGCTTTACAGATTTTGTAGTATGTCAATTCAAGCTCTAAAATTAGATTAAGGTATTCCAACAATTGAAGAATAAATGTTTTACGTTATTTGTGCGCAAATTTTAGAAACTTTTATCTAAGGAACAAATTACTTATAATGATTCAAATTGAGAATAATTTGAGAGATCAAATTTATAATAATCTGGAAAATAATATACTTGCTATTGTCTAGGGCTATAAACGAGCCGAGTCGAGCCGAATACCTTCAAACTCGAGTTTGGCTCGTTTAAGTTATACTCGGCTCGAGCTCGAGCTCGAGTTCGACTCGAGCTTAGAATTTGAGTTCGAGTTCGGCTCAACTAAGAAAATTCATGATCAAGTTCGGTTCGATAAGGATATGTTCAAGTTCGATTAAAAAAACTCGACAAAAAGCTCGATAATAATAAAATTCGCGATCGAGTTCTTTTCTTTTCTTTTCCAGATTTTCTTTAATTATATTTATTTTTATTCTATCTTCTTTATATTAATTACTTAATTATGTAATTGTAGTCATGCTTATTACTCATTTTATTATTTTTCATTATTAATATAGGATATTCAAATTTTAATATATATTTACCTTAATTTGAATTAAAATTTTAAAATATTTTTTCTAATATAATTTATAAATCATAATTTACTCATACCTCATTTTCTTTTTATTTCATCGATCATTCATTTCCACTTTTCATTTAAAAATTGAATTCATTAGTTAATTAGTAATTTATCTCACTATCCATGATAGCTTATTATTTTTCTTTCAAACTTCAACATATAAATATTTTACAATCATCTTAATTCAAATTCAAATTTCAAAGTGTTTTTTATTATGCAATTTATAAATCATAATTCAAATATATCTCATTTTATTATTATTTTATCGATTATTCATTTTCATTTTCATATAAATTGTAATCATATTAGTTGATTGATGATATAGTTCATTATTCTTGTTAGTTTATTATTTTTTACTACACATTCACACGTGTTCCAATTAATAAGTAAATATTTACAATAATATTAATTCTAATACAAATTTTAAAGTTTTTTATAAGTTGATTTATAAATCATAATTTATTTTTATTGTTATATATCAATTTCTTTTTATTTTATTGGTATATAAATTAAATATTTCAATGAGGCGCTCTAAAGTATACACAATATTTGTATATTATATAATAATTGAGTAAATTGATTATATATCTATATATATATATATTGTCGAATCAAATGAACTAAGTAATTATTATACACTATTAATTGTTTGATATTGATTTTGATTAATAATTGTCATTTAATTCAATGTAATAATGTTAGTTGGATATCATAGGTTTAATCAAATTCATTTGTGTTTGTTTCATTATCAAATCTCAATTCTTAATTATAACTATAAACTATAATTTTATTTACCTCATAATTAGATAGTTTTTTGTTAGACTACTTCAAAATTCAAATGTACTATTTTATATTAATATTCTAACTAAATAAATTCTAAATGTATATCTTAAAGTTGGATAATCAATTTTTTATTACATTATTTTTTATCATATAAATCTATTTACATATTCCTGTTTTTTTTAATTAAATAAGCTCAGTTTAATATTTGTAAATATCATTAATTGATTCCCTTTTTTATGATAATATTAATTCTTAATTTTCGTATAGTTCATATAGTCTATTATTATTAGTTGAATATATTTATCTGATAAATTGATAATATGATATTCTATATGTTTATATAAATATAATATCAGAATATAATATATAAATATTTGCATATATTTAAGTTTTGGAGAATTGTTACAAAAACATTATTTGATTCAATTAACAATTTTTTTAATAATTTGGTCGAGTGACCATAATAGCAAATTGAAATACATTTGGCTAATGTTTGAATCTTGTTGGGGGGTAAAAATTTAATTTTTTTTAGCTTATTTGTCAAAGCTCGATAAAAAGCTCGTTTATAGTCGAACTCGAGCTACTCGTGAGAAGTTCGCGAGTAGCTCGAGTTCGGCTCGAGAAAATTATCGAGCTCGAAAAAAAGCTCGAATTTGGCTCGTTTAATAAACGATCAAGTTTCGATCGAATTTTTTTCGAACCGATATCCGAGTAGCTCACGAACAGTTTGGTTCATTTACAGCCCTGCTCTTGTCATAATTGATGATTTTGACGATGAATGAGAAAGAATAAAGCCAGTAATACAACAAATTCAACTCAGTTTGGATAATTTTAGAGATGTATTGGAACAAGACATTGATGAGAATTTATTATGTTACGATTTTATTTTTTTGGAATATTATCATGTAATTTCATTTCTTAGATATTCGTTTATGAAGAACTTTTTTTTTTTTTTAACTTTTTTATTCTGTAAACAAACACCTATAATATCCTTAGATAAAGAAGTCATTGGGAAGAAGATGACACTTCTATAAAATTAAAGTGAAAAATATAATTTTATTTGTAATATGTTTTTTTTTTACATCTCATAAAAAACTTTTAAACTTTATACATGATACTATTGTTACGAAAATCATTTAATGAGACATTCGACTAACTAAAGACCACTTGATTCAATCAGCTGAATCAAATAACTTCACTTTAATCAATTCAATCCGATGACACTTAACTAAAATTATAACACTAACAGATTATTAATCGTAAGATACGGATGATACTTTTCTGTTTCTCAAGTCATACTACCCAAATTTAGTTTTATTTTAATTTAACTTATGGATGATGTTGACTGAACTAATTTCAGCTAATTCTAAAGTAATAACTTTTGCTTAGTTACGGACATAACTTGTATTGTAGTTAAATCAGATTAAAAGTGATACGTCTTTTAACATTCAATGATATTTTTATATATATAGTTGGTATGTTTCCGATAGGAACCATAAAAAAATCTTTAGAACAACCAAAACAATTTGCTAATTAGTAAAACATAAACATATAATATAAGAAAACTACAAAAAATATAACATAATACAAATTAACACCAACATTTATAAATTTATCATCACAAAAAAACACACATAAAACCCATAGAATATTCTCTCATACAATAATTTACATGACAAGATCCTTATTTAATATGAAAATAAAACAAGAAAACCAACTTTGTTGCAAGTACACAAAAAAAAAAGATCAAGAATTAGCCATCATCCAACAACATTCCAATATCAAAATTTAATTTAACACCCATATCATCTATTTCTTCTATTCATAAACGTCATAATAGACTTCTGCACATCAAATATCAAGTCATTTGTGCCTGCAAAAACAATACGAGCACATTATAATGCTTGTTATTAACTTCTTTCGACCATAAGACTGCAATAACAAAAAAAAATTACAAATCAATCACAACAAGAAAGAAATGAGATGATGTATGGATAGGGAAAATAAAAAATCAACTGTTATGATACCATTCAATGATACCCACTCAGCCATTGTCCAAATAGTGCATTAATCTCTCATGAAAATCAATCATAACAAAAAAGAAATGAGATGATGCATAGATAGGGAAAAAATAATAAATCGACTGTCATTGTAACTTTAAACGAACCCATCTATTGCAAGCTATAATTCCAACAACCTCTCAACATTCTTTTTCTTGATTCAAAAGTTTCCAACTTTTTCCCATCAATCTTAGATAGATACCTTGCCTTCCAACTCATGTTTTAGTTTCAATACATCACAAATGTAAAGTTGATGTGAAAAAATTATATAAACAAAAGAACACTTAACAACAATATCAATCATATATATGTAAATACCACATAGAACCTTATCTGAAGTTAAATAACTAATATTTGATACTTGCAAGTATATCAACGGGTACTTATGAGCATGTCAAGTGATATTCAACACACAAACAAATGAAAATAGACACACATAACACATCAAACCTTATCAGAAGCAAGACAGGTAATATGTGATACTTACTAGTACATCACCTGGTATTAACGAGCACACCAAGTGACACTGACGATCATATACTACATAATATAAGTTTCAATAAAATAATTGAATATAAACCATGAACACATGGTAAACAAAAAAAGGGAAAAATAGAAAACCTAGCACACACATCTCAAGCAATAGATGTAACAAAGGCGATAACAAGATCTTAGATTAATCACTACGTAAACAAATCTCATACTCAAAATCTGATACGATTTTCAATTAAACTAAAAGTCACAAAGCAACAACAAACGTTGATTATAAATTTATGCTCAAAATCTGACAAGATATCAACATAAGCAATTGCAAAGAATATTTATTCAAATCACAAACCGAATATCATTTATAATATGATAAATAGATTTACAACAAAAAATAGAAGAAGAAGAATAAGAAGAAGAAGAAGAAGAAGAAGAAGAAGAAGCGCACTAATTGAAGATGCTTGACAACTAGATTATTCAAAAGTATGACTTTGATCTCAGATTCACACCAAAAATTTAATCAAATCGATGAGTTTCAATCAGCGGTGGTGAAGAGAAAACGCAGCGGCAGATCAATGAAAAAATGAAAAAGCTGAATCAGATGAGTCATGAAATTATTTTATATCTCAGGCCATGGGTCGAATCGGGTCGGAACGTGATCTGACCGTCTGATGGATGAGATCCATGAACTTAGTGTATATGAGAATTTGCGAATGAAATAAAATTAGGGCCTAATTTCCAATCAAATGGATGCATGCAAGGTTCAGGTTTGGCCACACAACTGTATGCAACTTGAGACAGACGTTTAGTACGTAGTTCAAACCAAACAACGCACTAAGATCGTCTCGAATTGAGATGCAAAAATCAATCTGTAAGAGATTTTTCGTTACAATTGAACATTGAACACAAACTCAATACGTAGTTTCACTTGTTTTCTTTCTCCTCCTAACACAAATATGCGTTTGCACTGTTCTCAATCGCAAATCTTGAGTGAGTTCTTTAAAACTATAATTTAGTATTTTAATAATGCTTTTTTTATTATATATGTTTTACTTTTATATATTTATTTTTTGTAAGATGTTTATTAAGATAATAACTACAACTATAGTTGTAAAAATTAAAGAACAACGTTGACGTAAAAGTTAAATTTATAACATTAAAATATATAAATTAAAAAACATAATAAGAACATTAAAACAAAGAACACATTCAAAGTAATGAAAATATGAATACATTACTTACCTGATACCACAAAATTACCTAAACAATATTAAAAATAAAAACTAAAATATGACAAACCGCAAAATAAAATAAAAAAAACGCATTTGAAGTACTAAAAATAAAATACACGGTAAACTATAATACAACAACAATGAACAGTTAATAAAAAATTATGACATCCAATTTGTAAATTCGATAAATATATAATTGTTATTGAAAAATGATATAAAGTGGTACGAGAAGGGAAATAATAAGAATATTATTTTATTGCGGTTACCACACTTTGAGTTTAAGTTTGTTGGTAGGAGACAAGAGATGGCCTACCAACTGGGACCATTTTAAAAAAACTCATAACAATTTAAGCAAGTTTTCAATTTTTTAATAAATCGCAAATTAGTTTTATATTTTTTGAGATTTTTTTTTATTTTTACGATAAAATAGAGTGAGAGTGATTCATGACATATATTTAATGAAAACAAAATACAGCAACACAAGTGATGCTAGAATATTATATGTGCACTCTTATGTCAATAGCTACAAACAACAATAACAACGTGGTGAAAGGCATCCTAAGCAGCGCTTATGCGCTAGGTGATCATTTACCTTGCCAAGTTTCATTAGGCGAAGCGCATTAGATGCGCACTAGGCGGCCCTAGGCAGAGCTAGGCGGTGTTTAGAAGGATGATATTTTTTTAATTTTAATTATTTTTTCTATTTTTTAATAATTAACTAATGTCCGAATTCTAACTTCTAGGTGAAAAAACGAGAAAACATAACACACATTACGAGAAGAAAACATATTGAAAATAGGGAAAATAAGAATGAATACGAGCCGGATGGAATTGAAATTGTTGGTTGGAAAATTTCAATGTTTGAACTTTGAATGTCATTCTTTTTCGAATTTTGGATGATTTGAACTTCGAATATGATTTTTTTTTTTTTACTTTAGGATGATTTTAACTTTGAATGTTCCTTTATTTCAACTTTTGGATGATTTTAACTTTGAATACTTTGTTTGAAATGTTATGTTAAATGAAAATTGCAAAATTGATAGATTAAAAATAAATAAATTAATTAAAAATAAAAAACCGTTAAGGTTCTGCCTAGGCGTAGGCCCCTCAGCCGCCTGATTAATGCCTAGCGACTTTTGTAATCATGACAATAAAATAATAATAATAATAATAATAATATTTATTAATTTAAAATCCGAAAGATATATTATCTATCAATTTGGAACATGCAAATTTAATATCGACATTAGGCTTAAAGAATTCATCTATTTTGTTTTCCTTTTACATTTATAATAAATTAGTTATGAATGTTCAATAAATGATCTCTGTAGTAATTTTATAGGAAACTAATAGGAATAATCAAAACATATGATTTTTTAGTCTTAAATTAGGATCTAAATTTCCCATATCATAAAATATGAATCGATAAAATTCCTTAATAACAGTAATATGAAATATATTCATATAATGTCGAAACCATCAAGTTAAAAGGAGTAGGCCCATTATTCGGTAACAAGGCCCGGCCTGCAGCCATGGACTTGCGAACGATGTCGTTTTGAAGATGGAGATGCATCATGCAGGCTTAAACCCTAACAGATTCTATCCATGAGAAATGGGTGAACTGTGAAGGCAAAGCTTAAACCCTATTTATCTCTCTTCATTTCCCTGAAAACACTTTTCAGATTCCCAATATACCCTTCTCGCCGCCCCTATCTGGTATCATGACATCCAGAATTTCCCCATTTCACCCCAGTTTGAGACCCATTTTGTGTGAAGTTTTTCCTCACAAGCTGCAGTGTCATTTTTTCAGGCCCGCTAATTTGCAGAGGAGGTTGCTGTTTGTCCGAGTTCAAGCTCTTACCCCGCTCCCATTTCTTACTAGCAGATTCTCAATGAGTTCGGGCATCGGGCCGGGCGCGCGGGCTGGATCTTCCAGGAGTTTGATTGAGGATGAGGCTGACTTGAGTGACTGGGTTGGTGGGTTGAAATCGGATTCATTCAAGAAAACACGGGTGTATAGTGATAGTGAGAATGATGATGATGGTAAGAGGAGTGGGGGATTTAGTAGAGGAGATGGGGCTGGAAAGAGAAGAAGAGACAGCGGATATGATAAAGATTCCAACTTTACGAGTAGCCGGGGCGGCCGTGGTGGCAGGGGAGGCCGTGGCGGCCGGGGCGGCGGGTCAAGCGAGCCCTTTACAGGGAGGAGGAATAATGGTAATGAGTCTAGTGGTAGTATGTTTAGTGGGAGAGGTGGGGGGCGTGAGTCCAGTAAATTTAGTAGGGGTGGGAGGGGTGGGAAGTTTGGGAGTTTTTCGGAGGAGAGGGGAGAGCGTAATGAGTCTAGTGGTAGTATGTTTAGGGGGAGAGGTGGGGGGCGTGAGTCGAGTAAATTTAGTAGAGGTGGGAAGTTTGGTGGTTTTTCGGAGGAGAGGGGAGAGCGTAATAGTGGCTACATGAGCAGGGGGAGAGGGCGTAGTAATGACTATGTGAGCAGGGGGAATGGAGAGAGAAGTGAGAACAGACAGAGTGAGAGAGGATCGGGAAGATCATATGGAAATAGAGGGGCAAGAAGCGGTGATCGAGGTGGTTTGTCCATGAGGGGAGGAGGGCGAGGGATGGAAAGAAGAGGGATTGCTGTTACAGATGATGAGGATATGGTGGAGGAGGATGAGGAGGAAGGGGAGGAGGAAAATGATAAGGGGTATATGAGTTTTAAGGGATTAATTGACAGCGATGAAGCAGATGAAGAGGATGAGGATGTGGAGGAGGAGGAAGAGGACGAAGATGAGGAAGTGGTAAGAGCTGAGCCTGAGAAAGGTCGACTTTCTTCCAAAGTTCCTGAAAGCTCATCCCAACAAAATGATTCCTACCTTAGTGAGAGCAGGTGAGTTCTAAAGGCTCGCAGTTGTACTTGTGCATAGCACATACATAATTCCCTTATCCAGATTCCGGATGATCTTTTATGAGAATGAAGAACACAATGATTGGATGCAAATCATATAAATTGAAACTGTAATGTCATTGTGGTAATGTGCTGTGTGCATGGATCATGTAAAAAAATGTTGTCAATTGGGAAAATCTGAAATAGAGCGGAAGATTTGGTGTTAAGTAGAATTGAGTTAGTAGTTCTCCATTATAAAGAGAACCCCCGCTGGCTTAGTTGTCTACTTTTTGGCATTCTAAATTGTATTATATGGTAACAAGTGTGGATTCAAGAAGTACATCAATTGGGAGGTTAAAATTCAGGATAATTGAAGAACAAAATCTTGATTTTCTCAAAATAGTTAGCAAATGAAATTTCCATTAGACCTCAGACATTAACTTATGAATCATTTTTGTAGTGTTTGAAACATTTTGCCAATAAAATATAGATTATGATATGCTCTAATAGTTGTGCATGGGTATGATCCACAGGTTTGATCAATGTTCCATCTCACCCTTGTCACTTAAAGGAATCAAAGATGCTGGATATGAAAAGATGACTATGGTGCAAGAGGCAACACTGCCTGTCGTTTTGAAAGGTAGACAGAACCTTCAGAAGTTACATTATTATGATTCTGCACGTGCCTGGAAATACCCACGAACTGAAATTATTTTTAACAATAAACAGAAAGGGTCTTTATGATTAGCCAGTTATTGCCTATTTTGTATACTATTATATTCATTTCTAGTCGAAACCTAAGTAAACACTCTGAATAATGCTATTCTTAAAGTAAAGAATTGTCTCATGTTTGGTGAGATTCTTTATAAATTTAATTTGAAAGTGTAACTATTTGTTATTTTTGGTTCCTTTTAACTTAAAATAATGTTCATGGACCATACATGTGTTTGGGTTTTGATTTTACCAGATGTATTTGCACATTTATATTGCAGATTTATGAATACATTCATGAACACAATATACAATCTCAGGCTGATCATGTTTCCCAAACATCCTATGGATATTTGGGTCCAAAAGTTAAAAATTATTTTCCGCCCTATAGTCAGGTTGTAACCATTTAAGCTACGGTTAACCCACCCATTCCCGTTTCTTGAATTATTCCAGGAATCTTCTTCAGTCAGGTTCTTCTTTTGGATCCTAGTCATTTTGTATTATTTTTGTATTTTGTTATCGGTAGTGTCTAATGATCTGTGTTGTTTCAGGTAAGGATGTGCTGGCCAAGGCAAAAACCGGCACAGGGAAAACTGTAGCTTTTTTGGTAAATGGTTTTTTTGGCTTATTGTTTTTTTGGCTTATTGTTACAATTCCTCTGTATTAATGATAATTGTTCTAAATAGTGAATGTGATGCACATTTTTCTCTATATATTATAAAGTTTAGAATAATGCTATCGAATTGGATTTTTATGTCATTTTATAATGATAGTAGAAAATGCTGGAAATTTCACAATGTTTATAATTGTTGTGTCAATTCCAGCTTCCTGCAATTGAAATTGTAGCAAATTTACCCCCTGTTGCTCGGGATCAAAAAAGACCTTCAATATTTGTGCTTGTTATTTGCCCAACCCGAGAACTTGCTAGTCAAGCTGCTTCTGAGGCCAACAAATTGTTGAAGTATCATCTGTCTATTGGTGTTCAAGTTGTCATAGGAGGTACCCGGTTAACACTGGAACAAAAAAGAATTCAAGCCAATCCATGCCAGGTAATTTGCTACATTACCGGTGGTGTTAACTTTTGATTTAATTATCATGGTTTTAATCTTCCTAGGATTAAATCAGAAGCTCTATGGAAGCCAGATGATCCCCCAATTGGTCATGTAATGCAAAGAGCTTTTAGGATTCTATCTAATGATCCATCCGTCACTGGTTCAATATTTGCATATGGGTTTGAAGGGTTTCTTTGGCTTCTCAGGCATATAAGAAAAATGCAATGTAATAACCTGCTTTGCAAGGTCGAAGACTGCAGCAAATAATTGCACAAACACACGAGCTCGCATTTACATTAAATACTGTATTTTCCGGTTAGGGCTGAGTCTATGAAGTGGCCTGAGTTTTTAATTTCAGTATTCGTTGATGGAGCTAGAACTTCATGAAATATATATTGGTTGTCGATGTGATACCTCAGTTTGCCCCTTGTTCTAGTTTTGATTATTAAGAAGCTGACATTACTTTTTAGTCGACACATAATTGTGAAAGAGTATCCAATTCAGATATCACGCTTTTGCTACTTACCATTGTAGTTTGTTGAGCATATGATGTTTTCCAGCTTTCGTGGTTAATGAATTTATTCATTTTGCAGATACTTGTGGCTACACCTGGAAGGCTTAAGGATCATATAGAGAATACATCTGGATTTGCTACTCGTTTGATGGGAGTTAAAGTTTTGGTCCTTGATGAAGCTGATCATTTACTAGACATGGGATTCCGTAGAGACATAGAGAAAATAATAGCTGCTGTTCCAAAACAGCGACAAACACTTCTATTTTCTGCGACAATTCCACAAGAGGTAATATTTATCCTAATTTGTGGTCCCTCATAAATTGGTGAATTCTGAACTTTAGTAATGCAGGTTCGTCAAATCTGCCATATTGCTTTGAAAAGGGACCATGAATTCATAAACACAGTACAGGAAGGAAGTGAAGATACACATTCACAGGTGTGTTGGGGCCAACTATTCTTTTTTTTTACTATATATGCAGTTTGTTCTTCAGTGATGTGATCCTTTGTGATATTAAAATCTTTCAGGTCAGGCAGACACACCTAGTTGTTCCTTTGGACAAACACTTTTCCCTTCTTTACACCTTGCTAAAAGAGCATATTGCAGACGACGTTAACTTCAAGGTATCCAAATCCATCTATATCTTGAATGTCACAGTATTATTATTTATCATCCTGATTCTGCCACAGGCATTCCTCAAATCAAATTAGAAATTAGAAGAACAAGTACAGAAATACCATGAGTGTTCAAATTCTCTTCTAGGAATTAAGATTTGTTGGTTAAGGGTAGGAAGGCCTTGAAGTTCTTTGAAGAACCAGGAGTGAATATAAAAATAAATTCGACATCAAATAGTGCAGGACTCGAAAGTCCTTATAAGATGGAGATCTCCAACAATTCTTTAAAATTGGGGATGTTGTGGAATGACATCGATATGCTGTCTGTGAAACCCCTGAGGTTTTGGACATTGGAAGCCGGATAACACTTTGCTCTTGTTCGTTATAAAATCCACATGAATATTTCTCTGTCAATGTGATGCCACCGGCCTTTTCCTTTGTAACAGGTCCTTGTTTTCTGCACAACTGCAATGATGACAAAGCTTGTTGCTGAGCTTCTCAGTGAGCTTAAGTTTAATGTCAGAGAGATACATTCTCGGAAACCCCAGAGTTATAGGACGAGAGTTTCAGAAGAATTTAGGAAGTCAACTGGTCTGATTCTTGTGACATCTGATGTGTCTGCACGTGGTGTCGATTATCCTGATGTGACCCTAGTTGTACAGGTTATTCATTTACTTGATCCCTTTTTCCAGTTTTATGTTATCATTGATGGCTGAAGGGGGTCATCAACCATCTTCTGTGAACAAATGAGCTCCATTTGATCTACTGACATAAGCATCCACAAACATATGTGGACTGACTGTCATTGCTTCTGTGTAGATTGGTGTTCCAGCGGACAAACAGCAGTATATTCACCGACTGGGTCGAACTGGACGAAAAGGAAAAGAAGGGCAAGGCATCTTGATGTTGGCACCTTGGGAAGAATTCTTCTTGTCTACTATTAAGGACTTACCAATATCGAAGGCAACTGAACCATTGGTCGATCCAGATACTACTAAAAAGGTGACCATGAAATAAAATTGTTGTTGCTCTTTCAACAACTAAGTCTTTTAGAACCATTTGAAGATGGAATCTAATCCTGATACATGAAACATAAATTTCCTTAAACTGAAATAGAAGTGATGCCTTTTCCTTTTCTTTCCTCTTTTGGACACAATTTTCACTATTGTTAAGTTTCTGTTCTTGTTTGTATGCATTGCAGGTTGAACGCGCCTTAGCTCACGTAGAGATGAAGAGCAAAGAATCAGCATACCAGGCGTGGCTTGGCTACTACAACTCCAACAAAAGTGTCGGTCGAGACAAATATAGACTTGTGGAACTTGCAAATGAGTTTAGTCGGAGCATGTGTCTCGACAACCCTCCAGCCATTCCGAAGCTAGTCCTTGGCAAAATGGGTCTGAAGAACATACCTGGATTGAGATCGAAGTAGATATGAAGATGAATTGTCATATTATCTTTCAAGTTTTGTCGTAGAATTTCAAGGAGACTGGCCAAAACATTCTAAATTTTAGTGGAGAACGTTTGAATTCTTGGTATGATTCGTAGGTTGTAATGAAATGTAAATTCAATCCCTAGGTTTCAGCAGGAAATTCCTTTTAACACTGTAGTAGCTTAAGCTTTTTGTCTAAGGAGACATTGAAAATGCTTATTCTTTTGTTGAAATGCAAACAGAGAAAGTGTTGATAGAATTCATGTCCAGACTGCTTGTTATGTCGATTTATAAAGCAAAATAAGAAACATACTACATGAGAGAAGTCAATGAAGTTATAAATGTAAGTGAGATTTCTTGCCATCCAAAATTGATCTGACATTGATATTAATGGTACACAGTGCTGCCATGGCACACGAGAGTCGGATGAGGCCGATACAAGGATATTTTTTTGATAAAAAAAATCCTATGATAAAGCTATGGTGAAAATAACAAAAAAAAAAAAATAGTTATTGAATGAAACTCTTAACTCTAGATCACTGAGATTACAATATGTTGGGGCCTATGACAGAAGAAGCCACAAAAGGCAAAAAGTCTTAGCAACTAGTACTCCAGTGTCCAGGTTTCCCAAGTCGATGATGGTCAGAAGTTGGCTATATATATATCTATTCTACATACACGAACGACGCCTGACGAGTGAGGGCAATTCTTGAGCAAACTAGTGAGACATGAGGTACAAGCCGAGCAAAATTAGGGGGAGCTACACTCAATCGAGCCATAACTGTCACTCCCATATTTAGAATGTGGAATAGCCTCATCCTTCAACTGGATGTTCCTTAATGACCTTATAGCTGAACGCATCATCGAACCCTCCTGTTAAGAGATGAAAGATCCATGACCACAAAATTTCCAACAAAATTTATGAATTTATCTGAAAAGGGTGTCTGACCATAGATATAAGCCAATGCATAAATAAAAAATCCAAAAAACAGTCACATCAGCTTCTTTGAGCAGCTCAACTATTCCTATTTCTTTGAGGAGATGTAAAGACCACACAAAATCTTATTACAAGTCTAGCCTTATTTCAATAGTGCGATTCATGTGGAATATTAATTTAACAGGGGGTGATTGATTAGAGACGGATATTACGCTTCTAATGACAGCTTCCAATATAGATCATATCCAGCTCAAAGCAAGCAATCACCTCCATATAATCTTATCCAGGAATTGATAGGGCTATTATTCGTATAATGATTATGGAGTTCAGCTCATCCCTTCCACGAGAATTCATTGTTTTGGCTATTTGCAAAATCTCAAGTGTATGTAGTGTCAAGTGGCATTTCTCATTTAGTGGTTTGTGCCAAGTCTTTCACAAAATATAAACCGGGGAGCACCGATGAGCTAAGTGTTGTATCTTCTGGCAAACCAGATGACAAATTAGTCATCCCTAACTTATCTTGGACAGCAAATGATTTTAGCCTGTTCAGTTTTGTTTAGAAGTGATTCGACACCCTTATACTTTTGGGGTAAAAATTACACTAATAATTCAGCAAACCATTACCTATGGTGGTGAGGAGAAGATGGTTGATCTGGTGAGGAACAGTGTGCAGAGCTCCCATGCAATCTACCATCCTCGGATGCCCTGGCTCGAGTTCCATCGTTTAACTGGGATTGCTCATTTATATCGGGCAAGCCTGCTTGACCAAGAGAACCAAACTCAAGCTGTTCATTATTAGAAACGTAGGTTGTGTTGTGATCAAATGGATACAGCATCATAACTGGTGGAACAGATGATCCATTTGAAACTCCATTAGGATTCATGGCTGCCAAAGGGTACATGTTATATGCCACATTTTGAGGACCATCTTGCCCAAAATTTGAACGCATAGGACCATTCTGAGACTGATAAGAAGGGATTGAGTTGTGCCTGTAGGAGTTCCAAGAACGGTCAGCTCGACCCTCCCCATGAGAGAAACGCTCTGTTCGAGAGTTTGATTTCTCAGTTTGGTTTCTGCTGTGACTACGTGCTGCTCTTGGTTTTGAATTAGCATTCCAGTTCACCTCTCTGTCACTGAAGTTATCATTTCTGTCATTGTTATAGTTCCCTCTTCTGTTTCCTGATGAGTGACGCTCCCGACCAGAAACCTTCTGAAACAATGAAAACAGAAACGGTTAAAATATTATACTAAATGGGAAGTGCTAATGCGTGACAAGGATACTTTTCTTAGAAGAATCTTGTGCAGCCATCGAAGCCAAACCAAGGACTTGCCAAAAGCAGAATTTATCCCTATTTCCAAAAGTTAATCCAAATTCTGCCTCCTCATAAGCAACAAGGAAGTGCAGCTAACTCACATCCCACTAGGAAGTAAATCATGGAAGTAGGAATTTTTGACAAAACAACCCCAAGCAACTTAATGATTAGTCCTCTTTCCCAAAAAAACCTAGGAAGTAAATCATGGAAGTAGGAATTTTTGACAAAACAACCCCAAGTAACTTAATGACTAGTCCTCTTTCCCAAAAAAACTAATACAAAAAACATATTGATTTGATTGAGTAACTTTAAATTAAAGCAGGCTCTTTGAGAAAAACCTAAAATGGTTCCTAAGCTCACAATATACTAGCTATTCCTGTAATGAGAGCATACATATACAGAGAAAATTATAAGCGAAGAAGAAAATTAAAATCCTCATAAGAACCAGTTTTGAGTTTTTACAGGATTAGGCAAGTAAGTTCCGGTCCCGCCTCGATATCTTGGCATATCATCCATGTAGCTTTGATACATATTGGGATGTCTACCAGAAACCGACTGGAGAGGAGCAGCAGGAACCATACGGTTGCCATAGTTCGTCATAAGCTGAGAGAACAAGTTTGCATTGGTCGCAAGCGGTCTACCAGGATTGTCATATGGAGGTCGACCCCGGACATAAACAGGCGGAACCATTACAGGTGAAGGATATGCTAAAGGCCCTTGGTACCGAGGATTCTGACAGACCCTTCCAAATTGTAAACTTTGCCAATGGCTTACAAAGTCACTATTGAGAATATCAGCCTTCCGTTCTTTTGATAGCTCGTTAGTTGATATACCTATTAAAGAATTTGAGGAATTTAACCCCTCCAACTCATCAAATCCTTTGGGATTAAAGTTTACTATAGATTCACTATCATTCATGGTCTCATGACCTCCAAAATGGCCACTCGATGCATCAGATGTACCTGTCTCAGGCGGAATGTTATAAACCGGAAGCATTGTTAGGAAAGGGATTGGTGGCCCAGTAGGATAGAATGCAATTAACCCAGAATTGTCATTCATTCTATGCCTTGATCCAGGACCTATGAGCACTGGTGCAAAGGGCATCATTGGGTCTGATCCACTAGTCTGAGCAACTTCAAAGTCAGGTATATGGTGCCTAGAGACATGCAAAGGAGCATCTGGCTCAGACCCAGGGTTCCTTTCAATGATTTCAGTCTCCGAATTTAATAATGAACCGCATTCCTGGTCATCATCCGTGTCATTTGATGCGTGCTCAGACATAACTTTTCCTTTTCCATGGCTGCTAATTAGATCTGTAGGAATTTTCTTACTCCTTTTTTCTTTCGTAGAATTAGGTGCCTTCACTGATGATCCATCCCCGGAGTTCTCTGAAGAAGTTCTACTTCTCAAAGAATTACTATGAGCAGCTGAAGAGAACCTTGAACTGCCTGGTTTTTCTTCTGTGTAAACCTCACTAATATTTATATCCTTGACCAGAGAACTATCAATATTTTCCCTCCCTGCTCCACATTTTTCCCTCGGATGCTTGTGCTGAACTCTGGCACTGCTAGAGGCAGTTACTCGAAACTGGGGAGGAACATATTTTAAACCAGACAGTGACGCTGGTGGTTTTTCATCAGATTGGAGTGTGTCTAAATTACCATTCTCAAGCTCATACCTACAAGAGGATCCAGTATCTTGCTCCTGCCAAAAGTCATTATTGGCCCCTACAGAGTCCATACAACCAAAATTTTCATTGCTTCGTTCAATTGAATCTTCAGGTGGATTGAGCCCAATGCCAGGGAAATAATGAGTCATTTGGGGTGAAACCAAGCTATGAGGAAATTGTACATGTGAGAATGATGGGTCCATCAGAGGAATATTTGTAGGAATAAATCCTGGAAAATTTCGCTGAGTGTACCCCATAGAAGCAAGAAAGGATGGCGGGATAGAGAAAGGCGGATGACCCAACGTCGGATTAAAAGGAACATGAACTTGGCCATTGAAGCCTTGAAGTGAAGCAGATGCCATCATGTTCACAATATCTTGATCTTCCTGGTGCATCAGTTGTGCTCCAGAGGAGATTGAAAATTCTTCACTTAAGACATCAGCAGCATCAAGACTTTGATGAGATCTTGACACTGTATCTTCATTGCTGTGGCTAACCAAACTCTCTGGTCCAATATTCTTCCTCCAATAACTAGAATGAGCATCTGTAGTTTCTCCTTGTCTGCTACGCTGTACTTGAGATGAGACATCACTATAGTTATCAGTCAATTCAGGACTGGAGTGTGTTCGGGCAAAAAGAAGCCTTCCCTCAATGTCAGTTGCTGAATGATCTGCGTTCAAATCTCTATGAAGCTTATCATTAGGTACAACCTGATCAGGAACAGTATCTCTTCCGAATGGATCAGTGACCTGCAAGATGTTTAAATTGAATTGACTTTTTAAGCTGAGCAAGCGAGAAGCTGAAGACAATTCACTTGCCATGGGTAACATCCTAGATGAGTTTTCACCCTGTTGATAGGAAACACCATGAGTATGAGTATCCTCAACCTCATGAGCATTAGAACTTTCTTTTACCTTTTTCCCACTCTCATGAGGGCTATCTGGAGTTGACAATCTCAAGCGCCATGAGTCAACTCCAGGTGCATCAGGTCGATGACCACTTCCATGCCTCTCCCATGTATTCATAAAGAATTGATTAACTTCAAAAGTTAAGTTTTCTTTTGGGCAGTCAAGTAATCTTGCCAGTCTTTTAGCTCCAAAGGCAAATGCACTTCGTATTCGGAAAAAATTACCTGGAAAATTTCCATGAATTTCAATGAGATCGGGAAAATGAATATCAATACATTTCCCACTACTGGAGGCCATCATTGCACAACAAAAGAATTTAAAAGGATAACTTTCTTTAAGCATGATAATAAGCAAATTATACATAACATTCCAAACTATAATGTCAGATTGTGCTTATATAGAAGAAAAAGACCCTCATGGGCCTCATCATCCAGCGGCCTCTTTCATCAATGACACAGTAAGTTTATTGTTAGGACAAGTTCCAGAAGGAAGAAATACAGATTTTAGAACTGGACTATCCATGAGCAAAGCCTCCATGCACCAAATTAATATTTTAATAATAATAAATAACAGCAAAAGAAGAGGATGGAGCATGCATATGCAGCTTAGACGTGTAAAAAAGAGCAAAGATGAGTACAAACTTGAGAAAAATTAAACCTTAAAACTAATACAAGCTTACCTTTACTAACACTACGTCCAAGGTTGTTGCTCACTCGTAGAGGATCAATTACGTTAAAATGCTTGGAAACAAATTGCTGTCCATTACTTTCCTGGCCACCAGGGAAAACAGCATACACAGAGCTACAAGCCTCAAGAAACAACTTGCTAAGTAGCAACTCTCCGCTGTCCTTTCTAGGAGGTTCCGCTGCAAAATAGAGCAAACAAGACAGTATATCAAGGAAAAATAATGTTATACAGCCATGCATTATACTTAAACAAAAATTCTGATAATTCAATACCAGTTATATCAGGTAGGCAATTCATGGGTACAGGTCCCCATAAGCTAACACAAAAATTGTCCCAGTCAAAATTGCTAAAGAACTCTAGAAAACGATATAGTACCTGCAAGTTTCACATACGTGCTCAGAAGAACAATCAAGAAAGAAAACAATCTGGCTACAGACAGACAAAAGAATTAAGTCACCTCAAGTGGTCCATGAAAGGAATTGTTGAACACATGAAAGATGTAAAGAACTAGAGTCTCCAGGGCATAAGTAGATATGAGTCCATGATGAGCACCCAATATCCGGCTTTCATAATAGCACCATGCTTTGATCAATATAATACTCCGCTTGAACAGATGATTCTGATTTATCAGATTATCAATCTATGGAACCAAACATGAAAAGTTGTGGTGAGACAACAAGTTATTTTTGTAAGGATATAAATGTCATAAGAACTTGTCCTACAAAGATTCTATTAATTAATAAGAAACTATTCACCTCATCAAGGAAGCAGAGTGTACATAACCCACCAACTTGGTTAAAAGATATGTCCACAACAATGTTTTCCACAAGACATTTAATTATCTTTACCTGAGACAGAAGATGGAGCATAAAATTATTATCAATACAAATAGCAACTCCTAATTAAGCCCACATGAACAGAAAATTGTTCAGCACAATACTGATCCCTAGAAATCAATAACAAGTTCCATCTTGATAGAACCTTATATATTGACATAGCATTCAACTGTCTTCACATGCCACATATTTAGGGCCAACGCAAAAGTTATGCTCATTTGCTGCTTATACTGAATGCTGCATTTAACAAATGGTGACAAGTCCCTAAGAAAAAAAGGAAAAGTCATTCAATATCCACCTCTATCCAGCAATATATCAGGAACTCTGGAAGATTCACAAAAACCATCCAGGGAAAAATAGAATAGATAATTAAATCCCCCCCTCCCTCATGACTCCTCTATTCCATGTGTCATACTGTCATACAAGACATTCAAACAATTATAATGCAGGTAGCGAGCAAGATTTAGAGAGTTGAGAAAAGAGAAGGACAAGAATAAATATCCAAGCAAAGACAAGACTTTATTTTTCTTATAATTTGTTTTAGATAAGGGAAATACATCAATTATTAAGAACAGAGACAAACAAAAAAGATCAGAGAATCTGAGGATTTGAAAGAGGGCATACTTCTGCTTGAATATACTGAACCTCCTTCACATGAAACTCAGCATTTTCATTTTTTTCCTCTCTCTCAAGAATATCTTTAACCAGGTTGGCCCATGTATCTTTCAAATTCTGATTCTGACTGAAAGCGGTCAGATCGATGTCTCCATCAGGTAGATAAGTCTTCAAGGGGACAGAACCAAAGGTACAGACCTGTTGTGACAACAGGCAGATGGTCAAAAAAGACCTAGAAGAAGGACACACTGGATATTACTACAGAAAACCAAGGACATTCCCGAAATGATATTTTGTCATAATCATAAAAGAAAGAAAGTTACATTACGGAAATGTAGTTCCATGGCTCTAAGAGACATTTAACAATCACCTTGAGTTTCATGATATCTTATACCCCATATCTCTATTCATTCAACATCAAATATTATTGCACCTCCCATCTAGAAAAACTGCTCATTTGAATCATAAGATCAAATTAAATTCCGCATTTTGATAATTCCACGGATTCTCATGACGTATTCTAGTAAAGTTCATTTTCTTTAGGACGGGGACCCACTCAGTAGGATAATGAATTGAAGTTATATTTCAGTAACTCACATCATGATCGCATGCTCAATTGTACTGTATCCTGGATCCAGAGAACATGTATTGATTACATCAACAAATGGTTCAAAACCAATATTAATTTAATGTATCCTAGTTCCACCAATACTCATCGATCTTATGTAGATACTTTTGCATTGGGAGAAAATACAAAAGAGAAGATGCCGCAAGATAAAGACTAGCCACACACAAACAACATTCTGGAAAAGGATTAGATCTTTATATAAACTCAAGTGTTATATAGCCAATTATGCAAGACTGCATTTAATGCGTGAATTGAAAAGAAACAGAATTGCAGTTGCAAGACTACGAAATAGAACGAATCAATCATTCCAACGACCTGACATGGGAAGCATTTCATGATAAGCCGCTGCACATAATCTGCAACGGCATTCCGGCGCTCCTCAGATAGCTGGTTGGGTTGAATGCAGGCAATGAGCTCTGCAGTCCGCTTCTCTGCTTTCATCCACTGCTCTGTATTGAGGGCCCGCATAACAGGGCCCGCCCCGGCTAAGAGCCCATTAGGCAATGGCTCAACTGTCTCAACCCATCCTTCATGTTCTCCCATACACTAATACCTTCTCTAAAACACAAACTAAACCTTACACCAAGAAAAGAGGGGCCAACGACTTTTCTTTATATATATATTGAGCCAACCTTTCTTTCTTCACAACCACCAACAAAAATGTAGTTTGAAGCAAAAAAATGGAGTTTTTCTTCCGAAGAAAACAGAATCCAACCCTAATGTGGAAAAAAGAAGTTATAGGCGTCAACTTTATGTATACTATATATACTTTAGAAACAAAATGCAATAAATTGTAATAAAAACAAATAACTCAGAAAATTCAATACCGAACTTCCTAAAATCCCCAAAAGATATTAATAAAGAGCCACCCAACCCTACCCAAAAAAAGCTTGAGAAGGAAATAGTTGATCAAGTAATCTGATACAAAACCCTAATTGAAACTCGGTTTCAAAGAAATTCCGGCAATGCCAACGAAAAATCGGATAACAACATTTAATATTCTGTTCCGTGATAGAAAAGAGAAAGTCTACGATCGTCAAATTTATGGAACAACGCAGACGAAATATGATTGGTAATATTAATTTCTATTCTGGGCGGGGGAACAAGTGTGTGAACTGTGTGTAAAAATTGGGATTCTTCCGAGGGGAAACGTTGAAACTTGTTTGACGTTGTGAGGAAGTTGATTTGATTTTGAAATGGAAATGGAAATAGAAATAGAAATAGGGGCACAATTTTGGTAAAATGATGATGAGAGAGAACTGCCAAACATGGAAATTGGAAACAAACTAAAATTATAATAGCATAACAATTTGTTTGATAAAAATTTCCCAATTACTTTACGACTAAGTTGGTGTATTTTGGGAAAGTTGAGAGACCCCTAATGGAGTGAGCTTTTTCCTTTTGCTTTGGGCCTTAGCCCTTCGCCCTTTAACCTTTTAAACTAAACACCATACAAGTCATAAATACAATTTAAAAAAAAAAATACATAAAATCGAAGAAGTTATAAATACAATTGAAATAGTTCAATATTGTTAAAAATCTGAATTTACACGTTTTCAATCACGAAATCACACATTCCACGGATGAGGCTATTATAAAGAAACTAGTTTAATTTATTCTAAAAATAGCACATAACTCATTTTCCTAAGAAGGGGAGGGGGAATATGTCATAGTTTAGTGAGTAAAGTAATTAAAGTCAATACTTTTTTTAAAGGGAAAATAAATTAATTATTAATTAAATTAAGTCAATACTTTTAGGTACATGCTATTTCGTAGCTCTCTTTATCTCTCTCTCTTTTTTTTGTCAAGAAAATGCTATTTCCTAGCGTTTACTCTTGACAGCACACTATTATTTATTTATTTTTTGTACTCTTTTAAGGAGGTAAATAAACTAGGATTCATTAGTGATCATCTAAGGAAATTAGGTCATTACTTTATACTCCAATCCAAAAGGGGTAAATTGACATTTATTTTCAATCGACGTAAACTTGAGGGTATACAATAATTTTCCCACTCAACCTAATAATATTTTTTATATGTATATATAAAGTAATAAATTTATCGTAAAAATCTAAAGAGTTAGAATATCACAAGAAAGCATTAAGAGTAGGAGTTATGAAATAATATGTCCCTTGATTCACTATAAATCAAATATATGAAGATTATTAATTAAGGAATCGAATCGAATTATATCTGAAATAATAGCATTATTATGAAATTAATATATACCTTTTCCTTCCCTAAATTTTTAGGTATTCGTAGAATTCGATATGTACTGGTGCTGTGTATAGCCACATCTCATGCATATTAATTACTTTCATTATATAATGGAATAGAATGTCAGTAAAAGAATTTAATGCTGTGTTTTTTTGTTTTTATTATTTTCCATTTTTTTATACACATTATATTATTGTCCCAAACCATGAAAAAGCAGGTAAAAAGTGGATTAATCTTTGACGTGCAATGTAAGTTTTAAAATTTATAGTTACAACATATATTCGGAGCATGCATATATGATGTACAGTAGCATATATATATATATATATATATATATATATATATAACACCAATACACCATGCAAGTATTGTTAACATGAATTACAATTATTGATTGAATATATAATTCAAATTTCAATCAAGAATGGGGTTTAGCTTACAAATTAAATTAACATGTATATATATAGGATGATGGCAAGAACGTAAGATCTTCTTGTTTCTCCTTCCCAACTACATATATATTTCGAACCTCCATTATTGAGCCTAGCTAGCTAGAAGGAGGTTTTCATGTAAATCGGTAGCCATCATAGCAACTAGTTAATTAGCTTTTTGTGCTCTAATTAAGGGAGTGGAAAATTAACCATTCAATCGCATTTCATTTCTAAGTGCATGAATGCATGTCATAGATATATATATATATATATATATATATATATATATATAGGGGTGGGGTTATATAAAAACAACCCCTTGTGTGAGAAATGAGAACACATCTCACACCACACATCCATCAAAAATCAAAGGTCCAGATTTGATGAAAAAGGCGGTGACAATTCTGTAATATCTGAAAAAAAATTCGTGCGGGGGTATTAACGTAATTTGGTAATTCTAATAAAAATCACGGAGGATTTGATAACAGATCATTATGCTAATGAAGAATCATCATAATGCTAACAAAGCATTATAGTTATGCTAATTAAAGTTTTCAAATATTGTTAGCGAAAAAAATATTCTAAAAATTAATTATAAACCTAATTTGATTTAATAAACCCTAGTAAATGGAAAAATTATAATTGGATGAAATAAACCTAATTAGATGAAATAAACATTAATTGGATGTGGTAAACCCTAAATGAGTTGGAACAAATCAAAATAATAATATATTTGTACTACGTTAGCATTATGGTTTTGCTTCGTCAGCATTGCGAATACACTAAGTTAGCATATGACAATACTTTGTCAACATATGTTATAAACCATAATTGGATGGGATATAAACCATAATAATCAATTAAGAACTATAAACAAAAAATTAAATTTTAAAAAAATAATGATAATTAGATGGAATAAACCATAATCGAGATTAAATAAACCATAATTGAGATTTAATAAACCCTAATAAATTTATACTACACTAGCATTATAATAATTCTTTGTTAGCACAACGAATACACTATGTTAGCATATGATAAATGCTTCGTTAGTATACGTTATCATATGTTATCATAATGCTGACGAAGAATTATTATATGCTAACGAAAGTATTTACAATCTGGGCACGTGTAAAAAATTTTCTTTTTTATTTTTCGTTCATATTTTTTCATCTAAACATAGCCTTTCGAGATCTTAAATGAAAGAGCATGAAAAGAGCTTTAATTTGATATATTTTTTGTGTGCATTGGATTAAAAACGAGCAAGTTATGGTCGGTTAAAGTTTTTGAGATTTTTTTTAATTGCTGACATCATCATTTTTAATGTGTTTGGACGAAAATAGCCCTCATTCCTTTATTTTTTGCCCTATTATTTACGAAATTTCCACCTTAAATCTCAACAATTTGATCATTAAATTGAATGGTGTAAGATGGGTTCTCATTTCTCACACCAACAAAGTATTTGTTGAAATTGGCCCAATAGCTCTTTTCTGTCTCTGGCCCAATTGCTTCTCATCTTTATTATTTTATTTCTGGCCTATCTCTCTAAACCCCGAAACCCTAAACCCTAACCCGATACCCGGTACCTCCCATATATATCACTTAACCTAATCTTCCTAAATTATAACCCTAATCCGCCTACAAAAGCTGCGCTGCTCCCCTCTTCTCTTTCAAGCCTCACTCAAGAAACCCTAACCCTAATCTGATTCCTCTTCTCTGAGTTCTCTCTGCCTGTTTTCTCGGTGTCTCTGGCCAGATTCCTGCCTGTGGATTTCTGTTTGGCTTGTGAGTTGAGAAGGCAGAGCAACTTGTGAGTTGAGCAAGTCTGTGAGAGCTTTAAGCCTATCGTTTCACCATCCCCTTGTGGTCTGGGTCCGATCAGTCGTCGGAAATACCAACGCCGCCGTCCGTGGGAAAATCTGAGTCTCCTTGTGCCTTAGAGAACATTTTCCCACTCTTCAAAATCTCTGTTTCCTTTATCATGTGTGTTCTTTACTTTAGTTCTGCTGATCTCTGTTATATTTACTTTGTTTTACCTAAAATCTAATTGTTTGTTTTGGCTCCTGAGCAGATCTGTTACCTTGAAGTAAAGCCTGTGAAGAACTCTTCCAAGATCTTCAAGGTCTTAAGTCTGAGGCTATTATAGCTGCCTGAGCAGCAGTGAAGAGAACCGCCGAGGTCGGAAACCAAGCGGTGAACCCCCAGTCGGGCCCGATACCACAACAGTGTTCTCATATGATCCATATCCTATACATATATATATATATATATATATATATATATATATATATATATATATATGAGGTTTTCTGGAGTGTCGTACGTTGCTGAAATTCTTATTTAAATTTTTCAAGCTTTAATTTGTTTTCTTTAATTGAACCACAGCTACAAAGAAAAATCCCACTTTAATTTGTTTACCGCGAGGTTGAAAGTCAAATTAAGTAAATATATATACACAAATTCAAGAACCCTAGCTAGCTAGCTAAGAGATCATGTCCAAAGTTATCGTATTTTATTTCACTTATATAAATTATGACATTAAGAATCATCGTACGCAAACGGAAGAATATATATATATATATATATATATAATTAAGCCTTTAAACATTTTTCCTTTATTTTATAAATAATTATTTGTTTGATTCATTCAGTCATTGAATTTTGAATTCCTTCTGACTGAGAGTTCTCAAAGTTGGTGTTATTTAATTATTATATGATCCTTAAGTGATCATTTATATTTGGATCCAATTATATAACAACATAAAGTTAAAGGGGTTGTTTGTGCTGAATGGATAAGTTTGTGGCTTAAAGCAATTAAGAAATCGTAAATTCTACAAATACCTTCTAGATCAAATTTGCGTGTGAAATTTAATTATCTAATACATTTTGTGAGTTATCATGTATGAGCAAAATTTTCCAATAGCACAATCACATGTACTTGTTGAGATATTTATAAGAGTGAGCAGTTAGAACTTAGTTGTTAGCTGCTTCACGTGGCAAGAGCTCATTGTTTCAAGGAAATTAGTTAGCTAGTTTAGAGTCTATAAATATCTTCATAATGTAATCAAGTTTTACATTATGAAAATACAAATTATCTCTCTCTCTCTCTCTCTCTCAAAATACTATTTTTGCATCTATCACAGTTCATCTTAACATGGTATCATCGAGTCAGCGATGATCGCGTTTCTATCTCGCTTTTTTCATTGAATTTTTTTTTTGTTTCACTCAATCATGTTGTTCATTCATGGCTTCCGCTTCGAATTCTTCATCTTCATTTCTTCCTGTTATCACTTTCAAACTAGATCGCAACAATTATGCATTTTGGAAGTTTCAAGTTTTGGCTTTAATTCGTGCTCATGGTTTCGAGGATCTCATTTCTGATTATGTTGTTCCTCCTCCTCAATTTCGCTCTCCATCCGCTCGAGAAAATGTTCATTATCCTGATTTTCAGATTTGGATCCGGCGAGATCAGTTTTTGCTCAGTTGGCTAATTGGTTCAGTATCTGAAGTTATGATTGGCCAAATCACCCGTTGTGTTACCTCTAGAGATCTCTGGTGCACTCTCCAAACCTTGTTTTAGTCTCAGTCGAAAGCTAGGGTTATGCAGCTCAAACTGCAATTGCAAACCACGAAGAAATGAGATATCACTATTGATGAGTTTGTGCTCAAAATGAGGGGTTTTGCTGATAGTTTGGATGCTATAGGCAAGCCTGTTGATGATGATGGTCTCATCATGCATATTTTAGCTGGATTTGGTGCCGAGTATGATGTTGTTGTGGTGAATCTCATTAATCGTGTTGAGTCTCTGACCTTACCAAAGGTTCAATATGCACTCCAGGCTCATGAAGCATGACTGTAGAGCAGAGAAAGGCCCTTCAGTGACTGTTGTATGGCGGGAGGTGAATAGTTGGTGAAGCAGCTTGTGGGCGTACAACAAGCTGATGTGGTGACGCTTGTACACAATGGATGGCAAGAGATGCAGCGATGGCGGAGCGAGAGTTAGTCTTCAACTGAAACTAGTGTTTTGGGGATTGATTCTGAGTTTCGAATTTAAAATATGAAGCGGGTTTGTAAGTTTTTGTTAATTTTTTGTTTAAGCGGGAACAAAATTTTTGGTTCCGATTACGTGAAATTTTCTTTTAAGAGGGAACGAAAAAATAAAAACAGGGTGCAAATACCGCCAAATTCTAACAAAAGAAGGATATTTTTCAATCAAATCTAAAAGTCAAATTCTATTATATTTATCTTATAGTTAATAATGATCATAAATCGTTAATTTTTTAAGTATATTAATTTATTATCAAATTAACGTGTGAACAATGAAATTGAAATATATGTAATTATGATTTATTAATCAACATAAAATTTTAAAAATAATACTATATCAATATTTTTTTTACTCACACACCCGACCTGGTGGTATTGAAGAGTTTCAAATCGTGATCTTTGGTCGTGATAAAAAAAATTAACTCATTGACATGCCGTCATTTAACGTACAAAATTACACTTGTGGCCAAAGCCCGACAAATGTTTAAATGTTCCTTCAACGGCTTAGTATGTGCCTACAAAATTACACTTTTGAGGAATATAATTACTTTCCAAAATCCTAAAAACTTGAACCAAAATCCTAAAAAAATTGAACCAAAAATCCTAAATGATATTTGACGCGCGGTCATTTCGCGCTCAAAAATAATTTATAAATCCTGTGCCCACAGCGAACGTAGCCAGGTAATGAGTACGGGTCAATCCCACAGAGAGCTGTTGTGATTCCACCTTCAAGTAACCAATCATAAAAAATGGGTTTTGGTTTTGTTGTCACTAATGGAAATTAAATCTGCAAAAGAAAATAAAGAAAATATCAAATAACAACGGTTCTGGTATTTGAACTTGAAATTAGTTTTAAATATATATCAACTCGATCATGGGCACACTGATTTTCATACATGATAAATCACCTAGTTATGGAGGCCGGATTCTTCTCTGTGTCTCCTCATTCATCATTTCATTATAGACTTAAAAGCGATTCCTCGTCAATTAAATATATAATCAGTCACCCACCCCCTGGTTTTCTAAAGAGATATAAGTGAACAGACAGCAGTGTTCCCTAGACGAACCCAGATCTGTTGTGTTTACCGATTCCTCGTGTGCCCACAATAACTCATTGATTCCCTTATTACCAATTCAATTAATAGTGGTGTGCCCTCTTTACCTAACAAGTGATCAGCCACATTGGGCATTTTAGACACACACTCCCATGGAACAAGGCACAAGAATCAACAGAAACCTATCATGCATTACTATGCCTATTTTGGCCTCACGAGTCCAGATTTATATTCAAACCATATTCATTGTTCAAACACCAGAATTAAGAATCTAGCCAAGCATGCTAAATAGCAGAAAATGAAAGACATAAATATAAAGAAAACTTACTGAATTAATAATAAAAAATACTCAACATAAGCGTTGAGCTTTGAAGCATAATCCTAAATCCCAAAGGCTTAAGGCCGATGGATTGTTTCTTGCTGCCGAGCAGCGTATTGAAAAGTAAAATGCAGAAAAAATAGAAATTGTAGCAGTATTTTTGACTATCTGACCTTCTGTTACCAGAGATTAAAGTAGTTTAAATAGTTATATTTCCGAATTAGAGTTCCCCCAACAAGCTGGGGTCTTCACTGGATTCCCGGAACTGGTGTGCCCTCTTTGATATGACTGGATAAGCACAAGTTAACCGAATCCCTATTTTTAGGGATTGGGATTATCTCCTTATTGCAGCGCCTCTAAGAGTCCAGTCCACCACCAGCTCTTCTTCGGATAATGCAGCTATCCTTCGTATCTTTCTCCTCCAACTATACTTCGGGTTTTCCGCAATTGCCCTAATCCAGCCTATTGTCGAGTCTGTACGAGCAAAGTGGGCACGGCATCATGCAGTCAGCCTCATCCGTCTCTGATATGCCCATTCCATTACCCGAATGTAGGATGAGTGCTAAAAGAAGTCCCCTGTGCCTCTGACTGAATATTGAGCTTGGATTTTACTTGAATAACTGGGCATAAAATGCCCTTTCGCCAGACTCGACCTCCGCAATGCCCTATGACCTCATCCTGGTTCTTTTTTACTCAAATCACACGAAAAGGGACATTTATAACGAATAAAATGCCCATAAAAACACGAAATAAATGGACTTATCAATATTCCTATTTTGAGGAATATAATCACTTTTCAAAATCCTAAAAAATTGAACCAAACACATAAATTTAAAAATAAAGAATAATATTTTATAAGGTCAAAATCATCGTCAATCAAATGAGGCCTAAGAGTTTTCAACTATGATTCGATGTGGAATCTCAAAATTGAATGAGAATTTTTTAAGCCCGTGCTCAACACCAAATGAAATGAACTTGGAGAGTGTAATTTATCATAATTTCAAATCAATTGATCTAGTTTAATGTGATTTCTTATAATTTCGAATAAAATGAATTTATATAGTACAATTTAATGAAATTTCAAATTAAATGAACTAGTATATAATGTAATTTCTTACAAGTTCTAATGAAATTAATTTATATAGTATAATTTATCATAATTTCAAATCAAGTAAAATCCAGACATACCACACGTTTTACCTTCTACCTTAGAACGTGCTAAACATCATATTTCATTAGCTCGATCTCTTGATGACGATCTAACCGCACGGCGAAGTTCCTACATTTATTTCATTTATTCCTTATTTTACCGAATTCTAACTTCATTCCTTTCTTGACTTGAGCGTCGGAGGCCCACGACCATCAACCTCCCCATCGATCCTCGACTCTTACAATGTTTTTTCTGTTTCTGTTTCACAAATAGGTCGATGCTCCAGACTAAATCGATAATTGCAGATTTATGGATCTATATTGACCCGAAAACATGTTTCTGTGTCTATATTGATCCGATAACATGCTTTTCGGGTCTATATTTTCAGGTTAATTAATAGGCCAAAAAAACTATGATTTTGAGTGTATTTAGATCCGATAACATGTTTACGGGTGAATATAGACCCGATAGTATGTTATCGGGTCAATATAGACCCGAAATCATAGTTTTCGAGTCTATATAGACCTGATAAACGTAACGTTTTTAGATTTTAATGTTAATTAATTTATTTATTCAAAATTATAAAAAATTACATTATGCTAGTTCGTTTCATTAAATATTATAATAAATTGTGCTATATGAATTCATTTAATTAGAAATTGTATGAAATTTCATTTGAAATAAATCATGTTTTATAGGTTCATTTCATTCGAAATTATAAGACATTACATTATACTTGTTCATTTGATTTGAAATTATAACAAATTGTGATGTATGAGTTCATTTCATTCAAATTATATCAATATATATTATACAAGTTCATTTGATTTCAGATTATATTGAATACACTATATGAGTTCATTTCATTCAAAAATTATATCAAATTATATCATACCATTTCATTTGATTTGAAATTATAGTAAATTACGCTATATAAATTCATTTCAAATTAAATTAGAAAATATTATTACATTATACTTGTTCATTTGATTTGAAATTGTAATCAACCGCGCGTACTATATGAGTTCATTTAATTCAAAATTATATGATATTACATTATACTAGTTCATTTGATTTTAATTTATAATAAGTTACACTATATAAGTTATTTTCATTAGAAATTATATAAGACATTACATTATACTAGTTCATTTCATTTGAAATTATAATAAATTCCATTATATATGTTAATTTCATTCCAAATCATATAAAATTACATTATAGTAGTTCATTTTATTTGATATTATAATAAATTATGCTATATGAGTTCATTTCATTCGAAATTAAATGAAATTACATTAGACTGTTCAATTCATTTGAAATTATAATAAATTGCTATATGAGTTCAGTTCATTTGTAATTATATAAAATTACATTATACTACTTCAATTATATGGAATCACATTATACTAGTTCAACTAATTTGAAATTATAATAAATTGTGACATATGAGTTCATTCCATTCGAAATTATAAGACATTACATTATACTTGTTCATTTGATTTGAAATGATAATAAATTACTCAATATGAGTTCATTTCATTATAAACGATATGATATTACATTATACTAGTTCCTTTGATTTGAAATGATAATAAATTACTCAATATGAGTTCATTTCATTAGAAATGATATGATATTACATTATACTAGTTCATTTGATTTGAAATTATAATAAGTTATACTATATGAGTTCATTTCATTTGAAAGTGTACATTATACAAGTTTATTTGATTTGAATTTATCATAAATCACATTATATAAGTAATTTTTATTCAAAATTATACAAGACATTACTATATACTAGTTCATTTGATTTGAAATTATAATAAATTGCACTATTTAAGTGCATTTCTTTCGAAAGTATAATAAATTCCACTATATAAAATTATTTACCTTTCGTTAACCACTACACCGTACAATCAAGCGTTGCTAAATCATTTTCAAATCAAAATTAAAGAGTAATTATAAAGTTTTCGTGAAATCGGGTCTATATTAATATGAATAGAAGTTCTCGAGTCTATATTGACCCAGTCGGGTCTATATTTACCCAACTGGATGGTGTGTTTTTAAATTTGCTAACTTTAAATTTATAACCTTTTTTCTTCTAAATTTTTTCATCTTGTAATGGAAGATTTCTCTATGTAGTTTTAAATACTAAAGAATGTACGTCGGAATGATGTGATTTTTTTTACTATATGCAGTGTAACTTTTATAAGAGCATTTGTAGGGCTGTAAATGAATCGAATCGGAGCGAATATCATCAAGTTTGAATTCGAATTCGATTTTGACTCATACTTTGAAACGGGATTCGAATTCGAGTTCGATAAAAAAATTTATGGTCGAATTTGAACCGAGTTCGAATCGAGTTCAATTTGATGACAAATTTGACAAACTATTCGATTAATGTTCGACAATAAATTCGTGAACAAGTTCGAAAAATAATTCAATGCACCTTATATCGATAAATGTTCGATAAATATTCGATAAAAGTTCGATAAGAAATTTGAAAAATATTAGACAAAAGTTCGATAGTTTATAATCATCTCCATGTTCAAAAGTTTAATAGGCAAAAAACAACAAAACAATCAAGATCAATATAAGTTCTTGATTTCCATGCACCTACACAATTTAAAAATAATATACAAATTAGTGGAAATAAATTAATTTAAATCAACGTAGCTAATATATAAAATTAGAGGAATACAAAATTTATATTATATAATATTAATGCTAAATTGTCAATTTGATTATAAAGTCCTATTAAAATTTATTTTAATTCAATATTATAATAATCTTATTTTGTTTTTATTTTTGTAAGAAATTATTTTTAGACTAATCATTCAATTATAACTTAATTAGTATTATCATACTATGTAAAATAATAGTCTATAGATATTATAAATAAAAGATAATAAAAAAAAATCATATCATATAATATTAATGTTAAATTGTCAAATTGATTATAAAGTCCTATTAACATTTATTTCTATCGAAAATTTGCAATATTTGTAATAATCTTTAAATGTGTGTTTTAGATACATTTTTTTAAACATGCGAATAAATTAAAAAATTTACATATATGTTCAAAATTTAACATTTACTTAATTACTTATATAAATATATCAATAGACAATATGTATCAATTTTAGATTAATCATTGACTTTAACTTATTGTTAATTTATTATCATATTATGTAAAATAATAGTCTAGTATATATTATAAATAAAATACAATAAAAAGAAAGTGATTTATATTATCGAATATTAACGTTAAATTATCAAAATTGATTATAAAACCCTGTTAAATTTTATTCTAATGCAATATTTATAGTAATCTTGTTTTATTTTTTTTAAAAAAATTAGGGTTTTATATATATATATATATATATTAGATATTAAAATAACACTCTAGTATATATTATAATTTATAAATAAAAGATAATAAAAAGAAAGTAATTTATATTATCAATATTGAACCGTCAAATTTAATTTTAGGGGAGTATATAATATTTTATTCTTGGTAGATCAATTATACTGAAGAGTCGTGTTAAATTTAGTTTTCGAGGTTAAATATTTCTTTGGGGCCAACATAAATTTATATATTTTTGAATTTTTAATGTAAGTTTGATTACAAGTTCGTGAATAGATTCGTGAATAAATTCGTGATCGGATTTATGAAGGATTCGTGATCAGGTTGGTGACCAAGTTCGAGAACTAAGTTCGTTTACATTCAAATTCGGATTATTAAGATAGTGGAATTTAAAAAAATTATCGAATTTGGTTATTTTATTTCACGAATCAAATTTCGATCAAATATTTTTCGAATCTCAGCCGAATAGATCACGAATTATTTAATTTATTTACAGCCCTAAGCATATGAGCATGTGTATCAGTTTTGAAATCATTAATTAAATTTTTATTTTCAACTATTCGCAATTTCAATTTCCTTTAATTTGAAACACTAAAAACGCAACACTACAAGAAAATCTATTTATAATGACAAAATTTAATGAGGGTAACAAAATACTCTCATTAAAAGTTCAATTTTTTAAGTTGTTATGACGGTAAAATAAATTCCTAGCTAAAGACATGAACCAATAGTGAGGAGTACTTAATTTCCTAATTACAACATTGGGTCACTAATTCCCGTCATTACTGTAAATCATTTTTGGCGGTACCCCAACATCTACTATAATTTATTTTTGACAAAATAACAATTTCATTTTTCCCCCACTGAAAAATCTCCCCTTTCAACTTTCTTACCCCAAAATTAAAATCCCTAAATTCACCATTAGAATAGAAAATGCTCCATCTTCATCATCATAGGTTCATCGAAAATATATTGAGGATTCGATCTTTGTTCGATTTCAACAACAAATATGGCGGACTAGGTCTTTATCGCATCAATTAGGAATTTTTTTTTTCAGAAATTCATGGATTTCTCCCTGATTCTCTCTCTTAATAGATTCCAATCCCTTTTTTTTTCTCTTCTTCCTTATCCCCTTAACAGACATGCATCCTCCAAATTTTAATTCTAAGGGTTTGAATTTTCTGTTGGTCTCATTTGAGGGATCGAGAAGTTCTCCAATTTTGTTATCCATTGTTCGATGGTGGCTTAATTATGTATTATTAGGTGAGTTGATAATGTTGGTTTTGTATACTAGAAGACCTGTCTTTTGTATACATTATCGATAATGATTTTATGATGATATAGAATGAATACAATTGCAGTCACTGTTTGCATTTAAATTATTATATTTACATGCATGTTCACTATACTTACATTGTAGATGACATGGTGTGGGTAAACACACGGTTAGATTATATCATCGGTTCCTTGTACTGTATTAAAAGGCTCACGGTCTAGATGACACTGAACCCGCTATCTGTACACCGTAGAATAATCTGATAGTTAGTTTGTCTTGACTAACTGATTATTCTAATACATGAACGAGTGTATTGAGGAGGATCTACTTAGGATTCTATTCTCTATTCTGACCTTAAATAAGAGAATAAGAATCCACAGAGTTCGGGTTCTTAACCCCTATATGTTGGCGGACATATACGTGTAGTGTTTGCACCTTTGATTTATCAAAGAGTGAGATTCTTTCATAGGATCAATAATCTCGATATCTTAGATTGTGACATTTACACTTATGATGGGTCATGCAATATGTAGGGGCACCGTGTCCTGGTGCGCCAGGTTGATGGTGTCCCCTTGAGGAAATGCAAGTTCATGCTGAAACCCTGCAGGTAGAATTTATTCCGTGCATGAGTAAAGCTTGTGTGGTACTACTCAAGGAAAAGATATTAATTAATTATAGTTATCAGAAGCTTACATAATTAATTAATGGGCATTATATCTTAAACATGGGGAATGGCTGGACTAAAGGAGAAAGCATATTCAGAAATATGTATTAAATTGGTAGGTCAGTATTATTTCTTTAGTGGAATAAAAATAATACTTAATTTATTTAATTATATCCTAAGTTTATTGGATATTGGATATTAAATAAATTAATGGGCCAATTTAATATTCTTCTAGATCCCTGTTGTAGCCCAAAAAGAGACTGGATTGAATTGGAGATAGAACAAGAGATAGAGATAGAATTCCAGTCCAACTGGGACACCAATTTCATCCACCCCCTATAAATAAGAGGGTGGAGGTACAAAATTTATGTCATATATATCAATCCTCTCGTGTTCTCTTGATCTCCACAGATTCCATACCGATCTAGTAGATTTCAGCCCACCCTGAAACTAGATTCAGTCCGGGAATACAACAGAAGATCAAGGAGTGGAATAGCATCAAGGGGAGCCTATTATCATTCATACAACAGCAAGATTAGACCTTTAATCTTGTCCTCAACCCGTCATTTCTATGTTTCCGCTTTAGTAGAATCGAAAATCAGATTTGCATATTAATTAAACTCGGTTAATTAAAACATATGAGACACATGAATTTATGATCTACATGATATTAGGATTAATGAACATCCAATTAGATCCTGCAGTGGTTCAATTCGAAAAAACCCCAACAGATAATTGGGTAGTGCGTGAAGTCTTCAAAACAATATATGCGTAGAGATGAGTACGTCCAGATTAAGAGAGTGGGTGACGCTTGGCGATGCAATCATCAGGAAGACCTGCTGCTGGATCTCACACACTACAACAATTTATTGCCCAAGGTTAACCTCTAAGCTTTTTGTGGGTTTTTATCCTAGTATTGCAATCTATGTTTATGTTTGAGCAATGTGTACATTAATTGAAACTAATTTATGTAGAAAGAGGGCTCAACCGATGATTATGGGCCTATAACTTGATTGGTGAGATAATCATGATTAGCAGAAATGTAACACATATATATTTGCCCCAAATATTAGCTTTTTTAGTGATGGTTGTGGATATTGTCCTGTTTTTATTCTTATATATTTTTTTCTATATTGCACAATATTTGGAAGACAATCTATCTATCCATTGTAATTGATTCATTAAAGATTCCGCTTTATGACAATTATTTTAGTTCATTGTCTGATAATGTATGTGTAGAATGTCAAATAATGTTATATACCATCGGCATTCCAAGCTTAACTCAATATGTACTAATTGTACCTAACTCTTAAATTATTGAGATAAGATAATGTAATTTTGTTAAACCGGCTTACTTTTAAGCCCGTTTTAAGCCTCTATTCTTACACATTAAATGACTCTATTTCTATGTTATGCGTGGTTCAACAGGTAAGGGTTCAGAGTTGCAAATAGAGGTTGTTAAATTTCTATGGAGAATCACTCAGGAAATATACTTTCATTATAAAAAATTAAGATTCCTGATATCTCTCACTTAAATTAGTTTGATATAACTTTCGATCATTTTGGCTGAAAAAAAAAGTGAAGCTCTGTCTATTCTACTATTAACTGAGACAATATTGATCTACCAAGTTGTAAGGAAGTGAATACATAGATTATGTGCTCAATCAAATGTCAAAAGCAAAGACAAATGAAAGAACAACATCATGAGTTCATTTTCTCTGTAGAGCCTGCTCTAGTATAGAAACTAGCCGATAGAAATCACATATCACTTGGCAATGGAGTCTTGCACCATATTTGGTTCACAGAGAAGGACAAAGAGGAGAAGCAAAAGATCTTGGAGAGCAGCAATAGCAAGGAAAAGGAATCAGCAAAAATCAAAGGCAGAAAAGCTGATCAACAGATGACTGTGGTGACTGCTGCACTTACTTTCTTAGCCAACTTTGAAGATGTTTGTTGGTCCCGAGCGAGTCGATATCAATTTAGAAGGGGGGGGGGTGAATAAACTGATTCAAAAACTTTTACTTTAGATGCGGAAAACAGGGCCCTATTACTCGCTTGATGAAACTTATTTATGCACAAGTTTGATAGTCAGTTGAGACAGTTTAAGTACAGCTTGTGTGATTTTGTGTGCAGTTAGATATGCAATGAACAATATAGTACAACACACAAGAGATTTATAGAGGTTCGAAGTCTCAAACTTCTAAGTCCTTTCTTCCTTCCGCAGAAGGGCAACTTCACTATATAACTTGAGTTTCTTTACAAATTATACAATGAAGGACAGTTGGCTGAACCTGGTAACTGCTCGCTACCTCAGCTGGTCGACGGCTCACACTTGAAGTCCCTAACTGCTCGCTAGGAAGGTAGGTGCTATTGTCATCTTTACAAGGTTTTAGATCTCTTTCGATCTTCAAGAGGTTAGTCTTGAACAAGGGGGTATCAACTGATGTACTCCTTTGATTGAGCTGAGTAGTTGATCGTTGAATAGTTGGAACTGAGAAGGTTGCCCTGGCTGGATCGTCAATAGCTGGCTGGATGTTTTGATTTAGTGAATTCTTCTTCTCAGTTTGACTTTCGCAGTTTATATCAAACGTTGCACTTGAGCTTGAGTGGGAAGGAGAAAGAAAAGCTCGAAGGTTGGCAAGAAGTTATGGTTGCTAAGAGTATGGGAAAAATGTTTAGAACTCTGAATCACCCGTCTTTTATAGAGGAGTGATTTTATGACCGTTGAGCTCCATTGTCCATTTGATCAGAGGCTCTGTTGGCTCATCAATGGCAGGTGGTCATTAATGATCACTTGGATCATTTGGTTGAAATAGCCGTTACTCTGCCACTCGATCTTCATTAAATTCCAGGATCCTTGAAGGAGCATTTATTCCAAGATACGTTATTTTAAGCAATATACTCCAGGAGTCTTCTGGCTTCAGCTCTCTTGGCAGTTTGGAATTTCAGCTGGCAGTTTTGGATTTCTCAGCTTAGTAACATTATCGTCCCAACTGGCAGTTCTGAGCTTTGTTAGCTAAATCTGGCTATCGCTCCAGTTGGCAGTTCTGGGCTTGTCAGCTGAGATTGGCCATCGCTCCACTTGGCAGTTCTGGGCTTGTCAGCTGAGATTGGCCATTGCTCCAGTTGGCAGTTCTGGGCTTGTCAGCTGAGATTGGCCATCGCTCCAGTCGGCAGTTTTGGGCTTGTCAGTTGAGATTGGCCATTGCTCCAGTTGGCTACTGCCAGTCTCTGGTATAAACTGACATTCTATCAGTTTCTTCAGTTTTTGGTCAACTCCTTTCTCCCTCAGTTCAGCTGACTCGGTTGTCAGCTTACTTTGACTGGTATGATTCCTCAGCCAAGTTGAACTTTAAAATGGATGACGTGTCTTTCAATTTGGGTCATCCTTCAGATCGGTTGACTTTGACTCTTCTAGAGTTCTTTTTTGATGATGCCCTCCTGGACTTGTCAGCTTCGATCTATAGCTTGAGCTTTGGTCAGTGTTTCACAAATAGTTTTGACATCTCATCAAAACCTGATCTAGGGGTTCTTTGATAGTTTTTCCTAACAAGTTCCCCCTTTTTGATGATGTCAAAACTTTGTTGATGATGATGATGGAAAAACTGTAAATGTAGCAAATGCTTTAAATAGAATCTTTCAGTCAGTGCACATTCGTAGCATATTGAGACAAGTTAGCTCATGATTTTCACTCAGTTATTAGAGCATTTGTCATTCATGCTTATCTTTCAAATATCAGAGCATGTCATATTCATAGCATATTGTGACACATTGACTCATGATTTTCATTCAATTATTGGAGAAATTTTCATTCATGCTTATTATTCATATATCAGAGCATGTCAATTTCAAGAGCAATTTCGGGCTTATTCATGCTTATTTTTCAAATATCAGAGCATGGCTGGGGTATTAAAGCATGAAGAATCATGTCAAGGCATTCAAGCTTGAAGTAAAATCATGATCAAGACTTGTATTATATATTCATTTTATTGGCATGATTTCAAGAGATTCAAGAGGTAGTAGTTAAGACTACTAGTCTACTTCCTGAATGTTGCTTTGATTGCTCTTTTTCCTTCTGCTCGATTCTCCTCCTTTTTGGACTCCTTATAGTGTCCATGCTTCCCCTTGAAGCTGATCTTCCCCATCAATGATGAGTTCTCTCTGAATTTGATCCCAAAGAGTCATGCAGCCATTATATTGTCTATCATCATTCTGTCCATCTTCCCCCTTTGTGGCATCATCCAAAAGGTGAAGAGGATCACATGAGGGTAATGACCAATTTGGCAGAAAAGTGAAGGCGGTTGCCAAATTGTCATCATGAGCTGTAGGAACTGAAGGGATTTGCATGGGCGGAGAAAGCCATGCATAGGCATCTTCAGTTGACATAAACTGACCTGGATCAGAGATGTCTTGCTCTCTGAAGCTCATGGGGCCCAAGCTGATGAAGATCTCATCAGCTGAAGGAAGTGGTGGATCACCGACGAAGGGTGTGCAGGAGGAGTTGGCTGGTTCATTGTCGGGAAGAGGGGCATCAGCGGATATACCAAGCTGGAGTCGCTTGATCATTGAATCCATGATCTCCGAGAGCGTTGGAGGCGATGAAAGTGGATGATTCATCCAGTGTCGACTCCATGTGCCATCACTGATCCAGAAGGCTGAGCTACGGGTATGGATGAGGTGAAACGTAGTCGACTCATCCAGTTGAAATTGCCAGATATGGTAATGCAAGTACCGCCATAGTTGGTTGAAGAGGGAGGAGCCGATGTCCTCGATGAGACCAAAACAACTTTGGAGCTGGTGGTCTAGAACCGCTTCAAAGTCAACCTCAATATAGTCGCTTTGGACTAAAGGTGGAGGTTGGGAGCTGGCTGATATTGTGGGCTGATCACTCAGCCATAAAAGAGATGCATTCTCCAGTAGCAGCTCTCTTTCGTCAGTGGAGCTGACGGTGGCCTCCAAAGGTGCCTTTCCTTTATCTGAGCTGGAAGGCCCTTGTGGGTGTGGACGCTTTGAGGTCGGATAGAAGTATATTATGGGGAGCATGTCCCGTCTTCCAAGTAGTTCGCCAGTTGGTATAATCTCGTCAAACTGGCTTTGTATGATGTGGCTTAGTCGGTTCATAAAGCCAACTTTTTCTCGGAATGTACCAGTTGACGGATCAAACATCGCTCGCTTGACGTTAGCTCTCAGTTGCACCAGGATGTAGGAAGCCCAATCGGCTTGACATCCAAAGTAGAGGGCGGCTATGATATGAGCCTTGATCTCGGAGAGATGAACGATCTCGAAGTTGCCATAGATAATATGGCTGGTGATATCCAGAAGTTGGAAGATATCACTTTGCAAGCTCTCCTTTAATCTGTGCGAACTATCATTGTGGAGCACATGGGGAAGCTTCCAGATTTTCCATAACTCATGTTTGGATGGCAGAGTTAGGTTCATCATGTCTGGACCGCTGTTGGGAAGGTGTAAAGTGGACATCATCATGTCCTTGGTGACTATGATCACTTGATTCTTTACAGTGGAGATGATGTTGTCATCGTTGATAGTTGCATTGTAGTAGAACTCGGCGATATAGTCAGGTATGTTCTTGACCGACAACTGTGTCAAGAAAGGAAGCAGTCCAGTTGCTGCCAATGGTCGATAAATCTGTTGAAAGACATCTGGACCAAGGCGTGCATTTATCTTCTCTAGATTTAGAGACTTGTCCTTTCTCATTTTGCGTGTAAGAGCTTCAATATCCATCTGGGAAAATGGAGGCTTCATTTCTGCAAGGATATGAAATTCAATTTAGAAATGCAAGAGTTTTGATAAGTGAGAAAAGGCTTGGCAAAAGATCAAATAATAAAGAGAGATTTTCAGATGAGCGGAGCCTTCATCTCTATACTCATATTTATGCATCTTGTGCATGCAAGAATCGAGAGTACTCGATTGCTTTTCTTGACTAATCAGCCATCCGATTTGATGGTTGATTAGCTGAATTAATGATGATGAATCTCAGCTGTTTATCGGTAAATGACTTTATGATCAAATGGCTGAGATGAGATCATTTTGAAAATGGGGTAGTTGCCATAAATAGTGAAATATTTTCTGCAGATCTTTCTATTAATAGCGCAATAAAATATATTTTCTTCGTCTGTTTGGAGAGAAGGTTTTAAGATCCATGCAGAGATATTAATGACAACTTTGAGATATAAAGCCCGATTTTCAAATTGTAACCATTGACATATAATATAAGATATTTTATAATCACAACGGTAACAATATAATTAAGATAAGCTTTTGAAAAAAAATTAAAACTTATCCTGAGTCAGTTGGGATACAGTCCAACTGATTGATGACGTGGCGGTTGGTTGAATAGTTGAGTTTGGACACTCATTTGTCATGGCTGAGCTGGCTGATGTCGAGGCTGCAACTGAATTGATCAGCCTGTTTGTTTAGTTGCTCGGCTTTTCTGTAGACAATTTCCGCTTCTTGAATGGCCTAGCTGGACTGGCTGTATTGCTTTCTTTAGATGCAGTTTCATGCGTTGATGATCCAGGCCTTTCCGTCTTCTTGGTTTTGCGAAGATGAAGCTGAATCTCAACTGACGAGCTATTCATCCTTTGACTAAGGGAGTGTGGGATTCCCTTTGTCGATGACCGAAACTGATCATGTTTCTTGGTCAACTGCGCATCTTTTGAGCCTGACGTGAGTAGTGGAGTCACATAGCTTTTGGATAGGAGATTTGGTGACGTGGCAGTATCTTCATCGTCACTGTCTCTTACATCATTATGCCTTGTTTTCCTTTGAGAAGCTATGACTGCAGTGTGGGATAGGTGGGGTTCTATCCTTTGAGCAGCAGGTGGAGTTCATCGAGATGGCTCAGCTGACTGACTTGATAGATTATCAAAGTTCAGCTGTCGACAAAGTAAGTTAGTTGGGCAGTTGACTGGTTGACCTGCAGTTCCAACTGTTTGAAACATGAATCTGGATGTGAATTCGGCCAGTAAGGCGGTTGCTGGAATCTAGTTCACCATCCGGTGATTCATAATGTGCTGAACTTGCACAATGGTTGGAGGGAATGTATTTGATGATCCTATCCATTTGATGCTCCAAGTTTCTTCTCTTTGCCAGAAGCTCATGCCATGAAAGGCAGTTAGCAAGAAGTGAGATTGGATAGACATGGAATGTCTCCAGTTGTACCAATAAAAATATCGGTGAAGTTGTTTGTACAACTCTTGATCTTGTTGTGCAACAACTGTGAAGTGTGTGAGAAGGAGATTGGTCACTTCCTTTTGTGCACTTTTGACTGCATATTCACCATTGTAGAAAGTGCGAATATTTTCTTCAGTCATCTGGAGCGGAGGGCATGTGCCTCTGAAGTAGTCTGCTCCATAGTTTGGATGGGGTATTCCGATGAATAGAATAAGCTCATCTGGATCAGAGCAAACCTGAAAATCAACTGGTGATCCGTTCTTTGATTTTGGAGAGTGAACGGCATTGGCAGTTGAGTTGCTCGAACTTTGGTTGCTCATCTTGGCCTTTCCTTTTCTCTTCCTCTTTAGGGACTGTAGATGAGCAGTTCCTTTCTTGGGGATCCATTCGGAGATCAGAACTGGTAGTGATTCATCACTTATGAGCTTCGGCAGGTCTTCAAGCATTTTGCTTATCCTTAGAACAAGTCCGACCTTGGACTCAAATTTGCCAGACTTCTTTGAGTCTGTAGCCTTGATGACTTGATGCTTGAATTGTTGAAAGACAAATTCGGCCCAGTTTGTTTGTCTTCCTTCAGCAAGGTGAATCATGACTTTGTATCTCTCTTGGGTGAGTTGGCTTAGACTTTCAATTGCTCCGAACATCATCTTGTTCGTTATGTCAAGTAGAACTCCAAACTCAGGCTTGAGATCAGTTTTAGCTGTGGTAAAACTGAATTGCTTGTTGCAGGTTGAGGCTTTCCAGTTTCTCTAGTGCGACTCTGCAGATTCCTTTAGATCTTGAACGGAGAAGCCTTCTTGTGGGAGTTGGAATACTTCAGCAATTGTTTTCTCAGTGATGTGTAACATCCTTCCTTGAGCCACTGAAGATATCATCATCCCATTTGCAGATAATTTTGCTTGAAGCAAAAACTCACTCACCAAATTTTGTCTAAAGAATTTTGGTGGTGTTTCCAGGTAGTAAAGAACTCCTGTTTTGTGAAGATTTGACAGAAGGGTTGGATTCTTTGATTCATCAAGAATCAATTGAAATTTCTGTCTGTCAAGGAATTTATCTCTCATAAGTTAGTTTTTGAAGAGGTTTGAAGATTTGAATAATTCGGCCATCTTTGAGGTTGGCTGAATATTTTTGACAATTCAAGATTGTTTAAGAGAGAGAGAGAGAGAGAGAGAGATTTTGAGATCTTTATGGAGGAGGAGGCTTTTTGAGAGGCTTGAGAGAGAGAGAGGCTTTTATGAGTTTTGGGACAGGCTCATAGATATGATGGTTGGAATGGTACTAGCCTCTGATTTCTTTTGGTCGTTGCCAATTAATGACCTTGACACGTGTCATTGTTTTGCAACGGTCAAAATTTCAAAATAAATGTGAAGCTTGACATTTATTTGAAATAAAAAGAAATAATCTTTTATAATCAAAAGATAATTACAGCTGATTAACAAGAAGTGTACTTAAGGCTTTTCTAATCATGTTTAAGACTGATCAGCCTCTAGTTCTTCTTGTGATCAGTTTTTTTTCTCTTGGCCAACGGCTCGGTGGGCTTCTCATCTTCACCCTCGGTGCTGCTATCTGACTCAGTTTCAGCAAATCGAAGTCTTTGTTAGGCTTGCAGCTGCTTGATTTGCTCAGTGTGCAGTTTAACCTGTTGCTGCAGGGAATTAATCAGTTCCACATAATGTGGAGGGAACTGGACCATGGAACTGCTGGGTTGAGCCATGAACTGGACCGCTCTTGAGTCCGCTTCTTCTTCTTCTTCTTCAGTTCCAACAAGTTCCTCACAAGGAATTATGTGGGAAATGTCATCTATCTCCATAGCGATGATCTCATCATAAATTGACTCTGATGAGGTCTCTGGTGCGGCAGTTTGAGCGACAGCTTGGAGTGCTCTTTGTATTGAATCAACGTACACAGTTATAGCAAGTGTACCTTGATATGTGGATTGTTCAGCCTTTTGAGCTATCTGGTCAGCTGACTGGTAATGTTCAGCTGTCTTCGGAGTTGTCTCGAGGAAAGGAGCAATTTATGCTTCAGTTTGCTTCTCGAAGAGTTGAGTCTCTTCAGTTGGTTCTTGTAGCTCTTCATCAACTGGGAGGACTAGCAGCGTGGGGGACTTGAGCATTTCCTCAAATTCCAGATCGCTAGTTGTGCGCTCATCAGCTGCTGGCTCCTCAGGTGAGTTATCTAGAAAATTGATGAAGACGTCATCTGAATGAGGGGTCTCTTCGAATGTTAACTGCCTAGCCACAGATGTTATGGCAGTTTCCCTTGCATTGTGAGCTGCAGAAGTTTCAGCCCTTTGATGGCTTCTTTGAACTTCTTGATTGAACAGCTCATGTCCTTCCTTAAGCTATTCCCGTCTGAGTTTTAGCAGTTCAGTGAGCATCCAGTGTTGTTGAACTTGAGGGGCTTTCCATTGTTGCTGCTCAGCTTGAGTCTGACGAGGTGGCAGTTTGATATTAGCCCAGATAAGCAAGTCATTCATTGCTTCCACCAGTGTTTGTTCAGCAGGACGTGGGTGGTTCCTTCGAATGGCCAACATTCTTTTCAACGTGATGACTGGATTTTGCTCTGGAGTCTCCTGTCCAGCCCACTCCATACTCCATCTCTCTTTCCTTCTCCAGAAGCTCATCCCGTGTAGTGTGGTTAGGAGAAAATGGGCTTCAGAGTTGAAGCAATGTCTCCAAAGGTACCAGTAGACGTACCTTGTTAGAGCTTCATACAGAGTAGGAAGTCTAGTCACATCCTCCATGAAGTTCTCAGCTATAAACTTTTGGACTTGTTCCTCGGCCCAGCATTTGATAATTTCAGCTCTTGATAGAGCTCTGATGTTCTCTTCTATTTCTCCCATCGGCGGACAGGCAGTTCTAAAGAATTCTGCTCTAGAATCCTTTGGGGGAACTCCTCTGTAAGGCACTATATCATCATTCTCAACTGGCATAATATCAATTATTTTGATGTTACGAGAAGGCAGTTGAGGAGGAGGTGGAGGCCCTGACTTCTTCTTCTTCCCTTTTGTTTGAACTGCCGAGGGCTTCTTCTTCGGTTTCCCAGCTCTTTCCTTGAACTGAACTGGTCTTTTAAATATTATTTCTTCTGGTGAATCAATCAGTGATCCAATGAGAACTTGACGCAGAGGTTTTTCTTGAATTGAGCTTCCCAACATATGGCTTATTGGAATGTTGTCGTCTGAATCGGAGTCTTCTTGCTGAGTTTCAACTGCAATTTCCTTGCCCTTTCTTCTTGATGACTCCTCAGTTTTCTTGTAGAAAGCAGCAGTTGGCTGACTGCTTTTGATAGATATTGGTTTTGCAGCAGGCTGCCTCTTGCTGGTAACTGGTATAAGATCCATTTTGCCAATCATCAGAATGTCAGCCTCTTCCGCCATGAAGTTAAAGGTTTTCTCCAGTATGATGCTGATTCTGCTTGGATAGCACATCTTTTGGTAGAACTCAGTTGCTAACCAGTTCTTCTCCATGATATCCACATACTTCTTTATTTTCTCAAAGAAGTATTGAGCCCAGTTGATGTCGATCCCTCTGATGATCGCCGCACATATCTTGTACTTGTGCTCTGACATTTCTGAGTGGCTTCCAGTTGTTTCGATTATCATTCTTGCAGCAACTGAGGCCAGAATCCTATATTCTTTTTGAAGAAGAGACATGAGTGTACTTCTTTTGTACATATCCACGCATTCTTTCCGCTTCCACTAGTGGTAGGCTTCCTCTTGATCCACTTGAACATCTTGCACTCGCATTCCGGTGGTTGGCAGATTGAACAGTCTCCCGAGCAGTTCTGGAGTTATGATCAGTTCAACTCCACGAACTTCGGTCTCGATTCTGTCATCATAGCCTTTTGAGTTTACATAAAACTCAACCACGGCCTCTGGATATATTTTCGATGGATACTCTTTTGTGAAGCTTTTCAACCCACTATCATCTATCTTTCCGATCAGTGAGTTGCAGAGGGCGGAGTTTGAGCACTTCTCTCTGTAAACGCCTATATCTAGAAACTTATCTCTATAGAGATTTCTTTGAAATCCTTGTGAAGAAGCACCAGTTCTTCTAAAGTTGAAGTTTTGTCGAACAGCTGGTGCGTGTCTATCAGCCATGGTGTTTTTTTTTAGAATGAATGATCAGGGAGAAGGAGATTATAATGGCTTTGACTGATGTTATGAACTGAGTATATTTTACTTTTTGAGAGATCTTCGGAACAGTTTCGAGAGTTAAAGAATCAAAGATGCTTGAATTCTTTACGGAGCTTTGAGGATGGTAAAAGTAAAAATGAAAATTCAGCCATCCCTTTTATAGAGTATGAGGGGGTTCACCCAATGGTTGTGACGCTTGGTCTCCCCAAATTCAACGGTCGGATTGGGTTAATCGATCCGTCGATTGGCTTTTCAATTCTATCCGTTGGAGAGTGAAAAGGAGAGAGAAAGACAATTCAACGGTAACATTTGGATGACACGTGTTTTTACCATTTTCACTAGTGAGATTTTTGAACTTATCTCTTCTCTTCAGCAGTTTCTCCTTGGCTTGAAAACTGATTACGTCATCAGTTGGGTATGACCGTAACTGATGGTTTTTCTGTTGATCAGTTCCAACTGGGATATCTTCTCATCAGTTCCTAACTGATCTTAACTGCTCAGATCTTCATTCAGCTGCTTCTCAGTTCAGCTGTTCTCCTTCAGCTGCTCCTTGAACTGATATCTCATTTTGAGTTTACTTCAGTTCCTATGACTTCTTCGTTAGTTTGATCAATTTGTAACTTGTAAGTTCTGCATAACTGACTGGATCATCAGTATGAGCGACTGAACTGATGATTCAGTTGAACTGAAGGGGTAAACTGATCATTTCTAGTTTGCTTATTTCTCAGCAGCTTCTTGCATATACTTCAAACTGATGGATTAAGTGGCGAACTGATCAGTTTTTCGTCTTTTTGACTCAGTTTCTCTCTTCAGCTGGAGTGGTTCCTTGGCCTTTTTTTCTTCTAGTTCATCATCTTCATCCTGTGATGCTAGCTCTAGTAGTCCCAACTGTATGCATAGCTTCATAAACCTTGCTTCAGGCAACAGTTTGGTGAAGATGTCGGTTATCTGTTTCTCAGTATTGACATATTTGATGCATATGTCTTTCTTCTCGATGTGATCTCTGATGAAGTGATGCCTTATGTCAATGTGCTTAGTTCTTGAATGTAGAACTGGATTCTGAGATATCGCAATTGCACTATTGTTGTCACAGAAGATAGGCACTTCTTCAGTTTCAACTTTGTAATCCTTCAACTATTGCTTCATCCAGAGTATTTGAGCACAGCAGCTTCCAGTAGCTACATACTCTGCTTCAGTTATTGACATAGCAACTGAGTGCTGCTTTTTGCTAAACCAGGATATCAGTTTGCTTCCAAGAAATTGACATGTTCCACTGGTGCTTTTTCTCTCAATCTTGCATCCACCAAAGTCTGAGTCTGAATACCCAATTAAACTCAAACTGTCATCTCTGGGATACCATAATCCAAGATTTATGGTTCCCTTTAGATATTTGATGATTCTCTTAGCGGCTTCAAGATGACTTTTCTTTGGATTAGCTTGAAACCGTGCACATAGACCGACTGAATATGAGATGTCTGGCCGGCTGGCTGTTAAGTAAAGTAAGGACCCAATGATTCCTCTGTAGTAAGTTTGGCTAACTGATTCTCCTTCTGCATCAAGAGTTAGCTGAACTGATGTGTTCATTAGAACCTTGAGAGTTTTTCCCTTACTTACTCCAAACTTCTTGACTAGTTCCTTGGTGTACTTCGTCTGGCTGATATGAATTCCATCTTTTAGCTGCTTCACTTGAAGTCCTAGGAAGAATGTTATTTCTCCCATCATGCTTATCTCGAATTCGCTTTGCATCAGTTGAGCGAACCGTGTGCATAGATCTTTGCTCTTTGATCCAAAGATTATGTCTCCACATAAATTTGAACCATTAAGATCTCAGTTGATCGTTCTATTCTGAATAGAGTTCGATCGATGACTCCTTTTCAAAACCCGTTTTTCAGCAAGAATGTTGTTAGAGTTTCATACCACGCTCTTGGAGCTTGCTTCAGTCCGTAGAGAGCCTTTCTCAGTTTGAAGACTTGATCACCAATTTCAAAGCCTGGCGGTTGCTCGACATATACGTCCTCCTTGAGCATTCCTTGAAGAAAAGCACTCTTGACATCTATTTGGTAGACTGTGAAGTTAAAGTGAGCTGCATAGGCTAGGAACAGTCTGATGGCTTCCAATCTCGCAACTGGTGCAAATGTCTCATCAAAGTCGATCCCTTCACTTTGTGAATAACCTTTAGCTACTAGTCTAGCCTTGTTCCTTGTGATCACTCCTTGTTCATCCAGCTTATTGCGAAAAACCCATTTTGTGCCAATGACCTTCTGGGTCTTCCGCCTGTCAACAAGAAACCATACGTCATTTCGTGTGAACTGGTTCAGTTCTTCCTGCATAGCCATGATCCAGTCTGAATCTTCTAAGGCTTCCTTGACGTTTGCTGGTTCAGTTTGAGAGATGAAGCATGTGAATAAAGCATGCTCGGTTGATCCTCTGGTTTGAACTCGACTTCTTGGATCACCAACTATCTTGTCAGTTGGATGGCTCCGGAGCCACTTAGGCAGCATGGCTTCAGCTGAGTCTCCAGTTGGCTCTTCTGTGATGACGTCGTCAGTTGCTTGTTCATCAATAGGTTCGGCATTCTCATCATTTCTTCCCCCTGCTTCATTTGTGGGGTCTGCGGTCTCAGCACAATTTGTGTCTTCATTGACCAAGTTGTTCTCAACTGGCTTAGTACCAGTTTCATTGCCTTCTTCTAATGAAACTTCAAATCATTCTGGAACAATGTGATCTACATAGTCCTGTGAATTTTCAGTTTCACTAGGTAGTATTTGAACTGATGTGTCTATAGTTTCTTTGTTCCTGTACTCATTAGCAAATTCATCAAATACCACATGACATGTTATTTCCACAACAAGAGTTCATTTATTGAACACTCTATAAGATTGTGCATGAGGAGAGTTATACCCAAGAAATATACCCTCATCAGCTTTAGCACTAAAAGCTTTCAATTGAGTCTTGCCATTGTTGTGAATATAACATTTACAGCCAAATATTTTAAAATATGAGATAGAAGGCTTACGACCCTTGTACAGTTCATAAGGTGTCTTGTCATGGGCTGCTACAATGGCACTTTGATTTTGAGTATGGCAAGCTGTGTTGACTGCTTCAGCCCAGTACCCTTCAGCTATGTTGGCATCAGCTATCATTGCTCGAGCTGCTTCCTTTAGTGTTCGGTTGCGCCTTTCAGCTACACTATTTTGTTGTGGAGTTCTTGCAGCTGAATGTTCATGAGTAATCCCAAGCTGGTTGAGGAAGCTAATCATATGTTGATTCACAAATTCAGTTCCATTATCGGAACGAATCCTTTAAACTGATCTTTCCTTTTCAGTTTGTAGTCTTCTAATCAGCGTCGTGAGCTTGTCATATGTTTCATCTTTGCTCCTCAAAAATTCCACCCATGTATATCTTGAGTAATCATCAACTACTACAAGAGTGAATCTTTTGCCTTTTGGAGTTTGAGGTCTGACTGGACCAAACAAATCCATGTGCAGTAGTTGAAGACAGTCAGTTGTTCCTGGTGGATGATTCTTATTCTTGAAGAATGACTTCACTTGCTTCCATTTTTGACATGGTCCGCATACACCTGTTTTCTTGTATATCTCCTTGGGAAGCCCCTCAACTAGCTCTTTCTTTGCTAAGTAGTTGATTGTTTTGAAGTTGAGGTGGTTCAGTCGTCGATGCCATAGCCAACTTGCTTCAGTTGATCCTTTTGAGAGAAAGCAATCTTCTGAGTAGCCGGTTGACCAGTCAACAATATACATGTTGCCTTTCCTGATGCCGGTTAGCAAGATTACTCTAGTTGACTTGCCTCTTATGTTGCAGGAGTTTTTGGTGAAGTCAACTGAGTAGCCATTGTCGCACAACTGGCTGATGCTGAGTAATTTGTGCTTCAGTCTATCCACGTGGGAGACTCCATTCACTACTACTTTTCCTTTGACAACGAACCCTTCTCCAATTGTTCGAATTTTGAAATTGTCTCCAAATGTGACGAGTGGACCTTTGATTTCTTCATAACCATCGAGATCTTCTCTATCTCCGGTCATGTGCTTGGAGCACCCGCTATCTCGATACCAAATGTCTTTGGTTTTCTTCATAGATAGGATGCTCTTGTCCTGCAGAGAAAAGGATTAACATTTAGGCACCCGTTTCATATCGGGTCCTTTTTGATACATTAAGTCTTTTGGAATCCAGACTTGCCAAACTTTTGGCTTCTTATCATTCAAGGAGTCAACTGATTTGGATCGTTTCATTAGTTTTGACTCTCTTTCAACTCTCCTTGAGTCGGTTGAATGGTACCTACGTTGAAAGTTAGTGGGATAAAACAATTCAACTAGCACACAATTGTTTTGAGATTTTTGGGCTCTTCTATCAGGCCAGTGCCTTTTGTGTTTCCAGTTTATTGGAATGAACCTCTTTGGCTTATTTATGGAATCTAGATAATCATTATAATGATGATAAGGTTCAAAGTGGTTTATTTGATCTCTCCTATAGGTGTTCTGATTGAACTTCTTAGCAGGGTAGGCTTGAGATCTAAACTGGTCTTTCTTTTTATAGTGAACTGATCTGTCAGTTTGCCTTGAGGGCATTTTATACTGAACTGGTGGCCTTTGTTGAACTGGAGGCTTTGGACGAGTGGATTGACTTAAGTGAACTGAAGGTCTTGACTGGGAACTAGGCTTTAGCTGACGAGGTGTTTTAGATTGGTAGAACTGACCAAACTTTTTAGGCTGGGTCTGGGGATTTTTCAATATTCCCTTTCCTTTGTTTGACTCAGCTGGCTGATCCTGAGATCTCGTGAACCCTTTTAGGATACCCTTGTCACTAGGTTGAGCAACTATTTTTCCCTTTTCTAGGGTAGTGAACGTGCTATATCCTAACCCTGAGCTGCCAGTTCCAGTTCTTTGATGACTGAGTATTTCATATAGAGTCTGAGATCCCCTTTTGAACTTTAGGTTTACCTTTTCTTTTTCAAGGATCTCTTGCTTGAGTTTTTTATTTTCTTCCTCTAGATCAACAGTTCTCAGTTTCAATTTCTCAAATTCTTTAAGTTGAGATTTAAGATAATTTAATCTTTCATGATCAATGCTCAGTTTCCTGACTTTGTTCCTCAGCTCATCATTTTCATCTTTCAGTTCAACATGCAAACAGGAGATTGAAGCTAATTGGTCTTCTAGCATCATGAGTTTCATATCAAGTTCATTACTAGAGACAGTTGCTTCATTTATATGATAAAAGGAGGTTTGAGAATCAGCTGTACTAACCTCTTCATCATTGTCGGCCATAAGGCAGAATAGCGCTTCATCATCTGAGTTGTAGCCGTCAGAATCGATTCCAGATGGATAGTCTGAATCGTCCAGCACGGCATTCTCAAGATTTGCAACCATTGCTTTTCTTTTGAAGAAGCTTCTCCTCACCTTGGCTTTCTTGTCTTCAGGAAGTTCTGGACATTCAAACCTGTAATGTCCTTGTTTATGACAATGAAAACACTCTCCAAGATTGCGATTTCCACTCCTGAATGGTTCAGCTGGCCATTCAGCTGGTTGGTAGGTTTTTTCAACTTTCGGGACTTCATCAGTTTGAGGTGAAACTGATTGTTTATCCCGAGCTCTCTTCAACTTTTCTAACAACTTGGTAATTGATTGGATCTGATCATTGATGTCATCAGTTAGATTTTCCTTCTTTTCAGTTGCCTCCCTTTTTCGTTCAGTTGAAGATCCGCCTTGGTTTTCTTTGGTTAGTGAGCTCCTAGATCGGAAGTTGTTTCTTCCTCGAGCGTCTCTAAACCTGGTCCTTTCACCATAGAAAGCTGCGTCTTGAGCTGACGATGTAGACGCTTCTCTTTTTTTGGTTTAGACTATACTCATGAGCTTTAAGAGAACCAAATAATTCCCTTGGAGTGATGCTGTTTAGGTTTCTTGACTCCTTAGTAGCGATCACTTTCATATCCCATTCGTCAGTGAGATTATCCAGTATTTTGGAATTCATCTCTGAATTGGGATAACTTCTTCCGAGGTTGTTCATCTCACTGATGATGCCTAGAAATCTAGTTTCAAGGCTTGAGATGGACTCTTCTGCCTGTATTTTGAAGGATTCATACCTGTCAACTGCCAATTGGAGCTTGTTTCCTTTTATGGCTTCGGACTCTCTGCAAAGATCTGCTAGTAGGTCTCATATCTCTTTGGCAGTTGTGCAATTCTTGGTATCCTTCATACGATCTTCATCTAGAGTTTGGAATAATGCAGCTTGAGCAACGAACTCTAGATTCTTCAATTTTTTCTCTTCACTGGTGAGAAGATTAGTTGGCTTCGGGATCCTTGCCGGTTGATTGATATCAACTATGTGAGCACCATTGTCCATCATGATGATGATTGGGCCATCTTCAATGACTTCCCACATATTCTCATGAATTGAGCAGAGATGCGCTTTCATTCTCCTGCTCCAATTATCATAGTTCTCAACTGAAAAAATAGATAGCTTATGGTTTCCCATAGCTGGAATGTTAGCACAGATAAGTAGATCTGATTCAGTTGATCTGCAGAAACGGCTGATCCTTAGAATCAACTATTCTAATACCACTTGTTGGTCCCGGATGAGTCGATATCAGTTTAGAAGGGGGTGAATAAACTGATTCAAAAACTTTTACTTTAGATGCGGAAAACAGGGCCCTATGAGTCGCTTGATGAAACTTATTTATGCACAAGTTTGATAGTCAGTTGAGACAGTTTAAGTGCAGCTTGTGTGATGTTGTGTGCAGTTAGATATGCAATGAACAATATAGTACAGCACACAAGAGATTTATAGAGGTTCGAACTCTCAAACTTCTACGTCTTCTCTTCCTTCCGCAGAAGGGCAACTTCACTATATAACTTGAGTTTCTTTACAAATTATATAATGAAGGATAGTTGGCTGAACCTGGTAACTGTTTGCTACCTCAGCTGGTCGATGGCTCACACTTGAAGTCCCTAACTACTCGCTAGGAAGGTAGGTGCTATTGTCGTCTTTACAAGGTTTTAGATCTCTTTCGATCTTCAAGAGGTTAGTCTTGAACAAGGGGGTATCAACTGATGTGCTCCTTTGATTGAGCTAAGTAGTTGATCGTTGAATAGCTGGAACTGAGAAGGTTGCCCTAGCTGGATCGTCAATAGTTGGCTGGATGTTTTGATTCAGTGAATTCTTCTTCTCAGCTTGAGTGGGAGGGAAAAAGAAAAGCTCGAAGGTTGGCAAGGTGTTATGGTTGCGAAGAGTATGCGAAAAATGTTTAGAACTCTGATTCACCCGTCTTTTATAGATGAGTGATTTTATGACCGTTGAGCTCCATTGTCCATTTGATCAGAGGTTCTGTTGGCTCATCAATGGCAGGTGGTCATTAATGATCGCTTGGATCATTTGGTTGAAGTAGCCGTTACTCTGCCACTCGATCTTCATTAAATTCTAGGATCCTTGAAGGAGCATTTATTCCAAGATACGCTGATTTAAGCAATGTACTCCAGGAGTCTTCTGGCTTCAGCTCTCTTGGCAATTTGGAATTTCAGCTGGCAGTTTTGGATTTCTCAGCTTAGTAACATTATCGTCCCAGCTAGCAGTTCTGAGCTTTGTCAGCTAAATCTGGCTATCGCTCCAGTTAGCAGTTCTGGGCTTGTCAACTGAGATTGACCATCGCTCCAGTTGGCAGTTCTGGGCTTGTCAACTGAGATTGGCCATTGCTCTAGTTGGCAGTTCTAGGCTTATCAGCTAAGATTGGCCATCGCTCCAGTCGGCAGTTCTGGGCTTGTCAGCTGAGATTGGCCATTGCTCCAGTTGGCTACTGCCAGTCTCTGGCATAAACTGACATTCTATCAATTTCTTCAGTTTTTGGTCAACTCCTTTCTCCCTCAGTTCAGCTGACTCGGCTGTCAGCTTGCTTTGACTGGTATGATTCCTCAGCCAAGTTGAACTTTAAACTGGATGACGTGTCTTTTAATTTGGGTCATCCTTCAGATCAGTTGACTTTGACTTTTCTAGAGTTCTTCTTTGATGATGCCCTCCTGGGCTTGTCAGCTTCGACCTACAGCTTGAGCTTTGGTCAGTTTTTCACAAATAGTTTTGACATCTCATCAAAACCTGATCTAGGGGTTCTTTGATAGTTTTTCCTAACAATGTTTATAGGCTCTGCGCTTTCATAGCTCAGTTCCTTAATGCTAACTTTGTGAGTGAGATGTTGATACACCACCCTTAATCAAAATACCACAGAAGTGTAAGCCTACAGAGGTGAAGAGTTGTCAGCGCAAACTGTAATTTCTTGAAAAAACAATTGTTCAATTCAATTTCCGATTTTCAATTTGTAAACGTGATCATTTATATGGGTTCTGTATTTGCAAGTTTAAAAGCTCAAGCTAACATTTTGCACATATATTTCTGTGAATCATGCATGTGAAATGGTCTCAAGATTAATTTCTTACGCCAGGAAGCCAACCACTTAGGCCAACGATAGCCCTCAGGTTAACAGTGTACGGGTATCTATTTCCATACTTTCCCTGCGCAAAGCATGTTACAGAATAGAGGGCAGTTGCAGTACCCATGCTAAAACCTCCAATACCTAGTTTAACTGCAATGTACAAAGTAAATTAGCAATCACATTAGGCATATTGGACTCTTCAAATTTTGACTTTGGTGTAAGAAAAAGGAAACATTTTGGACGAGTAGATACAATAATGCAATGCTAAAGAAAGCTTTCCTACTGATGCTAAGACATGTAATTGAGGTTAGAACAAGAACCTTAACTTTAAAACAAAAGGAAACTTTATTCTCTAAAGTCTGTATAAGCTTTTGAAAATGACAATTCACATAATAATGAAATAAGTGATTTAACAATGACGAATCTTACTATCATCAGGCTTTGTGGACAATAAATTAGCGACATGTGCTGCTGAGGAATCTAAACTTTAAAAATCATCTGGACAATCTTCAGAAAGCTCTCCAACATCAAACCCTGAAATGGAAGTCACAGAATGACTGAGTTTCTTCAGAAAATATTTATCTAATTACGAGAAATATGTCATCTTTTACTTCAAACTTACAAGCAGTATATGAAAATCCACCGAGTATAGCCACAGGGTGAGTTAAAGCAGTATGGCATATCCATTTTATCTGCACAAATTTCATTGGGATATTAAAAGACATAAGATTGAAAGCATTTTTCTTTCCTAAAGGTGATGCTGCTTAGCCATAGAAACTATAGCTGTAGATTAAGGACTAGAATCAATTTAAGAAGCCTAGTGGTTTTTCTCTGCCAAGACAAATAAATTGTAAAAATGGCTCAAAACTTACCAAAAGATAATAGTGTCATTTCTTGTATCTGTTATATATCCATCGAAGGATAACAAATATCTCGTAAAACAAACACTACAAGTACCAGACATCTTGTGGCCCTCACAAATAGATGAAGCAGAGAAGCGAATCATGACACCAATTCAATGAGAAACATACCAGCATTTCATCAAAGAAATTGAAGGAAGAAATGTTCTACCCATTTGCAGCCAAAACAAAACAAAAACCTTCAAAGCCAAGAACACCTATCAAGCGTGTCGCATGCACGCCATTCTCACCACCACAATCATCACCACTTCACTTCAAACATAATAATAACCTAAAATTATATTACTTCAAAAACTAAAACTATCAATTACCATATCAATGTAAAGATATTTAATTAGAGCAAGTTCATAGTTGGTACACCAGTAACATATATTTTCCTGCCTATATCGAATCAAATCCAATACCCCAATTTCCTCTCTCTCTCTCTCTATGGCTATCTTGACTGCCTATTTGGATGAAACCTTTCTGGTTTGCACTGCTTCTTTATACATCATCTCCTTGGTTTCAGCCACTTTCTACTCCAAAACCAAAATACCTCACCATCAAATAAAACATTCACCAAATCGATAACCCAACTCCCAAAATCGAGAATACATGCAAAACACACAAACATCACAAGAAAAATCAATATTTCTAAAAATCACTCAATCAATTCAAGATTAATACAGTTTAACTCCAATGCTGCCAATTTGTTAAGGTTGCTTTAAACAGACTAAAATGATGTCAAAATAAATTCACAATATAAAAGGGGCAAATCTTATAGTAGAATACCAATATACATTGATATGAACATCACCAAGTTGATATCCTTGTTCTTTTTCAACGCAACCAGTTGAAACTCACCTTGTTCAAAATAAAAAAAAATTCCTCGCAATAAAATTATAAAATGTTAAGTCCTCTATGAAACATAATTCAATAATCACAAGAGAGCTAACAACAGACTAGTGTAGTGGCTGTATCTCACCAGTGGTTGGAAGCGGCGTTTGTAGTCTTGATTGGGGGATAATCGATAGTGGTGGAGAAATCGTCACTTACGATTAGAGAATAAATTGACGGATGAATGGGCAGCAAAATAACCGGTTGTGGTGATTTTTGTATGAGTGGTTGGGACTGCGCAAGAGAAGAAGAGAACATTTGAATTGAATGATTTTGCGAGAAAATTGAACTTAGGGCAAAGATAATCGACACTTACGACTCAAGAATTGAATGAATGAAGCGTTGGTGGGCTTCGTCGGTGGTTGTTGATCGGCGTTTGGCAGCGGCGAATCGCCGGTGGTGATGTTGTGAGTTGGCTGCTAGTGTGAGAGAGGAAGAGCTTATGGGTTGAATTATTTTGGAACAAAATTGAATTTAGGAGAGATAATATGATGAATGCCAGTCTGTGTGGATTGAAAAAAAATAGAATTGCTGACATAAAGTAACCATGGTAAACTATAGTTGGGCAAAACCAGCATTATAGTCGACCGAATTCTGGATCGAAAAAAGCAGGACTCGATTACTTTTATCTGAGACTTTACACGTGGCATGCACCTGTGGAGTGACGCAGTAGGTTTCGGTCTAGCATCGATTCACCCATAATCAAATGAGTTCGAAAATTGTGCAGAGAGAGAGAGATGATGAGAGAGAAAGAGAATTTGATGGGTTCTCATTTTGAAAAACCATTTTAATGAATTAAAGAGTGCATGTGTTTGTAGTACGGTGATAGGTGATGAAGAGAGATAGAATATTGATTTTAAAATTTGAGTTTCAACTAAAATGGTTTTGTGGCAGGTGTTATGAGTTTGAAATTAATTTTAGTAATTGTGTTGTGTCCCCGCGCGTGAGTATATGATGTATTTATTTTTATTTCCATCTTTTAAATTTTTATTAATAAGATTTATAAAGGTGAATAAAGTAATTATTGATTAAGTTTAAGGAGTATTACAATTATCTTATATATCTGTGTGTGTGTGTGTGTGTGTATTGGATAATTTGATTGATTCTAAGAGTTAATTCCTAAATATATTAAATGATTGAGATTCTAATTGAGCTTTTTTGGCCAATTTAAATCTATTCAATTCCCGAGAGTTGTCCATCTAAACCCAAATTTTGAGAGCTCGACCGTTATGGCTTAACTTATCTTATGTTATAGTTCAAGGCCTAACATGATACTGATAGGTAGTTTTGTTTTATAGGTCCAAAACCGAGACCTCAGCCTTAGGATCTAGAAAACACGTGTAAAGTTTCGGCTAATTTAGCTATAGGGTGGATTTTCTAACTAAAACTTATGTTTTAAAATGCTTTCATCCATGTATGATTTACGACTGTTTTCGCTCTTCGAGGATATGATTTGATCTGCATGATAAATTCAAGCATTGTCAATTATATTGAAAGATAGTTATGTGATCACATAGGGTCTGTATCCACGCATGGTCTTATGAGCGCATTGGCTTTTGAATAAATATATTCTTAAGTGCATTGACATGAGAATGGATATTAAATTATTCGCTTTTGAATAAATATTCTTAAGCGCATTGACAAGAGAATGGATGTTGAATTGTTCGCTTTTGAATAAATATTCTTAAGCGCATGAACATGATTATAAATGTTGGATTGTTGGATTTTGATATGATAAATCTTTACGTGTGTTTGGACGAACACGATAAGCCTACTGAGTGTTCTCTGGCACTTAGCCCACGTTTTCTAAAATATTTTTCAGATATGAGATGATGCAGGCAGCTGACGTGGACATATAGGTTCTTTAAGTTTTTTACTATTCAAAATTGTATTTTGAATGTTAAGTATTGACTTTGGTCAATATTTTGACGTATTATGCTTCCGCTTAATGTTTTGAATATTTATGAATATTAAAATCTTACATGTTCTACTGTTATTTTGGACTCGTTCAAATGTTAAACTTTCAACATTGACTAGTCGTTGAGAAATACGTTTGTGATTGGTTGTTTGAAAAGTTTTCGTAAACGATGATTGGTGGATTTTATTTCTAATAAAATTACCTTAAAAATATTCTCTTTTAAAAGGTAAAATGATTGTGAAATTAAGAACTTTATTTAATATTTTGTTAGTGCCTCGAATTGTAGGAATTGGGGCGTTATGCGTGTTTGTGTGTGTGGGAGTCCGAATTTAGTCAGAAATATTGACTATAAATTAAGCCCAATAATACACTACTAACAATATCTACAATTTGAATTAGGAAAATTTTAAATGAAGCTCCTATTTTACTCTACATAGCCCCACTATTTTAAAAAATATAAAAATAAATACGATAAGTCATGTTTACCATTTAGTCTCAAAACCTAAAATTCAATCAAAACCCCCAAGTGAATAGCCTACATCCCTAAAAGTCACAAAATCATAGTCTCTCCAATTTTCTTTTTTTTTTTTTTTTTAATTGAAAGGGGCTCCCGATTTGATGTGGCCACCCAAGAATCCAAGATGAATAAATGTTGAAAAGAATGCCTGAGACTACATCTTCTTGAGAGGAAGAGTCTGACTTGGTTAATTAAAGAACTCAGCTTTAGATCCACATCTCATTGTAATTGCAAACTCCATCTCCACAATCGGAGATCCCAAATCTGATTGCAATTGCAATTTCCATCTCGCCTACAGTGGGGAAACCTCTCACCTATTAATGTGAATTCGTCATATTTCCAATATTATCATAAGAGATTGGTGGATTTCATTGATGAACCTGGCAAGAAAATTAATTCAATAATAAATTCATTTTATCTTTTCTTGCTCCCATCCAACGTTGAGTTTTATTTAATTTAGTAGTTCAAATTTCATAAGCCAACTTTTAGATGATGTTGATGATCAATATTTAACACTGTAAAAGAGAGGGGGACTATGGTCTAGACACTATGATAGAGTTTTAGATTTGGGGACTAAAGGATAAAAAAAATATCATATTTATTTTTATATTTTTTAAAATAGTGGGGACTACAAAAAAAAAGGGGGAGGGGGGATTGTGTTTAGAATTTCCCAATGAATTAATGGGGAGTTCATATACCAACTCATTATTTTCTAAAATTCATGTGATTTTTTCATAGGCCTTTTACAAATTATTTTTGTGCTTGCAATTACAAATTCAGTACAATCGAATAAAATATGGGTTGAATATGAGTTGAGCTTTAATTTTTTATATAAAGTAAAATGTGTGCATGATATGTCTGTACCTGTCGTGTTTGTTTTAATAATCATATTCCCTATATTTTGGGCTGTAATTGGATTTAATATTGGTTTCATCATATTTTCAATGTAGGACATGTCATGGAATACTTTAAATGCTAAATTTGGGGTTTAAGAAAACGTGCCTTAGATTTTTTGAAGAGGTTCCAAATTGAAAACTATGCATGAACGAACTGAACAAATTCTGTTGGGCCAAGAAAATATGTTCAAGATTTATTGAAAAGCCCGTAAGAGATGGAAAGAGTTTTATTTTGCGGCTATATTTATTTATAGCCCATCTCAAATATACTTTTATCGAGTTGATCGAACTCACAAGAATGCTGATGAAAATCGTATGTTTTCAAATCATGTTTTATTATATGCTCCTCTAAAAAATTTATTAATTTTACTTTCAATTTAAAGAAACTAAATGAAAGAAAAATAATAAAAAAAATTAATAATGAAATAGATGATGAAACACGGTTAAATTGGATAAGAGGATTTCATCACACAAGAATAAAAAATCGCGGTCACCCTTGCTATTGCGATTTCACTACTCGTGCACGCGCCTGTTTTTGGACCCATTCCAGTTATACTTAATCTGTTTCGTATTAAGAAAGTAATTGCATAATGATCTATTTTAGACCATGATTTTCTATTAATTTTGAATTGTATTATCTTTTAGAAAAATATAAATACATCTTCAATTTTGGATTGGTACAATTCAACTATTGGATTATAAATAAATGTTAATGATATTAAAAAAAAAAACACGCTAAAAAATAATCTACAAATAAACAGTTGGGTAATTCGATAACACCTCAGTGAAAGATATCGAACCTATATAGCTAAATAAATGCTCTTGCAATTGAAGAAATTAAATGATATGATTCACAGGCCCGGTTATTGGGCTGTGCATAGTGAGCAACCGCACAGGGTCCAGAAAAAAATTAAAAATTTAGGGCCCAAAAAATTTAGAGCTCAAAGAAAAATTATATGAAATGAGATACTGGTTTCAGTGTTTAGCTTCTCTCCTCTTTATTTTAAAGCCGGTATATCTTTTCTCAAAAAAAAAAAGCTGATATCTCTCTCTCTTCCATTAAACATGGGCGGCTGCATCGTCTCTCTCTTCCATTAACCATCGGCAGAAACCAAAACCAAGATCCTAATCTTCAATTTTGCAACTTTTGATCTTGTATTTTAATTTACTGTTGAGTGAGATTGTGAGAGTCTCAATACCTATATTTATCCCTTTCCATAGAAGTCTCTGCATATCTCAAGTTCTGTCCTATAGTTCTCACTTCTCATATCTGCAATTCTCAATTTATTCTATCTTTTAATATCTATCATCTACTTCCCCAATTCATATATGATGTTCTGCTCTTGAAAAGTTTACAAAAAAATAATATCTTCGATCGATTCACATTCAACAATTAATCTCGTGGTTTCAATTGTTGTTGTTGTTGTTGCTCTCGATTTTCCAGGTAATTTCGAATTTAATATTAGTGTATACTGATTACTAAATATGAATTTTGATTAATTTGCTATTGTTGTTGCTCTCGATTAACTTCGATCGATTCACATTCAATTGATGTTGTTGTTGCTCTCGATTGAGTAATTTTAATTGAGATAGTGAATTAGTGATTGGTATTTTGATTCCAAATCCGAGGGTGAAAATTATTCTGATAAATTTTAACATGTTAAATGATTCTTGTTCTATAAGAGACTGTCTTGAAAAAAACGTGTAAATAATATTTGCAATCTTGGATTTTGGTTTTTGTATTTGGCCGATTCCAATAATATGATATCATCACACTATTGGTCTCGTGATTAATTTATCATTTTATTAATATATAACGATTATATTAATTGTATTTTACTATTAAAAGGGTCTAATTTATATAATTGCACAGGGCCTTCAAAATGTTTGAGACGACCCTGATGATTCAACATACTATATATTAAGTAAATTGATTTATTGTAACATCGATCGGTCGATTACACTGACAGATTAATTTATTGCCCGCCATAACGACAGAACAACCCGACCTCCCTCTTGCATGAAAAACCCTTAAAGAAAAAATTGCAATTTTTGAACAAACCAGCGAATGTATCATTTGAAAATATATTATATAGATATAAAATAAATAATGAGTTTAATTTATTTTTTTTATAATTTTTTTTATTTTATTTTTTATAACTCACACACCCGACCTGTGGTATTGAGGAGATTCGAACTCGTGACCTTTGTAAAAAGATTTCTTTTGGTAAATATTAATTAATTATGTACCGTGTGTGTATAATAATTTGGAGGCGAACTTTGCCTTTTTATTTCTGTGTCATTGAAGGAAGACGCTTATTTACTGTTTTCAAAATTGTGGGTGTTTTTTGTATCCATACTTGCACATGCACGCATGAGCTTCACGTTTCTAACATTTTATTTTCATATTTTCTTACTTTTATTAGTCCTTTTAATTAATGTATACTTTTTTTTTTTGAAACGTGCATAATTAATATGCAAATAATAAATAATGAGATAAGAAAATATGACAAGTAAATGGAGAAGTATTAGTCAAAAGCGAATTGGATTTCTTTGTATCGACGGCTGTCAAAAATGTCAGATTTAATTAAAAATTGTAAGTTGCTCATAGCAAAATTAAAAGCTTATGACTTGCTGCTATATCTATTCTTGTTATTATCCACGAGGCAGGAGCACGCTTAGAATTCATCGTATCTACATTTTTCTTCTTTGAGAAAATTCATCGTAATTACTTGAATTCTTCGATTCTATCGTAAATAATATAATTAGGCTTTGTTTACTTTGATGGATAAGGAGGATTAATTAGTTATCCAATGTTTACTTTGCATGATATTAAAATGGTGGATAACTCAAGGCCCATGATAATTGAGCTTTTGAGTGCTTATATGTGGAATATGTATCTCACTTAAAGAGGTGGGATATGATTTATCCATTCTCTCATCCTCTAAACAATCTATCAACCCAATAGTAAATCCTTGAAGTAAACAAGCTCTTAATGTGTGTACATTTCGACTAGCTACACACAGCCACAATGATTATGACATGTGAAAATTAATTATGAGTGTTTTTTTAAAACTTAATTAAATTAAAATAATACTACAAAATTTTTGTGATTGTGGATAATACCTCACGAAGTAGTATAGACCTTCTCGTATTCTTTCTATTTCATCATAACTCTTTTTAATATGCAATTAATACACACGTGCATGGAAGTTACATGTCGTTAATTAGTTTCGTTCATGATAATTATATATATATATATATATATATAGGTGCAATGCAATCTCCCCTTCTATCCAATATTATTCAAACAAATTATATATCAATCCAAACAATGCCTTCTCATGAGCTTCCAGCCCGAGAAATTCCGGGCGAGTACGGGCTCCCATTTATCGGGCCCATGAAAGATCGCCTAAGCTACTTCTACAGCCAAGGCGGCGAACTCAATTACTTCACAACCCGCATGGAGAAATACCAATCCACGGTGTTTCGATGCAACATGCCTCCGGGCCCCTTCATGGCCCAAAACCCTCGTGTCGTCTGTCTTCTTGACGCCGTCAGTTTCCAATGTTAGATTTAATATTTGAATTTTCAGAATTTGACCAAAGTCAACAAATTTAAATATTAAAGACTCCATGAAGTGGTTCTACATATCCCTATTTTTAAGCAAAGGGATTAACTTCCCACTATCACTACTTTATCAACTTCTATGATGGATAGAAGTGAATGGTTTTTTTATTCCATCGGTTAAAAGGGGTCCCTGAGTTTTCTTTTTCATATCGTTCCATACACCATTTCTGGAGAAAAAGGAAAAACTTAGAAACACCTATATGCCAAGATTTTAATTCTGTAGTTTAAAGGCTCTTCCGGATTCAACAAATTAAACGTGGAATTTCTCAAGCCTAACAAGCATAAGCAATGACTGGAGGTATGTTGTTTCGATCTCTTCCGCTGCAATTCGATTTTGTATAAATCGATCAAGATTAATCTATCATTTGGTATCAGAGCAAGGCTGAGCCTCTGCCTTGCTATGCTTTTTATAATCGATCTGGGCATATAAAATTTTAACTGCAAAAGTTCAATGATATCGAATTTTGTGTCATAGTTATGCATCTCGATATTAAAATATTATATTTTTAAAGATCATTGCAAGTGGCTGATTAAATGGTAAAAGGTTATTAGCTATTTTCACATGTTTGCGTAACTGATGCGACATTAAAATTGAGATGTGTAGTCTTTCATGAATTTTATATTTGTAATACATGGATATTCGTGATTGAGAAATTTGTTCTTATTTTATGGAATGGTCAGTTTGAGACAATTTTAGAAGAAAATAAGTATATATTTTATTTTATTTTTGTTATGTGAAATACATGATTTTAACTGTTTATGCTTCCGTCCATGAACTCTCATTTTGTGAGATTGATTTGAATTGTAGTTCTGGGCTGTTCTCATATGTTTTACAGTATAGATTTTTTTGGATTAATTATGTAAATTTACTATTTAATCTTATGTAATCTGTATTATTTTAAAGAATAGCCATTATAATTGTTTTCGCTGGGATGGTTAAAATCATGTCATGATAATAACAATAGAGTTATTTGGAGATTAATATTTTCAGTAGCTCATTTTTTAATTAAAATTGCTTATGGTTTTTGCAAATACGTGAGCTATTAATCAATGTGAAGTGATTAATATAATTTTGGTAAATTAAGGAATAGCCACAGCATCCTTAGTTAATCAAAGTTGTATATTAAGATTAAATCACATCAGATCAGTAGCATTGATTGTAATTAATCATATGAAATGTGATAGATCTTATCCCACAGGAATTTTTATTACATTTTGTGTGATTAATTAGGATGAAATATTAAATTATATTTTCTAATTTACCCACAGGGATTAGAAAAGGGAACATAATTTAATAGTTTTGTCATAAAGTAAATGTGAATCCTATTGAATTAAATCTTTAGCCCACAGGCAAGTTTTATGTCTTTGGATTCATTTCTTAATTAACATGTTTTACATTGGTGTAACATGTTATATGGTTTAAATTAGTTTCAGATTTATTGACATGAGCATGTTTATTTAATTATTGCAGTTATTCAACCTGTTAGTTTCTCTGATATGTAATTTGATGTTCTTGAGCTGAATGGGGACAACTATAAGATTTGGAGGGAAAGAATACTTCTCCATTTAGGGTGGATGGACATTGACTATGCTATCAGGAAAGACGAACCTCCTGCTATTACTAAAAACAGCATCCCAGATGAAGTTGATCTTTATGAAAAGTGGGAGCGATCTAATCGTCTCTGCGTTATGTTCATAAAGACCAAAATATCTGTTGGGATAAGGGGTTCAGTCGAGCAACATGACAATGTCCGTAAATTATTGAAAGCCATTGATGATCAGTTTCTGTCTTCTGATAAAGCATTGGCTAGCACTCTAATTATGCAGTTCTCATCCTTAAAGCTTACTGGGATTAAAGGTGTGCGTGAGCATATCATGCGCATGAGGGATATTGCGGCTCAACTTAAAGTGCTATAGGTTGAGATGTCTGATGCTTTCCTGGTTCACTTCATATTGTGCACTCTTCATCCACAATATGCTCCTTTCAAGATCTCCTATAACACACATAAGAATAAATGGTCAATAAATGAATTAATGACCATGTGTGTTCAGGAGGAGGGGCGATTGGCTATGGAGGAAGGTGAGAAAGTGAATTTGGCTACAACATCAGGAAAGAAAAGACATTTTCAGGCCAAAGACAAGGGAAAGAACAAAATTCCTCCCCATAAGGATATTGAGAAAGAACGCAAGTGCTTTTTTTGCCACAAGAAAGGGCACAAAAAGAACGATTGCTTTAAGTTCAAAAATTGGCTTGAAAAGAAAGGTACTCAACTTTCATATGTTTGTTATGAATCTAATATGATTGATGTTAATCATAACACTTGGTAGATTGATTCTGGTTCTACAATCCATGTTACCAATTCATTGCAGGGATTACAAAACCTGCGGAAACCGGTGGGAAGTGAGCAAAGCATCTATTCTGGAAACAAGATGCCCTCACATGTGGAAGCAGTAGGAACTTGCAAGCTAGTTTTAAGTAGTGGTTTTGTTTTATTTTTGGAAAAGACCTTTTATATTCCTAACTTTGCTAGGAATTTGATTTCTGTTTCTAGACTGGTATCATTTGGTTATTCCTTTAACTTTTCAGACTCTTGTTTCAGTTTATCACATGAATCTGATGTTATTGGTTATGGTACTTTGTCTGATGGTCTTTTTCGTCTTAATTTACAAAATGATGATAGTCATACTGCTATGCATGTTCAAGATACTGTTGGTATGAAACGATGTGTTATGAATGAAAATTCCTCTAAGTTATGGCATCGGAGATTGGGACACATCTCTATTGATAGAATTAAGAGATTAGTAAATGATGGGGTACTCAGTACTCTAGATTTTTCTGATTTTGAAACTTGTATAGACTGCATTAAGGGTAAGCAGACTAACAAGTCAAAGAAAGGTGCCAAAAGGAGTTCTCAAATATTGGAAATAATTCATACAGACATTTGTAGTCTAAATATTGATTCAAATACTGATAAATATTTTATCACCTTTATTGATGATTACTCACGTTACATGTATCTCTACATACTCAAAAATAAGTATGAAGCACTTGATGCTTTTAAAGTTTTTAAAGTTGAGGTAGAGAAACAATGTGAAAAATCAATAAAAATCGTGAGATCAGATAGAGGTGGAGAATATTATGGTAGATACACTGAGAGTGGACAAGCATCTGGTCCATTTGCAAAATTTCTTCAAGATAATGGGATTGTTGCCCAATATACCATGCCTGGTTCTCCCGATCAAAATGGTATAGCTGAAAGAAGAAATAGAACATTATTGGACATGATGCGGAGTATGCTTGTTAGCTCCAAACTTCCAAAGTCCTTATGGAATGAAGCTCTCAAAACGGCTGTGTACATATTAAACCGGGTTCCAACAAAGGCTGTCTCAAAGACACCTTTTGAATTATTCAAAGGTTGGAAACCGAGTTTGCAACATGTACGCGTTTGGGGATGTCCGTCTGAAGTGAGAGTTTATAATCCTTAAGAAAGGAAATTGGATCCGAGGACCATAAGTGGGTATTTCGTTGGATATGCCGAAAGGTCCAAGGGGTACAGATTTTATTGTCCATCTCATAGTACTAGATTTGTGGAATCAAGAAATGCAAAATTTCTTGAAAATGATTCGATCAGTGGGAGCGATCAATCTCTCGACATTAGTCTTGAGAAAGATCATTCAGAATTTCAATATCCCATTTCAAGTTATCGAGTTACTGATGTTGTTAATAATGCACCTCAAGACCATATGCATATTGAACAACCGGTCAATGATATTCCACAAAATGCTGAACCAAATCATGTAGATCATGAAGAGCAACACAATTCTGATAATCAGAATAATATTGATCAACAAGATCAACAACATAATCCTAATGTTGAAGAGAATGTTGATCAAGACTTGAGAAGATCTACTAGACAAAAGAGGTCAGCAATTTCAGGTGACTATGTTGTGTATCTACAAGAGAATGACTACAATGTTGGAGCCGAAAATGATCCTGACACGTTTTCACAGGCTATGAGTTCTAAAGAATCAAATTTATGGTATAATGCTATGCAAGATGAGTTGGATTCCATGGCATCTAATAAAGTTTGGAATCTTGTCGAGTTACCTGATGGTGTAAAAGCCATTGGTTGTAAATGGGTCTTTAAAACAAAGAAAGACTCAAAAGGTAACATCGAGAGATATAAGGCAAGACTTGTTGCCAAGGGATTCACTCAAAAGGAAGGAATAGACTATACAGATACATTTTCTCCTGTATCCAAGAAAGATTCACTTCGTATAGTCATGGCATTGGTAGCCCATTTTGATTTTGATTTACATCAAATGGATGTGAAAACGGCTTTCCTGAATGGTGATCTAGAGGAGACTGTTTATATGAAACAGCCAGAAGGTTTTCCCTCTAGTAATGGTGAACATTTAGTTTGTAAGCTTAATAAATCTATATATGGACTAAAACAGGCCTCCCGTCGGTGGTATTTTAAATTCCATGAAGTTATCACTTCATTTGGTTTTGAAGAGAATATCATAGATGAATGTATATACCAGAAAGTTAGTGGGAGTCACATTTGTTTTCTAGTTCTATATGTAGATGACATTTTGCTTGCCACTAATGATAAGGGTTTGCTATATGAGGTGAAACAATTTCTCTCGAAGAACTTCGATATGAAGGATATGGGTGAGGCATCTTATGTCATTGGCATAAAGATCCATAGAGATAGATCTCGAGGCATTTTGGGTTTGTCTCAAGAAACATACATTAACAAAGTTCTTGAGAGATTTCGCATGAAAGATTATTCACCAAGTGTAGCACCTATTGTGAAGGGTGATAAATTTAGTTTGGATCAATGTCCCAAAAATGAGCTCGAACGGGAACAAATGAAAACCATTCCATATGCTTCAGCCATAGGAAGCCTTATGTATGCACAGGTCTGTACTAGACCTGACATTGCATTTATTGTTGGAATGTTGGGAAGATATCAGAGTAATCCAGGTCTTGATCACTGGAGAGCTGCAAAGAAAGTGTTGAGATACCTTCAAGGTACAAAAGATTATATGCTCATGTATAGACGAACTGAGAATTTAGAAGCTATAGGCTACTCCGATGCAGATTTTGCTGGTTGTGTTGATTCTCGAAAATCAACATCTGGTTATGTTTTTATGCTTGCCAGTGGAGCAATTTCTTGGAGGAGTACAAAGCAGACTTTGACTGCTACTTCTACTATGGAAGCAGAGTTCGTATCATGTTTTGAAGCTACTTGCCATGGTGTATGGTTGAAGAGTTTCATATCAGGGCTTAGAGTTGTCGACTCTATTTCTAGGCCATTGACAGTGTATTGTGATAATTCAGCTGCAGTATTTATGGCTAAGAATAATAAAAGTGGTAGTCGAAGTAAGCACATCGACATCAAGTACTTAGCCATAAGAGAGCGTGTTAAGGAAAAGAAAGTGATCATTGAGCACGTTAGCACTGAATTAATGATTACCGATCCTTTAACTAAAGGCATGCCACCTAAGAAATTTAAGGATCATGTAGTAAGGATGGGACTTGGTTCCATAATGTAATTTAAGTTCTACGTACATTACTGTTGTTTTCAGAACTCATATTCAGTTGATATTTTCTCTTTTAGTTTTGTGCACAGATTTTGGGTTTGAGAAATATCATTAATGTTTGGACCTAGAATAAACATGACGTTTATTCATTAAGTTATATTTTGAGGAATCAACGCATATTGTAATACATGGAAGATAATACTCGATTCAGAGAACCTATCGCCATGATTCATGTGTTTTGTTTCCTATAGTTGTGAATATAGTAATATGTGAACCAAGTGGGAGAATGTTAGATTTAATATTTGAATTTTCAGAATTTGACCAAAGTCAACAAATTTAAATATTAAAGACTCCATGAAGTGGTTCTACATATCCCTATTTTTAAGCAAAGGGATTAACTTCCCACTATCACTACTTTATCAACTTCTATGATGGATAGAAGTGAACGGTTTTTTTATTCCATCGGTTAAAAGGGGTCCCTGAGTTTTCTTTTTCATATCGTTTCATACACCATCTCTGGAGAAAAAGGAAAAACTTAGAAACACCTATATGCCAAGATTTTAATTCTGTAGTTTAAAGGCTCTTCCGGATTCAACAAATTAAACGTGGAATTTCTCAAGCCTAACAAGCATAAGCAATGGCTGGAGGTATGTTGTTTCGATCTCTTCCGCTGCAATTCGATTTTGTATAAATCGATCAAGATTAATCTATCATCCAGACCCTCTTCGACACTTCAAAAGTCGAAAAAAGGGACGTTCTTGACGGCACTTTCATGCGTCCACCTCCTTCACCGGTGGCTATCGGGCCTGCGCTTATTTGGACCCCTCCGAACCAAACCACGCAATTCTCAAATCCTTTTACCTTTCGTTACTTGCCAAAAAGAACCACAAATTCATCCCTTTATTCCGACAGGCCATGTCCGGGCTTCTTTCGGGCCTTGAAAATGAGCTCTCCACTCAAGGCACCTCCTACTTCAATGATCTAAGCGACAGCATGTCGTTCGAGTTCGTGTTCCGCTTGTTGTGCGACAAGAGCCCGTCGGAAACTAATCTCGGGTCCGATGGCCCAAAATCGGTTGACTTGTGGCTATTTGGCCAACTCGCGCCGTTGATGACGTTAGGGTTAAAGTTTGTTCCAAACTTTCTGGAAGATCTGGTGTTGCACACGTTTCCAATCCCATTTTTCCTTGTGAAATCGGACTATAACAAAATTTACGATGCATTTTACGAGTCTGCAGGTTCGTTCTTGGATGAAGCTGAAAAAGCGGGTTTAAAAAGAGATGAAGCTTGCCACAATCTCGTCTTCTTAGCAGGGTTCAACGCCTACGGCGGGATGAAAAATGTGTTTCCAGCGCTAATCAAATGGGTCGGCAACGGCGGCGCAGACTTGCACCGCCGTCTCGCGGCGGAGATTAGGGCGGCGGTGAAGGAGAAGGGGGTGAGCCTGGCAGCACTGGAGAAGGAAATGCCGTTGACAAAGTCAGTTGTTTATGAGGTGTTAAGAATAGAGCCGTCCGTACCATATCAGTATGGAAAAGCTAAGCAAGATTTCAAATTTGAGAACCATGAAAATTCTTTCATGGTCAAGAAAGGGGAAATGTTGTTCGGGTATCAGCCCATCGCGACCAAGGATCCTAGGATTTTCGAAGATCCCGATGAATTCGTGGCGGATAGATTTGTCGGAGAAGGAGAGAAATTGTTGGGTTACGTGTTCTGGTCCAACGGGAGAGAAACCGATGATCCGACGGCGAAGAACAAGCAATGCCCGGCAAAGGATTTGGTGGTCATGTTGTGCAGGTTAATGCTGGTCGACTTTTTTCTCAAATACGATACGTTTCAACTTCAAACTGCCAAGATTTTGTTGGGATCGTCCGTCACATTCAAATCCTTAACAAAGTCTCCTCGTGGTCCATCAATTAATTAATTATATTAACTGCACTTCAAGATTGGCGACTAACGTTGTTCATTTTTACGTACAATATTCATGTTCACAATTAACGTTGTTCATGTTGATATATATATATATATATAATTTAATTATGCATGTGTTATATATACACACACATGTATATACTAGTATTGTAAAATAAGTTAATTGCCTTGATCACATGATCGATTGTATTTTGCTAGAGACATATCAAGATTCAATTTGTTGTACTTGTCATGTGTGTGTGTGTGTGTGTGTCAGTGTGTGTGTGTGTGTGTGTGTAGGTATTGTCTTATCTATCAACCCTTCAAATATTTAAAATGTGTTGGCGTTGGAGAATTAATGTGGTGGATGTGTACGATGTTGTTTTTTGACCTAACAGTACTAAAAAAATAACACGTGTTATGCGTTTTTATTTGTATATAATTTTTCAATCTTAATTAAATTTAATAATAAGACACATTGGACGGGATTTAAACTAGTTCTATATATAATAAAGATAGGTGAAATGGATGACAGAGCCTTTTTTTTTTTTTTTGATGTTGAGGGTAAGTCGCTATCGTGGTACGCACTAGGTAAATTCCGCCCCTGTGTAATAGCCTGTAAACCACACAGGGGAGGTAAACCACACTTGGCAAGCCAGGTGTAACAGGCTCACACCTAGTGGTGTTGCTGGGATTCGAACTTGAGACTTTTGGCTTCAATATATCACCACTCCACCACTAGGCGATCCCCAAAGGGACATGAGAGAGCCTTTTTATAGCTATGAATCTATGTATGATCACTACTAAAAATAAATCATGGGCCTACAAATTCTAAATGGGCGTTCATTCCAGCCTGCAAAATGAAGTTCATCTGATCAAAGGTCATAATGAGATGGGCTTTTATATATGTATCTATTTAATTTTGCAAAAATGATTATTTTTTTTTAAAAGGTTTTTCGACTTTTTTTTATTAATCCTCTAAATATTTAATTATTAGTAAAATTTAATTTTATTTAAACATCAATCGGGCTTAATTTAGATTTTGAATTTTATCAAATACAAAAATATGTTTGGGAGTTTAATTATATGTTGTGTCATTTAGGCTCTGGTATATATAATTTTAAACAAACAGATATCGAATCTGATATTAATTTTGACTAGTAAGGCCGTGGGTGAGAGTACTGGTCAGTGTGATGAATCTCTTTGCGTATATCTATTGGAAAAATCATAATAAAAGTTACACAAAAAAAAATTGTATTATTAAACAATATATACAAATTTCAACTACCCAAGGGAAATATTAATGTAAGGACCAGGACCACAGGATTGGAAGCCTCGTAGTAATCAATATGACAGCACAACAGATTACTAATTAATTACTTGATATTAATTGAATTAAAATTTTCAATATTGTTGATCGTGATTGGGTGATTGTTTCCGTATAATTCAAATATATATCCAAACATGTATAATAATCTTAAAATAGGTGTTTTAGGGAAAAGGGTTAAACATGTATATGGTGGGGTCTTAATTAGTGATTTAATTATCGAACTCTTATAGAGTAATAAGAGTATATTATATATAGAGCACTGAACTTTCAAAAACTGGCTTCAATTATGACTTTCCCTTAGTTCCTCCAACTAGCGATAATAGATCATTAACTGTACGTTTTAAGTTTTTATTTAAATATGTCATTATTTTTTAATATTATTAACTATTTTGATTAAAAAATGTAAAAAATGACAAGAAGCGTGCATGAATCTACTGAAATAACTTTATTATTATTTTTATTGAAATCTATTTTATACGAACCTACCAAAAGAAATTATTAAAAATAAAAATATTAGAGATGGGTTTTCCCATACTGTAATTAATTATATGACATTGAGATTCGAGATAGAACTTGAAATTTGAAGCACGTGTGGAGACGGGCCAAGTTTGTTTGTTGGGAAAATGGTGAATTAGAGCCTAAACTATATGATAAAGTTGAAGTAGGGCATGTTATTGTTGGTACACAATTACAATGCTTGGAAATCGTACAATTTGAATTACAAAGAAACGAGAAGAAGAATAGAAAAGGTACAAAAATTGAAATGAAACAAATTAAAACAAACTAGAACTGGAGTACAAATTCCGACAAGCCGAGTCAAGGGGACCTCTCTCCGCAAGGCAAATACGCCCCGACTAGTGCCCACGGTTAGGCGGATTATCTCTCAATGATGAAACAACTTTCGTCCTTCCGACGAACTATCTAATGTCGAGAACTGGGAGCTAAGACTTGATGCAATGTAATATGATATTGTTTGTGCAATATGAGAACTGGCACGGGCACGGGCGGGTGTGTGTGTGCGCGTGTGGGCTCACGGCCCACATCCTTGTGCACTTAGTTATTACACTTAAATACACCTCTTAATTAAGTTAAGAAATCAATATGAGATAATTAAATGTGCTTTAAACACATTATCCATACACTATAAATGCTTAATCGTATGATCGATTTCAACCATTTATTACTCACCGAAAATTGGATTTGAGAAAGAAAAAAAAAAACTACGATTATCTGCTACAACCATAGATCAATCGTACGCTATTTAATTTCTCCAAAATTAAATAACACGGTCACTAAAAATCGGATAAAATGAGACACAGTTCAATTTATTACATCTAATTTTCCAACAGGGCCTTATTTTAATTTGAGGTGCAAAATGAGGACCCTTCAATTCATTAGCTATCTCCTCCAGGCTCCAACCTCCACGTCTCCGATCGATCATCCAACTGTGTTTCAGGCGTAGTTCAAAAACATAGCAAATTTAAAAGAGTTGTTTTGTTCTTCATAAATTTTAGTTTGAAGAGCAGACATATATGAATTTTAAGGAAATAAGCCTACAACAACGTTCTCAGATGCACCTGCATCACTTCAGTGAGAAACAGAAGAATGCTCGATTTCTATTTCATCTATTTATCTTCCAAACGGCTAGTTTAAAGGATGTGTGGGATGTTACTTTTACAGGTAATATATGAACTAAGGTCCTTATTCATCTATTTTTGAGACTTCGAGGGTCTATTTGGACCTAAAATTAAAATAGGATCCTAGTTCAACTTTATCAAATAGTTTAGAGTCCTACCTCATCCTTTTTCCTTATTTGTTTGTTTATTTTTTTGAGCAAACAAGTTTTTTTTTGTTTTTTTTATCTTATGCCATGCGAACCATTAGACCATTAGCTCTGCATCATTCAAGAAAACATATTGAGCTAAATACATGCAAATAAATATTATATATACACACATGATAGTATATATTTCCTCCGTCCCATTCATATAGGTTTTTTCTTTTTTCTTTTTTGGATATCACAATATATAGGTTGATTTATATATACTATAGTTCATTTACTAATATATACCCCTATTTAATATATATATTTACATTAAACATTAATTTATTGTCAAAATAAATAAATATGAGTATATTATGAAGTTAATTACTTGGTTAATTGTCTTTTCCAATAATTTTTTTAATTCTATTAAAAAATCCAGTCAACCTATATGAATGGGACGGAAGGGATATATATTTGTCCTAAAGAATATGCACGTGGGTCTGATAATTAGAAATTTATTCCGAGTGATTAATAACCAAAATAATAGAACCTAACGAATCAAAATGAGGGCCAAACATGGCGTTTGAAATTCAATTGGGTTTTGGGGTGAGATATTTTTTTATTTTTTATTTTTTTTTTGAGAAAGTTTTGGGGTGATAACTTCAGGTCCACTACGACTTATAAGTTATAGCTCTTAAAATGGCAAACAAAGGAGTTAACAATGAGAAATTGGCGATGTTATAATCAATATTCTTGAATCGATTGGAGTTAATGACAGTAATTCAGGAATTAATTAGTATTTTTTTGTCCTGCATTTTGCCCCATTGTAGCTAATCATGAATACCGATGTGTAAATGTAAATACTGTTTTATTATATGCTTTTGTTCCTCTATAGCTCATATTATTTAAAAATCGTAATAAAACAAAATAAAGCCGCCTAACGTATAGTTTCGCCCTCCTTCACCAAAAAGAAAAGAAAACAAGTCCCGGTGGCGATGACCTAGTGGTGGAATGAGGTTGCTTGGAGATCAAATGTCACGAATTCGAATCTCCTCAATACCACAGGTCGGGTGTGTGAGTAAAAAAAAAAAAGAAAAAAAAAAAGAAAACAAAAGCAAAACAAAACAAAAAAACAAAAGAGGAAGAATTAGATTGGTACGTAATATTCTTCCAACATGTTTTTTTCCTTTTCATTTAGCGCTTTCAAATTGGTTCAGCACTAGCGCAGGCTGTCTATTATAGTTAGTTTTTTTTTTAAAATAAAAAAAGGTATCAGTTAGTGTTACTATATATGCTTAGTTCTTCTGAAAATTTATTGTATAGAAGTAATAATTTGACTAAGACGTGTATTTGGATTAATGGTGGGATAAAGTGGGTGGATTCTATATTCCAATTTCGTATTTCATCTTGTATTCCAATCATTTGATTCATGTCATGTGTATTTAAAAAATTAAATAATTACACACTAAAAACATTGATCAAATACAAATGAAATGAAATCAATAGTTGAAATATAAGACGAAACACATGTAGAATTGGAACAGAAGATCTCGTGTGAGGATAAACATGCCAACCCCAAAAATCTCATCTCAAGTAATTGAAATCTTGATAGCAATTATATATAAGAATAAATAATAATCGGATTCAACTTCCCACGCACACATGCTACTGTTGTATTAATAAAAACGCCGATGGATGCTACCCCAGCAATTCATCCTGCTCAATTATTTTTTCAGTTCTAATTTTTTTTATTAATTAATTGATCATTAGAGTTGAATATTTCACAACTAATTGTTATATTTTAATGATAATTATTATTTAAGCAATACTACAATATTTGAACGCGGTGTGCATAAAAACAGGAGAGAAGATTCGTTGTCGTTCAAATATTGACGATTTTATTGTCAATCACTTGAACAGGCTCGAAGCATATTATTGAATTTGATGCAATATATATAGTACGTACAATGAAGTGATATACAGTATATGACATTCACACACCCGCACACGATACATCAATGTAGTAGGTAGCTAGGTTTGCAAGAATATATAATTAAGTACAAATATATATGGATATTGGTTTCCAATTAATTTTGAAGTAATTAATTATAAAACAAAATAAAGAATTAATCATTAATTACCGGGAGTGTATTTGGTTAACGACTTGAACGTGACAGACGATCCCAACAAAATCTTGGCAGTTTGAACTTGAAACGTATCATATTTGAGAAAAAATTCGACCAGCATCAACCTGCACAACAGCACCACCAAATCTTTACCGGGGCATTGCTTGTTCTCCGCCGTGGGAACGTCGGTTTCTCTCCCGTTGGACCAGTACACGTAATCTAACAGTTTCTCTCCTTCTCCGACAAATCTATCGGCCACGAATTCATCGGGATCCTCGAAAATCCTAGGATCCTTGGTCGCGATGGGCTGATACCCGAACAGCATTTCCCCTTTCTTGATCATGAAAGAATTTTCGTGGTTCTGAATTTTGAAATCTTGCTTAGCTTTCCCGTACTGGTACGGCACGGGAGGCTCAATTCTCAGAACCTCGTACACCGCCGATTTCGTCAGCGGCATCTCGTTCAGCGCGGCGAAGGTCACCCCTTTTTCCTTCACCGCCGCCCTGATCTCCGCCGCGAGACGGCGGTGCAGGTCCTCGCCGCCGGTGCCTACCCATTTGAGCATGGCTGGGAACACGTTTTTCATCCCACCGTAAGCGTTAAACCCTGCTAGAAACACGAGATTGTGGCAAGCTTCATCCCTTTTTAACCCGAGTTTTTCCGCTTCATCTAGAAGATTCCCTGCAGAGTTTTCAAAAGCTTCGTAGAGTTTGTTGTAGTCGGATTTGACAAGGAAGAATGGAATTTGGAAATTGTGAAGGAAGAAATCTTCTATGAAGCCGGGGACGTATTTTATGCCTAAGGTCATCAATGGAGCGAGCTGACCGAAGAGCCACAAGTCAAACGATTTCGGGCCGAGACTGGTTTCGGACGGGCTCTTGCCGCATAGCAAGCGGAAAACGAACTCGAACGACATGCTGTCGCTTAAATCGTTGAAGTAGGAGGTGCCTTTGGTGGAGACCTCATCTTCCAGGCCCGAAAAAAGCCCGGACATCCCCTGCCGGAATAATGGGATGAAGTGATCGTGCTTCTTGGCGAGAAGAGAGAGGTAAAAGCCTTTGAGAATTGCGTGTTTGGGTTCCGACGGGTCGAGATATGCGCAGGTCCGGTAGCCGCCGGTGAAGGATGTTGACGGCATGTAAGTGCCGTCAAGAACGTCCTTCTTCTCGACTTTGGAGGTGTCGAAGAGGGTCTGGAAGCTAACGGCGTCAACAAGGCAGACGACACGAGGGTTTCGGGCCATGAAGGGGCCCGGTGGCATGTTGCATCGGAAAACAGTGGATTGGAATTTCTTGATGCGGGCTGTGAAGTAATTGACCTCGCCTTGGCTGTAGAAGTAGCTGAGGCGATCTGATATCGGCCCGAAAAATGGGATTCCAAAGTCGCCCGGGATTTCTCGGGCCGGAAGGTCGTCTTGTTTAGAGGAAGACATTATTATTTAATTTGTTTCGAGAGAAGAAAAGAGCAGACAATATACATCCCAACAAGGAAGCAGCGTAGCATATATATAGTGATGGCGCAGCCAAAAACGTGGTATTTTTATATACATATTTTAAGGTATACTAAATAAATGAAATACAAACTTGGTCATGTTTGTATATATGAACTATTTATAATTTTGAAAAATTATATATATACAAAAATTTACGTTAGGCTGTCTAATGATTAAAAATTCATTTAAGTGGTGATCTCCACTTAAATTATTGTTGCATATACAATTTATGGTTACTTACTTACTTATATGGCACTATTAAGTAATTACATTTTTTTTTTTGGAAAATGATTATGTCGATCTTGTAACTAATAGGTACAAGATATATGCTCATAATAAAAACTTGGGATTTTTTAAAAGTCAAATTAGAAACTTAGAATTAGCACCAAACCCCTCTAGGTCTAGTTGGTCAAAAGGGTACGGTTGAGCTTTCCAATGCATTAATATGATGGGTGTTGTTATTTACATTATAATAATTTCTGTTTGCACCATAAAATAAATTAAATAAAAAATAATTAATTGACAAATTACTTAACTATCCTTATTAAATAAAAATATTAAAATTCAAAAAAGAAAAAAAAAAACTCCCGGTTCCTCCCAAGTCAATCGTGGTCCATGTATCTTCACCATCTCTAGCCTCCAACCTTCACCTTCTCCAACCCAGCCACCACTCCGCCTGCTCTTCTTTCTGTCATCTTCTCCGGCGTCTGGCCACCGTTGAGATAATTTTGTTGATTTCATTGAGATCCATGTTGTAGTAGAAGGTGATGGGTGTGTTCGAACAAAAGTTCTCAAAATTTAGTCTTCTTTTCAAAAAACTATGTTCGAACTCGAGTAGCCACATGGTCGAAAAATGAAGTTCGAACCAAACCTTCGAAAAACAAAGTTCGAACCAGAATAGTAATGGTCGAAAACACAATTTCGAACTTCATCCCCATTTTCAAAAATGATTTTTCGAACCTCATTTTATGGAACAAATTACAACTTATGAGAATTATGTTCGCAAATTCAAATCAAGAGTATAGAGCCGTAGAGGACATGGTGGTTGATCTTTTGTGGTGGTGGTTGGTGGCTGGAGAGTCTGGAAATCTGCAGAGAAAGGAACGGTGGTGGCTAGCGGCCGGAATGCCAAAAAACGGAGAAGACAAAAGAAACTCTTTTTTTTAAGATTTTTTTTTAATTTGTGGTGCAAAGAGAAATTTATGTGGTGTGAAAAAGTAACTTTAAGGTCATTTAAGTAAATTCAAAATTATTTTATTGTTGTTTTTATTCATTTGTAAAGCAAATAGTAAATTTTGTAGTGCAAATAACATTACCTAATATGATTTGTTCATATATAGCTTATATCATAAATAACGACCGCAAATTTATCTCGTCACAAAAAAAAAATGCAATCTCTGATAATTACTTGACCGGATTTCATTTTTACCATATATAATATATGAACTTACAGTGCCGATTTAAAATAGTTGATGAAATCGAAGATGCGTTTCATGATATATATATATATATATATATATATATATATATATATGATACTAAATCATTATCCTCGTTTGTGTTTTATATATCCTAGCTAGGTTAAGTGATCGGATAATGATAAGCTAGCCGCCTGTCAGCGAATAGACTTTAATTTGGACATTATTTTATTTTTTCAATAGTTGAATTAATCAACGTACAATTCTTTGGAATTTGTTGCACTCCTTAATCCATATTCTTTCTTATATTTTATTGCATATTATATATGTTTAAAATTATGTATTACCATACGTTACGTTAAGCGAATTGAATAAAATATCATAAGATTGAAACTTGAAAGAGGAGGCCTTATCTTAATTAATTAATGTAAGGGCCAAGCAATTTGAAGGCATTCATTTAATAACATTTTGTTTTTGCAACAAAATTGAATTCAAGTTAGAAACATCATTTATAGTTAAATGATATTTCAGAAAGAGTTATATATTGGCAATCTTTCTCGATTTGATTTCTTTTAGCCCCACTAAACTGCAAGCCCGCCATTTATGGGATGTTCTTACTCGTGTTCAATTAAGGCACACAACTTATTTAATTTAGTGCCACGCTAAACCATGTTCTCATTTATTTATGCATAAAAAAATTAGTATATGATATCATCATATTCATATACCATGAGTTGGTCACAATCTTTCTAATAAACTAAATTATGGTTGACAAGTGACAACACAGCACCTATATTGTATTATTTGTATACTTTTTATTTATTAAAATGAGACTGTGTATGCTAGTTGCTCCAAAATCACAAATTTTGGTATATTTAGCCATTATAACAGAAGTTTAATTTATAGCAATTAAAAAACATTACAGCTTTAAGAAAATTGTCAAGAAATTGACCAAATTTCTAGTAAAATACACCATCATGTGTCTGACGAACTTAATTAACAGCTGATGATTCCCTTTTATCGTGATCAACTTCATTAGCTAAATTGACATGTTGGATTCATGCATATGCCGGAAATTTAATCAGTATTTTTTATTGAAAAAATGGAAAGATC